>CM077645.1:91828349-92513349 GCA_039707465.1 Rhabdophis nuchalis | reverse complement strand
TCTGTGGCACTGTATAGAGGGTCCATGCAAAAGCTCAGAGTAGTTTGGACCTAGAGGAGAAACTGATTCTCTCTATAGATATTCTAGGACTGGGGTCCCCAACCCCCAGCCCAGTGACCAGCACCGGTTCGTGGCATGCCAGCAACTGGGCAGTGCAAACAAATGATGTGCCATCTGTGAGATGCAGGCAGCACACAAAACCATGCACTCCCAGTCCACGGAAAAATCTTTTTTCATGGAATTGGTCCCTGGTGTCCTAAAGGTTGTGGGCCAATGTTCTAGAACAGGAGACCTGAGGACTTCAAGTCCCAGAATTCCTCAGCCAGAATTTTGAGAATTCCATCCTGAGGAATTCTGGGACTTGGAGTCCACAAATATTAAAGTTGCTAAGTTTGGAGATCCCTGTTCTAGGACCATGATGGCGAACCTATGGCACGGGTGCCACAGGTGGCACGTGAAGCCATTTCTGAGGACACGCGAGGTGTTGCCCTGTCAGCTCCAGCACACATGAGCGTGCTAGCCAGCTGATTTTCGGCCTTGATTTTCAGCCATTTTTTGCCCTCCTGAAGCCTCCAGAGGGAGAAAAATGGCCCAACGGCCAACCTGGAAGTCCATTCCTGAATGTCCAGTTTGTGTGTTGGGCCTTTTTTCGCCCACCCCAGGCTCCTAGAAAGCTTCTGGAGCTTTGGGAGGGTGAAAAATGGACCTACCGGGCCCACCGGAAGTCAGAAAACGGTCTTTTTCTGGCCGCTGAGGGAGGGCAAAAATGGCCTGTATACATGCGCTGGACAGCAGGGGGCGTCACACATGTATTCTCAGGGGGCACAGCATGGAAGGCATTAAATTAGGGCAGTGGGCACACGAGCATGCACAATAGTGTGAGTGTGTGTGCTTTAGGCACCTAAGGCGAAAAAGGTTCGCCATCACTGTTCTAGGAGCTCAGATGTAAAGGCAGCCCATACAAACCACAACTTTCTCTATAAGGCACTGCTAAATTCCAAAACAAATTGAAATACCCCTGGAACATTCCGGTTAGACAAGAAGCCAGCTTTCAACTTGATAGGTTTATCAATTGTCAATATGGCATTGATGTTTATCAGTTACCCATAAGGCATTTGCTATAGGGCTATAGCTGCATGATGTTCCTTGAAATTGAAATAACAATTCAAGAACATTCTGAGGTTCTCTTGTGCAACAGATGTCAAGCCATGTAAAAGATGTAAAACAATTGGAAGTTTGATGATCATTGTAGGTTACTAGATATGAAATCGCAGGACCCAATCTAGTGATGAAATTCAATTTTTTTTACTACCGGTTCTATGGGCATGGCTTGGTGGCATGGCAGGGGAAGGATACTGCAAAATCCCCATTCCCTCCCCACTCCTGGGGGAAGGATATTGCAAAATCTTCATTCCCACACCACTCTGGGGCCAGCCAGAAGTAGTATTTGCCGGTTCTTCGAACTATTCAAAATTTCCACTACCGGTTCTTCAGAGCCTGTCAGAACCTGCTGAATTTTACCTGATCCAATCTGGGTCTTCTGAGTTTTCGAACTTGTACTGGAGCCCTCAGGGAACCTATCTCTAGCAGATTGTGTGCTAGAGAGAAGTGCTAACACACTCTGCTAGAGAGAAATTCCCTGAGGAATGGGCTCTAGCACGAGTTGAAAGTTCGGAAGACTAAACCTCTGCTTCCTGTGACTGACCTAGATTGAATACTGTAACATTACCCTGAGACATGTATATTTGTCTTCATTTATACAATACAATAGCAGAGTTGGAAGGGATCTTGGAGGTCATCTAGTCCAACTCCCTGCCTAGGCAGGAAGCCCTATACCATTTCAGACAAATGGCTATCCAACATCTTCTTAAAGACTTGCAGTGTTGGGGCATTCGCAACTTCTGGAGGCAAGCTGTTCCACTGACTAATTGTTCTAACTGTCAGGAAATTTCTCCTCAGTTCTAAGTTGCTTCTCTCCTTGATTAGTTTCCACCCATTGCTTCTTGTTCTGCCCTCAGGTGCTTTGGAGAATAGTTTGTCTCCCTCTTCTTTGTGGCAACCCCTGAGATATTGGAACACTGCTATCATGTGTCCCCTAGTCCTTCTTTTCATTAAACTAGGCATACCAGTTTCTGCAACCGTTCTTCATATGTTTTAGTCTCTAGTCCCTTAATCATCTTTGTTGCTCTTCTCTGCACTCCTAGAGTCTCCACATCTTTTCTACATCGTGGCGACCAAAATTGAATGCAGTATTCCAAGTGTGGCCTTACCAAGGCATTATAAAGTGGTATTAACACTTCACGTGATCCTGATTCTATCTATTTGTGAGATATGAAATTGTTGTATGCCAAATTAGAGGACTTAAGGGAACATCCATCTGATAGGCACTGTATTGAAGATGGTAGCTTTTACTGGATGAATGTATTTATTTAGGAAATGTAGTTGTCTATCTTGTGTCCAACAACTCTAGAGGCGAACAGCAGAACTAACTGAGTCAAACACAGTGTCTGGTCTTTTCGTGTTTCTTTCTTAGAGCAGAGAGAGGCAAAAGGGTTCCCCTTGGCAGCTGCACATCTGGGACCCAACCTGGCATTTTAAAAATGGATCAAAATAATGATATAGCAATATGGTATCTACAAAGCAAAAGACCAGCAACTTTATTTGCAAGAGTTCCTCAGGACCTCACATAGACATGACAGGAAGTCTAAAATTGGGGGGGGGGGGGGGGGGGATGTGAGTGCATCCTTTATTTATTTTTATTTGTTTTATTTATTTGTATTTACTTTATTGCTCAAGAAAAGGAGAAAAAAGTAGGTTAAAAAGCATCTTTGAGGCTAAAGGAGAATAATTTTGCAATTTTTTGCTTTAGGATTAATTGATGATTTGTGGTTGACTGCATTCATAATGGTGGCCATTTTGTGAGCAAGCAATGCTATCTCCAGCAACCATTTTGTATAGGTATCCAAGGTGTGCTCTCAATACTTCCGTGTTTTTTTAAACGGGTCATAAATTTGCTTACCCCTCTGCTGCTGAATATTTTTTTCCTCATTAGCACATTATTTTGCACTCCTCCCCTTCAAAACCACTGGTGGTTGTACCATCAAGAAAAACATTATCTTGATGAAGGGATTTTCAAAGTCAGGCCCAAAGACATCTTTATCTGAAAGTCAGATGAGGTTGCAACCAATCAGTATTCTCTGTCCCAGTCAAGAGATCTGATCCACATGACTCAGTGTCCTGGGCAAATGAATGAAATTCTGCACTGCGAGTTCTTAAAATGGAGATAAGCAGAAGTCTGATGACAGTGAAGGCTACAGTCCAAATGGTTTGCCTTTGGGGTTTAAATGGTTCAGCCCAGTCCTGGTCCCACCTGGCAAGGAAATGAACATTTTGAACAAGCCAAGGATTACTAAACAGAGATTGATATTTACTAACAGATAGTAAGCACTGTGTATTGTCCCAGGCCCAGGAGGGTAACAGATAGTGAAGAGATAGAAACTCTCCTTTGGCAAGGAGCTACCTCTGGATACCCATTTCTGTAAGTTCTGCAGATCTTCTGCTTTGCCCTCTTGGCATAATAGGGGAAGATAAATAGTGGGTATGCCATTAAGCAAAGCATGTGGGTGTAAAAGTTAGTAGTGCTTCCTATTTTAAAAGGTTTTGGGGCTTCCAATTTCTTATTTCTAAAACTTGCCAAGACTGCTTTGAAAATCTTAAGAGAAAGGGGATGTCGCAACTCTTTGTGTTGTTTGCTTGTCAGTTTAAAATGGGGGAGGGAGCTTTGCTTTTCCATTTATATTGGTGTTCAGTGGATTGAGTACCAATCAACCTTCTGTTTTGTTTGTTCTCCAGCGATAATTTAAGACTTGGGGGAAATACAAGCCTTCAAAAAGTAAAGCATTATATATAATACTACAAAAAAATAAAGCATCACCTTCAGATGAAAGAAAATCCGCTTCCTCCAGACTTTGCTGCCAAAAAACATATGCCACTTTTAATAATATTCCATAGCATAGAGATAAACAAATTGGAACTATGAACAGGATTGTCTTGCTCTATCCCCACCGCCCTCCATGCCTTAGGCCAGTGGTGGGCAAACTCCTTAGTCAACAGAGCCAAATATCAACAATACCAAGATTGAAATTTCTTTTGAGAGCCGGAGGTGTGGCCTGGTTTGTGGGAGTGGCTCAGTGACTGGGTGGGCGTGGCCAACTTGGAAAATGTGAAACTCACTTAACAATGTCCTTGGTTAGCAACCAAACTTTTAGGCTCAATTGTGGTCATAAGTTCTTTCTTTCTTTCTTTCTTTCTTTCTTTCTTTCTTTCTTTCTTTCTTTCTTTCTTTCTTTCTTTCTTTCTTTCTTTCTTCTTTCTCTCTTTCTCTCTTTCTCTCTCTTTTTGTCTCTTTCTCTCTTTCTCTCTCTCTCTTTCTTTCCCTCTTTCCCTCTCTTTCTCTCTCTCTCTCTTTCTTTCCTCTCTTTCTGTCTCTCTTTCTCTCTCTCTTTCTCTTTCTCTCTTTCTCTCTCTCTCTTTCTTTCCCTCTTTCCCTCTCTTTCTCTCTCTCTCTCTCTCTCTCTTTCCTCTCTTTCTGTCTCTCTTTCTCTCTCTCTCTCTCTCTTTCTCTCTCTTTCTCTCTTTCCTCTCTTTCTGTCTCTCTTTCTCTCTCTCTCTTTCTCTCTTTCTCTCTCTCTCTTTCTGTCTCTCTTTCTCTCTCTCTCTTTCTTTCTTTCCCTCTTTCTCTCTCTCTCTCTCTCTCTATCTGCTTCGTCTGCCCATGTCTGTCACTCTGTGTTTGTGTGTCTGTCTGTCTCGCATTCAAGCACTTAATCACTCATTCTATGTCTCTGTCTATCTTTCTCTCCCTCCCTCCCTCCCTCCCTCTCCCTGTCTCTCTGTGTGTGTCTGTCACTCTCTGATTCCCCCCTCCCTCCTTGTCTCTCTCTGGGTCTGTGCCTCTCTCTGTCTGTCTGTCTGCCCCCCCGCATCCCCCCCCCCCCCGCGGAGCCTCCTCAGCCCAGCCCGCCGCGGTTACTCACTGGCTCGCCTTAGCCGGGCACGCCCGGCCGCCCGCCGTGTTCGCTTCGCCCGCTCAGGGAACTTCCAAGGCTCGGTGTGGGGTGGGGAAGGAACAGCGACCCTCCGGACGCCGGTTCCCTCCAATCTCCCTGGAAGGAGCCGGGCTCGCCCGCCCGCGCTGCTTCCAGGGCTCGATGTGGGGTGGGGAAGGAACAGCGACCTTCTGGACACCGGTTCCCTCCAATCTCCCTGGAAGGAGCCGGGCTCGCCCGCCCGCGCTGCTTCCAGGGCTCGGTGTGGGGTGGGGAAGGAACAGCGACCTTCTGGACACCGGTTCCCTCCAATCTCCCTGGAAGGAGCCGGGCTCGCCCGCCCGCGCTGCTTCCAGGGCTCGGTGTGGGGTGGGGAAGGAACAGCGACCTTCTGGACACCGGTTCCCTCCAATCTCCCTGGAAGGAGCCGGGCTCGCCCGCCCGCGCTGCCTCCAGGGCTCGGTGTGGGGTGGGGAAGGAACAGCGACCTTCTGGACACCGGTTCCCTCCAATCTCCCTGGAAGGAGCCGGGCTCGCCCGCCCGCGCTGCTTCCAGGGCTCGATGTGGGGTGGGGAAGGAACGGCGACCCTCTGGATGCCGGTTCCCTCCAATTGCCCGCGGAGCCTCCGTACCCCCTGGAAGTAGATGAGTGGCCGGCATGCCGCCTCGGGAGGCTCCGCGCGAGGAGGGAGGGAGGGAGGGAATCAGCGGCTGGTAGGGAAGGTTGCTCCGGCGGGTCCCAGGAGTCCCACCCTCAGCGAGGGTGGAGGAAGAGCCACACTCGAGGGGCCAAAGAGCCGCATGCGGCTCGCGAGCCGCGGTTTGCCGACCACTGCCTTAGGCAAGCTGCTAGCTATATCACTTTTCCTCTTAATTCTCAGTCTGTGCAGCTTTTGATGCATCTTGCAAATTCGATGTTAAAGCTACAGAGATTATAAAAAGTGACATGAATGTTCTAAAGCTTTTACTTGAAACCTAAAATTCTGCCCAATACTTTTATTGTTCTTTCTTTCTATTTCAGCTCTGTACTACACAGAGAATGTCCTGACAAATGTGCAGGCTTCTCCTGAAATGAGGAACATTTGCAAGACTCCATGAACTCTTAATTCCAGTGTCACATCTAGAGTTTGATAGAAATGGCCCGGGATGCCAGATCTTCACGATTAATTAAAAAAGAGGAAATAAGCAAAAAGAAACCAAGTCCTGTTAAAAAGAAATCTTGCCAAGGAATAAAAGATGCCAAGAAAGAGTCCTCAAAGAAAGAGTGTCCTACAAGTAGAAAGTTAAGAGAAGACCAGAATGATGGCAAGAAAAAATCCCAAAGATGTAAACCTCCATTAAGTTCGCCATGCCGATTTCTCCGGAGCAGTGTAACCAAAGCCTTTTCTGGAACTTCTTGGATGAACCTGGAATTAACAGATAATGTTATCTTCCACAACCAGCCTCCTTTGAGCTACGGTGGGTTTTCCATGACTCTCCGCAGGAAACCGTTTTCCCATAGGCTGTTTCCAGCATCGACAATCACAAAAGCCAAGAGTGGCCCAAGAAAAAGACAGAAAGCCAGATCAGGAATTTCCTCTGCACTAGAAAGGAAAGATGTTGAACAGACTACAAGAGCTTTTGCACGAGATTTAAACTTGAATAGTGAATTACCTTCTCCCAAAGGAGACAAGGCCCCATGTTCTCAGGAAGCAGGCTGGTCCTCTGTAGATGATAATCAATCCAAAAAGAGAGGGATATTGCACCCCTCAAAATTTTCTGTTTCTAATAATGGTGTGACGGATACTTGTAATTCAGGAATACTCGAAGAAGAACACAGATGTGAAGAATTTGTTTCCCGTGAGCAGGCCCTGGAAGATTTGTTTACTAATACCTCAAATGAAAGTTTGTCTGAGCCTCTTCTTCACCAATTACACCTTGACTTTGACACTACTTTAAGGGTACAGGAAGATGAATTGGGGACGTCCTTGGAACCGTATGCGACAAGTAACCTGAATTTACCTCCTGTCCCCCCAGAACATTTCTGTTCACATTCCTTTTCCATGTTGAGCCTTTCCTCGGAACAAGACCTGGTGTTGCAGAATAAAAGCCCAGAGACTTCTCTGGAATCTCATTCCCAAACTGGACACGATATGGTGCTACATCCCTGTGAATCCGATGCTGCCGTTTTGATTACCTCTGAACTGATCTCAAAATTGCATCTGGATGACCCATGTGCACTGCCGGAACCCCTGAACAAACCAGGTGCTGAACCTCCTTTTGCAGAAGAGAAGTATTTGCAGTGTGCCTGTGGATCAGAGGGATGCTTAAGAGAACCAGACTTTGTAGGAGAAGCCCCTGTACCAGTGGACCTGACGCTGGTGCCAAGCAACCAAACACTTGATTCTTCTCCCTACTATAGCTGCGAGCAACCAAACGAACAGTCCGTCTGTGAACAGATTTCTAGCATTTCTTTGAGTAATTTCACTTTGGATGACCTTGAACGGACTCTGGAACGGATTGCTGCAGAAACATTCAGTTCAGATCCAGCCTCTGCACTCTTTAATCCAGATAGAAACACCACTAGCCCAGTTAGCAGGGAAGTGTCCAACGAAGGTTTTTCACAGTCCCCTAATGCAAGGCTGCCCTTGGGTCCGGGAGAGGGGAAAGAGCCAAGGACGGTGCCGCCTGACAAGTCCATTTCAAGGCAATCTGATCCCTTGTTACAGCTGGGAAGAGATGAAAAAATCACAAACTGTCCCCAGGACCCTAAGAAATGTGACCCCAACACAGTGGGGGCATCCGAGCCCTCATCTTTTGAATCTCCAACTGGTGGGTGCCTTGCCTCTTTGCAACCTGTGGTAGAAAAGAAAAAAAGAAGGCGCTGTGGAGTTTGTGAGCCTTGCCTGCGGAAAACTAACTGTGAAGAGTGTAGCTGCTGTAGGAAACGCAAAACTAGCCACCGGATATGTAAAAAGAGAAAATGTGAAGAACTAAAGAAACCCCTGCCATCCGTTTCGCCATCAAAGCAGCCGGCAGAGGTAAACATATTTTGTTTCAATAAATATTGCTTGAATTACAGGAATTTGATTTAAGTGTCTGAAATCTGTTTGCCCTTAATGAGAAATAATGGTTGGGTTTCCGGTGGTATGAGATACACTGAAATCAAACCCATTAAAGCAGGGGGTGTCCAGCCTTGGCCACTTTTAAACAGAGGTGGTATTTAGCAGGTTCTGACCAATTCTGGAGAACCAGTAGTGGAAATTTTGAGTAGTTCGGAGAACCGGTAAATACCACCTTTGACTGGCCCTGCCCCCATCTATTCTCTGTCTCCCGAGTCCCAGCTGATCAGGAGGGAATGGGGATTTTTCAGTAACCTTCCCCTGGAGTTGGGAGGGAAATGAGATTTTACAGTATCCTTCCCCTGCCACGCCCACCAAGACAAGCCACACCCACAGAACCAGTAGTAAACATTTTTGAATCCCACCACTACATTTAAGCTTGTGGACTTCAATTCTTAGAATTACCCAGCCAGTACGTGGCCAAGGTTGGACGCCCCTGACCTAAAGTTTTACATGTGAATTCTGTTGCAGAGCAGGCATTAAGTAGAATAATCCTGTTCTAATAATTGAATATTGTTGGTTGGATTTATTTCAAGATGTTAGAGCAGTTTCAATATGGAGCGCATTCATAAAAACTGTCTGCTTTGATTTCAAAATTTGTCTGTTTCCTTTTTGTGTTGTAGTCTTTTGGAGCAGGGCTCCCTTGTGAAGTCTGTAGCTCCAGAATAAGCAGAAAGGATTGCCCTATAATGCTTCCTTTCACCATCTATTCTGTTGGAATTGCAGGGAGTCCCCAACCTACAACCACAATTGAATCTAAAATTTATGTTGCTAAGCAAGGCAGTTAAGTGAGTTTTCCTTTACTGTATGAACTTCCTTGTCGTAGTTGCAAGTGAATCACTGCAATTGTTAAGTTTGCAACAGAACCTTCATAAATACATGCTAGATGCCAAATGTCCAAATTTTGATCATCTATCCATAGGGATCATGATGGTCATAAGTGTGAATAACAGTTATAAATCACTTTTAGTAGTGCCTTTGTATCTTCGAATGGTAAAACAACTTACTTAAAACAACTACTGTATTTTTCGGAGTATAAGATGCACCTTTTTTCCTCTAAAAAGAGGCTGAAAATCTGGGTGCGTCTTATATGTCGAATACAGCATTTTTTGCCTCCTGAAAACCCGCCCCTTAACCAAAATGGCCACGTGCATACCCTTATGGAGGCTTCCAGAGAGCTCCTGGGGGCTGGGGAGGGCAGAAATGAGCGAAAAACAGGGCATTTTTGCCCTTCCAGCCCCCAGCAGCACTCTATAAGCCTCCATGAGGTTATGCATGCAATTTGTTTTGACCAAAAAATGGCCCGTTTCTCTCTCTATTTCTCTCTATCAATCTACACACACTCTTTCTCCCTGCCTACCTACCTACTGTATTTCTCTCTCCCCCCCCCCCTCTACCTACTTACGCTCTCTCTCTCCCTACTTCCCTGTATTTCTCTCTCTTTCTCTCCCTCTCTATCCCTCTATCTACCTACCTACTTTTTTAAAAAATGTGCCTCTTCAAAACCTGGGTGTGTCTTATACTCCGGTGCATTTTATGCTCCAAAAATATGGTACTTGTATGAACTTTACCCCCTTCTCGCCTTAGTCTAAATTTTCTGTGATACCTAGAAATGCAACCTTTCTACTGAATTGTTACAACCAATTCAAGGGTGGGAAATCTAGAGCTTTCCAGATGTTGCTGGATTACAACTTACACTTATTACACCATTGGCTATGCACAGAGATAGATAAGCATCAGCTGGAAAGGCAGATGTTTCCCACCTTTAAATATTACTCTATGCTTGATGATTTCTGTTAATTAACCACCTGGGCCTTGGGCAGCTTGATAATTTAGTCACCAGAAATTTTTAAAAGAGTAAAGAATAAAGATGGCTGACCTCCATGCCCTGCGGGAGTCCCCCCTCTCGCAGGTTTGGCCCTCCACTCTATCGAGGGCCCACCTCGATGATGGGTTCTTGAACCAAGAGAGGTGGCCTAAGTGGAAACTGAGGGGGTTTTTAATCAAATTTTTAATTTATGTTTTAAGGAGCCCCAGGGAGGGGGAGGGTCGAACCAGAATTAGGGTGGTGGGAGAAGGGGAAAACCCACCGGGGAATGTCTTCAGGCCGGCTAGGGGCCTTGGCGGGGAGGGCGTAGTGTCTAGAATTGGGGAGGGGGTGAGGGTTTGTCCAAAAGAGGGCTATTCCATCACTACTGTGAGTGGGAGGGGCAGGTATGGTGGGAGCCAAGGGCCATATCATGTAAGGGGAGGGCGCACCCGCTGTCTTCGAGCAGTGGCGCGCTCCGGCCCCCATGGCTCTTCTTGCGACCCAGGGGGTTTAGGATCTCAGGGCCTGGGTCTTCGGTTGATGTTATGTAACGCCAGGTCCGTGGCTAATAAAGCCCCCCTCATTCATGATCTGGTTTTGGAGGGGGGGGGACCTGGCGGGTATTACGGAGACCTGGTTGGGCCAAGAGGGGGGAGTGCCCCTCATTGAAATGTGCCCACCGGGTTACCATGTATTTCACCAGCCAAGAGCCCAGGGTTGGGGTAGGGGGGTAGCGGTGGTTATAAAGGAGAGTCTGGATCCAAGGGAGACCACTGTGCCGCAGATAACCGGATGTGAGTCTCTCTGTGTGAAGTGGGGTCACGGGAGGCAGTTGGGCCTGCTGATTGCGTACCTGTCTCCCCGCTACGTATCAGCAGCCCTACCCGAGCTTCTCAATGTGATAGCCGAGGTGGCGATTGGCACACCCAGGCTGTTAGTCATGGGGGACTTCAACCTGCCATCGATAGGCGAGACATCTGAGATGGCACAGGAGTTCATGGCCTCCATGACGGCCATGGACCTGACTCAGTTAATTCATGACCCCACCCACATTGGAGGACACACGCTGGATTTAGCTTTTGTCTCCAGCCAGTGGTTGGTTTAGGGGAATTAGCCATCGAACCCCTGTCATGGTCAGATCACTCTCTCCTTTGGCTTGGATTTCCAACCGCTGCACCCCACCATGGGGAGGCGGAACCGGAAGAAGTGAGATGGTTCCGCCCCAGGCACCTGATAGACCCTGAGAGGTTCCAGATGGAGCTTGGGCCAATACCTGAGACCCTGACCCATGACTTGACTGAGGACCTGGTGGCCGCCTGGAATAGTGCGGCCACAGGGGCCCTGGACCGGGTCGTGCCTTTGCGGCCTCTCACCCGGCGCCGAACCATCTTGGCTCCTTGGTTTTCCGAGGAGCTGAGGGTGATGAAGTGTCGGAAGAGATGCCTAGAGAGCAGTTGGAGGGCCACCCGCTCCGAGTCTGACCGGACACTGGTAAGGTCCTATTTAAAGACCTACCTAGTGGCGATAAGAGCGGCAAAATGCAACTATTTCTCCGCTCTTATCGCGTCTGCAGATAACTGGCCTGCCGCCCTGTTTAGGGTGACCCGCTCCCTTCTTCACCTAGGGGCGCGGGATGCCCCCTTGCAGGGTCATGCGGAGGATTTTGGGCGTTATCTGCATGATAAAATCGATCAGATTCGGGACGGGTTGGCCTCCGACTGGACTAGTTCAGACTAGTTCATTCTCAGGTCCTGAGACTGTTATCTGGGAAGAGTTCGATCCTGTGACTCCCGAGGACATGGACAGGATGCTGGGGCAGCTGAATGCCACCACATGTTTATTGGACCCGTGTTCCTCCTGGTTGGTACTGGCCTCCCGGGAGGTTACCCGAGGCTGGTTGCAGGGAATTATCAATGCTTTTTTGAGTGAGGGGTTTCTGCCAGCCGCCTTAAAGAGGCGGTGGTGAGGCCCCTCCTTAAGAAGCCTTCTCTGGACCCGGCTGTTTTGGCCAACTATCGTCCTGTCTCCAACCTTCGATTTATTGCGAAGGTTGTTGAGAGTATGGTGGCACGGCAGCTCCCTCAGCACCTGGATGAAGCTGTCTATCTGGACTCGCGCCAGTCCGGCTTTCGGCCTGGGTACAGCACAGAGACGGCATTGGTTGCATTGGTCGATGATCTCTGGAGGGCTCGGGATAGGGGTTGTTCATCTATCCTGGTCCTGTTAGATCTCTCAGCGGCTTTTGATACCATCGACCATGGTATCATGCTGCACCGGTTGGAGAGATTGGGGGTGGGGGGCACTGTTTTACGGTGGTTCTCCTCCTACCTCTCTGACCGGTCGCAGTTTGTGTTGGCAGGGGGGCAGAGGACGACGTCAAGGTGCCTCACTTGTGGGGTCCCACAGGGGTCGATCCTCCCGCCCCTCCTGTTAAACATTTATATAAAGCCGTTGGGTGAGATCATCCATGGTTTTCGGGTAGAGTTCCATCAGTACGCTGATGATACTCAGCTGTATATCTCTACCCCGGACCACCCCAATGATGCCTTGGAAGTGATGTCCCGGTGTCTGGAGGCCGTGCGAGTCTGGATGGGGAGAAACAGGCTCCGACTCAACCCATCCAAGACCGAGTGGCTGTGGCTTCTGGCATCACGGTATAGCCAGTTGGTGCCATCTCTGGCTATTGGGGGCGAGTTATTGGCCCCCACAGAGAGGGCTCGCAACTTGGGCGTCCTCCTGGACTCTCAGCTATCTCTAGAAGACCATGTGATGGCCGTGGCCAGGGGGGCTTTCTATCAGGTTCGCCCGATACGCCAGTTGCGCCCCTTTCTGGATCGTGACGCTTTACGCACGGTCACTCAAGCCCTCGTCACTTCCCGCCTGGACTATTGGACTACATGGGGCTTCCCTTGAGGTGCACCCGGAGGCTCCAGTTGGTTCAGAATGCGGCCGCGCGGGGGATTTTGGGAGCATTTAGAGACTCCCATGTGACACCTCTCCTGCGTGAGCTGCGCTGGCTGCCTGTGGCTTTCCGGGTGCGCTTCAAGATATTAGTGACCATCTTTAAAGCGCTCCATGGCAAGGGACCTGGCTATGTGCAAGACCGCCTCCTGCTGCCAAATACCTCCCACCGACCAGTTCGCTCCCACAGAGAGGGCCTCCTCAGGGTGCTGTCGGCCAGGCAATGTCAGCTGGCGACCCCTAGGGGTAGAGCCTTCTCTGTAGCAGATCCTGCCCTCTGGAATGACCTACCCCCTGAACTACGGACGATCACGGACCTACGCCTCTTCTGTCGGACCCTGAAGACCCATTTATTTTGTGCTGCCGGCCTGTCGTACTTGATTTTAGCAGGCGGTTTTAATTGGCAGGCCAATCCATTTAATATATCTTAATATATAATTTTAGCTTTTGTATTATCCATTCTTACCGTTGGCTGTACACTGACCTGAGTCCCGAAACTGAGAAGGGCAGTATATAAATTCAATAAATCTAATCTAATCTAATCTAATCTAAAATAATAAAATACCATATGATACAGAGGTATCCTGAGTCCCAGCTGATCAGGAGGAAATGAGGATTTTGCAGTATCCTTCCTCTGGAGTGGGGAGGGAATGGAGATTTTACAATATCCTTCCCCTGCCACACCCACCAAGCCACGCCCACAGAACCAGTAGTAAAAAAAAAAAAAGAATCCTACCACTGATATGATTGGCAACCAAAACAAATGTACTTATTTGGTTTTTATGGCATCTTTATTGCTTTTATAACTAACTCAAAACAGTGAAATATATAAAAGACTAATAATTTTGAAAAGAGGAGAAAATATATGTAATTTTTCATCTTTTTTCTGAAATAGAGCAGTGTATTGTGGTGAATTATCTCAGTAAAATAGCTCTCTTCAAGCAGAAGGAATTAATGTGCTTCAGGGCTACTTTTAAGAGGGAATTAGATGTGATTCTGTGGCATATTGTAAGCCTAAGACTTCTCAGGGATGTCAAACAGAGATCCAGGCTGCCTCCGAGTTTAGCCAGAGGGTGGAGCTATAAGCAAATTGGCCAGACCAGCAGGAAGCATTTAGCCCAGACAATAATGTTCGAAGGGAAGCTGATTTTAGTTTCCTTTTCTAGTTTATTTTAACTTTGCCAAACAAAACCTTGACTTTTTCTGTTCCCTGGGGGTCAGCCCTGTATATCAAAAGACGTTTTACAGCAGATCTAGGAGCCTGAAAGACTGAGAACATCTCTGAACTTTGATGTTGTTTAAAATCTGAAGTATTTGGGTGGAAAAATATGCTCCTATATTGATATGAATGTTTTCATGTCTCAGCCGAGGAAACTATTTCTTCCTCGTGCTTGAATAGGCTATTTAGCTGACGGGAAATGTAGACTTATTTGATTTTGAGTTTCCTTCAGCATTATAGATGCTATTAGTGTCTTGGGCAGTATTCAAAGAACACTTGTGATTATGCAAGGCTAGGATCTGTCAGATTGAATTCACCATGATTATAATGGTTGATGGAAAAGAATAATCTTTCATGTAAAGTGTGAATCAGCTCTAGGATCATTCACGAATGGGAAAGTGTTAGGCCACTTTACATGGGTGCATTTGATGTCACGATAAACCAAAATCCATTCATTCAATCGATTTACATTGTTGCCTACATAACATATGACTGAGAGGGGTGTACACCTTAAAACAACATATTTATTTACTTTAGATAATTTATATTACTACTCTTAAATAAGTAACTCTGCATGAAATAAAAAAGGGATAGTATCAAGATCATAAAGGGATGAGGTGGCTCAGTGGCTAAGATGCTGAGCTTGTTGATCACCAAGGTCGGCAGTTCAGCGGTTCGAATCCCTAGCGCCGTGTAACAAAGTGAGCTCCTATTACTTGTCCCAGTTTCTGCCAACCTAGCAGTTCGAAAGCATGTAAAAATGCAAGTAGAAAAATAGGAATCACCTTTGGTGAGAAGGTAACAGTGTTCTTTGCACTTTCGGCATGTAGTCATGCCAGCCACATGGCCATGGAGATGTCTTCGGACAGCGCTGGCTCTTCTGCTTTGAAACGGAGATGAGCACCACCCCCTAGAGTCAGGAACGAATAGTTCATACGTGCAAGGGGAACCTTTACCTTAGTATCAAGATCACATGAAGGGTTAATACTGCTTTATACTACTTTGGTAAGACCACACCTGGAATGCTATGTCCAGTTTTGGTCCTGACAAAAGGAAAAAAGACGTTGAGACTCCAGAAAGAGTGCAGAGAAGAGTAGAAAAGATGATTAGGGGAAAACATACAATTAACGGTTGCATAAACTGGGTGTGTCTAGTCTTAATGAAGAGAAGAACAAGAGGTGACTTCACAGCAATCTTCCAGTATTTGAGAGGCTGCCACACAGAAGAGGGGTTGACTTTTTCTCCAAAGCACCTGAGGGCATGACAAGAAGTAACAGATGGAAACTTATCAGAGAGATCCAATCTAGAACTAAGGAGAAATTTCCTGACAGTGAAAACAATTAATCAGTGAATGGCTTGTCTCCAAAGTTGTGGATGTACCATCAATGGAGGCTTTTAAGAAGAGACTAGACAGCCACTTGTCTGGAATGGTATAAAGTCTCCTGCTAATACACACACAACCAGATACTGGTCACTGTAATGTTAGTTGTCTCAAAGGGAAGGATAATATTCGACACTTCACACTACTTGAAAAATAATGCCTAAAATTTTAGTATTCTCAAGAGGGATACAACAGCTATATGATCCTAAACACCTCTCAAATAAAAACTGTGCAACTAAATCTCTGCCGAGAAAACTTTTTAAGGACAGCTGGTATAAATAGTGCCTCTCCAGAATAAAGACAAGATCACCTGATTTAGGGGCTTACCTGATTTGGGAACATTTGGGATACTATAATAATAATGGGCCCAACGCTTACCCAGAGGACTGCTCTTTTGAGAACAGGCAACAGAATTTCATTTTTAATGTGCTGCAGGTGTGCTCCCAGTAAAAAATGACAATAAAGATGATCTTATCTTATATATCAGTGATGGTGAACCTTTTCAGCACTGAGTGCCCAAAGCAGAATGCATGCATGTGCCAGAGCACCGGAAAACCAAAGACCAACCAGCTGGCTGGTGCACAATGT
Organism: Rhabdophis nuchalis; assembly: GCA_039707465.1. Taxonomy (NCBI): domain Eukaryota; kingdom Metazoa; phylum Chordata; class Lepidosauria; order Squamata; family Natricidae; genus Rhabdophis; species Rhabdophis nuchalis. The sequence goes on along the minus strand of CM077645.1, from coordinate 92,497,240 downwards.
CTTCAGGTTTTCAGCACTCCGGCATGCATGAAGACCAGTTGGCCAGCACGCATGCACGCACCGGAAACCAGAAGAGCAGCTGGAGACAGTGTGCATGCCCAAAGAGGGCTCTGCGGGCCACCTCCAGATTGTGTGCCTTAGGTTTGCCATCACAGTTATATACTATCACCCAATATTTTAAGATTTTAACTTGCTCTATCAGATGTCCCTTGAGCTGCCAAGTAAACAGAAAGATCCTAGTTTTGGAATAATTCATTTCCAGTATTTCATCTTGACAACATTCAGGCAACATGCGTAGAGATCCTTTTAAACCGATGGATTGATAAGACAACAGTACTGTGTCAATCACATACAAAGGTTTTGCAATGTGTTTATTTGTTAATACTTGAGTGTGATAGGGGAAGCTGTTTAACAAGTCACTACAGAATTAATATACACATTAAATAATGCAGTTCTACCTAAATCATCTTTGCTTAAAATATTCCTCTAGTGTGATGTCCCCGCACATTGCAACAGACTTTTAAGCTAGAATTTTAATATAGTTTACTCATCGACAATCTTGGTGGATTTTTTAAAGTTTGCACCACATCCTTGATCTAGAGATAAAATCAAATGCAAACTTAAATTCATTGAAAGTGGCATATAATGTGGATCCATCTTTAAGCAGTATATTTTTCCACTAGATATTATAAAATAAGAGTATCAGCTATAATCAGATGCCTTTCTCTGAAATCAGCCTGCTCTTTGGCAAACCTATATTCTGATTCATCCCAATCTGCAAATTTATTGTGAAGATGTTTAGCATAATACGTCCATTATCTCAATCGATATGAAATTATCTGTTGCCAGAGGTATAAACAGATTCTGGATTTGGAAGAATTGTTGATATAGTATTGTAAATGGAAGCTAAAGGTGGTGCTGTCAGGTGGGGCTGTTGTTGGCTTTGTAGTCATAGTGGGAATTAGATGAATTCTAAGATACAGCACAGACTAAATACTGCTCTTTTATAAATCAGATTTAGCTGGTTTTGCTATTTTTTATTTTTAAAAAAATCTTGTGGAAGCATTGTTAGCAGTAAAACACTGTGCTTTGATTTCCTTGCAAGATTGTTCCAAAGTTTACTTACTTGTCTATCTTGTCAATAATATGTCTTGGGAAGATTAATATCTGTGGGGTGAAAATACTGCACTTCTAAGTGAAAATAAAACTCAACAGTGCATTATTCTGAGTAGAATAGAAAATCTACTTGGAGGATGAAATTGGATAATGCTAAAAGACATGGATGTCCATTTTTAATTTCTTAATATCAACTGCTGCATTTATTTTAAAACTTCTGAGCTGTCTTTTTATTTCCCCGTTTTATATTATTGCTTACATTTTGCCTTGTAAAGTGCCTTGAAGTGACCTCAAAAGGACATATTCAAACTTTGCTCGTAAATGAGGTTGCAGTAGAAGAGAACATCTGTAACTCGGGATTGACGTAAAAGTCCTTGGTGCTCTTTGAGCTTGGCTGTTTGTTTGAAGATGTTTCATTACGAACCTCGATGGCACAGTGCTTAGAATGTAGTACTGTTGACTGGCTACTTCTGTTGACTGCTGGCTGCCTGCAGTTTGGCGGTCACCTCACCAGGCTCAAGGTTGACTTAGCCTTCCATCCTTCCGAGGTGGGTAAAATGAGGACCCAGATTGTTGGGGGCAACAGGCTGACTCTAAACCGCTTAGAGAGGACTGTAAAGCATGGTAAAGTAGTATATAAGTAAGTGCTATTGCTATTACCCAACTAATCAGTACACATCAGTTGCTCAGAAAGCACAATAGCTCCATAGTAAATGAGGTTGCAGGTAATGCAGACTGGGACTTTCTCTTTCCCTATGACCTTAGTGCATTGTAGACCTGGGTCATTCTCTTCCATTCTCAATTGCCCTATTTCTGAAGAATATGTTTGATGGTTGTTCATTTGGAGGACTTGATGAATGTTTTAGAACCCTTCGTGTAAGAATGAGCCTGAGCACATCATTCTAAGCTGTATTGTTCTTTGTAAACTATGTTGTCTGTATCTAGATCAGAGTCGGGTCATAGCAAAGAGTAGTTTAGCTACAGTCTGAAATCAAATTTTAGTTTGGATTCAGAAATGCAGATTCTCAGTTTGCCTTCAATTTCTGTTGGCCACATGGATGTACCCATGTAGTTTTTACAGCAGCAGCAGGGAAGAATCTGACACTGTCTTCTCCTGGGATGGTATTTTGATTTTCCATTCTAATCTACAGTTCTGGGATTAATTTTTTTAAAAGGTTCTTATCTTCCCTTTTTTTTTTACAACTCAAGGTGGCAAACATGCCTAATACTTCTTCCTCCTTCTGTTTTCTCAACAACTAAAATCTTGGGAGTGGAGTTGGGCTGAGAGAGAGGGACTGGCCCAAAGTCTGGTTTTTCATGCCTAAAGTGGGACTATAGCACCCAGTCTCCTGGTTTCTAACCCAACACCTTAACCAGTACACCAAGTTGGTGCTCACCAAATCTGGTCCTTCTGGGAATATTTCAAGCTGCAGAGGAAAGCTGAATGAGTTGGAACAACTGAGAGGTGTTCATGCCTTGGCTAATGTTGAACTAAGCTTGGTATATTGAACTAATATGCTATCACATTGAAACTATGACCAGAAATGATGTGGGTGAGGGAAGGAGAATGTTTTAGCTGTTCAAATGGTTCCTTTTTCTTAACATGCTTCTCCAAGAGCTCTGAGGGATAACAGAGAAAAATCTAGAAGGCTTAGCTTTAAAGATCAAAAGCAAACCATAGATGAGGTCCATAAATTAGGGCTCTTTGGCAAGTTTTTAAGATGGGTGCACTACAACTCCCAGAAACCCCCAGGCAGCACTACATAGGGAATTCTGGGAGTCAAAGTACACCCATTTAAATTTGCGTAGGTTGAGAAACACTGCCATAAAACATTTGCAACTACATGTATTCTCTGTTCTTATACAAGGTGTGATGGTGCAGTAATTAGAATGCAGTATTGTAAGCTAATTCAGCTCACTGCCAGTTCAATCCTCACTCGCTCAAGGTTGACTCAGCCTTCCATCCTTCCGAGGTGGGTAAAATGAGGACCCAGGCTGTTGGGAGCAAGATGCCGACTCTGTAAACTGCTTAGAGAGGGCTGTAAAGCACTGTGAAGCGGTATATCCCCATAAGTCTAAATGCTATTGCTTATTTCGTTTTGACTATTTAACAAATCTCTGCCCAAGTCACTAAAAAAGAATGATGGAAGATTAAAATGGGAGGCAATTAAAACGAGGAATTAAAGTGACTCCAACAGGATCCTGTTCAAGAAAAGGAGAAATTGTAGCATTTCTGCCTGTCTTTTTCTTTGATTTTCTTAATCTCATTGTAGAGTGAGGTTTTGCTGCTTCACCCTTTTCTTCATACACTTTTTCTTTTCCATCCAGCCTCCTATTCTTTTAACTCCTTTCTGGTGTTTTGTTTCAAGATTCATTTCCTTGGGCATTTTGATAGGGAGAAAAGAATTTTGCAACTTGAATATACAGTAGTTTAATACTGTTTCCGTTTCTTTTAATTGCATCAGGAATGCACTTTGTTCAGTCTAATTCTGTTGGTAAAATTATTATCTGTGCTTGGCTCTTAAGGCTATTGAAACAAACTGAAAAGGCCCATTCAGAATAAAAATACTTATCTCTAGATCCCCATTGTCGGGAATGTGCCACATGTTGTTATGAAATTGTTAATATTTAATTTTCATATGACTCTGTGTTTACAGTTTGGTATAGTGGTTAAGGCATCGGGCTAGAAACCAGGAGTTTATGAGCTCTTTTGGCTTAGAGAAAGGGCGTTGGTACTTACCTGATACGCCTCTTCTAATAAGGGGAAGATAGCATCCACGAATGGGTTAACACTGTCCGTACTCTGATTGGACTGAGTCTGCATGCATATTAATTAAGCTGTCTATAAAACCCCCCTACGAGTGCTCTATCCAGCTTTTTTCGACGAAGGAAACAAACACAGACTCACGGTTTAATCCAACCACTTTTAGTAAAGAACTATAATCAAAAGAAGGAAAACAAACTGAGAACCAAACCATAATCAACCAACCACCGGAACGATGCAATGCTAGGGATGGGCCGGATGCTATCTTCCCCTTATTAGAAGAGGCGTATCAGGTAAGTACCAACGCCCTTTCTCAATAAGGGGAAGATAGCATCCACGAATGGGACATACCCAAGCCCTCAAGTCCCATGATAGGGAGGGTTACGCATTGCTAACAGGCACCTCTTCAGGCCTAACTGCCTGTAACACCCTGCGACCAAAGGCCGCTCCTTCAGCAGCGTACAGGTCCAACTTGTAGTGCCGGACAAATGGAGACAAGGAAGTCCAGGTCGCCGCCCTGCAGATTTCCTCCAGCGTGGCCTGCGAAGCCCATGCTCTGGTGGTCGCCGCGCTTCTAGTAGAATGGGCAGTTATCCCCGAGGGCGCCGCCATCCCCTTGGCTTCGTAAGCGGCCGTAATACACCGCCGCACCCAGTTACCTATGGTGGTGACCGACACCTTACGACCCTGTGAAGCAGCTTGAATTGATACGAACAAGGCCTCAGTCTTACGTAAGGCACCGGTGCGGTGCAGGTAGACTTGTAACGCTCTGCGGACATCCAGCCGGTGCCACCTGTCCTCGGGCTCCCCCTGTGGCGTCGTTGCGAAGTCTGGGAGAACAATGTCTTGAGCCCTGTGAAACCATGACCCCACTTTGGGCATAAAGGAGGGGTCAATCCGCAAAACCACCCTATCCGGAAAGAACCTACAAAGGTCTGGGCGTACAGATAAGGCATTAATTTCCGATATGCGCCTGGCTGACGTTATCGCTATAAGGAAGGCCATCTTCCATGATAGCACCTGCAGTGACACCTCCTCTAAGGGTTCAAAGGGTGGTCCCACCAATGCCTCCAACACGATAGACAGATCCCAACAAGGGTAACGATGTGTCGCTGGAGGCCTCAGCTTGGTAGCACCTTTTACAAACCTCTGAATGGCCGGGTGCTGGGATAACACGTGGCCCCCACCCCAGGAGATGACAGTGCCCAGGGCCGCCACCTGGCGCCGGATCGTGTTGGGAGAAAGACCTTTATCTAAACCATCTTGCAAGAACTCCAGTATTTGTGGTACTGGAGCAGTCTCCGGTGGAATCAATTTAGCAAGACACCAATTAGCGAACATTTTCCACGTAGCATTATAAATGCGGACCGTGGAAGGCCTCCTGGAGGCCTGTATGGTCTGTATTACCCTGTCCGAAAATGCCCCTTGTTCTAACGCCCGCCGCTCAATCTCCAGGCGGTCAACTGCAACCACCCTGGGTCCTGGTGTTCCAAGGATCCCTGGAGGAGGAGGGCTGGGCCCAATGGTAAGCGCCACGGGCTCTCCAAGGAAAGCGACATCAGGTCCGCAAACCACGGCCGTCTCGTCCAGTGTGGCGCGATCAGCACCACTTCTGCCCGTAGGTCGACGATCCTCCGAATGACCATCGGTAACAACGGTATGGGAGGGAACGCGTACAGAAGGCCCCTTGGCCAAGGGGCCCGAAGCGCATCCACCTCCTCCGCACCCGGGGCCTGGAATCGAGAAAAAAATCTAGGTAATTGCGTGTTGGCCTGAGTAGCGAAGAGGTCCACTAGTGGTCTCCCGAAACGTCGAGTAATCTGTTGGAAAACACAAGGGTTAAGGCGCCATTCGGCCTGGTCAATGCGGACCCGGCTGAGCCAGTCAGCTCTGGTGTTGTCAACTCCAGAAATGTGATCTGCCTGTAGCGACAATAAGTTCGCCTCCGCCCAGCCACCCAGGAGGGAAGCCTCTCTCATGAGAGGGTCAGATCTGGTGCCCCCCTGCCTGTTAACGTGGGCTTTGGCAGTGACGTTATCGGTCAATACTAGAACATGGCGTCCCTGAACCTGGGCTTGGAACTGTCCCAGAGCCAGTCTAATAGCCCTTAGCTCGAGAAAGTTAATGCTCTGCTGGGCTTCCTCAGCGGACCATTGCCCCTGGGCATTGAACGGTCCCGTGTGCGCCCCCCAACCAAAGAGACTCGCATCCGTGGTGACTACAGTCCTGTCCCGTATCCTAAAATGGCAACCCTCCCTAACCGAGGGGGAGCTCCACCACCGAAGGGACCTGCGTACGTACGTGGGTAGGGGGACCCTAATGAGGGACGTGGCTACCCGCCGCTTCTGGAAAGGGAGCAGGAACCACTGCAGCTCCCTAAGGTGCAGCCTCGCCCAAGGGACGATAGCAATTGCAGAGACTAACTTCCCCAACAATTGGGATAGAGAAGCCAGCGAAGGGCGGGCCTCCCTCTCTATCTCACTTACCAGGAGTTGGATGCTGGAAAGCCTCTCATCCGAGAGGAAAACTTGGCCCCTTGCAGAATCGATCCAAGCTCCGAGATGGAGTATTCTGGTCGTGGGCTGTAGGTGGCTTTTGGCCACATTAATGGAAAACCCCAACTCCTCGAAGACCCTCCTAGTGGTGCGTAAATCACTTACCGCTTGGGCTTCCGTCCGGGATTGGAGCAACACATCATCTAAATAAAATTGTACTCTAACTGGGATGGAGTGTAAGTGTGCCGCAATGGCGGCCATAACTTTAGTAAAAACACGAGGGGCAGAAGAAAGGCCAAATGGCAACGCCGTGTATTGGAAATGACACGAGTTATAACAGAACCGTAAATAACGCCGAAATGGAGCGGCAACAGGTATGTGCAAGTAAGCCTCCGTTAAATCGAGAGACGTAAGAAAATCCCCCTCCCTTATACCCAACAGGATGGAGTGGAGGGAGTGCATCTTAAAACGTTTATAAATGATGTACCAGTTCAACCTCTTGAGGTCCAGTACCGCCCGCCAACCACCAGAAGCCTTGGGGATGATAAACAAAATAGAATAGAACCCCTGACGAACTTGCTCTGGTGGTACCAATTCGATGGCCTGGATTGCTAGCAGATGGTCGATGGCGGTTACCATCAAGTCCCTCCTGAGAGGGTTGGCTAGCGCGGGGCATGGCAGAAAGGAATCGGGGGGCTGGGACCAGAACTCCAGGGCCAGACCGCACCTGACCGTGGTGAGGACCCACCTGTCGGAGGTGATTGTTTCCCATCGGTCCGCGAAGTGGCGCAGCCTGCCCCCGATGGGAAACAAGGCCCCAACCGAATTACGGGCGACGGTAGTTTCGGTTACCGGTCCCTCGAAAGGGCCTCCTAGCCGGCCCTCCACGCCCCTGACGGAAAGGTGGCTGGCGCTGCTGCCCATACCTCTGGTTGAAATTGGGGGTGAAGCCGCCTCCCTGCCTGAACCCCGACTGGGGAAAACCCGATCGAAAGGAAGACCCATACTCTTGTGACCCAAATTGCTGTCTCCTGAAATATGGGGCCTGCCTATAGTTCCCCCTCCTGGGATTGGAAGGCAGGACCTTCCTCTTATCTCTCCCCTCTACGAGTAAAGGGTTAAGGGAATCACCAAATAGGGAGCCACCCGCATAGGGCCCCGTCGCCAGCTTCCATTTCTGTTTCACATCGCCTTGCCATTGGCGAAGCCAGAGCAGTCTGCGGGAGGCGATGGAGGAGGCCGTGGCTCTGGAAGCAAAGCGCGCCGCACTCAGGGTAGCGTCCGAGGTGAATTGGACCGCTGCTATAATTTTATTAAGATCTTGGTGAGATCGTGCATCTCCCGGGGGGATGCGTGCCTGGAGCTGTTGGATCCAGAAGAGACTGGACCGCGAGAAAAAGGAAGCAGTGGACGCAGCTCGGATCGCCCACGATGCAGCCTGGTGTGCTCTGTGTAGCACCTGATCTGCCCTGCGGTCCTCAGGCTTCAACACGTCCTCCTGGCTGCCGGGCAAGGTTGCATTGGAGTATAGTGCGGTCACCGGTGCATCGACCTCCGGCCACAGCAGGCACTTCTCCAGCGGTTCAGCCATCGAGAAGAATCTCCTGTCGTTGGCCGTTGGTGCGGGTCCCGACGCTGGGGTGGTCCATTGACGTTGGACATTGTCAACGAAGAGTTGGGGGGTGGGCACCACCTCGGCTGTTACGCGTCGTTCCAGGAACAGAGTCTTGGAGGAGGGGCGCTGGGGGGCCACTACAGATTGAGGTGCCGCCGGCTCCCAGTCCGAAGCTGCCCTGGCCTTCGCCAGCAAGGTCTTAAACAAAGGCGGGGGGAACAAACCAGAATAAGTTGGCTTGTCCCCTTCAGTCCCTTCATCGTCAGACAACTCATTGTCCATGGGCGCCCCTTCATCCGAGCCCGTTAAGGACCCTTGGTCAATTGCCTCAACAACGCCCGTTTGCGGCTCCGACGTTGTAGGGGTCCCAGCAATGGCCGTTAAGTGGGTCTCAGGGGCCTTGGTTTGGAGCCCCGCTGCTATGCCCTGCCTCACTGCTTCCGCAATCATAGATTGGACATCAGGCATAACTGGGGTGATAGCTGCCATGGGAGGTAAGGGGGGTGGTGTCACCCAAGGAGCCTCCTGCCGCACCCCTGCTGCTGTGGGGGTGTAGGTCGCCTCAGGTGTCCTAACCCCCATCCTATTCATGGCCAAGCCCCAGACACCCGAGGTGTCAATGGGAAGCATGGGACTGAACGCGCTTGCTGGCGTGCTGGCCATGGGGTTGACAATGGGCCCCGGAGCCTGGACGGGATCTGAGGCCTGCGGACCCAACGGAGTTTGGGCTGAAGGCCCTGGCTGCACTGGCGCCTTAGAGGACTGGGCCTTCTTTACTTTAGTGGCCTTGTCCTTCCTGTCTAGGCTGGCTGTTCTCCTCTTGGAGGAAGAAGAGGAAGAAGGGGGTGAGACCATGAGGAGGCCTTGGCTCTCCGAAGGCCCAGCAGTGGTGTGCGTTTGGGCAGGGATCTCCATATTCTCGGCCATGGGCGTGGGCAAGAAACGAGCTGCCGGCAAAGAGCTCCGCCTTTCCCCCTTTCAACACCCGTCAGTTATTTACTGCGTTAATCCCGATAGCAGAGGACGGCTCGAAGCCGGCTCCACTGAGCGCGCGGTGGAATAGCGCTCGCAACTTCGCCCCGACACTGATTTCGCTCCGCTGCCGCCGAACTGACTCTCCGTGAGGCAAGTGCTTGCCGAAAAATGGCGCGGGAACCTGTTCTCTCCGCACAACGGCCGGGTAAGCAACTGCGCATGCGCAAGGCGCCAAAGTTAATTTCAAAGGCCTGTCAAGCTGCGGCGGCCGCCGCACGCCGCGTCTTCGGTCACTGTGTCCAAATCAATTATCGGGAAGTTGGGGAGCGGGTGGGAGCCGGATGACAATGGCGCGTCTGTCTCGAAGGCAGATCGCACCGGCGCTATAAACCAGTGGCCGCAGGGGGCCGTGAGGTGACACCAGAGCGAAATAACGCGTCTGGAATAAGCGCTCTCAGGCAGCGGTAATCTTGACAGCCCCAATACTCACAGGTAGCTTCCGATGATAGCAATATACAAATGTCAGAACTAATCTCAACGAACTCAGCAAAAACTATCAGGTTGGATTAACCGACCGTCCCAGAGTGGACTGAGTCGGAAAAAGCTGGATAGAGCACTCGTAGGGGGGTTTTATAGACAGCTTAATTAATATGCATGCAGACTCAGTCCAATCAGAGTACGGACAGTGTTAACCCATTCGTGGATGCTATCTTCCCCTTATTGAGAATTTGTAGACTGAAGCAATTCTTAAAAATTAAAAATACATTTTTAAAAGACCTTGAAAGTCACACTCCCACTGCAACCTGGGACAGCCTGAAAGTCTCTGTAGAAAGGTTTGGGGGCTGCCCTTGGCTGCACTAATTTGCACATTAGTTGATACTTTACACTTGAATGAACAGCGTGTGTCAAAACCTCAGGCTTCCAGTGTGATTTGTCAAATTAGATTAACCGTGCAGTCCGACACATTTACTTGAAAATAAGCTTCATTGTCCTCAGTGCGGCTTTTTACCGTGTAAGTTTTTTAAGGATTTTTTTTCGTGGTGATTCAAAGCATGAGAATTGGGAGTCATCTAGTATGACCCTTTACCCTTCTCTCTCCATCCACAAATATTTCGGTCTCATAAATAGGCTCCACTTGCATTTGAAAGCTTTGGAGAAAATCATCCTGGTTTTGTTCACTGTCAGATGAAATTCCATCAATAGTATTGACTTCCCCCCTAAAGCTGTAATCCTTTACACGGTTGAAAACAAATTCCGTTAAATAAAAGGCCTGATGATTAAGAAAGTATGCATAAGATTGGAGTGCAAATATTTTCAATTTTGTCATAGCAAAAATAAACAAATATTACGCCCTTTTTCTTTTTTTTACAAAAAGTTTTTTTATGAGGGGTGAGGCATAAATCCTAAAGCAACCAAGCAATTTACAACATTTTAGGTTGTAAATCTGAATCAGCAATTTTTGATGCCAGCAATACAATCTTTGTGGATCATCAGAGATTTTTGGGAATAGGAGCTGCTGTTTTAAAATTTAAAGTAGACTTCCAATGATGTCAGTTTTTCAAAATGGTATCCCTGAAGGCCCAATTCTATCTCTAGGAGCTTATAGTGCTTAATTGGGAAATCATTAAGAGATCTGAAGCTGGGTGATGATAAATTCAACGTTAGTTAAGTCTGGGCCTCTCTTGCATGTCTGTCTGCAGGATAATTTTGTAAAGCAAGATTGAATTTAGATAATATTAGACAACCTATGACTCATCGGGTCATTATTTCAGAGATGTTTCCTTATCAGATTCCTCAATGTCTTCAACAATGGCAATGCATCCAACATGCTCCCTTCACTGGAAAAGTTCAAGAACATATTCAGAGTGATATCTGCCTTGAAAATAACCCATGTTGAACTATATAGCAAACACCAGGAGTTGACCACAGGAAATGTCTCATAACATTTTGTATAAAATATTTTAAAAATTTTATGTCAAAAATGCCACAGCATCAAATTTCAATTCCACAAGAATCCTGGATTTTGGATGGATTCTGTGTTAGCCCATTTGAAGTACCTTGATTTTTAAAAAATCATTAATATAGTCCTTACATACACACAGCAACATTTATTGAGATCATTTGAGCCTTCTCTGTAGTCTTCCATGCTCTCCCTTCTAGTGCTCTTTACTGCCTTATGAAAAAAATATTTTTAAAAAAAATTGAAAGAGGGTTTTCATATGCCAGTATTTAACTACAGTTGTTTTTATTGTAAACTGTTACATCACTTTGGCAATTGGGGACTAATGAGCCTAATAACCAATGTATGCACGCGCGTATGTGTGAATGTGTGTGAGACATATGTATATTTATTTGCAGCAAAATGTACTTCAGCACTTGTTTCGTGTTTCTATGTACATGCTTCTTGCCAACATGCAAATGCTTTTGGTTTAGGAAGAGCATAATTTATGAAGTGCCTTTTTGCTTTGTAAAAAATATTCAAAAAATTCACCAGATGTCACAAACTGCCAAGCCTTCTGCTTGCTGATTTAAAATGTCTCCTAGTCCACTGTCCCCAGAATAAGATAATCTTGAAACATGCGGTTGAGAGTACACATCCTTTTTTCCTTCTGAATAAATATTAGTATTTGATTCTCTGTTTGTAGATACAGCTGTAAACAAAAAATATTATGAAGTTATGTATCGGCTATCTGTTTTGGTACTTTTGGCCTGATAACGAGTATCTTGACCTGTTAGACTTGGGATGTTTTACCTTTGGTTGTGCTGCCCAGCAGAATGACAACCATAAATTAGTCATGGTTTTTGAGTTACCTTCATTGTCAGCCATTAACTAGCAATCTTCGTCATGATTGTGCATTGGGGTTTTTGGGAACTGGCCATTAAAAATCATATAGAAGGTGGTGCTACTCTACAAGCATTTGGAAGGCTGAATCACGTTCCATCCCAACTGTCATGTCTGTTTTATCTCTTGCAAGAGTATAAGAGTTGAAAAATGAGGTAAGAACATCCCTGTTTTGCAGCCAAATCCTTTTTTCAGTTTCTTCATTTAGAATCCCAAAGGAGAGGTTAATCATATGTTTACCTTCCCATTGAGATTTGCATAATGCGTAGAGCCATTGTTCAGGTAAGATAACTTACAATAAACCAGGGATGGAAACAATAATTGAGGGTTCTGCTGTGGTCTTGATTTACGCTACTGTTAAGGCTTGGATCTCACACTAGGCACAGTCTGCAGTGATTTAAACAGTGGTTAATATGAACCCAATCATAGTATCATAAAACCACAGATTATAGTTTAGGGTGCTATATGAAGAGCCAGTGTTGTATTAAACACAGTCCAAGATTGACATGTTTATGTTTGTCTAATAAGAATATGGTACCAGAGCTAGAAAAGACCAGATTCGGGGGACTTGTGTTTATGGAAGTTGCCTTACAGAATGTATTCTAGAAATGATTTATTTATCAGTGCCACTTTAGATAATAGACTATAAATATTTATGCAGTTGGTTTGCACAAAACATTCAAAAAATAGCCAGCAGATTAATCTGGACTGCCCAGCACATTAGGCTAAAATGTAAATAGCTGATTTGCTATTGTATGTGAATGCCTCTTCTGACCTTGGGAGTGTATGATAAGATTATTCAGTTGCAATGGATTGCAAAGAGCAGCCTTATTTGAGAGGGGAACACAAATGGCAAAAGGTGATCTAATGTGACATTTTGTTTACATCCCAAAACATTTTGGAAGTTAATTGAACTGATAACCGTTCCCCCCTTTTCGAGGGCTTGGCTAATACATCCCACGCTCGGTATTATGAAGTCTATTACTCCAAGCCTTACTTTTATCTCTTCGCAAGAGTTTGTCGTAGGCGGGGGAATTGTCGCAAATGAGATTGTGCCGCATATCGTTGGAAAACCGCAACGTAGCAACTGTACTAGATAACAAAGAGGGTCTCTTCTCTGGAGCTCTTCCTGAGCCTGCCTAAAATCGCCGTCCCTCGTCTTGGGTCGCGTTCCCAGGCTGGCTGGGTGACAAGACAGTGAGTCACAAAGTAGCCCGCGGCTGTTTCAGCCTCGCCGGTTACCCCAAGCGGTGTGCTTCCCTCCCTTAGGCAGCCCGGCCAAGTAAGTCTCGTCCATTTAACCCGTATCCAGGTAGCTGCAGGTAAACAAACGTGCCCCAAAGAACCCAGCCGATAGCCCGGGGCCGCTGGGAACCTGTTGAAGCCCCCAAGAGGCGCCCATCTCCGCCGCCGCCTGCTCTTCGTTAACCTCGAGGCGCGGCCCCGGAGGGAGCGCGTGCTGCCTGCCCGCCGGCCAGAATCAAACCCCCCGGTGCTGTCCTCGCCTCACCCGAGCCGGAAACAGGACCGGCGGTGCAGCCCTGGCCTTATAAAGGCAAAAACGCGCCCGAGGGGGCGAATGCGAGCCTGTCTCTCTCTCTCTCTCTCTCTCTCTCTCTCTCGCCGGAGCATTGCACCCCCCACCCTACCCCCGGTGCCTTTGGCTTCGCGCCGGTGCAAGCAAAGACGGGGCTTCCCCTGCGCCCTCGCAACACTTTTTCTTTTTTGCTTTAAAAAATAAAACCGTAACAATAACACATTGCTTCCACCCACACTCCTCACCCCCCCCCCCCCCGCCTTGATTTCCCTCCGCGGGCGAAGGGGAGTCCATGTCTTTGCTTGCGCGCGCCCGCCTACCCTGCGCGCAAAGCCCACAGAAGGAGCCCCTTTGTTTGGGGGGAACCGAGCGAGCGCTTTGGACAACGGCTGGCCTCGCTTTGCCATTGGCTCGGCCCTTTCTGGAGGTCCTTTCCCCCCCCTCCCCCCCCCATCCGTGTGTGTGTGTGTGTGTGTGTGTCTGCGCGCGCGCGCGTGTCTGTGTGCGTAATAATAATCGCGATGCATGCCTAGCACGTCCCTAGCGTTGGCAGGCAGGTTTTGCTGCGCTCTCCGAGCGGCCGCCGCTGTGGCTGTCGAAGCACTATGAGCATAATTTTGCCAAAGCGCGCTGAAGAAGTGCACACTCCGCACAGGGCTTTTTCTGCAGAAGGAAGCAAGATGGCTACCCTGTGGCTTTCGCTGTGAAGAATGCCGAGCCCTCCCTCAGCCCGACTTTTGAGCTGGGGGGAAAGGTGGTTTGTTTATTATGATTTCCCCTCCCCCACCTCCTGTTTTCCTCGGTTAACCTCCCCCCCCCCCCCCCCCGCGGTGGTGCGGCTGAGTTGCTCGGTCCCCGTTTTAAGTCGCGGGTGAAGTCCTGCGTGGTGGTGTGCCCGTGAAGTCTTCCCAGAAAGGGGGGAAAACTGGTTTTTGTTTACTTGACTGGCTTATTCACCCGGGTTTATTTTGCCATTTGATGTCTTTCTTTAGGTGCTAACTGAAAACAAAAGGCCTCAGAGAAGGAAGCGAAGAGTTCCAAAGGTAAAAACAATAAAAACCCCAACCCCTATTTGCTTGTTTTATTAATCGTATTTTTAGAGAAACGGGTCTGGCTCTTAGGATGGAATTAGAAAAGGGGCATGACTTTCCCAGATGTTGGTATTTTTAGCAAAATGTAAAAAGCTCACCACATTTTCTCTTGTTTCCCTGGGATATGGTGGCCCATCTGACACTGAAGGCACAAACTGCCAGTGAAAAATCAAGCTGTTCTTGATATTCCTCCTTGTTTTATGAAAGCTGCAGTGGTAAAGATGATTATGATGGAGTAAGCCCTGCTGAATTAATTCAGAATGACTGCTGAGTAAATATGCTCAGGGGCAGCCCTGGAAAGGATGCCCCTGTCCTGAAAAACGAACTTCTTTCCAGGCTGCACCTATTTTATACCGAATGTTGAATAATTGTGCTAATATTCATTTTGCTATGTTCAGTAAAATCCATCGCCCCTTTCCGTAAAGTTGACATGTTTTCAGATAATTATGGTCTGAAACTGGTAAGTAATCTTAAAAGGCGTGTTCTTCAATAAATGAGTGCTAAACTGAAAATGTTTAAATATTGTGGAATCATAGAATTAGCAAGTGGGAAAACCCCAGGACGTGTTCCGTGTTCTTTGCATGCACATAATTGACCTCTATAAATGGCTACCTTGTTCTCTTTCAGTGATTCAGGGAATTCCTGCACACGTGCTGAGGAAATCCCTGTTTACGATGGGGAATCCCCACCCCATAATAGAGAATTTGGGCCCCTCCCATCCTGCGTGTTATTCTAGCCTTACAGAATTCTAACTCTTGGCCAGGGTGTTTCATGTAGTATTTTGACGGTAAAAATGTATCGCGCCCAATTCTTGGTACGTTTTCTTATTGGGGTGTTTGCCTGGGTCTCTAGCATTGTATGGATTTCTTGGAAGCTTGCAGTAGGTTTAAGGCTTTAAATCCTAATGACTATTAAAATAGTTGCTTTGTGGTAATGATACTTTGTTAAAGTTGTGGAATACAGTAGTTATGAGTATTTTCTAACCTTGCCACTTGCAAATCATTGTTTAAAAATTGTGAAAATAATTTTTTGGGCAAAATAGCCTGTAAAGATAATACAGATATAAAAGTAAAGCAGATATTCTTTAAAAATTTAAAATAATGCCTAAGCATTTACTAAAATCTCCAGATATGGCTGCAGTTTCTGCAGACTTATTTAGGTATGACGAATAATAAGTGCACTGAGACTTATAAGTAAATATGTATTAGACTATATTGTTAATTAGTGAAATTTTCAGAATTCCAATTTCATTGAGAATTAGGAAATACTGCATGTAAATTTCCTACATATGTTGCACAGTAGTTTTTACTCATTCTTTTCTGAATTTGATCAATGTACCTGTTCTCATTAAATCAATCAATCAGTTTTTGGTTGATTGATTTAATGAACCAAAAGATAGTCTTTGTATGGTCTGCATTCAAATTTGACCTTTACTTTGTTCATATTTTAATTTGAGAAACTGATTTACAGTCCACTCCTAAATTGAAGTTTCAACAAAATCAGTGGATTTATTTTCAAGTAAACATATATTTAGATATTCTGATATTAACAGCAAACAATAATTTAAAGAAGAAAACAATAGATTCCTTCCTTCTCATTCAACAGTTTGCTACCAAAAAAGAGCAAACTGAATAGTAATTAAGTGAATTGACTTTCCTTTGTCCTGGTGAGACACCATTTGGAATAATGTTTCTGGTTCTGAACACCAAAACGGATGGAGAGAAGTGGGTGAATTCACAGGAGTTCCAAGGTGGTGAGATTATTGGTAACGAGAAATTATTGGCTTACGAGAAATTATTAAATGGCCTGGGTATTCTTATTTATAAGATTTTTATCCTATCCTGATTTTCTTCATTCTCCTCCTGTTTTCCCCATAACAACAACCCTGTGAATTGGGTTAGCCTCAGAGAGAATGAATTGCCCAAAGTCACCCAATTGGTTTTCTTGCCTAAGGTGGGGGATAAACTCCTGATTTCTAGGTCTGCTCATTAAACGCTACACCAAACTGATTCTATGTATATTTAGCCTGCAAGGGAGAAGCTTGGGGGGCTGTGTAGAGCAGTCTCCGGATATCTGAAAAGTTCTCAAGTAGAAGAGGAAGTAGATATTCTCTGTCCCTTGAGGGGGCAGGACCAGGACCAATGGGCTAAATACTGCAAGAGTTTCCTGAATGTACAGGAGAAGTTTTCTTGTACATTTCCATCAGTGGAAGAGACAATGCAGGAGGTTGGACCCCTGAGGTTCATAAGATTGCAAGGAAACAGAGCTCATCTCTTATAGCTCTGCTGATATGAATTCTGCTACCTTAGTCATGTGCCTCTTATTGTTTGCCTGGATTAAACTTAGTAAAATTGCTACCCTTATATGAAGGTGGTGATGTTCACCTGCTGCTGCTACTCTTAACTGGGGGTTGTAATTCCAGAGTCTTCTGAAGTTGCATGGCCTTCTAATCCAATAAATAAATTGATCCCATGCCCTTAAGAAGGAGTTCCTGCTTTTGGTTCCCATGCTTTTTGTTCCTGTATCTGCTTGTTAGTGTGGCATTGTTTGCAATATTTGATCTCAAGTTGGGGGATTGATGGGCTGATGAGCCTTGCACGATCTTATTAATGACTAAGGCTTTCTACATGACAACCATTATGAATAATTAGACAAATTAATCTCTTTGATTCCCTTGTTACATAGTAATTGGAGCTATGAATACATTGCTGAACTTAATACTTTGTAGTCTCCACTTTGCTTGTTGACTCCATTCCATTGAAGAATAAGTGCTTGCAACTATTGGAAACGCGGGTCCTCAAACACAGGTTATGATCTACTCTCAGCAGCTTCTCCAGTAGAAATGTCAGTCTGATGGAATGTCTTCTGTTAGGTTGACATTCCCCTGAAAATAAGTAGGGTATCTTAAAATTAAAATTTAGTCTAGTGATTAAGACCTAAAACCAGGTTAGAAGTTTTCTAGTCCCACCTTAACCAGCTGGGCCAGTTGTTCTCTCTCAGCCCAACTTACCTCATGGGGTTGTTGTTGAGGGAGAATAGGAGGAAGAAAGAGTTTTGGGTATGATTGTTGCCTTAAATTATTTAAAAAAATATTTAAGAAATAACAAAGGCAGGGTACAGGCAGACAAACAAACAATAGGATAAATGGATGAATCCACAGTTGATATTATTAGGTTAATCTTACTATGCGTAGAAACTGATAGAATGCAGTCCAGTGTTCTTGCAATAGCCAGGTGGAAAGAAATGTTAATAATTGGACAATAATTGAGTTGACCCCATAATCCTAGCACAAGGCTTGAGTTCTTAAAATGCATTCTAGAATATGAATGTAAGCAAACGTCTGGTAATCCCTATTTAGCCAAGCTGATGGAAAAAAGCACTAATTCTGTTCTCCAAGAACCCCAGAAATTCAATCTAGATTTAGACTCCATTCTAAATAGCTTGATTGTGTGGTGTATGAGCCGTACTAAGAAAGAGCTAAGGGAAGTATGACCCGGTTGTCATCTTGGGTTTCTTAAATGTTTTTTTATTCTATTGATTATAGTATTTTTTCTAGTTGCTTGAGGAAAATAGACATGGCATTGCTTTTAGTGTTGCCTTTTTATTCATTTGGATAATGGGAAGTTTTGCTTGGCCATTTTGGAAATTATTCTGTGAGGGGCATTATTATTTAGGAAATGAGAAGACTCATGCATGGATTTCGTGCTAAGTGCCATTAGTATTCTGATAGTACCCAACTTTAAATTGTAATAGTTTAGATGGTGAATAGTGCTTCTGTAATATGTCACATCCCTGGATTGGTTGCACTGGTTACTGATAGTTTTCAGGAACAGTTCAAGTCTTCAATTCTTACGATGTGGGAAGACTTCTGTAATTTGGGCCTTGTTTTGCAAGAATGTCTACATCTGTGTGATCTGTCCTAAAATTAAGATGTTCAGTGGGGCACCACACATCTGTTTAACAGCAGCAGCTAAAATTTATTTTCCCCCCATGGGTGAAATTTGGTGCTGGTATTTGAAGCTAGCACTCAACTGGCTTAAAACTTTTTAAGTTTTAAAAAGTTCTTATGAAGATTTAAAAAAAAAAGTTTTGTTACTTAGGTTTTGGTAATTACTATTGTATATGAATACCTGTTAACTATCTAAAGCAGGGGATCTAAAACTATGGCCTGGGGGGCAGATATGGCCTGCCAAAGCCATTAATCCAGCCCACAAGGGACCACAAGGCTGCCCCACCCACATTACCCCATTGTCCCCCTCCCTCTTTCTGGAGACCAAAAATGGGCCCATTTTTGGGTGGCAAAGTGGTTCTGGAGCCAAGGAGGCTAAAAATGGGCCTGTTTTTGGCCTCCCCAGCCTCCAGAGAGAGGGAGGGAAGGAGGGAGGGGGAGAGAGAGAGAGGAACACCCCCCCCCCCCCCAGGCACCTGTATCCCTTCACTAACCTGCTTTCTACCCCCGGAGCATAACACATTAAAGTTTAATTTGTGTGTATTGTTTAATGGACAGCTATATTGGCCGTGCCCAGCTGGCCACATGACCATCTAGCCACACCCACCCAGTCATATGACCACCTAGCCACACCCACCCATCAGTCCAGTTCCCCAACAATCTGAGGGACTGTGAATTGGCCCTCTCTTTAAAAAGTTTGAGGACCTCTGATCTAAGCCACTAATGGCAATAGCAGCAAATAAAATTTTAAAAAGCAATAATTTGTTGAAGGTTATGGAAGTAATAGTTAAGTTTACATAATATAAAGTACTTTTATAGGATACAGTAATTTTGAATTTGTAAGTTGGGTGGGTTTTATTTAAATAACCTACACTCTTATTTGCATTGGGATGTAAATCAGTAACTAAGAAAACTTAATATATCTTTATTCCTAATAAATGCAGTTGTGCTACCTAATGCAACCAATGTAGCTATTCTTATGTACTGAGATAAAGCTTTTATAATAAGAAGTTGATGCAATATATAATATTTAATAAGCTTATTTCAGGTTAATTTTCATTTCATATTGAACCCTGATCATAGCAGGTGTTTCCTTATCTTACTGATGAGCACAGTAATATCATTAAAATACTCCCAAATGGGGTGTGTTTTATGGAGTCTACTTTTTAGATCAGCAATATCTTCAAATCCTCAGGACCATATTTTTTACTTTTGATTGACTTTTTATTCCTCTTGCATTCATATCCATTTTTGCCTAGATAATTCTCCCACCTCAAATTCTCTGTTCAATAATTCTAATGAGAGCTCAGTTACTCCTTTGGTTAATCTCTCTTGCCTACATATTAATAATCAAGTTGTTTGTGATGTTGTATTCTAAATTATTTGCCCACTATATAAGACTTAACTTAGTGATTTTAGTTTAATTTCCAAGAAAGTAGCTCTGTTGCTCTGTTGCAGGTAAGACAAAATTATATCTAATGAGATGAGCAGCAGTCTACAAAAGTTTGTTATAAGAAGAAGAACTAAAGTTGTCAAAACAGACATTAAAGATAAACAAACGACTAGGCCAGGGGTAGTCAACCTTTTTATACACTTCGCCCACTTTTGTATCTCTGTAAAATTTTCTAACCTCCCACCGGTTCCACAGTAATGGCAATTTATAAACTAGGGAAGGTAATTAAAAATGGAAAGTGCTTCAGTATCGGACAAAACCCCTACCCCCCACCATGAAAGCTGGAATGCCCACTAGTGCAGGGGTCCCCAACCCCCGGTCCGCGGACCGGTGCCGGTCCGTGGCTTGGTAGGCACCGGGCCGCAGGGCCGGAGAGGAGGAGGAGGGAGGAGGGGCCAGCCCCCTGGGCAGAGCGCGCGGGAGAGCTGTTCGCGCCGTTGGAGTGTGGCTCTTCCACCCTCCTCGATGGTTGGATTCCTGAGTGCTGCCGATTCCCTTCCTCCCTCCCCCTCCCTCCCTCCACAGCCGGCATGCTGGCCACTCGTCGTCTTCCAGGGACTGCCGTTCCTCACACACGCGCGCGCGCACACACACACACACATACACACACACACACACGGAGGCTTCTCAGCTCCTGGAAGGAGCCTGAGCGAGTGAACGAGCGATCAAGCACAGCGGGCGGCCGGGGCAGGCTAAGGCGAGTGAGCCGGGCTGAGGAGGCTCTGCGGGGGGTGGGGGCGGGGCGGGGATGACGACAGACAGACAGAGAGAGGCACAGACACAGAGAGAGGGAGGGAGGGAGGGAGGGGGGAATCAGAGAGTGACAGACACACACAGAGAGACAGGGAGAGAAAGAGAGAGACACAGAATGAATGATTAAGTGCGTGAATGAGAGACACACACACACACAGTGATAGATGGGCAGACGAAGGAGAGACAGAGATAGAGAGAGAGAAAGAAAAAGAAAGAAAGAAAAAAGTGGGAGAGAGAAAGAAAGAGAGATTTTGAAAGATATAGAGAAAGATTTAAAGAGGATAAATAAACATTTGATAGAATTTGAAGAAATGACAGGTTTAAAGGTAAATTGGTCAAAATCTGAATTATTAATGAATAAAGATGGTAAGGAGTGGGAGAGTATGCAAGAACAATATGGGATAAGAGTTAAGAATACATTGAAATACTTGGGGATAACACTTTCACTTAAAGTTAGAGAATTAAAAAAAATTAATTATGAGGTGATGCTGAAGGAAGTAGAGAAAAAGATAGATAAATATAAAGAGATAAAGTTGTCTTGGTTTGGCAGAATTGCAATGTGTAAAATGATGTTGTTACCAAAGTTTAATTTTTTATTTGAGATGCTACCATTAAATTTGACAGAGAAAGATATAGAAGAATATCAGAAGAAATTAGATAAATTTTGTAATGGTGGGAAAAGACCAAGACTAATGAAGAAAATGTGGTATCAAAATCAAAAAGAAGGTGGATTGGGAATTCCCAATCTACTTAATTATTATCGGGCGTATAATATCAGAACCGTGATAAAAATACTTAAAGGTGGAGATGGTCATTGGGGAGATCTGGAGTTAAAAGATATTAAGAGATTTGGGTCTATATGGTTTTTAGATAGAGCAAAAACAAAAAAGGCAATTAATAGTTATTGGTTAAAGGGGCTGAGTAAAATCTGGAATAAATTTGTTAAAAAACTGATACCGGATATAGCCTTCTTGGGGAAGACAACTGAAAGTTGGCCGATTAAAACTAATATAAGTCGGGATAAAGTAATTGAGGATGAAAATATAGGAAATATAGTAAATTGGTTAAGAGCTCTAGGAATTGAGAGTAGGAAAAAAAAAGTAATTCAAAAATTGGAGTTAAATTGGTTTGAAAAAATACAGGTAGAAAAATGGACCACGAAAGTAAGGGGAATATGTAAAATAGATAGAAGTAAAACTAAATTTGAAAGTTTAGTATCTCAAATTATTAAGGATGAAACTGGGTTAAAAGGACTCGTTAGTAAGATATATAAGATTATAAACTTCGATGGAAATCCACAAATGGTAATGAAAAGGAATTGGGAGGAAGACCTTAAGATTAAAATATTGGATTTGGATTGGAATGAGAATTGGAAGAGTCGGATCATGAGGACTTTGTCTATAAGGATTAAAGAACATAATTTTAAGGTTGTTTGGAAATGGTATTGGACCCCATTAAGATTATCATTGATAGATAAAAAAATGAGTGATAAATGTTGGAGATGTAATACGGAATTGGGAACTTATGAACATATGTGGTATAAATGTGTGAAAATTAAAAAGTTTTGGCAGCAATTAGAAAGAACGATGTGTGAAATGATGAAAAGAATAATAATATTGAGATCAGAAACTATATTGTTATTGATAATTAATGAACCAGAGTTAACAAAACATGAGAAAGAATTGATTAGAATTATGATTATAATGGGTAGAATTGTAATAGCAAGATATTGGAAAATAGAGGTAAATATTAAAATAGAAGAATGGTACTGTGAAATGTGGAAATTAGCCTTAAATGATAAAATGACGTGCGATATTAAATTTAGAGAGGGGGTTTATAAAAAAGATATTTTTTGGAAGACTTGGAAGCCATTTGTGGACTACGCACTTGGAACTTTGGACGTCTCGACGCCTGTACCGAGAGAACGTGGATTTTGGAGATCTTAAAGATAATAGAAGATACTTGAAACCAACTCTTCCTTTTGTTTTGTACAGCACTGGGTGAAATATTGTAAAAGACTATAAAAATTTCAATTAAAAAAAAAAGAGAGAAAGAAAGAGAGAAAGAAAGACAGACAGAGAGAGAGAGAAAGAAAGAGAGACAGAAAGGAAAGAGAAAGAAGAGAGAAAGAAAAAAGAAAAAGAGAGAGAGAAAGAGAAAGAAAGAGAGAGAAAGAGAGAGAAAGAAAGCGAAAGAAAGAGAGAAAGAAAGAGAAAGGGGGAAAGAAAAAGAAAGAGAAAGAGAGAAAGAGAGAGAGAAAGGGGGAAAGAAAGAGAAAGAGAGAGAGAAAGAGAGAGAAAGAGGGAAAGAGAAAGAAAGAGAGAGAGAAAGAGGGAAAGAAAAAGAAAGAAAGAAAGAACTTATGACCACAATTGAGTCCAAAAGTTTAGTTGTTAACCAAGACCATTGTTAAGTGAGTTTCACATTTTCCAAGTTGGCCACGCCCACCCAGTCACATGACTGCTGAGTCACTCAGCCGGTCCGCAAAACTTTCTTTAAAATGAAACCGGTCCCTGGTGCAAAAAAGGTTGGGGACCCCTGCACTAGTGGGCAGTAGGGACCAGGTTGACTACCAGTGGACTAGGCAGTCGTTTCAGGGCATTGAAAAGTATGGCTAAAATTCATTGTTTTGAAGAAGGTGAGAGAAAGCTGTAGGATTTCAACCATAGATTAATCAGTAGGTCTCTCTCTTCCCCTTTCATTCACACGCAAACACACCCACACACCGAGACACATGCATACATATCTTGATTCCTGCCAACTGATGTTCTTTGTGTGGTTTCTTTCATGTCTGCAATAAAAGCCAGCCATGATGTGATCTAGAAGCCTGCAAGTCAGCTGCCTGTGTTTGATTCAGTTTCTGGACTGAGGACTTCATTACAGTGACTGTGTGAAGTCCTGAAATCTACTAGTACTTATCTTATATAAAATAAGCTGCATAGCTGTGCTCTGACTCAAAGAGTAAATGACCACGGATCCCCTTGCAACTGCTTGGTCAGTGCATTGGGTCACTAGCGCCTTGCTTCAGTAGTAGAAGTCAGCAGTGAGCCAGTTGGATCAGTTAACAAAAATAATAAACTTGATTGTCCAGCAATTGGGACAGAATCTGCTATAAGCACTAGCTCTTGATTTATGATCCAAGATTCAGCAGTGGTTGCCCCTACATCAGCAGTTGTTTTGTACCACGTATTGGCCTCTTTGCTGGACAAAGAGGCTGGGAATTTGCAAATTTTTCACCTTCGTCACTCATTGTGAGTTAGGTATCTCCTAAAACCAATGGAATTTCCCATTGGATAAGATTTGAACTTCTGCAGAAGGAACAGATTGGAATATTTGATTTGCTGGAAGTGTAATCCAGACACAAGTAGCTCATGGCATAGATGCCCCTGTCAGTGATCCAGGTGCGATACACTCAGAAGCCTACAATCCCTAATTATAAATTACCGGCCTTGCTAGATGGCAATACCTAGCCAATCTTAGCTGATCTAAAAAGCTAAGTGAACTTGTATTTTGTCAATCCTTGGATAGGACACAAGGAAATCCCAGGCATGCAAATTAAATTAGGAAATTGAAAAGGCATCCCAGAAAATAAATGGCAAACTATTTTCTTCACCTGCCAAGAGAACTTGAATTATGAATTAGTCACTCCAAACTGATCTTGACTTGAATGTGTCTTTTCTTTCATAAAATTGCAAGAATAATCTCAAAAATGTTTAAAATGAAACAGTTTGACCAAAGGAAGATAATAGTCAATTTGCCCTCTGGTGGACAAATGCATTCTCCTGTGCACTTCCTTGAGTGTCCAAGGAAGGGTTAAATTCTGTCCCACTGCCCGTGGACTGGATTGAAAAACTTCTTAGTCACACCTCCCTTTCCCATGATCCTCAGTTTTTCAATTCAGTCCAGAAGCCCATCGGACAGAATTTTTCTTCCTTAACCAAATTTTACACTTCTTAGTCAGATCAGTTATCTTTTTATTTCTTTAAGTTACTTAGTGTATTTTAGTTTTAGTTCCTTGCTTTTCCCGTTTATTTTGCCGAGTCTCCTGCTTCAGTTAATTTTGCCTTGCCCTGGGGAGGCAGTTTTTGCTCGCTTGCGAGCGGTGCGCTCTTTCAGCTCCTGGGTGTTTTTGCCCCTCCGTGGGATTGTCGCCACCTGCTTTTCTTCACTGGCAGGACAGTCCAATTCATCAGCGGCCCGTCCGGCCTTTGGGAGGCTCCTTCTCTCGTCGAGCGTCGTGGAAGCGAGCGGCTGCAGTCCCTGTAGCCTGCCGGTGAGCCGCAACATGGGAGCTTTTGGGCGTGGTCATTTTGGACCTGCACAGTGCTGATTTTGGTGCAAAAAACTCCCACTGAAGCCAATGGTCACCTCATTGCCATTCCAGCTTTGCAGACGGACAGATCGACCTCCTTCTTCAGCGGCAAGCTTTGGGCAAGTGCATGGGCATTTGGAGGTCTTGGCACCTGCCATTCTCCACGGGCCTTCCTTTCTGTCCCTCTCCCAGTCCATCCCTGCTCAGCCTCTTCCCTAAGAAAGATCAGCACAGCTCCTTTTTTGTCAGCTCCATTTTGACCCTTGGTCCTTGGGCACCATCGACGGCCACATAATGGAGATCCCTGATCAGGCCCCTTCTCCCATGGAGGACAGACCTTATAGCAGAAAGGCAGGTAGGGCTGCAAGAGAAGCTATCAATGGAATCAGTAAGGGCCCTTATGCCAGGAAAGCCACTTCAGCTCAGGGCAAGGTGGAAGCCAGGAGCCAAAGGCCTTGTACTGGCGCTTTGATAAGGCCCAGAGGCACATCACCACTGTAGCCCAGGTCCACCACGCTGCTGTTCCAGAGTCCCAGCAGGAGCAGGGGTTTTCCCAGCCATCCCTTGGCGGGGATCATGACCGCAGGGACATTTCCTCCGACCATTCCTACGCTGGCTCCAGGTCTCCCTCTCCCTCCATAGGGAGAGAGACGGATTTTTTTGTGAGGACTCGGGTGATGAGGCTTTATCTAACCATGACCCTTCGGTCTCACTGCCCTTCCCCCCCAGGAACTCCGGACCACAAGTCCGCCCTGTGGAGGACCGAGGACCTTCTCTTTCAGCTGAAATGAGAGAGGTCATCGCATCTGCCATCTCCCAGGGCATAGCCCAGGGCCTTAAGGAATGGGCAGAGACCTCTACCCAGGGTTCCAGTAGCAAATCCAGAGCCCCTAGGGCCCCTTCTCCACACCCCTCAGTAGCAACCGCAGAGTCCGTTTCGGAGATTGATGACTTGGCGGAACCTGACCTCTCCGAGGATGAGGGGATGACGGCGGATAAGCCCACCTTCATGGGCCTGTTCAAGCCCGCGATATTCAAGTCAATGCTTTACAAAGCTAAGGTCAATATGCGCTCCAAATGGAAGCTGGCGTCTGCCCCCTTTAAGGGGGATAAACTATTCGGAGGTTGCCCGCTGTTCCGGTGCTTCTACTGTCTCAGTTGCTGGGCAAAATGATTTCTTGCCTGTCGATCGTTCCATGGGCAAGATTGCATGCGAGGGAGCTACAGTGGTTCCTTCTCCCATCACAGAGGGCCAATGCCAGCGGCTCCATGATCCGAGTCTGCCCACCACCGAAGGTCCTGCGCTCCCTAAAGTGGTGGTTGACACCCGCGGTGTTGAAAGGTTCGCTATTCCGGGAACCCGACAGGGTGATTCTCACATCGGATGCCAGCCTGTTCGGGTGGGGTGCACACCTCGATGACAGAATGGTACAGGGCAGGTGGTCTGCTCGCGAACTGGCCCACAGCATCAATTGGCTGGAGTTGCGGGCAATCCGCCTTGCCCTGCGCCAACTTCAATGGGAAGTCCAGGGCCGTCATGTCCTTGTACGCACAGACAATGTAGTGGCAAAGGCGCACATCAACCATCAGGGTGGCACCAGATCCAGCGCACTGATGGCAGAAGCAGATGCCCTGGGACGTTGGGCGGAACGGCATCTCGGCTCCATAAGAGTGGAGCACATATCAGGGGTGGACAACGTTCGGGCGGATTGGTTGAGCAGGGCCACTCTGGATCCATCGGAGTGGCATCTCCACCCGGACCTCTTCCAACAGCTGTGCCTCCGATTTGGCAACCCCCTGGTGGACCTCTTCGCCACATTGGAAAACGCCCAACTTCCTAGCTACTTCACCAAGTACCAGTCGCCCCAGGCGGAGGGAGTAGATGCCCTCAACCCCCCCTGGCCCACAGGCCTGCTGTGTGCCTTTCCTCCTCTACCTATTCTGCCCCGACCTCTGCAGTCTCTCAATCCGACAGCCCTGGAAAATCCCACCAGACTTGGTCTCTCTCAGCCAAGGCGCTGTTCACCATCCCGAACCTCAGTGGCTCAATCTAACCGCCTGAGAGGGACCTATTGACTCAAGCGCAGTTCTCAGCTCAAGTCATCCACACCATCCAGCCGGCCAGGTGGCCTTCCACAACCAGGATCTACGGGGCCACCTGGCCAGCCTTTTCCACCTGGGGCGCCCAGCATCAAATCGCCCCGCTTTCGACCTCTTTGCCTCACGTCTTAGATTTTCTCCAGGATGGTCTTGACACAGGCCTTGCGCTGAATACCTTGAAGCGCCAGGTCACTGCCCTGGCGACCATTCTTTCCATCAATTCTTGCCAATCGCTCAGCCATCACCCCAGCGTGCAGGCCTTCCTCAAGGGGGCCTTGAACCTCTGTCCTATGGTTGTTCACCGTTTCCCATCCTGGGACCTTTCTATTGTCCTCAGAGCCTTGTCAGACCCTCCGTTCGAGCCTCTTAAATCGTCTTCCATCCGACACCTTTCCTTTAAGATGGTCTTTCTCGTTGCCATCACCTCAGCGAGGAGGGTGTTGGAGCTGGCCGCCCTCTCCCTCAGAGAGGAGTTGTGCATGATTCACAGTGACAAAGTGGTTTTACGCCTAGACCCGAGCTTTATTCCCAAAGTTAACTCTCCTTTTCATAGGGCACAGGAAATTGTGCTTCCCAACTTTTGTCCGCGACCTAATCACCCTAGGGAGCGCCGTTGGCATACCCTCGATGTTCAGAGGACATTGAAACGCTACATCAAATGCACGGCCTCCTTTCAACGTTCTGAGACATTGTTCATCTCCTTCCTGCCAGCAACCATGGGCCGTAAGGTATAGTCTTCCACCATCGCCCGTTGCCTCAAGGCTTGCATCTGTCTTGCCTATGAACACCAAGGCCGACCTAAACCATCTGATCTGATGGCACACTCGACTAGAAGTGCAGCAACTACAGCGGCCTGGGCTTCCCAGGCCCCGATTGAGGAAATTTGCAGCGTCGCCACCTGTGCGACGCCCTCCCTATTTGCCAGACACTATAAGCTTGACAAGTACGCATCCTCTGACGCTGCCTTCGGTCGTCGCGTCCTGCAAAGTATTGTTTCAACTGCCTCGTGAACTAAGACTATTCCTCCTAAGGTGTGCCCACCCTAGTGACATTTTGCTTGGGCACGTCCCTTCCTTGGACTCTCAAGGAAGTGCACAGGGGAATGACCATTGGCTTACCTGAAGGGTCCTTCTTTATGCACTTCCGGAGTGTCCAATCCTTCCCAGGCTTGTTTTGTTGTTGTTGTTTTCTTGTTGTTTGTGCCTCAAGACATATTCACAAAGGGAGTATCGTCTACCGAGCGTCCGTCTTAATGGTTCACCTCTTCATTGAAAAACTGAGGATCAGGGAAAAGGAGGCGTGACTAAGAAGTTTTTCAATCCAGTCCATGGGCAGTGGGACAGAATTTAACCCTTCTTTGGACACTCCGGAAGTGCACAGAGAAGGACCCTTCAGGTAAGCCAGTGCTTCTCAAATAGTGGAGCGCCCCCCCCAGGGGGGGCGTGAGGCTCCGTAAAGGGGGGCGCGTTTGACCTCGGCAAACACTGTCATAACAAGCTAAGCCCCGTGTTTATGTCTCTGTATCCAATCAGATGCTCGCATCTGATTGGCTGTCCAAAACCCTTGTGACACGAGCCTGTCAGAGCCATCTTTAGTGTGGGACGTCCGTCCACACTTACTTTGTTGCCCGACGGATGTGCGCCCAATTGATATTCAAATGACTGACAAGGACCTTCTCCTGTGAAACATAACGCTGCCCCAATTAATCAAACTTGCTAAAGAAATCGGGCTACCGCTGCTGACATTTGCATCGATAGTGAGCATTAAGCCAGTACATGTTTACAGTCACGCGGGGCGCGCGAAATGTTTTCTTCTTCCTAGGGGGGCATGACAGAAAATAATTGAGAAGCACTGAGGTAAGCCAATGGTCAATTTCTTTGGTTTGCCTTTCCAAGAGAGACTGTTTAAAATTGTACATAGAGAAATGTCAGCATATGTGCACCAGATTTCTTGGATCAAAAATCTCTGAGCCGGTTAGGAAAGAATAATAGAAATTCCTATAAAACTTAAGTCTAACAAAATAACTATTTAAAATGTATTCATTGGCTGCCAGTTTGCTTCCGGGTCTAATTCAAGGTGCTGCTTGTCACCTTTAAAGCCCTACATGGCTTTGGACCAGGTTATTTGGAGGACTTAAACTTAGAGGCAGGGAATGCTACATATCCCCTCTCTTAAAAGAGGTCTATCTAGCAGGACCAAGAAGTGCCTTCTCTATGGTGGTTCCCTCCCTATGGAACATCATCCCCATGGAGATAAGATTGGCCCCCACTTTGATACTTTCTGACAAGACCCCGAAGACGTAGTTTTGCCAATTGGCTTGAAGACCCCAGATTGGGATGGAACCCATCAAATGGCTCATTTGATTGTTGTCACCAGGGGGTGAAGGTGGAGTGTTATTGGTTTTTATTGGTGTTTCAATTGGGTTTTTACCCTTGTAAGTCCACCTGGAGTCACTGAGAATGAGTTGGATGGCCATATAAATGTTCTTAAATGAAAAAATAAGAATAAATTAGTCTTCACTGAAATTTGTTAGGATGAGCATAATGCTTTAACATAAGTCCAGGTCTTATGATTGGGTATACAGCTTTAGAAATGCAAGAACCCAATTCTCAATGCCTTTTTAACATTTATCCAGAAAAGTTTATTATTTTAAAAATGTTTCTCATTGTGACTGATTTGCCTTAGGTTTTCAGGGCTTCTTCAACACAATATCTACCGTACATAATGTTCATTTCTTTAAAAAAAATCTGATTAGTTACTTTACTTGCCAATAGCATTCAAAGGAAACATTCAGTTTATGTTTATAAAGCACAAGGGGGGTGGGGTGGGGGAGTGAGGAGAGAGAGAGAGAGCGCCTTGGAAACATCCTGTGTATACCTCAGGATGCATTTTGGCTAGGACACCAAATTCTCAGAAGTTCTCAGGAAGATAAAAATACAACTTGTTCTATAAATAGTAAATATAAGTAATATATACATACTACTTAGTAAATATAAATAGACAGCAAAAACAGTGGGATTTTCCCCCCTAATCATGAAAGGCCTGGAATGTTTTGGTTTTTTCCCTTGTGAGTGTTCTATTCTCTCTCCCAGGCATTGACATCTCAGTGCAAATGTAGAATAAATGTGTATGTTCTCTGAAGCTTTATATGTCATTTTAAGGTTTTTTAATGTATAAAGGCATAATTTTAAAAATCTATGTAGTTATAATGGACACAGAAAAAGAAATGTGAATTAATATAGCAGTAAGATTAATAGTAGAATTTATATGATATAAATCAAGAGATTCTCTTAGTAGAACTATGAGTCAAATACATTTTATTTGTATTTATATAGAAAGGTTCCCAAGAGTTAGTTATGCCCCTGAATTTCACAAATGATCGTTAAGTTTTTCTATGTGGTTTGAATGGATTAATAATTTGAAACAAAATGGTGTTTATCCTGACATTAGAATCAGAATGTAAGATGATCAATCAATGTAAATTGTTTTTTGCTAGATGTTAGTATATTATCATACTTAATTTTGCTAGATCTTAGTATATTATCGTATTTATTTGCTTTCTTTTTGTTTGTTCTTCTCAATTTTGCTGGTCTTTGACCAAATAAATTTGATTTATTGAATGAATGAATGTAAGATGAGCTCTTACTTACCCAATTTCTTCTGCCACCTTTGTAATGAAAAGTAGTTGTTCAGATGAATTTAAAATGGTCATAGGTTTGCATCTCTCTATCCTTCTTTTAAAATTGCACATTTTGCATGTGCAATTAATTTTTAAAATGTTGATTTTGGTCCCAGTGTTTTCAAGTGAAACTTATGGAGCAGGTCAGATGGAAATATAAAAAGATAGGACAGTTTCACATGAACTTGAACTTGTATCCTAAAATTAACCTTTCTTTTATCTTCCTCACCAGACAACCAGAACAACTGCTTGACAAATATTTAATTATAGGACAATATAAAATGGGACAATAATTACAATAAAAAGAAAATGCTAGCCTGGTGAAGATTATGATAAAAGGTATCTAAATGGCCAACTATGCATCTTTAAATCCTGCAGAATTAATTAATAGGCCTGTATTATAAAATATATGGAGCATTAAACAGCTTCTGCAGTTATATGTCGTATCATCCACCATTATGAAGATCATCAGTAGGTGGTGTAAATTGGTAATAAACTTGCTAGTTAATGACCATCACCTTAAATATAATTGTTTGAATTGCTTTTCTCTTGCATAATGTGACTGTTTTGTGTGCACACATGCTTGAGAGAGTTTTCCAACATTCAAGGAATTCTTCAGACTTGTAAAAAATAACTAATGAAATGCAGAAATCAAATTACAGGACTAGATAGAGAAGACTTGTTCTTGAAAGTATGTATTTTTTTGGAACAAACTGGAAAGCAAGTGGTTGAGAATATGATAAAAATGAACGAATCAATATTGACCTCAATATTTCTATTGGTGTTGTTATTGTAAAAATGGGTTGCAAAGCTTAACAGTAGAGATAAAGAAGACCATAAAGGAAACACCTTTATCTTTCATAAGATAAGATAAAGGGGGTGGAGTAAGAAATAAGGAGGTAGACTTTTTCCAGATATTCTGGGAGATAGTTCCAAACATATAGAGCAGTAAAAAGATTTTGCTGGGGGGGAAATGGATAATTTTCATATACGTAATCCCATTCCACTGAGATTACTTCATATTCATATAAATAATCCCATTAAAAATAAATGTCCACTGCAGGTGTTTCCTGTAACATTCCAGGCATACATAATTTTGCATTCACTTCTATCTAGTTCTACTGGTATTTACCCGGATTGAGAAAGTTAGATTTCTAGTTTGGACTTCAGCTCTCCTATGATAGCTGTTATAGAATTTGGATACAGTTTCTGATGGAATGTTCTCATCTCTCTTTTAATTACCATTAATATCATTGGTGGGCATAATAAATAATTTGGAAGGCATTTGGAGAGTTTTTTAAAGACTAAATCTGTGTTAAACCTCTTACCTTTTCTGTTGTCTTCTATGAATGGACAATGCGTGTTCATTGGAAAATTCAGAAGATATTTATCTGCTGAAGAAAATAGTCACAATTAAAAGCTGTTAAGCATACAAACAATTGTATATTGAAAGTTGTTAATCATCAAAGTGAGATTGAGTTGTACATAAAGCTTTCTAGCTGGCTGTTCTAAACCCTTCTGTCTAAATGTGTTGACCAAGCTGTTTGAGAATTATTAAATCCATCACATCTAGAGGACACTAATATGGCCAACAATGCTTTTTATAGTACAGACCAGGCAGCTGTTGCATATAAAATAAATACTTATAATTTTTTACCTGACTACTGTTTTACAGCCTTCTCTGGTTTATGCATTGGGCCAATTTTCACAGAATAGGAAACCAGGATTGCGTAGAAGTATGGCTTGTTTGTCTTCTTTCTTGCAAATCTTGTTTCACTTGCAGAAGCTATTCAGGTTAGACCTGAGGGAATATTAACTTTAGAATTGAATGACTCACTTAAGAGCATTGTTGTTATGCTCAGATAGAAGTCTACTACAAATTGAAGTCAATCACCAGACTATAGTACTTTGATGGGGCCAAACACATAGTCTTATTTAAGAGAACTGGTATGGTTTCAATGATTATTAACCTGTGTTGCATTAGGAATTAGAGCTGAATCTAGGGCCATCTGCACAATAGTTTTGACTCTCCTACTATATACACATGTCTGGATTGTTGGTCTTCTTGTTGGCTTTCATTCATAGAGTTGGCATGCTGCGACCCAAATTAGCCTCAGAAGTTTCAGTTACTATTATTTTGATGGTGCTCAAACCCAGAGTGCTTGCAAAATAACCTACTCTTAATAATCTGCAGAAATTATACACTCACAACACTCTCTTTTTCCTAGCAGACTGTGATAAGAAACAAACCTTGAATTGCTGTGAGGCAGTTCTTTGAATTACATTTTAATATACAGAAACTTTGTTCTGTTTTACACACACATACACAAGCACACACGGAGAGAGATGGCAAGCTGGGCTTTCCTTCCCCTGTTGTGGTTTTGAGGGCACATAAAATGGAAAACCAAAAGAAACATTCTGTAAACCATATTGCATTCTTTCTAAGGTTAACAGCCATGCTTGCAGTACTTATATTTGCAGCTTTAACATGGTGGGAAAATACATCCAGTTCATTCTGACAAACAACTCATTTGGAGCAGCTGTAATTCTATAATTTTGTCATGTACTCAGAGCAAATGCCTCAATTGTTTCACTTTGAATTTTAAAGCTAGAGAAAATGTATAATTTTGATTCCTGTTCATCGCTGTCTTCTCATTTTGTAGTCTGGTCTAACATTACAAATAGTTGTGTTCTATGGCCACCTTACTTGGATAGAAGCATGATAATATACAGTGTGTCAAAGATTACTTTGTCCTTGTTTAAAGCATCATTCAGGGCTTTTCTTTCCATAACTGGCAAAAGTAGCAAACAAAAATAAAAACCCAAAGCTTCAAACTGCCAATTACTAACTCATTGGTTCAATTCCAAAGATTTATTCTTGCTTCTAAAAACATTTCTGCAATGTTTTCTATTTGTACAAAGTATAAGTAGTCCATCTCTTTTTTTGCATTTTCTGATACTGACTTGATGTCTCAGAAGTGTTGTTTTACTCAGATTGTGGACTACCAGGCTTATCTAAAGATATACATTTAGCTAAGCATCTTCCATGAGAAAAGAAAGTAAAAATAACTGTATATCCATTCGTTAATTAATTAATTTGTATCCCACTTTTTACATTTTTTTAAATAAACAACTTAAAGTGATTAGAATTCATGGTCTTCCAGTTTCTAGCCTGGTGCCTTAAATACTAACTAGACAAGACATCTTTTTCCTTTATTTGAAATCATTGTTATTGTATTGTCTCTTTTTAAATACAAAACAAACACATCTTTGGTAATCAATATTGTAGTTGCTTTTTGTATGGCCTATTGATTTTAGTATAAATTACTTATGAGGAAACAGCAGGTACCTTGTTCTAGAATCTGATCTGGGGTAGCTCTTACTTTGAAATGCATCTAGTTGGGTAGTCATTGCAAACTTTTGTATGATATTGCCATTTTGTTTTTGCACTGTATTGTGCATGAGAACTGCCAGTGTTTATGAAATCCCATGGTGAACAGTATTTGCTAAAATGTATTTGTACTGTTTTGCAGGGAGATCTAAAGAGCAAACTAGTAAATGGCTGCAGAGCAGAGCTTGTGGAATACGTTGCCTATGGCCATGGTGAAAAATACAAGTTGAAAGCAAACTACTCACTGCCCTGGGAAGATGTGCAGACAAATAAAAAAGGAAGTATGGCCGGCTTAGAAACAGAGAAGTGGGTGCCGAATGAAAATCCGTCGCTTAACATCCATGGGAACGGAGATCTCTTTAATGCTGGAACCAGGAATGAGAACTTAACACATTTTGAAAAGGATGCAAAACTGGTTTATTCTTCCAGCATAATAGATGAGGCCCCCAAGTTATTTGCACATACAGCTAGAAATGGCATTAAAATCTTACCGCACTCACCAGCAGAATGTGACACATCATTGAAATCAGATGTGAGCACACTGAAAAAAGCAGATGTGAACACTACTGCAAAGCTGGCCAGCAGCTACAATCACAGTAACTCCAGTGCCTCCTGGAGTGAAGCGGCTCAGTTGAACAGCATCCACCCTTTGGCAACTGGAACATATGGTGCTATTCCAGAAAAGAAGGACTTTGTTGTAGGCCACCAGACAGAAAACCAAAACGTAAATCAGGAAGCCGAAAACTCACTATTGCAAACCATTTCACTTTTACATTTGCAGGACAAGCCACCCTGTACTCCTGTGCTTGAAAGGGGTGCTTGTCTTGATGATGGTGCTTCAAATATTCCTAGTAAGGATTCCCAACCTGAAGATTTGCAACTTCAGTCAACTTTTTTATCTCTGATTAAAAACAGAAACTTAACTGTGGAACAAGTGGTAGCTATTGAGGCATTAACACGTTTGTCCGAGGTCCCTTTAGGCAATTCTTCACCAACTAAATCAGAAGGTTTAGAGCAGCAAGCATCACATTTGCTGAACAGTTACAAAAAGGATAACCCGTGTCCCTTAAAATCATCTGCACTGAAAGTAATAAAAGGGACTTGCCCACAAAAAGATCCACAGCTTCTTTCTCATCCTGCCTCCCAGAGGAGAATCCACCCTAAGAGTCTGTTCTACAAGCCTCAAGGTGCTATTTCTGAGTTCCCCAGTAAATCTCCAGGTCCATCTAACTTACTGCGTAGGTTGCATTGCACCTCAAAAGACACCAGACCTTTCTCTGCTTTAGCGTCTGGTGGAAATTCAGGTATTGCTACCAAGAAAAGTTCTCTCCATCATAAAACTGCTCTCGGGCCATGTTCCAAAAACGCAAGTACTGTCAGACAGTGGTGGAACAGAGGAGAGATGCTTGGCAAATGGGAGGGAAAGGCTGTTCACAACCTGAATTTAAAAAGTGGTTCTGTATTTAAGGGTGGTATTCACAGCCAAGATGAAGAAGAGGTAGCCACCCAGTTAACTCAACTCGCAGCAATAATTGAATCGAACAGAACAAGCTCCAATCCGAAGATGACGACAACCCTTCTTGGTCGATTACCACCTGATATGCAATCAAAAAATAAGCAGGATCAGTGCCTATTGCAGAAGAAACAATCGGTATTTGGGAGGAACAATTACAGCTCCTCGCTAGTCAAGCAAAGGCAGCCACCGCGGAAGAATGAGAAATCGGTACCAAGGGCCAAAAGATTGAAGAAGAAACCTCAAGTAGTACCAGACCAACCAAGTCAGCTGCAGCAAGAATGCCAGTATGGTGAATTGCAGGACATACAGAAAAAACCTAAACTGCGCAGACTTGGGCGCATAGCGTCACAAGATGCCAAGCTGTCAGCCTTGGGGAAAAAATCTTCCAAAACCAAAGGACCGAAGGGGCGGAATCGGAGTGCTTTGTCATCCCAGCAAAAACCAGCTGTATTATTTCTTCCCAAAACTCAGATAATATTCCATCGGCCTTTACCGGCTTCAATACAAGGAAAAATAAGAAACAAGCCATTAGGCTGTGAAATGGTGCCAGAGCCCCTTAAGACAACAGGCTTTAGTGATGCACAAGGCGCCAGCAGCCCGAGTGGGGTTACGGGGGCTCTTCAAAGTGGAGCTCCACTTTCTAATAATCTGCTGACTGTTCCTCAGTTAAAAACAGACTTTTGCATAAAACAAGGAAGTGAAAACGGGCAGATGTTTACAGAAAAAGACAAGAATTCTCAGGTACAACAAACCATGAATATCCCTCAGCTGCGTCCTTTTCCCCAGATCTTCAGTCAAAGAGCTGATGGTGACATCTGCGAGGAAAGCCAAGCTAAACCACAGGGCGCTGTGGAACAAAAGGATCAAAATCTGCAACAGATCCCCTGTAACGGTGATGATGGCTTGCCAGGGGATACCATGCACACTCTTAGAAATGTGGAGCATGTAAGTGAAGCTACATTTCCAACATTAAGAACTTTAGAGACTGAAAAGCAACAGGGTACTGGGAACTTAAGATGTTCTCCAACAAAGAATACACTCAGTAGTTTTCTTGAATCTCCCATGACATTCTTAGATACCCCTACAAAGAATTTAATTGATACACCTTCAAAGAAAGGACAGAGTAATTTTCCAACCTGTGACTGTGTGGGTAAGTGTCCTGTGGTTTATTTTTGCATGGTTGAATTTTGAAATCTTTTCTGTCTTTCTGTACGGATCCTGTTGCCTAGTCAGGTAATGAAACGTCTGCAAACAAAAAAGCTCAGAGAGCACCAAGAACTCCACAGTTCAACCCTGAGCTACGGATATTCTCTTTTATTAAAATCTTTCTTTTCTTCAAGTCAGAAATCCCCAGAAACTTGCAAATATTTATACATGCTGAAATTCATGAATTTTATTCCATAACGAGAAGATCCTCTACATTTATCCAGATTCTGCACAGATACCTTCTTGACTATCTGGATTTCTTGAATTTTCTTCAAATGTAAAACCTATTAATGTTGAGCTTTATCAATTTGTGAAATCAGAGCTGATAAAATTCCCAACTATCTTTCTTTCCCACAGCTTACAAGGAAAGGAATTGGTTTTTTTTTTCAGAATTATGCAGAAATTGTGACTAACAGCATTTATGAATGTTGAAGTTAAGCCTTAATCCATGGGTCTCTTACTATATGTTATTGCCCTGAACACATTGAATTCCAGTGGCAACATAATACTCTGTAATGTCTAATTTTTTTTATTTTTTAAGTATGAAAGGAAGAATCAAAACTGTATTTAACAAATTCAACCACCTGCAGAATTTACTTATATGGCAGTATTACCAATTTTAAATTAATAACCATTGTTGATAGCAGTACAATCTCTCTTTGTTCATGTTGAAGTGTGACTCAGTTGCTAATTCCATTCCGACATTTCAGTGCCAAAATTATACATTAATGAGTTTATCTAATAGAAATGTTTTACAGATAGTCATTGACTTACAACCACAATCGTTGCTAAGTGATGCGGTCATTAAGTGAGTCACATCCAATTTTATGACCTTTTTGCTGCCATTATTAAGCAAATTGCCACAGTTGTTAAGTGAATTGCATAGTCATCAAGTGAATTTGGTTCCTCCCATTGACTGGGTTTGTCAGGAGCCCCCTCAGAAAGTCACAACAACACAGGACGCTGCAGCTGCCATATATACATGCATATTGGCAAGTGCCTAAATTTTGACTACATGATCGCAGTCACTTTTTTCAGCATCATTATAATTCCAAACGAATGGTCATAAGTCCAAGACTATTTGTTTATTACTAATAGAATAATTAAGCTGAGTCAAATGAGACTCAGTTTCATTTAAGGAATTTAAGTAGTGTTTCTGAATGTCCGTGCATTATTTTTAACAGCTATTTAAAACTTCTTTTTTGCAGAACAAATTATAGAGAAGGATGAGGGTCCATACTATACACACCTTGGAACGGGCCCAAATATTGCTGCAGTCAGAGAAATAATAGAGGACAGGTGAGGAAATAAATGTTAATACCAATAAATCAAAATCAGTTTGACACTTGGGTGGTGATAGTAGTTGTAGTATATCTGGTGTGTTCTTGTTATGCTTCGATGGGCATTGTTATGTTAGATCTGAACGATAGCCCATGCATATGAACTATACTATATATTAGAACACTTACTCATAGCAAAAGAGCAAGTCTCTTTTGGAAAATGAGTTTGAATAGTCTCATTTGTCTTTAAGTGGTTGTTAGCATTAGGTATTGGGTAGAAAAGCCCCGATACGCTTTATGGAGATGTGGAGAAATCCATCTCTTTCATGTTAATTTCTAAGTAGTGTAATCAAGTTGCTACGGGTAAATGTAGATTGAACTGTGGGAGAATTTCATGGGGGAAATTCAGATATGATTCCTGCAACAAGCTGTTCAAATTATAATGTAGGTACTCAGCCTTTGTTTTGCACATAGTGCTATAATTGTAGCAGAGCACCTAGGCCTTGTATGTACCAAGATGATAGCTACCAAAATCTCTCCTCCCTTTTTTTCCCCTATTATAAGCCTTGGGGTTTTTTGTCTACTCAGTGCTCTGCTTTTGCACGAATGAGAGAAGGTATGGAATGCCTAGCGTTCTCACTCGGCCCCCTTCCCCAAATTCACATTGCCATCCTTTAATATATTGAAATATGTTAAGCCGTGGTGACACAATGGTTAGAATGCAGTATTGCAGGCTGACTCTGCCCCTTAACCAGGAGTTCAATCCTGACCTGCTCAAGGTTGACTCAGCCTTCTATCCTTCTGAGGTCAGTAAAATGAGGACGCTGATTGTTGGGGCAATATGCTGACTCTGTAAACACTTAGAGAGGGCTATAAAGCACTGTGAAGCAGTATATGTCTAAATGTTATAACCGTGATGGCGAACATATGGCAGCATGCCACAGGTGCCATATTCACTGGCACGCCAGCCCTTAGCTCTGGCACACATGCGTGCACCAGTCAGCTGATTTTTGGCCTTCCAGAGGGCCGGTGGAGGCCATTTTCACCCTTCCCAGGCTTCAGGAAAGCCTCCGGAGGCTGGGGAGGTCGAAAAATGAGCCCAACAGGTGAACCGGAAGTTCAGAAACTATCCATTTCCGCCTTCCAGAGGGGGGCTGGGGAAGGCCATTTTCGCTCTCCCAGGCTTCTGGAAAGCCTCCATAGCTTGGGGAGGTGAAAATCCCCCCCCCCCCCCATGGGGTGGTGGTGGTCATGCACATGCAGGTGTGTGGGGTGCATTCCATTTTGTGTCTGGGCAATAGCATGCGCGCACCAAGAGTGGGTTCCTGCCAGTTCTAACCTCTTCTATAGAAGAGGTTCCACAAATCTACAGTGCTGTTTAGAACCGGTTCCAGCTCCCTCCCCCCGCCCGTCCGCCCATCATCAAGATGAAGAGCGAGAGGAGAAATTCTGGGAGTTGAAGTCCACAATTCTTAAAGCTGTCAAGTTTGAACACCCCTGGGTTTTTTTTTTCTAAAGGGTTAGGGATGCAAGGGTCTTGTAACTTGACAGCTTTAAGACTTGCGTGCTTCAATTGCCAGAGTTTCTGAGCCAACATTTTGGTTGCTAAGCAAGAGCGTTGTTAAGTGAGTTTCACCACATTTTACAAGTTGGCCACGCCCACCCAGTTACATGACTGCCAAGCCATTGTGTGATAAACTGTTGAAATTTGTATCCGTGCAGATGTATACCACCCAGAATTGTTAAGTTAACTTCACTTAAATCAAATAAGTGATGAACAAGCACGAATTCTTGAATTTTGGGAATGTGTGCTGCGTGGGAGACATTCACCGATCCCATATTTCCTTTGTGCATTAGATATATTTTGTGAAGATAGACCGTTATCTAAATTCCAAAAATCTTCAACTTGTCTTCTACAATTTTGTTACTTCCAGAGGAGTTAATTGACATACCGTGTTTCCCTAAAAATATGACAGGGTCTTATATTTTTTTGACCCTCCCAAATGTTGCTTGGACCTTATTAGGAGGGGGGGCTTATTGGTTTGGGGTTGCCGGGTGGCTGCTCTCTTGCGAGCGGGTGCCCAAAGAGCCAGGCACAGCCTCAAGGGTAAACAGCTGTGCTGCGCTGTCGCAGCAGCGCAACACAACAGCCATGAGGTGACCACGCTCACGAGCAGCTGCCCGGCAACCCCACTTTCCAGCCGGGCAGAGCATCACTCACCGACCCAGTAATATTCCAAAGGCGCTAACCCGCGTGGTGCTCTGCCCGGCTGGAAAGAGAGGTTGCGCGAGCACCTGTTCTGCCCAGCTCGCGTGCCTCCCAGCCTCACTATGCCCTGCTCAGCTCTCCCTGCAGGGCGTGGCATTGCTGCTGCCGCCGCCACTGCAACACTCCGAGCATAACTGGCTTCCAAACTCTGGAGATCTGCTGCTGAGTCTTCCGGCAGCTGCCGCTCCGGGACTATGCTCTATAGTTGTGGGCCGGCTGCTGGAAGACTCTCTGTCCTACCAGAGTCTACCAATAGCCAGCCCACAACCATAGAGCGTAGTCCCAGAGTGGCTGCTGCAGGAAGACTCAGCAGCAGATCTCCAGAGTTTGGAAGCCGGTTATGCTCGGAGTGCAGGGAGAGCTGAGCAGGGCATGGTGAGGCTAGGAGGCACGCGAGCTGGGCAGAAGAGGCGCTTGCGCAACCTCCCTTTCCAGTCGTGCAGAGCACCACACACTTAGCGCCTTTGGGATATTACTGGGTCGATGAGTGGCGCTCTGCCTAGCTGGAGGCGGCGGTTGTCCAGGGAGCTTAGTTTCGGGGGAGGGCATATATTTTTGCCCACTAGAAAAATATGGCATGGCTGTATAATCAGGACATGTAGTTTCGGGAAAACACGATAATTCCAATACATTCAGATAACACCAATTGAGGGAGATTGATTTAACCTTTAAAGTTGCTTTAAAGATTGATTTGAAGTTTAGTAGACAACCTGTGAACCATTGGGTCAACATTTCAGAGATATTTGAATACATAATACCTAAGCAGAAAAACAGAATGACCAGGAGCAGGCAAAAAAACATGGAGAGTGAGAGCAATCTCTAAATTCCTATCAACTTTCCCACAAACTTAACTTTCCTTGCAGAAAACTGGCAGGAAACATTGGAAATAATTATTACTTGACTATTGCCAGGGGTGGGATTCTGCCGGTTCGGATTGGTTTGGGCGAACTAGATGTTAATCTTAATCTGGTTCGCCAAACTGGTAGTTGCGACTGAATGGCCCCGCCTACTCCTCCCCTCTCAGGAGTCTCCATGTGGCCCATTCATCATGCCAGATAAGTGCAGGGCCCGCGTGGAAGCTCTGGGAGAGCGAGAAATGGGCCTGTTTCCGGCCTCCAGAGCCTGAGGGAGGCCATTTTTGCCCTTCCGGAGGCTCAGGGAAATCCTTCAGAGGCTGGGGAGGGCAAAAATGCCCCATGGTGCAGGAGGCTGAGTAGGCCACGCCCACACAGCAACCGGGCAGAGAACCGGTACCCCTGACTATGACTGACTGTGGCAACACTGAAGTGGCTAGATTTCAGTCCCTCAGGGGACATGGTTCCAAATTTTGGACACATTCTATAAGTCAGTTCCCCAACTTTTTTGACTTTGCAGACGGGGAGGTGGAGGTTTATTTTATTTATTAAATTTATAGGTGATGGTTCCACACAAGTGTTTGGCAAACATGCAGACTTGCCTGCTGCTAATGTGAATGGTGATGCATGTGCGCTTGCCCATTGCTTTCACAGCCTGGTACCAAAAGGCTCAAGGCCTGGTAGTGGGCCACAGCCCAGGGATTGGGGGCCCCTTCTGTAAATGAGGCTTTTGAGGTAGGTTGATTCAAATATTGTTGCCCTAGCATGCACCGTTTCGTACAAGTGAAGATTACAAACAATCAGACACAAGAGATTTAGTAGTGTACAGACAGTGCTCTGCTTACAAATAGGTTCTGTGCTCAGCATAGTCTTATTTTGTTCACAAGTTCGTGTTTTGTGCACATAAAGTAACATTTTCCTGGATTCTGGGACCTTCTAAGTTGGGAGTTGTGGACAGGTTTGTTTGTATTGTCAAAGTATTAACTCAAAAGTTTGTAAGTAGGCTATAGATAAAGTCATCCTGGATTTGTTCTGCATTTTGTTACCGTATTAGCCAATCTGAGGCCTCTGGAAGCTGGTGAAATCTCAAATCAGGATGAAGTTTTAGATAATTTGACTGACATTGCACTACTATAAGGCACTTTCTTTTGGGACGTGCTCAAATTAATATACTTAATAGGAACAGAGCAAGTGATATGAAAACTGTAACTTAAGCTGTCAACATCATAAACTATTTTTAGCAATACTTAACATCAGATACATTTGACTTGTATAAAGACGTGTTTCACATAAGGCAATCTGCATTGCAATTTCCCCATTCATTTTCTTGCTGATTTGTTTTTCCTGCAATTTGCTTTTCTTCCCTCCAATTGCTCAGCGTCTGTAATTTTGGCGAGTTTCACTGTGATGAAACTTTACTCACCAAAAAAACCCTTTCTGTTTGCTTCAACTTGAGTTAAAAGATTCCAGTATTTATTTATTTCAGCATGATAGAACTAATGCCATTCTTTCCTGCCAACCTAGCTCGGCCCAGCCACGTGTTAGGCATGTTCCTCATCATTTAAGATTGTTTTAGTACGATGTTGCTTACGTAGAACTGGGAAATGATGGAGAAATTGGGCATAGCAGGGTGCAAAAGGAGAGCAAGAAAAAGAGAAGCAGGACTTCTCCTGTGTGCTGCTTGGAGAGTCCAAGTATGGGTTAATCCCATTGGACTGAATTGAAACTTCTTAAGCCACGCCTCTGCTGCTGATGCTCAGATTTTCAATTCAGTCTAAAGCCCAGTGGACGTGTTCTGGCTTAGTTCCAGAAAACATTTAGCTTGGACTCTCCAAATAACGACCTTTAGAATTTTTTTTTGTTTTTTTAATAACTTTTTCCTTTGCAGCTCTTCAGACAAGTAAGAGGCTCCTGTCTCTTTAAGAAGAACTCACTCTCTCGCCAGCCGACATGTTCCGGGCTCCGCTTGGCCAGGCCGTAGACTGAGCTAAGGAGTCGGAGTCCCGACGCCCACGCTCCCCGTCACTCTATAAGCGCAGCGGTCAGTGGTGTGAGGACCCAAACGCTTGCGCTCTAGCTTCGGCCACCTCCACATCGCAGCCTCAGATTCAGTATGGCGCTCAGGTTTGGCGCCGTTTTCCATTCCGGATAACTTTGGAGGGGTTTTTTGGCACCGTTTTTTAAACGGTTGCCATCTTTTTTAGCAATTTCCCTCCAGAAGCCTTTTTTGGTGCCGTTTTCATAGCGGCAGCCATTTTTTTGCTTCTAAAGCTACCGGAAGCCCCTTTTTGGCGCTTTTTTACAGTGGCCGTCCCTTCCGGAGCTCCTTCAGCCCACGCTTTCCTCCTCATTGTTACTTGCCTCTAATGAGCACACCGAGGTCTTCACCAACCGGAGGTTCAGAGAGAGCACCGCGGGGAGTCTTCTTCGTTCGGCCTTCCTCCGGTGTGTCTCCTTCATCCTTCTGCTTCACCCTGCGTGGACCGTAAGTGACTGAGCTACCACCCTGCTATCACCCAGGTGGTGAGTGCCCTGTGTTCTACAATGGCTGACACATTCCCTCAAGCCTCTGAGCTGGCAGGCCCCTCTTCCAACCGGGCCCCTATCAGGCAGGCCAGCAAGGCTGCCTAAGAGGCCATTAGCAGGGCAGGGGGAAAGAAACATGAAAAGACCAAGGACAAGGCAGCCCTTAGGCTCCATAGGGCATTGGACAAACAGTTTGAAAAGGCCCAACGCACAACCACTGTGCCTAGGGCCACTCCCCCACGGGATAACCCAGAGGTTTCTGTTCCTGTCCCCACAGATATCCCCTTAACAGAGGAGGAACAGGAGGAGCAGGAGTTTTCTTCTGATGACTCTCCAAAGCCCTCTAAGCAGAAAACGAGGACTTATTTCATTGCTCCATGGATATGAAGGAGGAAGCGTCCACTTCTGCAGCTCTGGCTCCTCAACCTGAGTTAACCAGGCCCAATAAATGAGCCAGACCCATAGAGCCCTTTCTGTTGAGATGCAAGATGTCATATCCAGGGCCATATCTCAGGGCATTGCACAAGGAATGCAACAGAAGACC
Organism: Rhabdophis nuchalis; assembly: GCA_039707465.1. NCBI lineage: Eukaryota > Metazoa > Chordata > Lepidosauria > Squamata > Natricidae > Rhabdophis > Rhabdophis nuchalis. The sequence goes on along the minus strand of CM077645.1, from coordinate 92,452,973 downwards.
AAGAGATCTCGCAGGTCTGCTCCTTCTAGGGACTCATTCCAGTCTCAAGGTCACAGGTCCCTTTCCCCGCATTCCTCGTAGGACAGCGAGGATTCGGCGGTGGATGAGGATATCACTCCTGAGCAGGAGTTTTCAGGTGATGAGGACACTGTCTCTGACAAGCCTGCCTTCAATGGTCTGTTCAAAAATGCCTCATTTAAGACCATACTTAATAAGGCCAAGGTTTCCAAGTCATTAATGACAGAAGCGAAATGACTGGGACTTTGGACGGAAAAGCATCTGTTGTTACTCACAGCGGAACACATCTCCAGGGAGAGCAACATCCAGGCGGACTGGCTGAGCAGGACCACTATTGACAACTCGGAGTGGTGCCTCCACCTGGACCTCTTCCGAAAGATCACTCAGAGGTTCGACTGTCCAGCAGTCAACCTATTTGCCACCCCGGAGAACTCTCAGCTTCCACAATTCTTCACCAGATTCAAGTGCCCAGAGGCAGAAGGCACAAACGCTCTTCTCTGCCATTGGCCACCCACCCTCCTGTATGCCTTACCACCGCTGCCTCCCCTGCCCACCTTGATACGCAAGATCCTGCAGGAACGAGCAGAAGTGATCCTGATGGTGCCACATTGGCCCAGACGGTCGTGGTTCGCTGATCTCGTGAGCCTGTCCATCGCCAAGCCTTGGAGAATCCCTCCGGAGGAGGTCTCTCTCACCCATGGGACTCTATCCCATCCAGAGCCCCAGTGGCTACAACTAGCCGTGTGGCACTTGAGAGGGACCTCCTAGAGAGGGACAGGTTTTCTGCCAGGGTCATCCGCACCATCAAGGCGTCTCATCGCCCGTCCACCACCAGAATATACGATGCTACTTGGACTGCTTTCGCCAAGTGGTGCATGTCACAGCAACTTGATCCGGTCAAGGCTTCGATACCTAATGTCTTGGACTACCTCCAATCGGGCCTCGAGCAGGGCCTTGCGGCTAACACACTCCATCATCAAGTTGCAGCTCTTTCCTCAGTTCTGACTTCCGACACTTATTCTTCCCTGGCTCGACACCCCAAGGTCTGCAGTTTCCTCAAGGGCGCCGGCAATCTGAGGCCTCCGACCGTCCACAGATTCCCGACTTGGGATCTCAACACGGTTCTGGCTGCCTTAACTGACCCTCCCTTTGAGCCATTGCAAACTTGTGATCTCAGGCGGTTGTCCTTCAAGATGGCCTTCTTGACAGCCATCACCTCAGCACGCAGAATCTCGGAGTTGGCCTTATCGGTGAGAGAGGATCTTTGCATTATCCACCCAGACAGAGTTGTGTTGCAACTGGATCCTACCTTCCTCCCGAAGGTCAATTCCTGGTTTCACCGGAGCCAGGAAGTCATTCTCCCTGATTTTTGTTCGCGGCCTGTGCATCCCAGGGAACGCAGATGGCATAAACTCAACATGGGGCGGGCCATACGATATTATATCAAGCGCACGGCCTCCTTCCAGAGATAGGAATCTCTCTTCGTCTCCTTCCAGCCCAGCACTATGGGTCATAAGGTCACCTTGGCGACCATTGGCAGATGGCTGTGGGCATGCATTTCTTCTGCTTACGAGCTCCAGTCCAAACAGGTGCCGCGCAACATCACAGAGCACTTCACCAGGAGTGCCGCGTCCATAGCTACCTGGGTAGCTCAGGCACCCATAGAAGAAATCTGCCGAGCAGCCATGTGGGCATCGAAACTACAAGTTGGACAGATTTGCTTCGGCGGAAGCAGCCTTTGGGTGACGGGTGTTGCAGGGTATCCATACCGCCACAGACTCTACTGTTTCATCCGTTGCCCTCCCTAGTGAGGCTTAGCTTGGGTATATCCCATGCTTGGACTCTCCAAGCAACGCACAGGAGAAGTATCGTTGACTTACCTGAACAGTCTTCTCGGTGCTCTGCGGGAGAGTCCAAACCCGCCCTAATCTCAACGGATTGTTCCTTAACTCGGAGGTAACCTTAACCTTGACTTTTTCCTATGTGGATTGTGACTTTGACTCTACTACTATTGTGTACCTTTGAAGGTATGTTGTGGAACCAACAGAACAGTCTACTAGTCCACGTCTTCTTGAAAATCTGAGCATCAGCAGCAGAGGCGTGGCTTAAGAAGTTTCAATTCAGTCTAAAGGGCAGTGAGACAGAATTAACCCATGCTTGGACTCTCCCGCAGCGCACAGAGAAGACCGTTCAGGTAAGCCAACGATACATTTAAATGCACCAAATGACTAGATGATAAACCTGTGTGAACCTGAAAAGAAAAAAGAATTGCAACTCTTGCAAATATATGACTGCATTTTCAAATATATGTCTGCAAATATTACATATTTGCTCTTACTTGGCATTGCCCTGCTCCTAACTAGCAGGATTTTTACTGTTTTTTCTCATTTCTTCAGCTTTAGTAACTAATGTATTTTTGGAGTATAAGACACGTCTTTTTTTCCTCTAAAAAGAGGCTGAAAATCTGGGTGCGTCTTATACACCGAATACAGCATTTTTTTTCCCTCCCGAAGCCCCGCCAAATGGCCATGCGTAGCCTTATGGAGGCTTTCAAAGAGCTCCTGGGGACTGGGGAGGGCAGTAATGAGCAAAAAATAGCTCACCCCCCCCCCCCAGCACTCTGCAACGCCCTCCCCAAGGCTATTGATACCTTTTATTTGGAAAAAAACGTTTTGGGGAGGTTTGCAGAGTGCAAAAACTTTTTTTTTCCTTTCAGAAGCCTGTTTAGTTAGAAGGATTGATGAGAATTGGTCAAATCCTGTGCCAGAAGAAACAAAGTTTTAGGTACTACAAGTTATCAGTGATTTCCTTCTCCAGCACATGGATAAATATACCTGGAAACATCTACCTACCTACCTACCTACTCTCTCTCTCTCCCTACCTAATTACTGTATTTCTCTCTCTCTTTCTCTCCCCCTCTATATAACTACCCATCTACTCTCTCTCTCCCACCCACCTTACTGTATTTCTCTCTCTATTTTTCTCTCTCTATCCCTCTACCTACCAACCAACCTACCTACTCTCTCTCTCTACCCTTCTACTGTATTTTTCTCTCTCTCTCTCTCTATTTCACTCCCTCTATCCCTCTACCTCCCTACTTATCTATGCTCTCTCTCTCACTCCCTACCTACCTACCTCCTGTATTTCACTCTCCCTCTCCCCCCTCTATCTACCTATATCTACCAACCTGCCTACTTTCTCTCTCCCTACCTATCTACTGTATTTCTACCTATCTATCTCTATTTCTCTCTCTCTATCCCTCTACCTACCTACCTTACACTTTCTACCTACCTACCTACCTACCAACCTACCAACCAACCTACCATATTTCTGTCTGTCTGTCTCTCTCTCTCTCTCTCTCTCTCTCTCCCCCTTTATTTACCTAACTGCTCTCTCTCTCTCTCTCCCTCCTTACTATATTTCTTTCTCTCTATCCATCTACCTACCTACCTACCTGGTGATGTGCCAGTGCCTGGAAGCCGTGCGGATCTGGATGGGAAGTAACGGACTTAGGCTCAACCCGACCAAGACCGAGTGGCTGTGGTTTCCGGCTGCCCGATTCAACCAGCTTTCTCCAACGCTGGCCATAGGGGGCGAACATCTTGCCCCTATGGATGGGGCGCGCAATTTGGGTGTCCTCCTGGATACCCGGCTGTCTATGGAAGAGCAAGTGACAGCCGTGGCCAGGAGGGCGTTTTACCAGGTTTGCCTGGTTCGCCAATTGCGCCCCCTATTGGATCGGGACGCCCTTCGCACAGTCACTCATGCCCTCGTGACATCCCGACTGGACTATTGTAACTCTCTCTACATGGGGCTCCCCTTGAGGTGCACCCGGAGGCTTCAGTTAGTTCAGAATGCAGCCGCGCGAGCAATTATGGGCACCTCTAGGTTTGCCCATGTAACACCGCTCTTGCGCGAGCTGCACTGGCTACCTGTCGTCTTCCGGGTGCGCTTCAAGGTGTTAGTCATCATCTTCAAAGCGCTCCATGGCTCGGGACCTAGCTATCTGCGAGATCGGATCCTGCCCCACACATCCTCACGACCGATTCGCTCCCACAGAGAGGGGCTTCTCCGGGTGCCGTCCACTAGACTTTGTCAGCGGGCGACGCCCAGGGGAAGGGCGCTCTCTGTGGCGGGCCCGGCCCTCTGGAACGACCTTCCCCCTGATATTAGAACGACCACCGACCTCCGCTCCTTCCGTGTAAAATTGAAGACCCACCTCTTTCGACTGGCCGGCCTTGAATAGTTCTCTCTGTCTTTTAACGATAAATTTTAATGGGTTTTTTAATTGTATTTTTAGCACGGGTAATTTATTTAATTCTATTTTAGTAATGTTTGTATTATCGTATATTGTTTTAATTATGCCTGTGCACCGCCCCGGGTCCCTGTGGGGAGAGGGTGCGGTTAATAAATTCCAATTTATTATTATTATTATTATTATTATTATTACCTACTTTTTTAAAAAAAATTGCGTCTTCAAAACCTGGGTGCGTCTTATACTCTGAAAAATACAGTACTTGCAAAGATGGTAGAGACCTTTTTTTTGGGGTTCTAAGGTTAAAATGGAGGAAGATATGCAGGTCTTTGTATTGTTTCTTGTAAACAAGATTTGTCTAACATAGAGCTATTAAACTCCCGGCGGATGCTTCCTGCGCTGGCCACGCCCGGTTTAGTGAAAGGGGAAGAGGTTCAGATACGTCACGTGACTCTGCCATGACCATGCGAGTTTGATACCCCGGTCTAATAGCAACATTAGTTCAGAAGCCTGGTTTGAAAGCAGCTTTCCATATTTCAAGTGGTACCATCAAGGAATTCTAATAGTAGCATCAAAGTAAACATACAGAGAAAGAAGAAAAAGGGTTCCGCATAATTTATGGTATGTAGAGCTGAAAGAACAGCTTCTGCTCCAAAACAGATCAACAAGGAATGAAAATGTAAAGAAGCCATAGAACATACTGTAGGTAATTACAAACACTGTGGGTAGTCCTAGATGTATGACCACAACTGGGACCAGAACTTCCATTGTTAAGTGAGTCATGTCTGATTTTACCCTCTCTTTTTTTTGCCATGGTTGTTTGGTGAATCACCCCATTACATGCTCTCTACATGGGGCTCCCCTTGAGGTGCACCCGAAGACTTCAGCTTGTCCAGAATGCAGCCGCACGGGCAATTATGGGAACCTCTAGGTTTTCCCATGTAACACCGCTCCTGCGCGAGCTGTATTGGCTGCCTGTCGTCTTTCGGGTGCGCTTCAAGGTGTTGGTTATCATCTTTAAAGCGCTCCATGGCACGGGACCTAGTTATCTGCGGGATCGCATCCTGCCCCATACATCCCTGCGGCCGATTCGCTCCCACAGAGAGGGACTTCTCCGGGTGCCGTCCACTAGGCTGTGCCAGCGGGCAATGCCCAGGGGAAGGGCCTTCTCTGTGGCGGGCCCGACCCTCTGGAACGACCTTCCCCCCGATATTAGAACAACTACGGACCTCCGCTCCTTCCGTCAAAAATTAAAAACATTTCTTTTGCTTGGCCGGCCTGGGATAACTTAACTGTTTTTAGGGGTTTTTAGGGGTTTGTTTTATTTTTAATATGGGATTTTAGCGCAGGGTTTAGTTTAATTCTTTTTTAATAGTGTATTGTTTGTGGTTTTATATGCATTTTTAATTTCCCTGTGCCCCTCCTCGAGTCCCTTCGGGGAGAGAGAGCGGGTTATAAATTAAATTATTTATTTATTTATTTATTATTATGTGACTCACAGACCGGTGGTTAATGGACCCAGCTTTCCCCGTTGCTTATTGGGAGTCAGCTCAGAAGGTCACAAGTGGTGATCACATGACCCCAGGAATGTTACAATTGTTGTAAGTGTGAGGACTGCTCACAAGTCACTTTTCCCAGTGCCATCCTAACTTTGAATGCTTGCTAAACGAATAGTTGAAAGTTGAGGTCTACTTATATTTGAAATTGAGATCAGGGATATCCCACAAGTCCAAACTGTAAGCATTTATTTATGGACAAGATTATCAAATAGCAGTAGCTAACACCAAGGCTGTTTCTGGAACCATTCAGTTAAGAAGTTTTCTCTTTACTAAATGATTATAATCAAAGACTTAAAATGTTCCTGGATGTAATCTTGTGTACCTTCTGTGTACTGCGGCACTTTTCCTGGTTTGTTTCCATGTTTATCTTTGGGTCTGCTTGTGATTTCTTTGTGTTTTGTATTTTTCTTGGATTTGTTTTTTCATTTTCCATTTCTTTTTATTGTCAGCCCCCTAGAAATTAATTAAGGGTCTGAATTAATAAAATCTGACTATACTGCACATTAGAGAGTCGAGTAGCATAGATATTGTATAAATATTTTTTTAAAGGAGGTGATTAAAGGAAGGCAGTTTCTTTCCATTTTCAGCTAAAGTTTAGTTCCCTCCATGTTGGACTGTGCTTCTAGTCCTAATTACAGAGAATAAATCTGAAAACTGAAGATTGCCTTGGTTCGTGAAACATTTTACACACATTGTACAGGTATTTGCACAAATTGTAAATGGCAAACTCTTTAAAAAAGTTGTCCTTTTCTTAAAACAGGAATGGCTCCTCATGGTGACAATTTTTACTTGAAAATATTGCATTTGCATGGCACAGTGCAATGTACCGTATGTGCCGGCGTATAAGACGACTTTTTGGCCCCGAAAAACATGCCTCCAAGTGGGGGGGTCGTCTTATACGCCGGGTCATCCGTGAGGTCCCCAGATGCCGTCCAGAGCCGCGCGGAGCCGCCGCGCGGAGACTGGCCGCTTTTCCACGCATGCCTATCTTTTGCACGTTAACCAGTCGGGGCATCTGAGGTCCATACTCAACTGGAGGGCGCCGCGTTGGGGAAGCGCCCCCCCCAGCCCCGGGGCTGCCCCCTCCCTTCTTTCCCTCGCCTCCTTCCGAGCCAAGGATATCTATTCTCCATGGTGCCGCCGTTCCCTTCTCCGCATGGCCCGAGTGCCTGTTCCTTACTGCGATGATCTCAGCAGCTGCCAGCGCGCCGCCGTCTCGCCCGCTCACGGCTCTTGCCCGCGGCTCTTCTTGCCCGCTGCCCGCCTGGACGCGGCCAGTCAAAAGCCGGGAGGGAGGCGAGCCCCTTCCACGGCATGGAAAAGCGGCAACTCTCCGCTTTCGCGCGCCGCCCGTTTCGCCCACTCACGGCTATTCTTGCCCGCTGCCCGTCCAGACGCGGCCAGTCAAAAGCCGGGAGGGAGGCGAGCTCCTTCCATGGCATGGAAAAGCGGCAACTCTCCGCTTTCGCGCGCCACCCGTTTCGCCCGCTCACGGCTCTTCTTGCCCATCTGGACGCGGCCAGTCAAAAGCCGGGAGGGAGGCGAGCCCCTTCCACGGCATGGAAAAGCGGCAACTCTCCGCTTTCGCGCGCCGCCCGTTTCGCCCACTCACGGCTCCTCTTGCCCGCTGCCCGTCTGGACGTGGCCAGTCAAAAGCCGGGAGGGAGGCGAGCCCCTTCCACGGCATGGAAAAGCGGCAACTCTCCGCTTTCGCGCGCCGCCCGTTTCGCCCACTCACGGCTCTTCTTGCCCGCTGCCCGTCTGGACGTGGCCAGTCAAAAGCCGGGAGGGAGGCGAGCTCCTTCCATGGCATGGAAAAGCGGCAACTCTCCGCTTTCGCGCGCCACCCGTTTCGCCTGCTCACGGCTCTTCTTGCCCGTCTGGACGCGGCCAGTCAAAAGCCGGGAGGGAGGCGAGCCCCTTCCACGGCATGGAAAAGCGGCAACTCTCCGCGGGCGAAACGGGTGGCGCGCGAAAGCGGAGAGTTGCCGCTTTTCCATGCCGTGGAAGGGGCTCGCCTCCCTCCCAGCTTTTGACTGGCCGCGTCCAGGCGGGCAGCGGGCAAGAAGAGGCAAGAAGAGGCAAGAGCCGTGAGCGGGCGAAACGGGCGGCGCGCTGGCAGCTGCTGAGATCATCGCAGTAAGGAACAGGCACTCGGGCCATGCGGAGAAGGGAACGGCGGCACCATGGAGAATAGATATCCTTGGCTCGGAAGGAGGCGAGGGAAAGAAGGGAGGGGGAAGCCCCGGGGCTGGGGGGGGGGCGCTTCCCCAACACGGCGCCCTCCAGTTGAGTATGGACCTCAGATGCCCCAACTGGTTGACGTGCAAAAGATAGGCATGCGTGGAAAAGCGGCAAGTCTCCGCGCGGCTGTGGAGGGTTTCCTCTTTCCCCCTCTGTCTCTTCCCCCTCTGTGTGTCTGTTAGACTCTGATTCCCTCCCCCCCCCGTCTTTCTACAGACACACAGAGGGAGAAGAGAGAGGGGAAAGGAGGAAACCCTCCACAGCCGCGCAGAGACTCCGGTGCCGGCAGCGGGCGGGCGGGATAACCTTCCCAGTCGACATGCTGGCCCCTCCACCTCGCCTGCACTAGCCGCAGCTTGGGTCTTCTGTCCGCTCGCTGCGGGATAACCTCCGCAACTGACATGCTGCTTCCCCGGGTGGAGGGAGGGAGAGAGGCAGACTTAGAGAGACAGAAAGAGAGAGGGGGGGAAACAGACACACACCCAGACACACACACACACACACACACACACACACACACACACACACACAGAGTGACAGATGGGGGGGGGAGGAGAGAGAGAGAGAGAAACAGAGAAGGAGAAAGAAAGAAAAATAGGAAAAAAGATGAATGGAGGGTGGGAGGGAGGGAGTGAAAGAAAGAAGGGGGAGGGAGGAGGAAGGGAGCAGTGAAAGAAGGAAGGAAGGAAAGAAAGAAAGAAAAAGAAAGAGGGATGGAGGGTAAGAGGGAAGGAAGGAAAGAAGGGAGGGAGGGGGAGGGAGGCAATGGAAGGAAGGAAAGGAAAGGAAAGGAATGGAGAGGAATGGAAAGGACGCCTCCTTCCGACGGCCACCTCAGCGCCCTGCACCTTCCGGGGCTTCCTGGAGGGGCCAGCATCTCGACTGGGGAGGTTATCCCGCAGCGGGCGGGCGAAGGACCCAAGCTACGTGCCGCCAAAGCCATCCGGGCGCCGCACGCCCAGCCCCGGACGGCTTCGGCAGCACGCAGCTTGGGTCCTTCGCCCGCCCGCCCGCTGCGGGATAACCTTCCCAGTCGACATGCTGGCCCCTCCTCCTCGCCTGCACTAGCCGCAGCTTGGGTCTTCTGTCCGCTCGCTGCGGGATAACCTCCGCAACTGACATGCTGCTTCCCCGGGTGGAGGGAGGGAGAGAATGGCAGACTTAGAGAGACAGAAAGAGAGAGAGGGGGAAACAGACACACACCCAGACACACACACACACACACACACACACACACACACACACACACACACACACACAGTGACAGATGGGTGGGGGGGGGAGGAGAGAGAGAGAGAGAAACAGAGAAGGAGAAAGAAAGAAAAAGAAAGAGGGATGGAGGGTAAGAGGGAAGGAAGGAAAGAAGGGAGGGAGGGGGAAGGAGGCAATGGAAGGAAGGAAAGGAAAGGAAAGGAATGGAGAGGAATGGAGAGGAATGGAAAGGAAAGGAAGGGAATCCAGAAGTGGAGGGCCTGGTTGCCAAGGGGAACGGGGAAGCATCCCTCCTCCCCCCCCGCCCGGCACCAGCAGCGTGGGAGCTGGACAGTAAGCAGGCAAGCGATCTTGTCGCTGTCGTGCCCAAGCAGGTGCCTCTGCTGCTGCTGCTCCCCTCTCCGCCTCACCCCTTGCCAAACCCTGGTAATATGGTGGAAGAGGGGGGGAGGGAAAGGAGGAAGGGTGGGTGAGTTGCTTTCCCGGGAAGCTGGTGGCAGGGGCTTTTCCTATGTGGCCTTGGATCGCTCTTTTCCACCCACCCCCCTCCTCACCGTTTCTCTGCCTGCTCTGCACCTTTTCCCCAAGAAATCGGTAGAATCAGGGTGATGTAGCCTGTGGAGAGATTAATTTGCCGGGAGTTTGAAGTATTGGGTGATGAGGGACGGATTGAAACAAATTTCAGTCATTGTATTGTTGATATTTGTCCAGCAGTCAAACGTTTTATTTGGTGTGTGGAAGGTGTGCAGAAGAGGGGGTAGTCTTATACGGGGAGTATATAACAAACTCTATATTTTGAGTGGAAATGATGGGGGGTCGTCTTATACGCCCAGTCGTCTTATACGCCGGCAAATACGGTACTTTTGAGAGCGAAGTGCTTTTGAGTCAGTGCTGACTCCTGGTGTCTGTCTGGAGAAGTCCCTACAGCTTCATTGTCAAGATTGCATTAGTGGTTTGCCATTGTCTGCTTCTTAAGGATGAAAGAGAGTGATGTCCAGAGTGGAAACAGTTTAGTTCCCTCCCCCCACCTCTTAAACCAACAACAACAAAACCCTCTTGAGTATTGTTGCAAATCTCAGATGCCACAGCAGCAATCTGAGTACTGCAGGATACTTATTTATTTGATTTATTTGTATCCCGTTCTTATTATTTTTACAAATAACTCTAGGCCTATGGGCTGGATCCAACCCATGGGATGCTTAAATCTGGCCTGAGATGCCTCTGGCAGCCAAAATGGAGTTTAGGGGGCCCATGTGAGGCCCCCTGCACCCTGTCTTTTGCCTGGATGGCCTCCTATAGCACTCTTCTGGCCAAAACAGGGCCCCTCCCCCCTGGCTCGCAGAAAAGTACAATGCTGATCCGGCCCTTGAAGAAATCCAGTTTGACATCCCATCTCTAGGCAGTGGAACTTGAACTCTCTGTCTCCTGCTTTTTACCCTGGTGCCTTAACCATTAGACAAAACTGTCTTTTACTTGCAGTAAAAGAAAAATTGCAAACGCAACAGGGAAAATGTAGGACATTTCTTTATGTTGGAATGGATCTTGTAAGTCCTGTAGTTTGGCCTTGTCCAATTTAGGCATCCTTCCAGATGGCATGGACTTCTTCATAATTTTCCAGCCAAGTTGGAGAAAGCTGATCCATAACCCTGCTCATACTATTAAAAAAAAAGTAATTACAACATCTTAGGTAGTATTTTCAAGGCTGGAGAGCTATATCTAAGGAGTAAGAAAGGTGTCCTTGACAGATATGCATGACCTGTTGCCTAAGAAAAAGGGATTGATAATTCATCGTCCCTAATTCATTGCAATATAAAAAGGGGGAATCTAAACAGACTTGCAAGATTCTGTTATTCTAGCCAATCTCTATAAAAGAGATGTTGCTGATATCATTAGGTAAGAGATATTCCAGTCTCCTGTCGGAGAAATTTCTTCAAAAGTATAGATGAAATTTAGTTCCTTAAAATTTCTATCCTTTCATTTTAGCCTTGCGTTTGTAAGTGCACTAGTATGCTCTCTCAGAGCACTGTGTGTCCTTGGTGACTGCCCTTAATTCTTAATGTTTTTGAGGATCTTCAAAAACAGAGAATCTGTCATTTTTAGAAGCAACATCAGGCCTTTCTCTTTGTGCTAATGTGTGATACCTCAGGTTTAATGCTTCGTTATTTAAAAAATGTAATTTGTATTTATTTTGTTACATTACGTTCCTTTGGTAGAGATTAGATGAGTCTGTTTCAGAGAGTATTGCCTTCAGAAATATCAATTCGGAATGGATCTCACATTAACTGTTGCTGTCTTTTGATCATCTATTAATCAATATTGTTTTCTGTTTCCCTTTGTGCAGGTATGGAGCAAAAGGAAGTGCTGTAAGAATAGAGGTAGTGGTGTATACAGGCAGAGAAGGAAAAAGTTCCCAGGGGTGTCCAATTGCCAAGTGGGTGAGTTTTTATTTTTTAGTAATGTAAGACACGTTTGTGTTTACTTCAACTATATTTTCCTATAATATTGATGATGCTTCATGTCCATAAAATATTTTTCCGTGTTACTCAGACTTTTATCTTACTAATATACCCCACTCTAAACTAAAAAGCATTGTTGTATATAAACAGGAAGATTGATACATATTAAAAAGAATACAATTACTGTTTAGATAGTCCTCACTTACCAACTGCATCATTCAGTGACTGTTCAAACTTATAACCGTGCTGAAAAAATAACTTTGTAAGCAATACCTGCATTTATGACCTTAACAGTGTCTTTCAGTCTTGTGATTGCCATACTATGAGTATGTGTTGTCTTATGTTGACCTGCTCTTTGTTCTTGTTTCCCTCCTTGCAGGCCAGAGAAATTAAAGGAAGGATTACAAGAGAGTAAGCAGACATATAGTGGAGTATACACTACACATTGAAAGCAATGTGCCAGTAGCTGCAAGTGCATTATGCACACAGCCTAGTGTATTTCTCATTGTGTGCCTTCTTACTTTCTTTTAATCCCTTTCTCTCCAATCTTACTCTGTGTGTGAGAGAGAACAAGTTAAGCACAGAAGAGATTGCCATAGAAATTGCTTATTTTTTACTCCTCCCACCCACACTTTTGAGACTGGAGAGTTTGGAGATGAAGGGATTACAAAAGAAGCAGGCACACAGTGGTGCTGTTTGCATAACACCTTCGTGGCCACCAATGCCACTACATTATTTTGATGTGTATTCCTCTCTGTGTTCCTATATATATTATAATCCCTTCCTCCCCAACAAATTTAAATACAAACTTTTTTTTTCTTAGTTGTTCCAAGTGAGCATTCCGAAGGGTGTGGGAATGATTAGGAGGCAAAAGAAAAAAAGCTGAAGGTGTGAAACTGATTAGTTTTGTCAATTTTGAACTAGAAATCACAGCCTGGATCACATGATTTTCCACTTTGCAATCCCTTCATTTAGTGATGGAATTGCCAGTTCCAGTTCTGATTGCTACTGTAATGAGGACTAACTTACATAGTCAGTAATGAAAGGAACTGAATAGGCAACAAAATGAAAACCAGGAAGAGAATTCAAGGATGTGTTGATGAAAAACCAAGAGACAGAAATCCATTGCAACGTAACAAAACCCGCTCTTGCGCGAGCTGCACTGGCTACCTGTCGTCTTCCGGGTGCGCTTCAAGGTGTTAGTTATCATCTTCAAAGCGCTCCATGGCTCGGGACCTAGCTATCTGCGAGATCGGATCCTGCCCCACACATCCTCACGACCGATTCGCTCCCACAGAGAGGGGCTTCTCCGGGTGCCGTCCACTAGACTTTGTCAGCGGGCGACGCCCAGGGGAAGGGCGCTCTCTGTGGCGGGCCCGGCCCTCTGGAACGACCTTCCCCCTGATATTAGAACGACCACCGACCTCCGCTCCTTCCGTGTAAAATTGAAGACCCATCTCTTTCGACTGGCCGGCCTTGAATAGTTCTCTCTGTCTTTTAATTATAAATTTTAAATGGGTTTTTAATTTATGTTTTTAGCACGGGTAGATTTATTTAATTCGATTTTAAGAAATATTTGTATTATTGTATATTGTTTTTAATTATGCCTGTGCACCGCCCCGGGTCCCTGTGGGGAGAGGGTGCGGTTAATAAATCCCAATTTATTATTATTATTATTAAAAACGCTCAGAAAGAGAACGATGGCTTCGGTGCAAGGAGAGGGATCAGAATGAATTCCGCAACCTTTCTCTCAATGGGCAAGAATTATTTGTCAAACCAGTAGGAGGGCTGCCAATGATAAGAGCGGATAAGGACTGCCTGCTTCCAGCCCTGGACGAAAAAGTGCAAGGAAATTGACACAGCTTTTGCTGTTCTAAATTGGCTGCATAGGGATCTCATTTGAAAAAAGCTTATCGCTCGAATTCTTGATCGTAACCTTTCTAATCAATGCCATTGATTTAAGCAGTTAGATAAATCCTTAACAATTTCCATCTCGACTGCAAGGAGTCTAGCACATTATTTTGAAAACCTCCCTATCCAGGGAGGTTTTCATGTCAAGGGAGCTTAATAGCATGGACTTCAAGGACGCCCTTTTAAATATAGACTCCTAGAGAAAGAAGTGGATGCAGGCCAGTAGTGGGATTCGAAATTTTTTTACTACTGGTTCTATGGGCGTGGCTTGATGGGTGTGGCAGGGGAAGGATACTGTAAAATCTCCATTCCCTCCCTACTCCAGGAGAAGGTCACTGCAAAATCCCCATTTCCTCCCAATCAGCTGGGACTCAGAGAATAGATGAGGGCGGGGCCAGTCAGAGGTGGTATTTACCGGTTCTCCAAACTACTCAAAATTTCTGTTACTGGTTCTCCAGAGCTGGTCAGAACCTGCTGAATACCACCTCTGGTGCAGGCTACATGAAGCTCTTTCTGTGGGTTTGAGGCAGCTAGTCCTTATATTACAATCACTCATTCAGTAACTGTTCAAACTTGTAATGGTGATGAATGAGGGGGAACTTACAAGGGGTCCTTGGAGTTTCAGCCATCGCAGCATCCCCACAAACAAAGTCATTGCAGAAACTGGCAGGAAGTCATGTTGGGTGAGGTCTTCGTTTAATGACCTGCATGGACCTCACTTAACAGTGGCAACCAAGACTGCCAGGACTGCTGTCATGAAGCTACATAGTCATGCAACATTTTGACTTTATGATTGCCTCCCTTGACAATAGTAATTTCCAGTCCCAATTTTCATTATAACCCAATTATCTATATTGGAACCGCCTGTATTATTGATCGCAAAATATTGATGCAGATTGTGGTTGAATTTTGGCAGTAAACCACATTTCTTAATTTCCATGACAATTGGTTATTCTCCCCAATGCTTAGCTCTAAACATCTATACAGAGGATTTGGTGAAATCAACCCTGACAAATTAAAAGTACTTTGGATGGTGTGATAAGTCTTAGTATACAATTATTTCTGAAATATTTTGGAGCTGACCTGCTTGACTTGTAGATTGTATTTTCAAATCTTGATATTGCTGAACCTGCAAAATACGTCTTGTGACTTTATGTAGTTTAAAATCTGGTTCAGACAGTTTATTTGTAAATAATGTAATTGGGCATTGATGGCAAACACATGTATTATGAGTCAACTATTACATTGTGGTTTTCATGCTTTTCTTTTTGACCTTTAAAAGCAATTAACTGACTTGAATGCAGTAGAATATTTATTTTATTCATATGTAGCTAGTCCTCATTTAACAACCAAGTTGGGACTGGCAACTTGGCCATTAAATGAAGTGATCACTAAGTGGAACCACACTGTGCTTATACTCAGTAACTTTGTGCCCTTCACAGATCTGTGAAGCAAAGGAAAGAGTGCAGTACACTCTGAAGTAAAAGTGTACTGCACTCTTTCCTTTGCTTCACAGATCTGCGAAGGGCACAAAGTTACTTTTTTGTCACTGTTGTAACTGCAAATGGTCACTGTATAAGACACTTGTTAGATGAGGACTACCTGTATTGAATTGATTATAGATTAATACCAAATTAGGTAACACTAAATATTCATACATTTCTAAGTTGTTCCTTCCCTGTTTCTTTTTTTGGAAAGGAAAATTATGATGCAATTAAGCTTGTTTCATAAATATATTGATAGAAGTATAATCTCTTGGTAGCTGTTCCCTCTTTTGGGGAGGACAACAAAATGAGGGATTAGAACTCGATGTCTATAGGCCATTGGATTCTCAATACTGTTTCATTTCTTAGGAAACATTTCCTGCAGTTAATGCCAATTTTACAGTTTCCTGATTTATGCTGGAATTCAAAGTTGTGTGTCAGACCTGCTCCAGTTTGGTCCTCTAGGAAAGAAATACTCTCGACTCCATGTGTATCAAAAATAATTCTTTGACTAAAAAGCCAAGAAAGCAAAGCCAAAATTGAGGTTTTGCATGTGAAAGTCTTCCAGATTACCGGTACTTTTCCTTTTTCATTCCTCCCCCTGTTATCCCCCAATTGTCCATTTAAATTTGAAGATGTTTTGGTAACTATCTCTGCAAAGGCAGGCTGGATTGTGAGCTGTTACATTCCATTTCCCAGCCTGTGGCCTTGAAGAGATAGGCCGATGTCTTGGGACAGCATGGTGCTTAATTTCGCTTTCCCCCAGCTGCCTCCCCCCCGTAGTTCATGGCCGACTGGCATCTAGCGAAGCAAAGCTGGAGCCAAAAGGATGGCAGTCCTGTCATTGTGCTGGAGATCTAATTTAATACTGGAAAAAGTAGTGGTGTCCAATTTGTCCTTGTAATAAACAATGCTCATTGTTCTCAGTAAAAGCGTAAGGCAATTATTTAAGAAAAATTTAGTTTTAAATATATTTGACTTGTTTTTAAAAAGTATATATTCAATAAAACACAGGCACAGCTTCTGTGTTGTTTTTAGAATTACCTATGAGTTTCTTAGAAGGGACGTGGTGGCTCAGTGACTAAGATGTTGAGCTTGTCGATTAGAAAGGTCGGCAGTTCAGCAGTTCAAATCCTTAGCGTGCGTAATGAAGTGAGCTCCCGTTACTTGTCCAGTTTCTGCCAAGCTAGTGGTTTCAAAGTATGTAAAAATGCGAGTTGAAAAATAGGAACCACCTTTGGCATGAAGGTAACAAGTTCCGTGCACCTTTGGCGTTTAGTCATGCCAGCCACATGACCACAGAGACATCTTCGGAAAGCGCTGGCTCTTTGGCTTAGAAACGGAGATGAGCACCACCCACTAGAGTGGGAGCGACTAGCAGATAAGTGCGAGGGAAACTTTTACCTTTTTTAATGAGTTTCTTATTACCAGCTCTACGGAGTGTGATTTAGTGTGTGTTAATGTTGGCTTGTTCCATGAGTTGTACAATTTCCATTGGGTCTGCCTAGATAACTGGTGCTTGCTGTGCCAGCGTAGAACTGTTTACTCTTAAAATTAAGAGGTCTGCCACAGATATGTAGAGACTTTTCTTGGTTGGACTTGGGATCATTGGACTTAGTTTTAGCCCTTATCCAACAGAATCTTGAATGAAACAGAGATGTGGTAGGAAAGAACTTAATCCTCAGACAGGAAGGCAGCCAGTTTTTATTATACTGAGAGGTTGGCCCATCAGGTACTCTTCCTCCTCTTCTCTCAGACTAAGAGCTCCATGCTTAGTCTTGAACGAATACCAACATGTGGGTTTCATTGCTTCTGAAATCATAGTAATCTGTGATAGAGTAGCATAAGGATTTTATTATGTGTGTTTGTGGAACAGAACATACCCTGAGAAACTTCGTTCTGTTTAGTGTTCCCAATAAGTTCATTAACATGTATGGGGAATTTTATACAACATTGGTTTCTATCCCAGACTGAGGTAATGGTTGATGCAGAAATTCTGATTAGTACAGCTATTAAGGAAATGAAGGGAAGGGATGTTAGGTCATCCTGAGTTTCCTGTATGAGCCTGGCTATGACTTTTATGCCCCAAAGTGATTAATTAATTAAGCATTCATTCATTCATTCAATTTGTATAGTGGTCCAACTTGCATTTGAGACTCTGAGCACCTCACAACAATTTTAATTCATTAAAAACAATAGCAATAAAACAATAAAAATATGAATAAAGTCAATATACGACTGTATTAAAACCACTATTAAAATACAAAAAACCAACTTGAACAGCAGCCATACAACCTAGTCAGTATAACCACTGAAAAAACTCTCCACCATCACTGGACTCCCCCCCCCCCCAATCAAGATGGCACAACCATATCTTCAGACACTTCTTGAAGGCCAAATGGCAGTTGCCACAGCAGAAAAGGCAGCCTTTCTAGGGTCCTGTTAAGATGACATTACTTAGTAGATGGAAACCTTAGCGTGCCTGTCTTGCCATATCTGATAGGATGGGTAGAATAACCTTGGAGAAAGTGTTCCTTCAATATCCCAGTCACATCTCAGTACTTTATAGGTTACTAGCTGTACCCGGCCACGCATTGCTATGGCCCAGTCTGGTTAAATGGCCAACCAATCTGTGTGTAGATCTACACCTGCACACATACACACAACCACCGTATAACCCCCAGCCTACCTACCTACTGTATTTCTCCCTATCTAATAATAATAATAATAATAATAATTTATTATATTTATAAACCGCCCCCTCTCCCCGAAGGGACTCTGGGCGGTGTACAGGAAAATTAAAAACCAACTAAAAGCATACAATACACACAAATTTAAAAACAAATTAAACTACCCTGTACAAAATTTAAAAACCATTAAAATTACCACCCATTAAAACCCAATAAACAATTTGAGAAAACAGACTGGGGCGAGAAGCGTAGATTAGGCCAAGCCGGCCTGATGAAACAAATAGGTTTTTACTTTTTGGTGGAAGGCGCGGAGGTCCGTAGTCGTTCTAATATCCGGGGGTAGGTCGTTCCAGAGAGTCGGGCCCATCACAGAGAAGGCCCTTCCCCTGGGCGTCGCCTGCTGGCACTGCCTAGTGGACGGCACCCGGAGAAGTCCCTCTCTGTGAGCGAATCGGCCGAAGGGATGTATGGGGCAGGATACGATCCCGCAAATAGCTAGGTCCTGTGCCATGGAGCGCTTTAAAGATGATAATCAACACCTTGAAACGCACCCGAAAGACCACAGGTAGCCAGTGCAGCTCGCGCAGGAATGGTGTTACATGGGAGTATCTAGTGACTCCCATAACTGCCCGCGCGGCCGCGTTCTGGACCAGCTGTAGTCTCCGGGTACATCTCAAGGGGAGCCCCATGTAGAGAGCATTACAGTAGTCCAGCCGAGACGTCACAAGCGCATGAGTGACCGTGCGAAGGGCGTCCCGGTCCAATAGGGGACGCAACTGGTATCTATCTATCTCTCTACCTACCTACCTACCTACCTATTGTATTTCTCCCTATCTATCTACCCCTCTACCTACCTACCTACTGTATTTCTTCCATTCTCTCTCTATTCCTATACCTACGTACTGTATTTCTCCCTCTCTCTCTCTGTCCTATCTACCTATCTACTATATTTCTTCCTTTCTCCCTCTACCTACCTACCTACCTACCTACCTACCTACCTACCTACCTACCTACGTACTGTATTTCTCCCTCTCTCTCTCCATGGGCCACCTGGGAGTTTGCTATCCTTTCTGCCTTGTTTTGACCCTTTTAGGCCTCCATACAGTGGAACTTTGGAGGCTTATTCGGTTGCTGAGGAAACGACTGTTGGAAATGCCGGGTGGGAGGAGCTACAGGGAGGTGAAAAACTCACAAGTGGGTACATTTTACATTTGTGTACCTTGCACATGACACACGTGTGCTAGCCACAAAATAAGTACGTATTATATTATCGGAAGTCCTTGGGAACATTGTGTGAACATTTGGTGTAAATAGGTCCAGTAGCTTTTGAGATTAGCGGCTTTGCACAAACTATTTTACATTTTTATTTATATAGATTACCACCATCTTGAATTGCACGTGGAAGCCAATACAGCTCAAAGATTAGAGGTGTCTTGTGTGCTATTCAACGGGTGCAAATAACTACACCTGCACTCCCACTGTATAGCAATAGCACTTAGACTTATATACCACCCCATAATGTTTTGCAGCCCTCTCTGAGCAGTTTACAGAGTCAGCATATGGCCCCCAACAATCTGAGTTGTTATTTTTCATTTTACCCACCTTGGAAAGATGGAAGGCTGAGTCAACCTTGAGCCAGTCAGGATCGAGCTCTTGGTTGTGGGCACGGTTAGCTTGCAATACTGCATTGTAATCATACTACATGTTACACCATTATCTTTTTTCATCAGTTGCAGCTTCTGGGTACTCTTCAAGGGCAGCCATTTAACAGATAACCTGGGCATGAGTAATTGAGAACATAGTGTCCCAATCCAGGAAAGGATGCAATTGATGCACAAATTGAAGCTGTGCAATGGCCTCCCTGCCCCCAACCAGCAGCTGTTCTTTGAGCAGGAGTTGTGAGTCCCCATTTTATGCAACCCCATCCAGAACAGTGGTAAATCCCTGGAACCAGATGCCAAGAAGCCATTCAGTCTTGCGAAGGTTGAGCAGAAAGTTGTGATTCCAACTTCAAAGCCCCACAGTCTCCAGACTGAGATAGGATATTGACAGCATGGCTTGGTTCACTAGATGGAAAGCTAGAAGACTGCTAATACCTCATCCATGCAATGGATTATATCATTGGCAGCTTCTAGTAAATGTTACATGAGGAGTGGAGAAAATACTACATCCTGAGGAACCCAATGGGGCCCAAGAGATAATTCCAAGAATAAATGGTGATGAGTAATTTGTAACATACAATTTGTGTTGGGGAATCTGGAAAAAGATTGGTTGAAAGTAGGTACTTGGAGTGTCAGTAGTTAATGCTGTTAGTCTGAAAATAAAGGTATTAATTATGCACAGCTTATTAATTGCATCGTAAACTAGCAGCTGTCCGGTAAAGTAGAAAGTTAAACTGCAGAATTCTGTATTTAGCATTGTAAAATCCCATTTCCCTTGTCTTGTGAAAGTGAACTTGAGATATATCACACAACAGTGTTATGTGTCACAGTAGAGTTACATAGTATAATTTAATATAATTTATTAACCTTTAATAAAGGTTACATATCTTTATTTAATAAACCTTTAAAAATGCAAGGGTCTCTTGCTTATATAATGCAATCTAGAGCTGACCTTAAAGATGTATGTGGTTGTAAGAATTAAAATGTGCTGAATTGCAACAAGATACAGTTCAGGCCTCGGTGGCTCAGTGGCTAAGACGCTGAGCTTGTCGATCAGAATGGTCAGCGGTTCAAATCCCTAGCATCACGTAACAGAGTGAGCTCCTGTTACTTGTCCCAGCTTCTGCTAACCTAGCAGTTTGAAAGCATGTAAAAATGGAATTAGAAAAAATAGGAACCACTTTTGGTGGGAAAGTTAACAGCATTCTGTGCACCTTTGGCATTTAGTCATGCCGGCCACATGACCACGGAGACATCTTTGGACAGCACTGGCTCTTCAGCTTTGAAACCGATAAACACCGCCCCCTAGAGTTGGGAACAACTAGCACATATTTGGGAGGGGAACCTTTACCTTTACATTTAAAGCAGTGTTTCTTAATCTTGGCAAATTTAAGATTTCAGCTCAGAATTCCCCAGCCAGCAATTCCATGAAAATTTAGAATAGATGATTGAGAGTTCCATGTTTTGGGGAATTCAAGACAAGGATGTTCACTCTGTATGTGTTCGTGGGCATGGAGATAAAGAGATAGGTGTTGAAATCCATAGGGTTGTTGAACTAAGACAAAGTTGCAATTCTTAAATATACTGAGGGGCATTATTTGCTCTTGCTTCATTTGGATTATATGATTCATTTGAAACTTGAAGGGGGAAAAGAGACATCATTCCAAAAAACCTTCATCTGAAATTGAAGAATGAGGCTTAGTATATTAGGAATGCTTATAGATACCAGATTATTCCTCCAAAAGGTAGATATTTGAGATCCCCAGGAAACCAGCCTGAGGCCAGACACGTGTTTTAGTTTGTAAAGCAACGAAATCACTCATTTGAACTTGGTTACCCGATACTTTGAAGGCAACTGTGGAAGCAAGGAATTTGAGATTTCAACCAATTTTCTTTCTGAGAAACAAGTGCTTCTCAGTCTGTGATAATATAAGGGCTGAAGGAAAATTGAGAGGATTTGGATCATGGTATTGCTGTATAAAGTGTTTAGAAACTGTTTGATTTTACATTATCAGGAGTTTTTCTAGAATAAGGTTATCCTATCAGAGTTGCGTCCTTCAATGTCCGACTGTAAGACTTTGACTGGATGATGCTAACTACTATCTCTCTTGACTTCTCTGCAAATCTCCTTTCTTTCAATCTTATGATTAAGTGCATTCACCAGGGGAAATCATGGGGTTTTGGGTGCACTTCTAAAAAAGCAATCAGAAAGGCTTGGCAGAACAGCAGACCCTCCTTTAAGCTCCCAGAGCAGGGAGATCCCAGTATAATTTAGATTGTGCCATGCTCTCATGTTTGGGGTTTGACATGATCCCCTCCTTAAAAGAGGGGGGATTTATTTTTACATAGCTTATATATATCCTCTGTGGTGCTTTGAGTTACAGTGACCAGCAGGAGGCACCTCTACCTTCACATACATCTCAATATAACAAACAAAGGGAATGAGAAAGAAATGGATCTTACACATTTAAGACTTACTGCTTGGCAATTTCTGATCATCATCTGAGCTGATGTAATTACCTACCGTGTTTCCTCGAAAATAAGACCGGGTCTTATATTATTTTTTTGCTCCAAAAGATGCATTAAGGCTTATTTTCTGGTTAGGTCTTATTTTTGGGAAAATGCGGTACTAATTGCGTCCGTCTGGCTGATGATCTTAACTGGGGCTTATTTTTTGGGGGGGGTGTTATTTTACAAGCATCCTGAAAAATCATGCTAGCGCTTATTTTCCAGTTGGGTCTCATTTTGGGGGAAACAGGGTAGTGTGATAATGAAAGGTCGACAAGAAAACCACCAAGCTCAGACCACCAAGCTCAAGGACCCCGCATTTCAACCCTGAATGGGATGAATTGAATGGGATAATCCAGAGAGTGCTTACTATTGTTTACTGGAGGAAGGTTAGGCTAATAGGTCATGACACCTACGCACAAAACAATACTGATATGCACAATGCAGACTAGAATTCTATTCACATTATTTGTATCAGCATCTGGTGTTGAATGCAGTGGTGGCTGAGCCAGAAATACAGTAAAATTATATTTGTTATTGTATTTTTCTTTGTTAATTGAAAAAAACCCAGTTAGATGTAATTTCCAGCAGCATTTCAGCATCTAAATATATCATTCCAATTATATACTTCAGTTGGAACAAGCTTATAGCATATGGTGTTTGGTTTGCATCATTGATTTATTTTTGATGCTTTGCAGAGCAGGCTTTCTTTTCTAGTTTCATTTCTGGTTCCTTCCACATTGTGTTGTAAATTTCTGCAATATTAGCTCAAGTTGGCCTTGTATCTGGGCTGACAATTGTGGTCCTCTAAAGTCTCCATTTTGCTGTTTTGCTCTAATTTAAACAAATTTAAAGAGAGATTGGTTTTTCATTTAATTCCTGAGTGTAATTACTACTATAGCGTGAGGTCATTTCTGCATTTTTAAGTATATTAATCCAAAAACATGCATCTTAGTTAGTTTGGCTAACTTTGAAGGGACAATCTACCTCAAGTAATCTTTATTCACAGAGAACTTGTTCCTTATTCCAGAGATCCTGCCAAGGGTTGAGACAGTTGCTTCACCAATCTAAGAGAAATATTTCAAGTAAGTAGAATCCAAGCAATTAAGTTGCTCTAGGAAATATGGTTGCCCATGACACTAACTTTCAAAAAACATTTTAGAGATTAGATTACATTCTTTTTGCATAATTGGAAAAGATTATTTTCATAGAATTTTATCTATATATTAACAAAGGAATTGGATATGTATATTACATCATTATACAGCATTATAAAAATATTCTAGAATAATCTCTCTTACTCAAATGCCATCATTGAATCAGTGCAAAGGTATTTGAACTTGGGAAGTTTAAAAAAAAATACAATCTTCTCCCTGCTCATTTCAAATGGAAGACATTTAAGGTAGAGGAATGATGCAAATGCCATTATCCTCCAGATAAATTTGGACCAAAGGGTGATCCTATACCTGTGATGGCGAACCTATGGCACGTGTGCCAGAGATGGCACGCAGAGCCCTTTCTGCTGGCACACGCGCCGTCAGATCTCTGTGGTGTTTCTTTTGCGAGCTTCTGTTTCCCTGCAAACAGCGAAACAGAAGCTCATGAAAGAAAAAGATCTTACCTCTTGCTGCGCTGCTGGTGTTGGGGTGCCCTGCTTCCCGTCGGGCAGTTGACCTTCGCTGTGCAGGCAGTTTGGGCATGCACGCGAACAAATTTTGGGCATTCAGTGTCTACAATGTTCGCCATCCCTGTCCTATACTGTATATCAGAGCACAGGAGCAAGAATGTGGTAACCCAAAGAAGATCAAGTGAGGTACACATAAATAGCATATTGTTCCTTCATTCGTGGACTCTGTCAGTTCACGCTTCAGATGTACCTGTGAGATCCCATGATCCAGTGGGATCCTACCGGTTTAACAACCTGTTTGCTCAGCATGCACAGGTTACAGAAACCTCAGCTTCCGCATTACTGTTGGCGAGAAAAACAGCTGAGGCACAGCAATCCACTCTGCCATGCCAATCAGCTGGGCTTTGAAAAAGGGAATATATGTGAGTATAGCGCAGGGGTGGGCCCACTTCAAAGTCGGAGCGAACAGGTTCACTCCCAGCTGATAGTCGGAGCTACTGGTTTGTCCAGCTGATAGTCGGAGCTACCGGTCCGAATTGGTAGAATCCCACCCCTGCCATAATCCCTTAGAAACAAAGTAGATTGTTCTCCATGAAACATTTTGTAGGGCAGCAAATACTTTAATAGGCCTTTTCACATGAATTTCTGATGCATACAAATATGTAATTTCTTTTTCCTCCTTGTCTCTACTCACCCTCAGGCAGATTGTAATAAAATCTATGCCATGCACCTATCTGAATCAGCCTGTGACTTTCTTCTCTGATGCTATTCACAGTGGTAAAAGTGGTTGTGTGTTAACTATACAATACGTTGAATGAGTAGGATTATGCAATATTAATCCAGCTGAACAGAAAAGAGAGGTACAAATACACCATAATACTGGAAGATATAAATACGTGGTATGGGTTAGCCTAGTCTTTTATTTCCGTTTGTATATTAAAAACATTTTTATAACAAGGATAGGATTTATTCAAACATCTCTCAGGGTTCCAAATAGCATCCAAAAGTAAATCAGAGTCCAAGGCAAAGTATTGCTCAATTTCCAATTTATTAAGAGAGCCATGTTGGCCTATCTGGGAAAACCCAAATCTGAAAGTTTTCCCGGTTTTCCCCACCCAGTTGAATGTTCAAGATCTTGCCCTTACATCCACAAGTCCATCACATGGTCCAATCTTCTACTGCCATGCTGGCAGTTCCACCCAGCCAGTTCCGGTCAGGTGCAGAGGTGCAAAGATAAAAGATGACTTTGGCTTTCTAGAAAGAATTTTGTTATGGCTGCATAGCATCTAACTACTACAATCCCTCCTCCCATTTTCCCACAATAAAAAAGGCATAGTAGAATAATAGAAAGTGTGGCAGGCCAAAGATCCAAAAGAAAAGATGGCTGCAGGCCTGACAACAACATGGTTATCTAAGCTAATGGTTGGGCATGAAATGTATTCCATTCATGTCTTGTAGCTCCTTGTGCGATATGGGAGTGAAATGTCTAGGCCGGAAAGTGAATAAAAGCAGATCAGGATTGGTTTTTGATTACAAGGGAGACTTTCTGTGAATTTAATGGGGCTTCTTGACTACTATGAAAGAAAAGCTGAACTGAGAATTGTATTTTCTTTAAGCAACTTGACCCAGAGTTTGACTATCTGATGCCCTCTAGTCATTTTGGGCTTTAATTTCCATCAGCTACAGTGGCAAGAGTGTGTGAGAATTACAGTTTAGAAAAAAATCCCACAGTACATTAGTCTACCGTAACCTAATCTGTATTTCTACTTTCCAATGATAATATTAGATAATTAGCCTTCCTCCCCAAAGAGTGAGTTCGGAATAAACATCCTACTGCTGCCCTGCCTACACAGTTACTTTATACAAGAGGTTTACATAATATAATGGTGATAAGGCAGCAATTGCTTTTTGTTGCAAAAGAAATATTTTGTATTCAGCTTTGGGATAGAAGTGTGCCATTGAGCACTGCACTCTTAGAACTAAGGCGCGATTAGTGGTGCTGTATAAGGGATCCACTGAGATATATATTTATTTCATATGTCTTCCTTGTAAAGTTCTTTGCTCTGCATAATTGTTATCTGAAGTAGATATAAGTCTTTTGAATCGCACCTATTGGAAAATTAACAGGTACTACATTACTGGGAAAACTGTACTTGTATTGTTAGAAATGTGGAGACGAAAAGAGCAGACCAGAATGGATTCCCCAATTTGCATAATTTCTTTCTTTATTAGGATATTAGGAAAACGGATGGTTTACAAAAGAAGTTCATTTGCAATGTTGAGAAAAATGATAGTTTGCAATTTTCTATCATTTACTAATACAAGTAGTCCTCGACTTACAACAGTTCATTTAGTGACTATTCAAAGTTACAATGACACTGAAAAAAGTGACATATGACCATTTTTAACAGTTACAACCCCATGATTATGTGATCAAAATTTAGATACTAGGCATCTGGTTCATATTTATGACCGTTGCAGTATCCAAGGGTTATGTGATCACCTTTTGCCACCTTCTGACCAGCAAACTCAATGGGGAAGCCAGATTCACTTAACAGCTGGGTTACTAACTTAGTGACTGCAATAATTCACTTAACAACTATGTTGAGAAAGGTCATAAAATGGGGCAAACTTAACAAATGTCTCACTTAACAACAGAAATTTTGGGCTCAGTTGTGGTCATAAGTTGAGGATACCTGTAATAATATTCATTCTACACATCTACTTTAAAATAATAGTAATGCACAGGAATGGAAAATGTAGACACTTCTGAAATAATATTATGGGGAAATATAGATAATCCTTGACTTAAAAGACCGCGTCTAAAATTTCTGTTTGCTAAGATAGTTAAGTTTTTCCCCATTTTATGTCTTTTCCTACCACAATTGTTAAGTGAATCACTGCAGTGGTTAAGTTAGTCACGCGGTTGTTAAATGAATCTGGCTTCCCCATTAACTTTGCTTGTCAGAAAGTGGCAAAAGGTGATCACATGACCTCAGGGTACTGTAACCTTCATAAATATGAGCCAGTTGCCAAGCGTGTGAATTTTGATCACATGACCATGGAGATGCTACAATGATCATAAGTGTGAAAAAAACTGACTTTTTTCAGTGCTGTTGTAACTTTGAATAGTCACTAAATGAACTGTTGTAAGTCCAGGACAACCTGTATACATCATGTAATTTCAAATTTTGTTTCTTTTCAATGTTAGATTTGTTTTTTGTTTTTTTTAAATGAAGCATGGGTGAAATAATAAGAATTATAACCTGTCTTTCTCCAAAAGGGATGGCAAAATAAAAAAGTGAAAAACTGTGCTTCCTTTTAGATGTTAAGGGAAATGTAAGGTATTTTAAGGAGGGGAAATATTGGAAGGAGAGCTATTGAACCTCTCCCCTGTTATTGAGAAGTCACACCCTCCCAAAGAGATACAAACTGAGAAAAGCTGTCCCAATTCTGCACATGCTTGTTAAACACTGTCAATGTGGAAAAAATTGTTACTTTAGGCAAGTCTCACTTTGATTTGTTGCACTCCTGATGATGCTAGCCATTTTCATTGTGATCCAGCAGCACTGAATACTCTGTGACCTTTGTCTTAAATGTGATTTATCCTCCCAGGCTTGTCTAGTTTAATTGCAAATCTTTTGTTACTGACTTGGTTTAATGGATAGCATTTTGCAAATGGTTGAATGGTAAGATTTTCTGAAAGATCAATGAAATGGGGTGTAGTTGAAGCAGCCTTTCTCCAGGTTCACATCTTTTTGAAAATATGTCTGTTTCTAAGTTTTAATGTTTATTCTCTAATAAGCAAGTAGATACAGCTGTCAGGCTTCCAAATAGCATCCAAAATTAAATCAGAGTCCCAGGCAAAGTATTGCTCAAAGTTCCAATTTATTAAGAGAGCCACGTTGGCACATCTGTGAAAACCCGAATCTGAAAGCTTCCCGGTTCAAGATCTTGCCCCCACGTCCACAAGTTCATCACATGGTCCAATCTCCCACTGCCAGTTCCGGTCAGGTGCAGAGGTGCAAAGACAAAGGATGACCTTGGCTTTCTAGAAAGAATTTTGTTAGGGTTACAATGCACATCACTCCTACAATCCCCCTTCCCATTTTCCCACAATAGAAAATGCATAGTAGAATAATAGAAAGTGTGACAGGCCAAGAATCCAAAAGAAAAGATGGCTGCAGTCCTGACGACAGCAGCATGCAAATGGGATTGAATAAATACTTGAGGATAAAAAAAAATAGTGGATACACTTTTGTAGACCAAAAGTTTGTCTACAGAGAAAAGAGTGCAGGTGCTAAGTGTGCAGGTTACATTGCAGTTTTCTGTTTCTTGGTGTGTTTTGACCTTATTTTAGGGGGGGGGGAAACTATATAATTGGAATTTCAAAAATAAGAACTGTCTTCAAAGGATTTTAAACTATGATGTCTTCTGATTAATTAACCAGTGGAAAGGTGGTAAAATCCATAAGAGAGGAAAAAAACTTGTGATAGACAATTACAATTACAATAGACAATTACAGCTCTGGCCTCACAGTCAGGAGGTTATGAGTTTGATCCTAGGTAGAAGTAGATGTAGGGTCTCCTGCTTGGGCAGGGGGTTGGATTAGATGACCTGCAAGGTCCCTTCAAACTCTGTTAATCTGTATTGTCCTTGGGGATGGAGGAGGCAGGTGTCAAAAGCATGAAAATAGGAAGTGTGACAAGGTGATTAAAGTCCTTGTCTTTCAATGTCTACTTTGGGGCTTGCTGCTCATTTTGTGTTCTCATCCTCTTATTTTCAATTTGCTGATCTTTGTATCATAGTTCTTTCTAGAGAGCCAATAGCTCTAGAGAGATAATAGCTAGATTTCAATTCTGGGGTGTTCCATGATTAATCTGCAAACCCTTCCTTTGTCTTCCAGGTGATACGGAGAAGTGGTGATGACGAAAAATTGCTGTGCTTAGTTCGTCAGCGTGCAGGACATCACTGCCAAACTGCTGTGATTGTGATACTTATTTTGGCTTGGGAAGGGATTCCTCACCTTCTTGCTGATACATTATACAAGGAACTGACCCAGAGTCTCAGAAAATATGGCTGTCCAACTAGCCGCAGATGTGCATTAAATGAAGAGTAAGTATGATTTAAAATATTTCATAGTGTGACAGTATTTTAAAATATAAAAGATGTATGAGAAACTAGCAATCTTACGTGATTGCCAGTCTTCACTATAGTCATTACACTTGAAAAAGATGCATACAATAATTTCTAATTTTTAGTAGAGTACAGATGTTAAGATGACCAAAATGAACTTTCTCATTTTCATTATTTTTATTCTGGCAAAAACAAATATTGTTTGTTACATTCAAGCTAAAGAAAAATGTATTGAAGTTGATTATAGACAAGATGTTATTGCTTTCACCCATAATTGATTGGGGAACAATGGCTGAGGAGTCTGATGTGACAGCAACAAGGTATTTGGCAAAGCCTTAGAGCCTTAAATGTTTAGTGACTGCCTACCCTGTGATGGAAAGTGGGGGGAAAGCCACTTTTGAGCCTGCAGCATGAGATTTGTCAGATCTGATTGATTCTTACCCTGGCCATAATCAGAAGCAGCCAGTGGTCTACATGCTTGTCTTGCTCCAGTCTAGTCTATTCCATTCAGAATAACACAGATTATATCAGTATAATCTAAAACTAATAATTCCCCAGATGTTAGCTTTCAATGTATATGCTAGATTGACAGAGATTTGGGACATCAATTTGTTGAAGGTGAGGATCTTGCCCAACTAGCTGATTACCTACCTTTTGGTTAATTTTTCTAGTCGTACTTGTGCCTGTCAAGGTCTCGACCCAGAAACATGTGGGGCATCATTTTCATTTGGCTGTTCTTGGAGCATGTACTACAATGGCTGTAAGTTTGCCAGAAGCAAAATCCCCAGAAAATTTAGACTTCTCACAGATGATCACACTCAAGTAAGTATTCTCCCTTCCTTCTTCCATAATACAAATTTTAATGCTACGGTTTAAATGCACAGGTATTATAAATGTTTAAAACTGTTCAGAATTAGTGGAATCACATTAGATTACATCCTTTCAATGTGGCTTAGATGAGCAAGCTAAGCATTACTTATGAGCAAGTTCTATTCATACACAGTAAATCACTTGTACTGACTTGTCTTACACGCAAATAAGCACATAAAATCTCACTTCCTGTCACCTCCAAAATGCTATGCTTTCATTCCTCTGATCCATCCACCATAATTTACCAATTTGTACGCATTGAATTGAATACTTTATTTGGTCAAGTGTGATTAGACAGACAATGAATTTGCCTCCAGTGCAGAAACACTCAGTGTACATGCAAAGCAACAGATTAATGATAATTATAATAATAGCAATAGCACTTATATACCGCTTCATAGTGCTTTTACAGCCCTCTCTAAGCGGTTTCAAGAGTCAGCATATCATCCCCAACAATCTGGGTCCTCATTTTACCCATCTTGGAAAGATGGAAGGCTGAGTCTACCTTGAGCCGCTCAGAATTGAACTCCTGGAGTGAGCAGTGAGTTAACCCTGCAGTGCTGCAGTGTGCCACCATGGCTCTTACTGGTAATAATAAAATTTACCAGTAAGAATGCCAATAGGAGGGGAAAGTATGATTGATAATAGGAAGTATCTATATAAATAAAAAATTTAAATAGTTTGTGCAAAATCACTAATCTCAGAAAGTACAGCACAGATCGCCACCAAGTTTTCACACAATGTTGCTAAGAAAGGGAGTAACAATTATACGTACATTTTGTGTGGCTGGCATGTGTGTCATGGGCAAGTAGCACAAACATAAAAGGTACGCACTTCTCAGGTTTTCACCTCCCTGTAGCTCCTCCCACCCGGCTGCTTCTTATGATGCTTCACGCACACGCCCCTCACATTTCCAACGGTTGTTTCCTCAACAACCAAATAAGCCTCCAACGTTCCACACTGTATGGAGGCCTACTAGGCCCAAAACAAGACGCAGAGGATAGCACACTCCCAGGTGGCCCATAGAGGGAGAGAGAGAGGGGGGGAAATACAGTAGGTAGGTAGGTAGGTAGAGGGAGAGAGGAAGAAATACAGTAGGTAGGTAGGTTGGGGGTTATACGGTGGTTGTGTGTACGTTTTTGTGTGTGCAGGTGTAGATCTACACACAGATTGGTTGGCCATTTAATCAGACTGGGCCACAGCAACATGTGGCCGGGTACAGCTAGTAAATAATAATAATGCTGCAGCCATGCTACTTGGGTAAATACATACTGACATTAGGCAGCAGTGTGAGAATTAGTTGTTCAGCAGAGTGATGACCCAAAGGAAAAAACTGTCCCTGTGTCTACTTGTTTTGGCCTGCTGTGCCCGAGGAGAGAAGTTACAATAGTTTATGTCCAGGATGTAAGGGATCTGCAGATATCTTCTCAGCCCTCCTCCCACGCAATATAAAGGGCTGTTATGGAAGGCAGGCTGGTTGCAATTGCACTTTCTCCAACCTCAATTATTCATTGGAATCTGTACCTGTCTGTTCAGTTCCTGCACCAAACCAGACAGTTACAGAAGTATATATGAGACACTCAGAAATTCCTCTGTAAAACCATATCAATAGCTCGAGAATGTCCTGAGTTGACACAGGAAGAATATTCGTTGTGCCTTTTAATGATGGTTCTAATGTTAAGGGCCCATTTCAAGTCCTAGGAGATTCTAGAACTCCAAAATTTGAAGGACTGCTGATAATGTGCTGTTGAATATGGTAAGAGGTGGTAGAATAGAAGGGCTGCTCCTAAAATCCACTCTCATCTTTACATCCTTAAGCATATTTAGCTCCAGATTGTTACTGCTGCAGCACAGGACCAGGTGTTCAACCTCTCGTCTATATGCAGACTGCAGACTCATGACTAACTCAAATGAGACCAGTGACCGTTGTGTCATCTGCAACTTCAGAACTTAACAGAGGGTTCTCTTGAGGTATACTCATTGGTATAGAGAGAAAAGAGCTCTTAGCCCTCAGTGCTCATTATCTGGGTACTGCATGTAATTTTCCCTAGCCTTACCTGTTGCTTCCTATCTGTCAAAAAACTGACAAGTATGAGCAGGTACAGTAAGCTGGACAATAGCAATAGCACTTAGACTTATATACCACTTCATAGTGCTTTTTACAGCCCTTTCTAAGCGGTTTACAGAGTCAGCCTCTGTCCTCATTTTACCCACCTCGGAAGGATGGAAGGCTGAGTCAACCTTGAGCCTGGTGAAATCTGATCTGCCAAACTGCAGCTATCAGTCAGCTGAAGTAGCCTGCAGTACTGCGCCACCTCGGCTCTTAAAATTAATTAAGAGTATGTTTTTATTTTCCTATTAAAATTGAATACACACGTTCACAGTGACTAATGTAGACAAGCAATCCATTTTATAAAACGTTTCCTTATTTTAAAAATACGGAACATTTCACAAATGTCAGTTCTTATCATGTAAACAGGTTTGCTAACTTCTAGCACAGTACATACTCCTGAAGCAGGCACTTTGTTGTACAATTATTTCAAGTCAAAAAGTTCATAGAGCAAATAAATGAAAGTGCTTCTTGTCATTGTTTTTATTAGAACCTATTTTAGCTAAATATTAAATATTGATCATTTTACAGATGACATAAAGCTAGGAGGTATAGAATGCAAATGCAGAAGAAGATAGATTGAAAGTAAAGACAGATATGGATCATTTGAACCCCTGGACGGAGTGAGATGAGGTTAAATGTAAGGAAGTATAAAATTATGCTCTTTAGGTAAGAATAGCTTGTAGTATAGAGATAAAATTAGAAAAAAATCTGTTTTCTAGAAAGTAGTCCAGTATAATTTTTGAACAGGTAACACACTTATATGGATTTGTGCTATTGTGATTTACTTATTCTGCTCAATAGTGCTCAAGTAAGTATTAGAATGATAGATAAGTTGATATTTTAGAAGATGATGGTCAAAAATAACTGTACAACACTAGCACTGTTTAAAATATCTGTTTCCCTGAAAATAAGACCTCGCTGGATAATAAACTGAATTGGGCTTTTGAGCACTTGCGTTAAAATAAGCCCTCCCCCAAAAATAAGCCCTTTCCAAAAAATCTTGCAACACAGCAGTAGCCATGAGGTGACCATGCTTGCTACCTCCTGCACCTCAAAAATAATAAGACCTCACTGAAAATAAGGCCAAGTGCTTATTCCAAGGATCAAAAGAAAATAAGACCCTGTGTCTTTTCTGTGTCCATTCACTCAGTGATGATTCAAAATTATGATGCTGCTGAACGAATGATGGTGGTGACTGATCCTCAGAGCATTTCTGACCTACTGCAGCACCCCATGATCACACACACATTGTTGAGATAAACCTCCCTCATCAGCACAGCCTTCTGCAGCCTTTCTATGCTGTCACTTGCATATCCTCCCTGACCTTTAACCTTCTGCATCTTATCCAAGCCTCACAGACACCCTTGCAAGCCCTTGAGTCACACCACAACCATGAATACCTTCCCTGACCCATTCTACACTCCCATGCACTTTCCTTCACCTGTTCCTCTCACACAACACTCGCCATCACACACTCACCTAAACCTTCACAATGCCTCATATCCCTGTGCACTAGCCTCACATATACTCTCCCCTGCCTATACACACAATTCACATTACATCTCTGCACTCTTCCCTAGCCTTACTGTGCCTCTCGGTATTAACAGATTAAAAGGGACCTTGTTGGTCATCTAGTCCCAACCCCAGCCCCAAGCAGCAGACCCTGCACCATTTCTGACAGATGGCAGTCCAGTCTCTTCTTGAAAGCTTCCAGTGATGACGCTCCCACAACCTCTGAAGGCAACTTCTGTTCCATTGGTTGATTGCTCTCACTATCAGAAAATTCCCACCCCTGCATACTCTGCCTAATATATGCCTAACCCTTCTACACTGTCCCTGGCCTTCATGTACTTGCCCTGAGCCATACTTGTTATGGCCTGCCATTGGCCAGCAGAGCTGAGAGCAGATTTGGACAGTGAGGAGGTTGGGGAGGAACATGGGCCACTCCTGGAGTCTGGGGAAGGCTCTGATGTGGGCTCTGTGACGGAGGCGGAGAGGGGGTCAGATCCGTATGCCAGTTATCAGCTGCCTTCAGAGTCAGACATCAGTGAGGCAGACGAACAGCTGGAACCTGTTCCCAGTGTGTACATTTGCAGAGTTGCCAGATGAAGGGAAAGCTAAAGAACAGGAATCTACTTGGGAGTAAGGCCACAGGTGGATGATGAATGGCCCCTCCTCAGGACATAAAAGAGGAGTGAAAAGGGAGTGGAGTTTGCAGGAGACTGTTAGTTCGCTTAATTGGTTCCTGCTTCTCTGAGACTCCTTGCCAGGTTTTGCAGATATCGGCCTGGCAGCTGTCCCAAGCCAGATAAGGGCTGTGACTGTAAATCCTCCCTTGAAAGACTTTGCTGGACGTGAATGAGCAGAATTCACAGCAAATTAATAAAAGGGGTTTTTGTCGGAACCAGCAGTTTGCTTCATGCTCTTGGGAAGCCTGGGTCAGAACAATACTGTGGCTCTCAGGTACCTCCTTGCACTTTCCCCCCACCTTTCCTTCACACTTGCACGGCCTCCCCAAGCCACACTGCACATCTAGCACACCCCTTCACAATTTCATGCATTCTCCTCAACCCATTCTGCACCTTCCTACACCACATGTTACACACATACCATTGCACCCTTACACGTTCTCCTGATCCATGCCACAGCCTCAAGCACATTTCCAGATCCATGCTATACCTCCATACCCCCTTTTTGATCTGCATGCCTCCCCCCCCCTCCCCCAATGCTTAACCATCACCCCTCCCAACACACACAACAGAAGTCACTCAAATGCCTGCTGGCCTGAGATTTGCAACTTCCTGCCAGCTTCTTCATCAATTGTGATTGTAGGATCCCAGTAGGAAGGTGTCTCACTGAACAACCATGGGATTCAGTTTACAATGGTAATTGGGACTTCAGGGATAATTGTTGTGAAGCGATGTGGCATGCTTTATGACCACATCACTTAGCTATGAAAAATCCAGTCCCAATTGTTGTCATAAGCCAAGAACTACCTGTATTTAGTATATTGAAGGAAGAAAAGTCACTATTTCATGGCCAGCCTGATAGGCTTTCTAACATTGTTAATAGCTGTTGGGCTAAGAAATGGTTTCCTTGCAAAGAAAAAAGAAATGCTTTCCCCTTTGTCTGACCAACTTTTAAATATATGGATAGTTTTACCATTATAGTAGGAAGCTTAAGTATCAAATATAAGCTGCAATTAACATTGCTTTTACTAATTGCTTTATTCATAAACAATACAATTATGGGGTAATTGCTTTCTTTATTTCCAGGAAGAAAATCTGGAAAACAATTTGCAGACTTTAGCTACTGATGTGGCTCCATTATATCAAAAACTTGCCCCTGAATCTTTCCACAACCAGGTAGGTTGATGAATATTTCATGTTGTCTCATCACATTGTTTTAATGTGATAGATCAGTGACATGTCCCCGAAAAGCATTTACTTACTAGCTGAGTCCATAGATCGCTCTAAGCTCCAGTGTTGCAGCCGCAAACCTTCCTTGCAAGGCCAGCCTTGTCCACATGCTTGCAGTGCCCCTCCTTTTGTGGCCCTCTGCAAATGCTGTATCATCTTCAGCTTCCAGCTTAGTGTAATATCTATCTATATATCTATATGGGTGTGTGTGTTCGTTCGTTCATTCCAGCGTAAATCTGGAACGCTTTGAGCAATTTCAACCAAACTTGGTACACAGATTACTTACTCTCTGGAAACAAATACTGTGGGGATAAGAAACCCCTCACACCCCTCAGGGTGTTTGTT
This sequence comes from Rhabdophis nuchalis, assembly GCA_039707465.1. Classification (NCBI taxonomy): domain Eukaryota; kingdom Metazoa; phylum Chordata; class Lepidosauria; order Squamata; family Natricidae; genus Rhabdophis; species Rhabdophis nuchalis. Next base: position 92,417,465 of record CM077645.1, on the reverse strand, counting down.
CTATTAAGATACAGCCTGTTGTGCTTTAAAATGGCTTCTGCCCTACTGCCTTCAAATGGCTTCTATTGTACAGCGCTGTGGAGTTGCCATGGTAACGGCTTCACAGAACTCCCCAAGGGCACTCCCTCTGGTAAGGGGGAAAGTCCAATATTAGAATAGATGTTCATGGAAGGAGGGTTATGATAAATAAATACCCTAACAGCACCAGGTTATCAGCTAATTATGTATAAATTCATCGATTGCACTGCTTTACTCCGTTTCTGAAATAAGCCAACGTTGCCTTGTTTTCTAAGGTGGAGAATGAGCATCTGGGTCCTGACTGTCGTCTTGGGAGCAAGAAGGGCCGCCCTTTCTCTGGTGTGACAGCTTGTATTGATTTCTGTGCCCACGCACACAAGGATACTCACAACATGCACAATGGGAGTACTGTGGTAAGTAAAATTTGGAATGCTGTTTCCTCTTTGCCATGTACCTGTGTTATAGTTGCATGCCCTCTTTTTATTTGATTTCCGTTCTTTTTTCAGTTTGGGTCTCAAAACTTGGCAACAGAATTCCTCAGCCAATATGGTTTAGTGACTCCTGCCATAATTGCTATAAAGTGCAATGATTGTACAATAAGTTATTTTAAATAAACTTTCTTGGTTACTGAGGTTAAATATTGCTTGAGAGTTAGTTTTTGCAGTCTCGTACAAAATTCATTTCTAAATCTTTAGTTACAATGCCATGAATTGTTGGAAATAATCTATCAGGGCAGAGATGTTGGTCCCTTGAGCTTCAAGGACAAAAAGTTCAGGGCACAAATATAGCTGAAACAAAGGGAATGGGTGGATGAAGGAAGAAGCAGCACCTGGATCAGAATTCAGTGGGAATAAAAAAGGAATTTCACTTTCATGTTGACAGAAGGAATCAACTATTTTACGGCTTCTTCCTAGCAGGCAATAAACCTCCTTACCAAACTTATTGTATGGTTTCTTTAGGTCTTTAGGTTGGATAGAGCTAGAGCTTAGTCAAGCTGTGCCAAGTCAAGTATCCAGGAAATTCCTCAAGGTCTTAGGAGTGAGCCTTGACATTCAGCTCCCAGCCTTGAGCTGCAGGAATGTTGCCTCCCTTCTCCAACTGGATGGTTAGCATTTGCTGATCAATCTATTCCTTAGGGGGTCTCTTCCCATCATTGTGGTCAAGACCTGAAATGCAGAGCACAGTCATAGAAGCAAGAGTCAAGCAGCCTTCAGTGAAAAAAAATGTTAATGCAGGAATTGGGGGCAGGATATAGAATCTTGAGGGCTGTGGTAAGAACCCCCACCCCTCTGTTATAAAATGAGTGCATTAAAAAGAAATCTCTTTGAATGTTTGAATCTCTTGTCCTTCCCTGAGCTTTTGTGCAGCCTGGACTGAGCTGCTCTTCGTTAAATAAGCTACTTAGCAGCGCTGATCCGGTTGTCCTTGCAGGCTTGTGATTTGAAGAATGGAGGAATGTTGGGGAGGAAGAAATGACACATCCAGCCTTTTGTCTACCGTTCTAGTCAATGACAGATTTGGCCTGAGATGAAGTCCTTTGCATTTTCCCCTTAGACTCACTTCCTTTTTAAGAATTACACAACTCCAGGCAGCATCAGTGCCTTCTTAATTGCTGTTCATAGGGCAGAACTCAGGACTTATCAGCCCCAGGAGGAGCTTGGGATGCACCAAATTCTTGTATTCCATACAGGGGGCTCCAGGTTTGGTCCACTTGGTTTCCATTGGGCCACCAAACCAGCTTGATGCATTATTTTTTCGTTTTAAGAAGGGGAACTGTAATCTTTTGCCTTTTCAGATTTGCCATCACAGTTATTTGCTTTTGAGTTCAGCGGCATAAGGGAGCCCAGTCAAGACAAGGCCTGTTGGACAAGTTAACTCACCATTTCCCCCCACAAATGTGTGTTTTTAGTCACACCATTCAGCAGGAAATCTTACATTAAATGGCCTTTGTTATCTGGACTTCTGTAGGTGAGGAATTTTTCTTTCGCAGTACAGGCTGGTTCAAGACAAAGCAACCTTCTCCAGCTCTTGTGTTAGATATTGTACCCAGACTGTCGCCCAGCACAGGATTTGGGGAACTGTAAAGGATGACTGGCTTTTGGTGATCCTGTTGAGGCACATTCCTTCTTTATGATCAAACCAATCTCTCTTTGTATTGTTTTATAAAAGAACAGAACTCTGTTTCTCATTTCTTCAATTTAGGTTGAAGAAATGTTCTGCTAGAGTTAGCAAATATATTTTTCATGGGAACTTTATTGGATTGTACTCTTAATGTCATGCTGCATAGATTATAACCTATTGTTCATGTACAAGAAACAAACTGTATATTAGTTCTCAACTTGCAAGTACAATGGAGCCCCAAGATTTCTGTTGCTAATCAAGACAGTTTTTGTTTTGCACCATTTTACGACTTTTCTTGCCACGCTTGTTAGATGAATCGCTTCAATTGTTAACTTAGTAACATGGTTATTAAGTGAATCTGGCTTCCCCATTGCTTTTGCTTCTCAGAAGATTGCAAAAGATGATTACGTGATCCCAGGAGACTCCAATCCAGTGGTGGGCTGCTACATGGTCACGCATGTTTGGGTGAACCCTTAGCTGTGATCGCTGGCTGGCTGCTTTCCATATATACTTTCCATATATAACTAACTTCCTGGCTTGTTCCCGCTGCCCAGCTGAGTTCCGTGCTGCCCCTGCTGTACTCACCGGAGCTGCCTGAGTTAATTAATAGCATGTTTGAAGCTCCATTTCAGTCCCAAAGGGCTGAGTGCGAGTGAAGCGTGTATGTGCTCACAACCAGCCAACCCGTTGTGAACGTAAGTGCAGCCCACCTCTGCTGCTATCATCATAAATCTATACTTGTTGCCAAGCATCCAAATTTTGATGACTTGATCAATGGGATGCTGCAGCAGGCATGAGTTTGAAAAATGGTCACAAGTCACTTTTTTCAGTGCTGTTGCAACTTTGCTCACTAAATGAATGACTAACACCTTCTCTGTGTTAATTTAGTTGTGTTTTACATGTAACATTCATAAAACCATTATAAGAAAGGTGAAATAGATTGTCTTTGCAATCTTTTAGCTTAAACATTGACTTATAGTTTTCATTGAAGTCGATTTAGTGTGTTTGTGTATTTCTTTCTGTGTGTGTGTGTGTGTGTGTGTGTGTATTAATAGTTGCTTTTTTCCCTTTCTGGCTAGGTTTGTACTTTAACAAAAGAAGACAACCGTACAGTAGGTGTGATACCAAATGATGAGCAACTTCATGTGTTGCCTCTTTACAAAATATCACAAACAGATGAATTTGGCACAGAAGAAGGGCTGGAAGCCAAGATTAAAACTGGTGCAATCCAGGTGCTAACTGCTTTCCCCCGAGAAGTGAGGATGTTAGCTGAGCCACGTAGGGCAACCAAGAAAAAACCAGATGCAAAAAAGCAAAGTTTAGCTGAAAAAAAGCATTCTGCGGCTGTAAGGGGAAAAAATGGACTGCCAGAAAATACCAAGAGAGCATCACAAAGTTCAGGTAGGTACAACAGAGCTTCAAATAATAGCTGGTAGTGATAGATATGGGCATGTTATAGAACAGGGATGTCAAACTCGATTTCATTGAGGACCACATCAGGGTTGTGTTGGACCTTGGGTGGGCCAGGGTGGATGTGGCCAGTCACTCATGTCGGGGCGCATGTGGTGGCCTGAGTGCTCTGCCAGCGAAAATGGGCTCCTGGGCTCTGTTTTCAGCTATGACGGTCTCCTGCAATCCTCTGTCAGCGAAAACAGAGCTCGGAGGGCCGCGAGCTCCGTTTTCACTGGCAGAGACATCATGGGCCGGTCCTTTGCTGTGTGCAGGGCAGCCCTCTGGGCCAGATCTTAAGCACTCCGGGAGGTGGATCCAGCCCCCAGGCCTTGAGTTTGACACCCCTGTTTTAGACATTTGTGTTTGTGTGTCTAAAATGCAAAGTATCAAAAATTGAAAGTAAAATATTGAGAGCAAAAGCATTTCAGTACTATATATACACAGGTAGCCCTGGACGTATGACCACAATTGACCCTAAAAAGGCAGTTATTAAGTCAGTTTTGCCCTATTTTATGATCTTTTTTGCCACAGAAGTGAAGCAAATCACTGCAGTTGTTAAGTGAATCATGTCATTAAAGAGTGTAAGAGTTCTGTTATAACTTTGAACAGTCACTAACTGAATTGTCATAAGTCGATGATTACCTGTACCTAGTTGAGGACTATCTGTATTATACCTAGTCTAAAAGTACGCTTGGTTTAAATATGTGATGGCAAAGCCCTACAGCCAGGTGTGGGATTCTACCGGTTCGGACCAGTTTGGGCGAACTCAGGATCAGCTGGGAATGGATCAGCTGGGAATGAACCCGTTGGCTCCGATGAGCAAGTGAGCCTGCCCACCCGCCCCTGTGCTTTACTTGCCTATTATCTTCTCAGCTGAGTCGTGCAGCAGAGCAGATTGCCATGCCTCAGCTGTTTTCCTCCACAGCAGTAATGCAGAAGGTAAAGTGCATGAGCGAAGCAGGCGTGCGAAGTGCCCGATCACCAAACCGGTTGTTAAACCAGTTGGATCCCACCACTGCCTACAGCTGATACCTCTGTATGGTGTGCAAGCTGTTGTTATTGAAGTTTTAAGCATCTTCATTTTTATGAAAAGAATTTCTAACTTGGATAAAAATATACTTGAAAATGTGAGGGCAAATGTGTTGCCAAACTGCAACATGTCTGCATTGAGGAGGAATTAAAATGGATGGGTTAAACGTGTATGTATTTATCAAACATCGGTAAGGGGGGGGGGGGGGGGGACAGAACTTTATATTTGAAACCAGCTTATTTTTTTTCCCCTTAGGGACCAAAATAAATATAGTGCAACCTGAGACAAAAATGGAGACAGCTGAATACTTTCCAAGCATGGAACCTAATTTAGGCATTACTACCGATTGCTCCCCGTTGAAGCAACGTGCTCCCTCTTCGCCTTTAAAACTGGATAGTTTATCCTCTTGCTCTCCATTAAGTGGTGGTCTAATGCCAGTAACTAATAGCCAAGATGTTTCTACTCCCTACGGGTATTTACAATGCAGTAGTAATAAACCTCACGTGACATCCAAAGGTAATATTAACTTTGATATGTCCACTCATGATTATACTGGAATTGGGATGGATGAGAAGAGAAATGGTGTGCCTCTGCTTATTCAAGACCTGACTATGTCCAGGTCAGCAGTCAACAGAGAGAATCTGCCCCTGACCGCTGAACACAAACTTAAAAAGCAAAATTGTGAAGTTAACTTAAAGTCCTCTTCTGTGTCCCAGGTAGCTAGCTCTTGTGAGTCAATGTTGCAACTGGGCACCCCAGAAGATGTCTCTAGCAATGGTTCTTCCCAAGAGCACCCCCTGCAAAAGAGCGGATTAAGGCAAAGCCCAAGTTGTGTCAAAAACGGGTCCAGCGGCCAGCTCTTAAAGGACACAGATTCTGAAGAAAAAGCAGAAGAAATGTGGTCTGACAGCGAGCATAACTTTTTGGACAATGACATTGGTGGGGTAGCTGTAGCACCATCCCATGGTTCCATCTTAATTGAATGTGCACGGCGCGAACTTCATGCCACCACGCCTCTTAAAAAGCCCAATAGGAATCATCCCACGCGGATCTCTCTAGTCTTTTACCAACACAAAAACTTAAATGAGCCAAAACATGGGATAGCCCTGTGGGAGGCCAAAATGGCAGAGAGAGCAAAAGAGAAAGAAGCTAGAAAATCAGGAACTGAAGCCACCGGTCTGCCAGCTACTGACAAGAATGCAAATCAGACCAATGCAACCCAAGAGATTTTCTTCAAAGAAAATGAATTCAACCAAATTCCATCTCGCAGAGCATTAACAGTAACTCATGATAATATTCTAACGGTGTCTACTTATGCCCTCACACGAGTTGCAGGGCCCTACAACCATTGGGCATAAGCTCTTATAGCAACGACACAACTTTTGCCTTGGAGCAGTGTTACACAATCCTAAAGGTGCTGTTAATGAACAAAGTCTCATATGGTTTACTCTTTGTTCATCTCAACCATTTTGAAGGCTGAGGTAAAAATTATTTTGTTTTTAAACTGTGACTTTATATATTTTAACATCTGGTGATTCTCAAGTGTGTGTGTATATATATGTGTGCATGTGTATTCACATGCATGCACACGCAAGCACACACACCTTTTAAGAAAATTTGGCTAGGTTATTAACTGATTGAATTACTTGGTTTATTACCTTTTTGGAATTTATACTTTGGTGCTTTGAATCGTCTATTTATTATAAATGGACTTTTCATAAAGATTTTAACTGATTTCATCTTTTATTATGTAAAATCAAGTTAGACAGTATTAGCTATACACAGCTCTTGGTGCTTAATCATATTGAACAGTTAAAAATAAGCTGATTTTATTTCTTCATGGTGCCATTGCTCTTACAGCTTCCAATCACTTGCTGTGAATCCCAGCTTAAAGAGAAAGAACCAATGATGATTTATTTGTATATAGATTTTTTTTCATGTATGTATAGTTTGTGTGTGCATGTGTGTATGATCCACATGCATTCACATGCAAACAAATATCACTAGTAATGATTGGAGGTTATAAATGTAAATACGTATAAATATATATATTTAAAAGCACTTTCTATTTTTAAAGTTAACTTGAAATAGTATAAGGATCACATTTGTCTAAGGTTTGCGCATTCTCTACCAAGGAATTTATTTTTTCTTACTATATAAAGTTCCATATTGCTACATCAATTCATAGATATTGAAAATACTTGGGTTTTAGAATCTTCCCTTTTCTTTTTTCCATTGCTTTTGTTTCTAAATAAAAAGGGTAATAAAGTCCAGAAAATTCATTATTTGCAAATATAAATTGTACTTGTATTCTAGGGACTTTAAAAAAAAAAAAAAGTTTATAATTTGAGCAATAAGGGCAAATGTTATCTCATAGGGGGCATTCCAAGTTTTATGGGACAATACAATTGGGCATCATCCAGGGATGTCGTTCCATAGATCTTGAAGTCGCCTGATTCGGAAATAATTTTTCTTCGGTCTCAATGAATAAATTGCAATGCCTTGTTAACATGTTGGATTTTAAGAGATCTGCCCTGTCAGCAGTGTAGGAATACATCTGAATTTATTATGCATCCAAAATGTTCTTGAGTGGGGAGCTGCCCATCAACCTTGTCTAGGCAGGTTTACTTGAAGCTCAATCCCATTGTGTTCAGTGGGCTTTCTGCCAGGTAAGTGAGCATCTGATTATTATAATCAGTTTTTTCCTCTCCTTCACTGCAGAATAAGACACACTGAGATATCCAAGTGATCAATTCCACAAAACATGCATAGCTCCCCATCCCACTTGATATCTCCAGCCAGGAAATAAGGTCTGTAATAGGCAGCGGTCTTTGTTGGAGACCCATCCAGAATACAGTGTCTGACTTCTTGGTGGCAAAATAACTATGTAGCAACATGCCATTTCCTCTTTGCATCATACTCTTTTCTGAATGGTAACCCATGCAGCATTACAGGCTCAAGAGAGTTTGCAATTTTTTTCCAACCTGGGAACACTATTCAATGTTCCAGCTTGCACTTCATGTGCCAGAATTTGTTAGTTGAACTACTAAGTACAATGGCTGGATTGATCAACTCAAGTTTTTGTTTCAGTCAAGAACAAGGGAAGACAACTGCCAAGGTATAGTCAGTCTAAATGGGGATTTGACTAAAGGGATTGAGTTGTGCAAGGCAGAGATTCATTTTGTAGACAGAACTTAACTAGATTGAAGTTCCCAGTTCAATACTAGAGGCAGAAGGATGTCTTCCAGCAGACCTGAAAGCTGCCAACTAGCTGAACAGATATAACCACGGCTGGGTTTTCCCCAACATCTTGCTACTACTTCTCGTTTCTTAGCACCTTTTATTTGGGGTGGCCACATCCTTTGTTAACAGAAGCAGCATTAAATGATCCAATACTCACAGAGCTTTTAATATTAAATACTAAAAATCTCAAATGTGATACAACAGCATCTGTGTGATGTAAGCTACTTTTGTCAGTTCCAATGAGAAGCAGAACTATTAAAATACAGTTCAGGACTTCCGGTAACTAGAATCAGGAGAATTCGGTACATTTGGAATGAAAAAAAGGGAAGAAGAAATTACCGTAACAAGATAATATTTTTAGACAACTGGATGCCAGGGATTTTATCAGTCTTAATTAATTCCATGCCATGGTCTAAATTACATACTATTATTATTGAAGCTAAACCAGTGAGTTTGACCAGTCCCAATTTGAGTAGGGCTGAATGTGGATGAGAACCAGACCTTGATTCCAAACAATAAATTAAATCACCTAGCATCCATTTGTCCTAAATGACAGCATCTTAATTTTAAACATTATGGGACTCTCTCAGGCTTTTCTTTTTCTATGGTGTGGTAATTTGAATTGGCCAGTTGCTATCATATTATGAGCCTTTATGAGTAAACACACCCTTTAGTTTATATACAAGAATGAAGCTATTTACTAATAATCCAATTTAATCAGGGCAGTCATATGAGGTTAACTCTTGATTTTACATCTCTCTCTTTCCTACTCCTGCTCCATGATGTACATAAGTGCCACCAGAATAAAAAGAAATAAAATATTTGTGATAACATACTTGATAATATCTTATAGTGGTGCTGTAACAAATAAATTTCTAGATCTGCTTTTTAATAAAATCTAGACATGGTGCTTTTATTATTAAATGTCTACCCTTCTGTATTTAATCTGAAAATATAATTCAGAGAAACGGGGAAAAAAAGTTGATTTATATAGCTTGTCCCAGCTTTCTCCAAAGAATTTGCTGAATTGCGGTCTATTGGAGTGGAAGTAAAAAATATATTAAAGGCACTAAGTTGGGGAAAAATGGTTTAAAATGGAAAAATGATTCTAAAATTCAGAATGTGGAATTTATTCCAGTTACTCACATAGTCAATTTGTGTAATATTAGACATTCACACTGGTCTAAGGCTTCAAGGCATCCATCATCCACAATACTCCCATGGTAGACCTTCTCCACTTCATCCATGCAAACAAGCAATTACCCATATTTTTATCTAACCGTGCAAATACATTTTAGGCAAAGTGAAGACAAAAACAGCATGTTTGAATGCTGCTTGATGTCTGTCCCTTCTCCATATGTGATTTAATAGGCGATTAATGCCATTATTGGTGATGCTGATCATGTTTAATGATATGTATGTATGTATGTATGTCAGGCAAGACTGGTGCTAGATATCTTTATGTTTTCTGGCGCATTTCCACTTTTGACAGCTGAATACACACACAGACAAATTTCAGCTTGTGGATGCTGTAGATATTAGAGAAATTTTCCTAAGTTACTGAGTATTAAGATTTAGAGAGATTCTACTAAAAGCAGGAGTGTGCAATCCAGCCAATTTCACTGAGAAAGTTCAACCTGTTATGATCTATAATTTTACAAAGAGGTACTCTCCAAATATCATCAAACATGGATTTCAAACTTAATTTTAGATCAGATCTTCATACTTAGTCACAATACCACTAGCAATCTTTATGCAACAGCTTATTGAACAACCTGAGTCAACATTTTAGAAAAGTATATAAAGAGAAAAACAACCCAATCTTTATATTTTTAAAGCAAACTTTGTAAAAAAAACAAACCCCCATATGCTGCATTTTTCTTAGTTCAAAGATTATGATTAGTTCAGATAGATACTATGTAACAATTGTAAATAATAAGTCAATATTATATCATTTTCTACCAGCAGTTTTCTGCTTCTTGGATATATACATCAATTGGTATGGTAATTTTGTGTGCCTTAGATTTACATTTTAAGAACTGTATATTTTTTGTGAACCTGAAATTTATTAAACATAATAGTTGTCATTACAATAAGTAGGGTGAAATCATCCAGCAACTCATTTGTACAGGTTTTTTTTCTAATTTAATCATGCTTTCTAGTAATTCTGAGATGGGAGGGGAGGAATCCTGGGGATAATCTTTCACAGTGTATGTGGAAAACATCTACACTTCATCCTAGTTTTGCTCAACCCCTCTTGTCAGTTAAAATTTCTAGTATGCTTTTTAGTTTGCCAATCTGTTTATGCTTATAATAAGTCCCATTGAACATAATGGGTTGATTTCTGAATGAATGTATGTAGGACGGTATTACCACTTGACATTTATGGGGATACACTACTAATAAACCGTTTAGGATTAAGTTCTTTTTGATTCCTTTTATATAGATATTACAGCAGAAAATTCAGATTGTGGCAATAGTAGAAAAATAAAATTGACTCAAATTATGAAGATTTGGCATTTCTAAGTAGAAGATCTCAAATTACTGTGCTTAAGTAGTTTAGTGTTTTCCCCTGTATACCTATAGAAAATATACTGCTATATTTGCTAGCAAATATCAGCTCTTAAACAACAATGCTCAATAGGGAAACCACATATATCCACCTAATCAGACAGCAAGGAAGTCCATTGATGAGGTTCCATAGGGCAGTGTTAGTGAACCTTTTTGGCACTGAGTGCCGAAACGGGAGCAGTGAGCACAGGAGCACCAGAATTGGAAGAGTAGCTCCCTGGCACGCACACGCAGGAGCACCAGAAATTGAAAGAGCAGCTGGGCTTCCAGTTGCCAATATGTGCATGCATGCCGGTCACTTGGTGTTCCAAGTTCTGGCATGCATGCGAAGACCAACTGGCTGGCACGCATTTGTGCTGTAAACTGCTAAGCATGCCAAGGAGATGCTCTTCCAGTTTCTGGCACTCCTGCACACACAAAGACGAACTGGCTGGTGCACATGTGCATGCCAGAAGTCGGAAGAGCAACTGGCCACGGCTGGCGTGCCAGGAGAGATGGCTCTGTGTGCCACTTCTGGCACACATGCCATAGGTTCGCCATCACCATCATAGGGCATATTTGCATAGAATGAATTAAAGATGGAAATACATGATTGTTTTTAACAGCTAATAAATGTTTCATTAGATAAATCAGGTTACTCAAACATTGAAAACATACTGCTGAAATTAAGAAATATTGTTAAAGTTTTCTCTGGGTTCAGTCATATATTTTAATTATCATAAATTTGTAAAAACAATACAGCTTACAAAATGGTGGTTGCATCTAAAAAGTAATGTTTCTCATTATATTATCTCACTCAATTGCTGTTTTACAAACCAACATCCATTAAGCATGCATGCAGAGTGAGAATATACTGTATATACAGCTGTAAGTTATTTATTGTAGCATTTCAAATATTTACCATAGACACTGATGTACTTTGTGAATTAGCTTGTAGCAGCAAAGATTTATGATAACTACCTACTTTGTAAGAGCAATTCCTTGGGCAGTTGCAAGCACCAAAATTTTCAGGCACCTGCAGTAGCCTGAAGACCTGTATGATCTAAGGTTCAATGTGGCTGTTGCCAGACCCAGAATGAAATAAAATGCATAGTTTTCAAGATTTTATTGGAATAAGACTCTATTGATGAAATTGTCTGTAAAAAATACACTTGAGGCATCTAATGATTTTGGTCCTGTGATGAACACAGGGATGTTATTTAAATCTGACAACAACCATTTCAGACATTCAGTGTGTGACCTGTTCAAAATGAGGAATATCAAAGCAATTAATTGTAAAAAATACTAACATCTCATTAAAAATGCTATATTAAAAAAATAAAGATTTTAAAAACCCAGGAGTTACAGCAGGACTCTCTAAAGCAGGAATTTTCAAACTGCAGTGCCATGTATTCAGAATCTGCATGAAACAATACAAATTAACAAATTGAAACCCGTGAAAAATGTAGTGATTGTGACTGCAGAAAAATATCTCCCGCATAAAAAAACTCCCTTTGAAGAGAAAGAGTTTCTTGATAATAAGATATTGCGACATTTGCTCCAAGTTGCTTTAATGAAGAGGTAAGGAGAAATAGCTTGAAATCCTTGAGCTTGCATGATGAAAATACAAATGCTTTAAAGAAAGCATTTGCCCTTTTAAAATTTACTATTGGTTGAAGCAACTTGAAAGGCTTCACAAGTTAAGAGCTATCAACTGCAATCCTAAATTCACTAGTCACTTCTGTGTAGAACATGTTGACTTAATGCAATATTATACCTAGAAATATCAGTTACGTGTATCAAGATCTACTATAAATATAAAACCATAGAAGGTAGAATTTTTCTTAGGAGCTTAAACAATCTTTGCAGCCAGCTAGAACTTTGTGTAGATGATTTGGTTGTTTAAAATATTGGGATGAGCCTCACCGTCTATTGTACCTTTTACAGACTGGCACTAAGGTATTTTTAACCTTGGTTTGGTACACTAAGACGAATGTGACAACTGATATTGTGAAGTCTCTCCATTGAAATAGTGTAGTGTTCTTATTGCTTTTTGAGCTATTTCAACCTATCCTACTGCATCTTTTCCATTCTGCTTAGAAGTATCCTTGCCACAGGCAGAATGTTTTCTAGGATAGTGTTTCTAGAAATCATCACATATAGGCATATAGTTGTTTCTTGTATGTATTAAACACCTGTTCTTTAACTTCATTTTGGTACATTATTTCTAAAGAAACAAACTTAAAGCATTATAAACTTACAGATTATTATCTAAATTCAACCATGCATTAGGAGTTTCAGCAGTCTCTACAATGACTGTGTATTATCTACTTTTCAAATTTATTTTGATCTTCATAATCTCAGTCTGATAAAAGTGAATAGCCTAGTTAAAAACTAAAGATCAATGGAGTTTTATTTAACACTGGCATTGACTGCATTGAGAGGAAAACATAATTTGGATCCAGCTCTGGATCGGGTCTACAGTAATATGTACTTGTTTTGAACAGCTTCCATTGTTTGAAGACCCCAGCTTTTCTCTCTTTAGAGAAATAGTACTGTTTTTTGGCCCTTCAATGTTAGATTTCAATTTTCATCATTAAGCCAAACTAGAATGTAGTCAAGAAGGATAGAAAAGCTGCTTCTACCCCATCAATACATTGTTTAGGAGCACACCATTATATTATTATTTACATTCAGATGTGATCATTTCCTCTGAGCTTGTCATTCAGTTATGCAATGTGTTTCTTATGGCCCTGATTAAATAGCAAAGTGACATTGATTAACTGAATTCATATTCACAACTGTAGTGACAAATCCATTGCCATATGTACATTAACTCACAGAATGGGACTTTGCACTTCACTGTTTCCCTGAATTTATTTTAGGTTGTCTTCTAACCCCCCCTGAGCAGATTTGAGGCTTAGGAAAGATCAGAATGAAGAGGAACAAATTGTTCTCTTCACTTGCTGACCCGAAGCTTTGCTGATGTTTGAAGAGATTAAGTGGTTAGGACAAATGAAATACTGACTATGTGAGTGTACAAAATCCTTGCTTGTTTTGAAAGGAGAGCATTTGGAGTGCTTGGGAAGTATTCTTTCACCCTCTTCAAATTAAAGGCTCTGCACCTGGATTCTCTTATTTTTCTTAAATGCCTTAACTGTATGAGCAGTAAAATACTTGTCTTACTAATGTTTTAAATCCAAGGTTGAAAAAGAATTTATTCATATTAAAACTGGGTGAATGTGGACAAGGGAAGATAAAATTTTATACATTTGCTATGGTGGTCCATAAATAAGAGCATAATAGAATAGCAAAGCTCCATTGCTTCTAACTTCATTTGGGTATGCACTGAAAGGATGAGAGTGAACCAAACCAGGGTGGAAATTTGAAATTGAAAAGCTAACAGACAGGTCATACCATATTACCTGAAGAAAGATGGGAAGTTAAAAAGTTAATATATATGCTTTTTCTCAGTAGCACTGGGGCAGTATTCCTTTATCCATAAATATTTCTCAGCAAAATCTAGAATGACAAAGAAGCTAAATTTACGTTCTTTGTGAAATTGGTAGTTGAACATTTTAAACAACAAAGGAGACCCCCCCCCATCCCATAAATGGAATGAAAGTAGATTATTAACTAACAAAAGTGCTCTACATGCCAAAACAAATAAGATTTTATCCTTTTGTTGGACCTAACTTCATAGGAGATGTTCCTTCCAAATTACCTGTACAGCTCAAGATAATTGTAATTTTAAACCTATTACCTCTAGATAGATCTCCATTACATACTTGTAAATCTTCAACTGTCAAGAACAGCTGCAAATCAATTTAGGGCAGTATGATCATTATCCCATGTTATTGTAACACAAAAAACAATTTTACATATAATAATTGCAGTAATTTACTGCAATTCATGTAAGCCTAAGAATGTAGAATTTTCATTTAAAAGCATCAGTTATCTTTACCAAATTTCCAGGTCACTATAACAGATACCTATAACATTTCCGTCTTAACATGATTGCAATGCTGAAATAATATAAGTCAAATGTGCAATCCATAAAGGATTACTTTCCTTGATGGCTTTTGTTCCCATCGCTTATCATATATTAGATTTCTCCCGCCTTGTAAAAATTAAAGATATTAAAATCAACAACTCAAAACATAAGTTTATTGCTGCAGATATATCATAGTCTGCTTTGCCGACAGAACGAATGTGATAATTGATTTGTATACAAGATTGTTAATTAAATCATACCAGTTAAATGTGGAATTTTGATGAAATGGATATTCTGCCAATAATGTCATCTTGATTATATTTCCCAATTATTATTTTTTTTAAATAGGATTTATATCAGAGGTGTCAAACTCACAGCATCACGTTGCCATCATGTGACGTATTGTGACATTTCCCTCCTTCACGGACCTGGAATGGACGTGGCCTGTGCATGACGCATCTGGCCTGTGGACTGCCAGTTTGACACCCCTGATTTATATTACTTAATTCATGCCCTATTACGGTAAAAGTTAAAAAGAAAAATAACACTCTTCCACACTACTCACCCACTGATTTCATATGAGGTTAATAACAATATATATCTATACATACATTATAGGTATAAATGTTTCTTCTCCAGAGAGCAAATCATGAAATGACTATCACCTGTCCTAAAAAGCAAAATATTGCTGATGAAGGATTGCTCCAAATTTTTGTATATTCAGGTATAAGCCTCTCGCATGAAGCTTGTTTATGTATTACTCCATGGCTCAATTCTGAGGCATTTCTATGTTATACGATTAATAATGGGCCCAACTCTCACTTTGCCTTTCGCATAACTGCTTCTGCATGTAACAATCATATGTAATGTTCCAAGTATACAAAATAAAGCAGAATCATACTCTTGTTAACAGGAGTTTCATCTTAGTAAATATATTCTTGCTGAAAATAGAATTAAAACTTGTACAGTAGTAGCCTAGATTTGCAAGTACAAGCTCATTTAGTTGAATGGTTTCTGGGACAACTGAAATCTTTCACTGGTCAAAGTTCATTTGAAAAAGGAGTACAAGATTAGAATGGTATGTAGTTATAAAAAGTACATGATTTATAATGAGGTAGTGCCTATAATTAGGTTCCTGTTATAATTCCCATATGTCATAAAAGCTTTACATGGCAAAAATGCAAAACTAGAATAAAGTGCAAATGTCATTTAAACGTTTTAGCAAAAGATGGCAGATTTGAAGCTTTGTATTTTATGTCCTTTAATGCTGAATGTATTTGTTGCCTAAGACTCAAAACAGGATATGTTGGTCATGCTTTGTAATATATGCATTATCATTACAAGAAAAAAATGTTATTAGATTTGTTTTCAATCATATATTTCAAGATATTGGAAAGCTTTTTTAAAAAAAATCAAATGATGTATTTCAGAAGCAGGGCTATAATCTAGAGCAGGGTTTCTCAACCTTGGGGGCTTTTGAGATGTAAAACTGTTAAGGTTAAGAAACACTGAATCTAGAGAGGTAAGGGGAACAAAGCTGTTCAAGTTTCAGAAACTGTTGAGCATAAAAAGAGGTTCACTGGATTGTATTTCAAATAATCTGAACTAAATGTGCAGTCTGGAAACATTAGTGACAAACATCCAAATAAAAGCATATTTAAGCAAAATGTGCTTCTAAATTTGGTGGGGCTTAGTAATTCTCAAGGGAGTATGCTTAAGAATGCAGCTATGCAATTGGAGCTGCTACATCAAGATTCCCCAGACCACAGATTGGTATAAAGTCCCTAGCATGTTAAGAACTGGGCCACATAGCTGAAAGTGAATGGCAAGCAAGCAAGCAAAACTGAAACCATCCCCCCCAGTCTGTGGAAAAATGATCTTCCACGAAACCGATCCCTCATGTCAAAAAGGTGCTACATGTTTACACATAGGTAAATCCTCACAGGTTCAGTGGGACTCACACTGGAGTAATTGTCCATAGGATTCTACTTTGTATCTGTAAATGAAGTTGGGCTTACGTATATTTAGTTAAGAGGTATTCCGCACTAAGATCTGTGAGGGGAAATCTTAGAAGTGTTTGATGAAGGATTTAGTTTGACTCGCTTTCTAATTGTATTGGAGAAATGCTCTCTGAATAAAAATGCATAGGATCAAGGTGTGTGTGTCCCTTTGATTTCAACTGACGTTAGCTGTGACTAATCTTTGCTAGACTGTCTCTAAATGTAAACCCGGCATCAATGGCACGGGCAGTAACTTCCATTCTAATAATGTTTTAAAAATTAAATTGGAAAGTTTTATACTAAATAAGGAAAAAAACTTGAGCTCTGCTGTTGAGTAAATTTTTCTTGTATTTGTGTGTGTGTGGTATGTGTGTTTAATAAAACTGGGGTGCATATTTATTTTTTATCATTTAACTTAGACTTTGATTTTTTTCCCTTTAAACAATCTACTATATTAAGAAGATCTAATGGTGGAAAAATGAAAAGGCAGACACATTTTTAACATTTACCATTGTATTTAGTTTATAAAATGGAAGAAAAGCACTTCACTATTTCACAAAACTTACAGGAAAAAGAAACTCTCATTACTCTGGGAGAGAAATACATTTTCAGACAAGGGAACATTTACCAGCAGTACTTGAAAAATGTGAGTTTTGACTGCATGTTACTTGAAAGATCATACTAAGCTACTCTTTGGTGCACAGCAGTTGTATATGATTTGTTTTTGTAGCAAGATGCATTGAAATTGTATTGAAACATACATGTAAGAATTGTTATTGTGAAGATGGTTTGTTCTGTTTTTTATTCTTGTGTATGTCCTATCTGTTTAAACCTTAAATGTTTCTTTAAAAATGACCTAAAAGGCAAGATAAAGTTGCTGTCATTGCAAAATGTATTTTAATTTTTTGTCATGGCTTTTTCCAAAAACAAAATTACAAACTCTATCATTCCTGATAATGCAGAACATTGTGGATGGTTTCAAATAAATTTTATACTTCTATTTTGCATGTGTTTTTTAATTTTTCCTTCATTTAGAGGTCACTTCTTTCTACTAAAGGAATATACAGTGTATCTAAAAACATGTTCATATCAGTGGAACAAAATGAAACTTAATAGCAATACATTCTTTTTGATTCATTATTATTGTTCTTTGAATTTTGTTCTAAGAGCAGAGATCAGGATGAATTAAATGGTGCAAGTGGTTATCTCTGTATTTAATTGTTAATTATGATTTTTTTGGTTCAGCTCTGTTTAAAGAATGGGCCAGTTAGGTTTGGTCAGCTGAGAACACTGATTGTAAGGATCTTATTTGTATCTAGCCAAACTACCTACAAATTCTACATATTAACATTAAAATATGAACCTCAGTCACTTTAAAATAGCAATTTGAAAGTCAATTGCTTTGAAATACTAATTATGCCAAAATAAGAATATAGTAGAAATGTGTCCTTCATTGATATGGACATGTAGTTTTAGTTGGCAACAATAGCGGCTCACATTTTTGAAAAAGGAAGTTGCTGCCTTCTTCAAGGAGATGTTTATATATGTCAAAATGCAGAGGAACTTTCACATAAAGACATGTATGAGCACAAACGTATTTATTTTCCTGGTGGGTCCCATCTAGACTCAACCTTCCTTTAGCTTTTTGGGATCAGCACATGTGACTTAAAATCACAATTGAGCCCAAAATCCCTAAGAAATTTAACAACATTGCTATTGCTAAGTAACAGTAAGTTTCCCCCCATTTTAATTACCTTGCTTGTCATAGTTGTTAAGTGAATCACTGTAGTTAAGTTCAGAACATGGTTGTTGAGTGAAATTGACTTCCCCATTGACTTAGCTTGTCAGAAGTTTGCAAAAAGTAATCATATGACTCCATAATCATATGACACTGCGACCATTATAAATATGACACTTGCCAAGTGTCTGAATTTTTGATCACGTGACTATGGAGATGCTGCAACAGTCATAAGTGTGAAAAACTCATAAGTTGCTTTTTTCAATGGCCTAACCTTGAAACTTGTAAATCAAGAACTACTTATACTGGGGTTTTGTAACAATTAAAGCAGTCTACTATCATTTTTACGCCTATAAGGATAGAAAATGAGAAGCAAAGTAAGTGCTAAAACCTGTAAAAGATGCAACATCCCTATGTTTTCAGAAAACCGAAGAGGACCAGTAAACATGTGAATGTGAGTGAAAATGTCAGTACTTCCTCCTCAACCAACTTTGTAACAAAAATCCATTTGTTTCAGCCCTCAGAAACTGATTTTTAATCAGGTATGAACCTTGGATTAACCGAATGGAAAATAACCTCTCTTCAGCTCATTAACTTGTCTACCCTAATGACAAGGTCTCTTAATGTTTTGAGGTTCATAGGTGTTTTGAAATTAAGAACTCTGCCATCAGTGAACATTACAAAATGGCTGCACGGAGAATGAAAAGTTTGCATCCTAAAATTAACTGCTGAAAAAAACCAAAAAGTAAAAGTTGGACATAAGCAAAAACATTGATGTGCACACTCTTGATTCCATGCAACACCATCTAGTTAAAGTTACATTGATGGTACTTCATGTAATGCGCAACAACATGAATGGGTGGAAAGCAATCCAGAAGAAAAGCAACCTAGAACTAAGAAATTTCCTGACAGAACAATTAACCAGCTTACCTTCAGATGTTGGGGTGCTTCCATCACTGGAGGTTTTTAAGAAAGGACTAGACAGCCACTTGTCTGGAATGGTATAGGTACGTGATAGTGAACCTATGGTACATGTGCCCACGAAGTCATGCTGCTGGGCACGCGTGGTCTTGCCTGTTTGTCTTCTGGGTTTCTAGTGCACATGTGCACGTGACCATCAGCTGTCCTTTGTGCATGCGGCAGGGCCAAAAACCGGTGTGCGCATGCGCATCAGCCAGCTGATTGTCGGGTGCACATGCACACCAGAATCCAAATTTGGCTTTTCCGGAGTGCAGCCCTCACAAGCGCACAAACAATGTTTCTGTGTGACCTTTTTGGCACTCGATGCTGAAAAGGCTCGCCATCACTGGTATAGGTTCTGCTTGTGCAGGGAGTTGGACTAAAGACCTTCAAGGTTCCTTCGAACTCTGTTATTCCGTTAATAATAATATTTTATTTTATTTATTATTTTTCGAATTTATACCCCGCCCTTCTCCTTGTTAGGTCTCAGGGCGGCGCACAGGCATTATTAAAAACCATTACAAAACAATATATACTATTAAAAACATATTAAATTAACTTAAAACCCGTGCTAAAAACCCTTTAAAACCCTAAAAAATTAAAATTTATAAATATAGTCAGAAACGGGGGGCTACGCTAGGCCGGCTTGTTGGAATAGGTACGTCTTAAGGCGTTGGTGGAAGAGGCGGAGGTCCAAGGTAGTGCGAAGGTCGGGGGGGTAGGTCGTTCCAGAGCGCTGGGCCCGCCAATAGACTTTAGAGTAGGGCCAGTAAAGATACAATCATAAAATGGCACATTTTTATTATTCCAGAATTAATGGGAAAATTTCAAGGTAGGAAACTGGAAATTTTTGCACCTAAAAGACATGCTGTATTAATGAATGTAGTCCTTTTCTTAAAACTAGTACATTCACTATACTGTACACTATATGGTACTGGTACGTTCACTATACTGTATGGCTAAGGTGACCAAGTTTACTAAAGCGGGACACCATTGATGGGGGGGGGGGGCAGTGGCCTTTTCCAGCTCTGTAGCCACCGCAGAGGCTGCCTCGCCGCCTGCTTCCCTCACTGGTTGGAGGGCGTCTGGTGGGGGGGCGCGCAGGCCGACCCCCTCCCTCCCCCCCCCCACGAGCAGGGCACCTGCAGATGTAGGCGTCTGGTGGGGCGGCGGAGCAGGGCCGGGCGGCCACGGGTGCTCTGCATAATAATAATAATAATAAGAATAATTTTAATTTGTTGGCCGCTCCTCTTCCCATAGGGACTCGGAGCGGTGCACAGGGAAAACTAAAACAATAAATATACAAACACATTAAAAACAAATTAAACATATACCTGTGCTAAAATACCCCATTAACATACTAAAATTCCCAATTAAAACAACTAAAACCCCATAGAGAGAGACTACCCTAGGCCGGCCAAGCAGAAAAGATGTGTTTTTAGTTTTAGACGGAAGGAGCGGAAGTCCGTGGTCGTTCTAATGTCGGGGGGAAGGTCGTTCCAGAGGGCTGGGCCCGCCACAGAGAGAGCCCTTTCCCTGGGCGTCGCCCGCTGACAAAGTCTAGTGGACGGCACCCGGAGAAGTCCCTCTTTGTGGGAGCGAATCGGCCGTGAGGATGTATGAGGCAGGATCCGATCCCGCAGATAGCTAGGTCCCGAGCCATGGAGCGCTTTAAAAATGATGACTAATACCTTGAAGCGCACCTGGAAGACGACAGGCAGCCAGTGCAGCTCGCGCAAGAGCGGTGTTATGTGGGTAAACCTGGAGGTTCCCAGAATTGCCCGCGCGGCTGCGTTCTGGACCATCTGAAGTCTCCGGGTGCACCTCAAGGGAAGCCCCATGTAGAGAGAGTTACAATAGTCCAGTCAGGATGTCACGAGAGCATGAGTGACTGTGCGAAGGGCGTCCCGATCCAATAGGGGGCGCAACTGGCGAACCAGGCGAACCTGGTAAAACGCCCTCCTGGCCACGGCTGCTACTTGATCTTCCATGGACAGCCGGGCATCCAGGAGGACACCCAAGTTGCGCGCCCCATCCACAGGGGCAAGATGTTCGCCCCCTATGGCCAGCGATGGAGTCAGCTGGTTGAATCGGGCAGCCGGAAACCACAGCCACTCGGTCTTGGTCAGGTTGAGCCTGAGTCCGTTACTTCCCATCCAGATCCGCACGGCTTCCAGGCACTGGCACATCACGGCTACGGCATCGTTGGGGTGGTTTGGGGTAGATATATACAGCTGTGTATCATCAGTGTAGAAGTGATACTCTACCCCAAAACCACGGATGATCTCACCCAGCGGCTTCATATATGTGTTGAACAGGAGAGGCGAGAGGACCGACCCCTGAGGCACCCCACATGTGAGGGGTCTCGCGGTCAACCTCTGCTCTCCTGTCAGCACAAATTGCGATCGGCCAGAGAGGTAGGAGGAGAACCACCGTAAAATGGTGCCTCCCACCCCCAACCCCCCCAGCCGATGCAATAGGATACCATGGTCGATGGTATTGAAAGCCGCCGAGAGGTCTAATAGGACCAGGATGGAGGAACAACCCCCATCTCTGGCCCTCCAGAGATCATCCACCAACGCGACCAATGCCGTCTCGGTGCTATGCCCGGGCCGAAAGCCAGACTGGCGCGGGTCTAGATAATCAACTTCCTCCAGGTGACGGGGAAACTGTTGTGCCACCACACTCTCAACAACCTTCGCCAAGAAGGGAAGATTGGAGACTGGACGATAGTTGGTTAATAAAGCTGGATCCAAAGAGGGCTTCTTAAGGAGGGGCCTCACCATAGCCTCTTTTAGGGAAGCAGGCAAGGAACCCTCACTTAAGGATGCGTTGACAACCTCTTGGAGCCAGCCTCGTGTCACCTCCCAGGATGCCAGTACAAGCCAGGAGGGACATGGGTCCAATAAACATGTGGTGGCTCACAGTCGCCCACATAACCTGTCCATATCCTTGGAAGTAACGGAGTCAAACTCCTCCCAAACAAGATCTGTCTCGTGGCATCCCACTGGGCCATCAATGGGGGCTAACTCGTTCTGTATCTGAGCGATTTTCTCCTGCAGAAAAGTCACAAATTCCTCTGCTCTACCCTGTAACGGGGCTTCCCGCACCCTCTGTTGAAGGAGGGAGCGGGTCACCCTAAACAGGGCGGCAGGGCGGTTGTCTGCGGATGCTATGAGAGTGGCACAATGATGACGTTGGGCCACTCTCAGCGCCACAATGTAAGTCCGTAAATGGGCTCTTACTTGTGTCCGGTCAGATTCAGAACGGGTAGACCTCCATCTTCTCTCTAGGCATCTCTTGTGGCGTTTCATCACCCTCAGCTCCTCGGTAAACCAAGGAGCCAGGGTGGCTCGCCGCCGCAAGAGAGGCCGCAAGGGCGCGACCCGATCCAAGGCTCCCGTGGTCGCAGTATTCCATGCGGCCACGAGGTCCTCCATCGGGGCACGGGTCAGGGGTACAGGAAGTGGCCCAAGCGCCGTCTGGAACCCATCTGGGTCCATAAGGCGCCTGGGGCGGAACCAGATCGGTGACTCTGGTTCCACCTCCCCGCAGAGGGGAGTAGCGGTCGGAAAGTCGAGCCGGAGTAGTGAGTGGTCTGACCATGACAAGGGCGTGATGACTATATCCCCTATACCCAGATCACTCTTCCATTGGCCAGAGACAAAGATGAGATCCGGTGTATGTCCACCCTCGTGGGTGGGGCCTTGAATTAATTGGGTCAGGTCCATGGCCGTCATGGAAGCCATGAACTCCCGAAGCTACCACGGATGATTCGCCCACCGATGGCAGGTTAAAGTCCCCCATGACTAGAAGTCTGGGGGTCTCGACTGCCACCGTAGCGATCACCTCCAGGAGCTCGGGCAGGGCTGCCGCTACATAGCGGGGAGCCAGGTATACAACCAGCAAGCCCAACTGCCTCCCTAGGCCTCACTTCACGCAGAGGGACTCACAACCGGTGGTCTGTGGCACAATGGTCTCTCTCGGCTCAAGACCTTCCTTTACTATGACCGCCACCCCACCACCCCTACCTAGGGCCCGGGGCTGATGAAAAGCGCGGTAGCCTTGTGGGCACATTTCAACGAGGGGGAGTCCACCCTCGTGGCCCAACCAGGTCTCCGCTATTCCTGCCAGGTCCGGCTCCCCCTCTGACACAAGGTCATGGATGAGGGGGGCTTTGTTGACAATGGACCTGGCGTTGCAAAACATCAGCCTCAGGCCCTGGCTCTGTATTCCCTGACCACCTAGCCTGCGGGGATTGTGACACCTGACCGTTTGTAACCAACGGCTACGTGTCCCCAACCGGGAGGATGGAACTTGCCTCCCCTCGGACCTGCCTCTCCCCACGATCTTCTGAATGGGAATGCCCTCCGTCGGAACGACTCGTGTTTCCCCCCCCCCCTCACGGATCCTTCCACTTCCCTCCGTCGCCTGCTGGCCTGGCCCTCTCTTTCTAACTGTTTATACCCTCCCCCCTCCTCCCTGGAACCCCCTAAAATCCAAATTAAAAACCTCCCTAAAAACCCCCTCAACCTGCACTTCGCCCACCTCTCAGGAATAATCAATCCGTCCTCGAGGTGGGCCCGTGTTAGACAGGAGGGCCAGGCCTGCGAGAGGGGAGACTTCCGCAGGCCAAGGAGGTCGCGCCCAGAGTACACGATAAAAACCTCAGGGTAGTCCCAGTCCAGGAAGGCAAAAACACAAGTCCGAAAGCAAATAAGTGGCTAAGTGCAGAATGTTCTTCAGGATGGGGGGTAAAGTCAGAATTCAGAGTCTTATGGATGGGGAGATCGAATCCAGTCCCATTACAGGCCCCATCCATCTGTCCTTCCGACCAAAAGGGGCTTAGTTCGTATTTAGTGCCGCATGGCTAATTAGTCCATCATGCGGCCTGATGTAAGATACAGCCCTCTAATGGCCCAGATATTATCAGCCAGCCTCCTCCAGTCCCGTGCACTCACTCCAAGATGTTCTTTGCGATCTTCCTGGATCGTCCTCGGCCAAATCCATCTTTCCCCAACCGGCTGCAGGTGTTTCACGCCGGGCTGCTCAAGCCAAACATACCACTTTCAGCCAATCCATACTCCATCTCCGACCTTCTCCTTCTCCTTCAACCTTCGCCAACTCCGTCCTCCATCACCAGCTCTTTTCCATCTCAACGTCATCCTTTTCCATCGCCTCCAGCTCCTCGCCATCTCCGTCCATCTCTCTCCATCCATCTCTCCTTACATCTCTCTACATCCGTCTCTCTCTCACTCCGTCATTCCATCTCCTTCCATCTCTCTCCCTCTCCATCTCTCTCTTTCACCTTCTCCTCCTCCATCCCTTCTGCTTCCTCCAACTCCTCCAACGTTTCCAACGTTCCATACCTCCACACCTTCTCTCATCCATCTTCTACTTTCTTCCACCCTTCCTCTCTCAGGAGCAGTCCTTGCCAGTGGGTGATGGGTATTTCGGGCCCAGGACCAGGGTATGACCGCACGACCTGCCACTAATCGTGCGGCCCGATGGTAACTCTCCTGGCCTGGGCCCCTGGGCCCCTCTCGCCGCCCGTGGTGTAATCCGCGTCCTGGCTTTGCGGCCTGCCTCTCACCTTCCGCCTGCGCTGGGACGCTCTGGGCTGCAGACGAGCCTTTCTCGCCGCCCGTGGTGTAATCCGCATCCCGGCTTGCGGCCTGCCTCTCTTCTTCCGGCTGTGCCGGGACGCTCTGGGCCGCGAACAGGCCGAGCCGATCTTCTCTGCTCTCCCGTCGCCCAAACGGCTCGCCCTTCAACTCTGGGCGGCTCAGCGCGACGATGGGAGGATCGGCTTGTCAAACCAGCCCTCCGCGATGGTAAATGAGGGCTGGCAGCATCTTCCTGGGGTAAAAACCACCCCCGGGGCTTCTCCGGCTCTCAGAACGCCACCGCCATGTCGCGCATGCGCAGATGCCATGCGCATGCGCTCAGAGGCGCGGGGCGCGGCCAGGAAGCAGCAGCCGGAGTGGGCTGGCGGAAAGGTAGGGCCGGCGAGGGAGTAGCCAGGCAGGCTGCAGGTGGCGGAAGAGGAGGAGAGCTGTGCGCGGTGGGGCTGCAGCCAGAGCCGCGTGGCCCTGAACTTTGCGCCGCCATGATGCGCTTAGAGCAGCTGGCCGGAAGGCCCACTGCTCGTCACGGATGGGCGGGCGGGCGCCGGTGGGGCTTCCAGCCGGCCGCTCTCAGCGCATCGCGGTGGCGCAAAGTTTAGGCCCACCCGGGCTCCGGCTGGAGCCCTGCCGCGCACAACTCTCCTCCTCTTCCGCCGCCTGCTGCCTGCCTGGCTCCTCCCTCACCGGCCCTCCCCTTCCACCTTCCCGCCAGCCCACTCCGGCCGCCACTTCCTGCCTGCGGACCGTGCCTCTGAGTGCGTGCAGAGCACCCGCCCCCCCCCCGCCACCGCCCCAGGCAAAAAACGGGACATTTTTAAGAGGATACGGGGCAAATTCTTGAAAAGCGGGACCATCTCGCCAAAAGCGGGACATCTGGTCACCTTATGTATGGCTGCCATGAAAAGAAGCTCAAGGATCACCTCTATATGCTGCAATTTTAAGGTACTGTCCCTGCAGTTTTTCTGAAATACAAGTATGATGAATGTGAACTTACGTATTTTGCTAAAAATATTCTGCAACAAATGTAAAAATGCCACACGTATAATTTAGTAAATATAAGCAAATATATGCGAGACCGCCTCCTGCCCCATACATCCCTCAGACCGATACGCTCCCACAGAGAGGGCCTCCTCAGGGTGCCGTCGGCTGGACAATCCCGACTGGCGACACCCAGGGGAAGAGCCTTCTCTGTGGTGGGCCCTGCCCTTTGGAACGACCTACCCCCTGAACTCCGCACCATCTCCGACCTCCGCCTCTTCCGCAAGTGTCTGAAGACACACCTATTCTACCTAGCCGGCCTAGCGTAACCTCCATACTGATTATTAGATAGTTTTAAATTTGGGATTTTAATTCGGTTTTTAGCGCAGGGTTTATTTATTAGAATAAGTATTTTAAATTTTGATATATTTTATATATTTTGTATCTATTTTAACATCCCTGTGCGCCGCCCTGGGTCCATTTGGAGAAGGGCGGGGTATAAATTTAATAAATAAATAAATAAAATAAATAAATTTAAATCTCATTCATTTCAAAAGGTGGAAGTTAATTCACTTCAACCATATTTCTATGGTTAAAGAGGCTTTTACTGTCAATTTTTGCGATGATGTCCATATTAATATTGTAGTTTATCTAACTGTGGATACTGATGTAAGATACTGGTGAATCTGTGGTGGCGCAGTGGTTACAATGCTTATTGCAGGCTACTTCTGCCGACTGCCAACTGCTTACAGGTCGATTCTCACCGACTCAAGGTTGACTCGGTCTTCCAAGGTTGGTAAAATGAGGAGCCAGATTTTTTTGAGGCAATATGCTGACTCTATAATCCATTTAGAGAGGGGTTTGTAAAGCACTGAGGTGGTATATAAGTCTAAGTGATATTACTATTGCTAGTTGCCCAATATGGGACTATGCTAATACATATGCAAACCTAGCCTCTGATGGATAAATAAACATGCTTCATTTGGACCATCTTTTATAATCTTTGCTGCATTTATCTGGAAAAATAAGCAGTTTAATATCCCGAGATTAGCTGAAATGAATAATATGCATGAGAATGTCCTTGAAAAAATTATAAACATTACAAAGTTTTAGTACAAGAGCACTGTGGAACTACATAGCACATCTTGTAAGAATTTAATACTACACCAGCTACAACTTTATCCAACATTTTCCCCACACGCACTTCTAAAATAGGTGGTGGCAGTCACTATTTCTCAGGATTTCTTTATTTCCCAATTCTTTGGGTGTTTTTGTCATTTAAATGTTTCTTAATTATTTTAATTAACTTTAATGAAATGTTAATGTTTCTTGGTTGCTTTTTTCCTATAAACTTTCTACTTGGAATTAATGCAGTTTTAGAACTTTTATGAAGATGACAGATTAAGAATATCTGATAACTGATTATTCAACTGAGACACAATATCAAACAAGACTAACAGCAACATTTTAATATTGGTTCTAATAGTGAATGTTTAGAAGAGTACTTAATAATCATTTAATGAGCATAACCACTATATCACCTAGCCAAATAATCGTATCTATTCAAGGTTTCACTGTCTTGGGTTCAATGGTGAACAAAATCACATAACTTGAGTTCCTGAAGAGAGAAGGGGATCACATGCTCCCAGATGTTGGGTGAAGAAGAAAAAGAGAGTGAGATGCTGAAAGTCCCTGGTTTTATGCCCTCTCTGGCCTTGATCTTGTATTCTGATTGGTTGTCAGACTCCCATGGGGCCATGCAGGGACAACTTTCTAGGTTGTGTTTTGCCCTGTGGTAAGATGGGTAAAGGGCTAATACTATAATGGCTTAATCCCATCTCACCCTGGAGCTGAAGGGGGAGATCTTTGTTACGTAGAATAGACTGACTCAGGCCTTCTAATGGCCCATTGATAAAGGTGGGGACTATTAAGAGTGAGTCTGTTTCCTGCTTAAAAACATGTTTCTCCATTTCTTATCCAGTGAAATATAATATTTTGCCTTTTAAAAATTTCCTACGATATTTCATTCCTCTATGAAAGCTGTGGGTGCTAACTTCCTACACTACTATTCCATGTACCGGTTTTTCACCCTCCACAGCTTGTAGCTGTATGGACTTCAACTCCCAGCTGGCTGGATAATTCTGGGATTTGAAGTCCACACCTCCTCCTAGAGCTGTAGTAGTTGAGAAACATTGACTTGGTCCTAACTATTGATGAAGGCCACTGGTGGATCAGATCATAAGTGACTACTGCACTTTATTTCTTGAAAGATCTTTTCAATAGAATCCATTTTATCTCCAAAGAAACAGTGACCGGCACACATTTCTGAAAACAACTGCTTTCAAAGAGCTAAAGCAAAACTAAAATTCTTGAGCAGTTGCGCAAAAGCAACACCTTTTCCTCTGCCCAGAAGCAAAGCACCACCTTTATCACCTGCCTCACTAACAAGATGGTGGCAAAACAGACGCCACGCAACCTCATTGACAGCTTTTCCCTTGGCGTTCGGCTTCCTTCTTCGGCGCATGCGCCACGCAATCCCATTCTTTGTTTTGGAGACCGTCATCCCAGCCTCCCGGAGCACGTGCACGAGGGCCGAAAGCGGGCCTGACACTGGCAACGTCACTCTTGTGCGCGACGGCGAAGCTGACCCGACTCCCCTCGAAACCTCGCGCGTTGTTTCTGCGCCTGCGCCGTTTGCTCTTCGCCTTGGGGGTGCTGGAGGAGTTTGAAATGGCTTCTTCGAGTCCGTCTTCGGCCCTTTTCAGGTAAAAGGGTCGGGAAGAGAATGGCGCTATTTGCGTGGGAGCGGGGAGACCGGGCTGGTGGTTTCGGGAAGAGGGGGAGCCTTCGTATTTTCTCAGAGCTGGCTTGGGCGAAGAGGGCGGGAGAAGCTCTCCTGGGGCGGCAGGCCTCAGTCCCGCATTGTGGACGGGCCCTGGGGAAGCGACGGGTCGGGGTTCTTTCCCGTCGCCGCTAAGGACTCTTGCCTGAGCAAGGAGGAGGCAGATCTGACCCGGGATCCCAAGAGGCCCCTTTGCCCTTCGCAGTCCTTTTACGGAACCTTTGAGGGCCGTGAAAATATTTACATATTTACATATCGCATCCTGGACATAAAGGGTTTCTACTCCTACCCTCAAAACGACGCTATAGAACACTGGACACTGGAACAACTAAACAAAAGAACCGTTTCCCCCCCAAATGCCATCACTCTGCTAAACAAATAATTCCCTCACCACTGTCAAACCATTCACTAAGGCTGCATTACTATTACTATTAGTCTTCTCATCGTTCCTATCACCCATCTCCTCCCACTTGTGACTGTAGGACTGTAACTTTGTTGCTTGTATCCTTACGAGTTATATTGATTGTTTCCTAGTATGAGTTGATTGCTTATTTGTACCCTATGACTATCATTAAGTATTGTTACCTTATGATTCATGACAAATGTATCTTTTCTTTTATGTACACTGAGAGCATAGGCACCAAAGACAAATTCCTTGTGTGCCCAATCACACTTGGCCAATAAAGAATTCTATCCTATCCTATTCTATCCAATTCCTATTCCTATTCTATTCTGGGTCAGGGCGACTAAACCAGCAGGGGAGTTTCTTCTTTGTTACTGTCTCACACAGTCATTTGCATCCCACAAATTCACTATTGAGCACCTTTTCTTTATGTGGGTCGTTTCCACTCATTCAAAGAGAAATTGGGACCGAGTGAACCAGGCTTGCTATTCTGCGTAGACCAAGACACAGCCCTACTTAGTTTTCCATGAGCGTGAGAACAACTTCCAGTTCTGATTCTGAATTTTTGAACACCTGCTTTTATTCTTCTATTTTGTAGAGCTGTCTGGCAGTGGAATATATTGTGTTTTCATGTATAACCTGTGGTGTGATGATGTGCTTTCCTTAAAGTCAACTGCTTTCTTGGTTTATTTTTCTTTAAGCTCAACTTACTTTTGTTTAGAAACTTCCTTAAGTCATTTGTCTGCGCTAGCAATTTCTTGCTAAGTGCATCTGGATGACATGTTTGTTAATTGCCACACCATGATTATCCACGATGGTACTAGCAGGATTAATATGGGATGCTCAGTGACTGAGTTAATTTCCTTTATTTGCATGACATATCAAATCACCAAGTGATCGCTTGGGCTTCATCTACTTGGTTACATGCATTTGTCTGCCTTGTGTATTCAGTGTCTAATATAAGCACAGCTGCTGGATCATAATGGAGATGCATTTTCTTACTAGAAGAACAACTTAAAAGTGTTCTTGATGAGTCATTGTGTTTGATGGTTGAAGATTGACTATATAAACTCTACCTGTTATGGATCAGATTTTGTGCATTTGTATATAATAAGTAGAGCTAATAGGTGAAATTTTGTGAGAACCAAAGTTTATTTGTATTTTCCCCTGGAAATATTTACTATCGGCTTCCTTTCTCAAGACATCTGGTTTGTCATGGTTTCTCTTATTAGAACAAACAGTTTTCTCAAAGGTGTTTTTTTCTTCAAAAGGAAACTTAGACTGTTTTTCCCTTAAAGAAGGGAAAATTCTCACCCAAGAAGCTTCATCAGTTTTGATGGGATGGGGGGAATTGAAGAATATGTATGGAATAATTTCGTACCTATCCTTCTATTTCACCACCACCACCACCATCTGAACTGATGAAGCTTCTTAGATGAGAAGTGAAATGCTTTCTTCTTCAAGGGAAAAAAAACCAATCTAGTTGCTTTTTGAAGAAAAAAGCACCTTAGAGATAACTATGTAGTGGATGACTTAGAATCTCCACAGACATAGAACAAACATAGTTTTTATCTGTTAAGGCTCTTCATATACTGGCCAGATTATTTGTAAGACCACCTGTCTCCAATTGTCTCAGCTTGTTCCAAGAGAATCTAGCAGGAGGGCATACTTCAAGTCCTTTCTTCTCCCCTGGCAGAACCCAGGGGACAAACCTTCTCTATTACAGCAATTGGCCATGGAATATCATCCCTCCTCTCAAAGGTTCAGATGGCCTCTATCCCGCAGGCACTCTTTACAGTAAAATCCTGAATACTTGGTGCTTCCCCTATCATTAGCTACTCTGAAAGATGAAATTGTCTAGAATGTAATATTTTTGAATATACTCTACAATGTCTGGCCTTGACTATTCTTTTTTCCTTTTTATTTCATTGTTCTGTTTCTCTTTTGCTTTCCTGCTTCTGTACAATTGGAAGATGTCCAGAGTCACTTTACAACTTGGGCAACCATATAAATCAAATAAATGTAAATGCATATGTATGTCACACATAGTTTTATCCATGATTCAGGAATTAGCTGCATGTTAAAAGTGTTAATGGTCAGCTTTTTTTTTTTTAGAAACTAAACTGGCAAAATAATTTTACCTCTCATAATGGCACAATTTGGAGGACAGAAGAATCCCCCATGGGCAACTCAGTTTACAGCTACAGCAGTTTCTCAGCCAGGTCAGTTTGCACTTTCTTAAACAATAACTACTACTTCTGATTCCTTTCTGATTGTCTGAGCAAATGGAAATAAAACAAATGTAAAAGATTAGCTTTGAAAAACATTTTAAGTGGATTGAAAACAATGCAGATATTACTTTTGAATAGAAAAAAAGTTGCACTGATGAATGACTAACATTTGTTGAGAAGCAGTTGTAAGCTTTTATATCAATATTTATGTATGATTGCTTGTCTTAATTTTCTCTGATCAGGAAATCTCTGAAACATACATGAAATTTTTAGTTATATTTTTCCCCATTTTATTTTCACAATCTCTCTCTTCTGTTCCATTTATTATGTAACAAAAATATGCTTAAATATCTTTTAAAACACCTCTATTTTCTGCTTCATATCTATTTTAGACAGATAATGGTATTCAGTTATACAATTGAATCTTGTCAAATATAACAGCACAAACATAACATTCAATATTATACCACTTAAAGTCTGAAGGCTGTGTTTGCAAGTTAAACTTGCTGAATTGTGGTTTGTTTTAACAATGATTTACTTAAGCCATAGTGGCTTAGTTCCACTAGTCTTTAGAAAGAAGAGAGTAAACAGAAACAGGATTTTTATCTGGTGCTGTTGAATTTGTGAAGTTGTGCAGATCATTTAAGGAGAGCTGTTTGACTTATTGGGTTAGACCAGGGATCTGCAAAGTCGGCTCTTTTAAGACTGGTGGACTTCAACTCCCAGAGTTCCCCAGCCAGCATAGCTGGCTGGGGAATTCTGGGAGTTGAAGTCCACCAGTCTTAAAAGAGCCGACTTTGCAGATCCCTGGGTTAGACCAAGGCTTCCCAAACTTGGCAACTTGAAGACTTGTGGACTTCAACTCCCAGAATTTTCCAGCCAGCAGAGCTGGCTGGAGAATTCTGGGAGTTGAAGTCCACAAGTCTTCAAGTTGCCAAGTTTGGGAACCCCTGGGTTACACTGTATTTTTTTTGCCTGAGTGATATATCTTCACTTTTAAGTGTATGTTCTGCATTGTGGTTTACAACTGCCGTTGACCAGCTGATCAAACAATTAGCTAGTGACTGACCCATTTTCCTCAGGCAAAAGCTTAGCTCTAACCAGCAGTCTTGAGGATGAGGAAAAGCAGTGGCTTGCATTCCCAAAGCAGGTAGTCTCATCTGAAGAGAGGACCATTTAACATTTTTGTATAGAGTGTCAAATTTATGACTATCTGCTAATTAGATTTAAATTATGGGTTTATCTTCAGTGCAAAAGCTCTTGACCCTCAGACAGCATATGTATTTCCTTGAAAATGAGGTGGCCAAGTTGGAGATGTTTAGAAAGCTGGGGAATTCTATAGATAAGACTTCAGACTGAGTTAGGCTTCCGGAATGATATCACCTTTGTCTTAGGGAAAGTGAAGAATTCAGGGAAGAACATAATTTTGAAGGCAGCCAATGTTTCTGTAGGACACAGCTCTTTATCATGAACCTATATTCTCTCATGCTTGCAGAAGTTGTGGGTATTTGATAATTGCTTTAGGTGTGCAGACTGCATGGTGATGCCTGCCTGGTGCAAAGCTTATTGCCATCATGACAAACATGCGGTGGGGGTTAATGAGTTTTGTATTGGGGGTCTTTGTATGCTGCTTAGAGTCACTGTGAGCTGGGCAGTCATATAAAACTCCTTTATAAATAGAAAAAATAAATAAATTGCCAGGATAATTCTCAGGAGAGGGTAACAGTTGCATTTCACATTGGCAGCAATGACATTGAAAAATGTGGTTGACAGTCCTAGAAAGTAATTTTGGGCGCTAAGTAGCAGATTGAAATCTTGCGTTAAGGTGGTTCCTGAAATATAACCTATTCCACATGCAAGGGTAGCTAGACAAGTGGAGCTTACATTTCTGAAGATATGAATGTAATAATTTATTTATTTTGCACTGGGGAACTTTGGGAGGCAAGCCAAATTTGTACACAAGAGACTAACCAATTTGAATTGAAATGAAACCAGGTTGTTGGCACATAACATGACAAAAGTTGGTAGACCAGCTTCTAAATGGATTTTTGAGTCAACCAACTGATGCTGCGTAGTACTTCATTGCAAGATTGCACATGATTCAAAATACAGAAATAGGGCCATTGTTTGAAATGGGTTAATGCAGGGATATGATAGGAAATGTGGGGCTGTTTTACATTCTTGTGGCCCAGTGATCACTGTGGTTGTAAATGGCTAGTAAAACTATCTGTCACCAAACTCTTTGGTTCCTTAATTAAACAGACATTTTCCCCACAACCTTTATAAAGTCATAGCAACTTTTTTTTCTGCAAAAGATACAGGACATTAACTTTCTTAGAGAATTGACACTGATAGTCCAGCAAAATATGTAACTTGCCTGTCAGATCAGTGTCAGTGACAAAAGATTTGTCCTCCTGAGTAAACCTAGCAATGATCAGATAACTGCTCCTTTATGAATTGCTGATCAGTTGAAAAACGAAAACAAATATGGGTTCAAATGTGCAATTGTCTCAGCAGAGGGGATAAGAAATGGAATCTCTTGAAACAACTGCTGGTTCTTTAATTTATTCATAAAGGTTCTTAATTTATTTAAGCATTGGGTGGTTGAGTTTGCAGGATTAATTAAATCATTTGGGCTAATTAAGGCCAAGGGAATGTGCAGAGCTCTAAAAGCATTAGGTAGGTGAATAGTTAACCAAATAGTAGATTGTTCAACTTAAGCAAATGTTAATTAAATTACCTTGAGAAATTTTTTTCTAACTTCTGATAGGGTCTGAGTTATCTAAAACTAAGCTGGAAAAATATCTAGCTGACATAGATACCTCAAATAAAATGTTGTTTTTGTCTGACACTTGTGAAAAAAAGGTAAATTTTAGGGATTAATTTGAAATTGATTTCAAATAATAATACCAATGTTGAAATATTTTTATGAATTCAAAATCTGGAATTCTGTATGTAATTCAGGTTGTCATGTTTTTAAAAGAATGTAATGGAGCTGGAAGGAGTGCAGAAGGCAAACAAAATCACCATCAGTGACACAAATGCCTTTCCTAAGAGAAAGAAGCCTGAGCCTTTCACTCAGAAAAATGGTGATTGTGGTAGAACATGATCAGAGGTATAAAATCAATCATGGCATAAATAAAACGAACAGAGTTCCCCCCCCCCCCTCTGGAAAAATTAAAACTGGAGTCATCCAGTGAAAAAGGGAGTTAGATTAAATAAGCTTTACATAGTGTTTTAAATAATTGGGAATTCATTAACATAACATGTAGTGATTTCCACAAGCATGAATATCATTAAATAGGGGTTTAATAAAAGCAGGGAGACCTAATCTATAAGAGTTATTCATTTATTTCCTTATCTTTGTTTTTGTTTGTGTGTGCGCATGCATGTGTATGTACCATCACACACACATACATGGTTTACATTTCCAAGTTTTATTTTACTAATTCCAAAAATACCAATAAATTTTAGATTACATATTTTTCAACAAGAAATAAAGAGGACTGTAGGGGAGAAGAGTGTAGTGGGTCACGAGGTAAGGAGGTTGCGCTGACAATCAGCAGGTTTGTCTTCGAGACCCAGTTGCTGCAGGACTGGTTAGCTCCAACTACCTGCTTCTGGCTAATGTCAACCCCACATTTCAAAAGTGGGTGAGCATGAGTAGGTAGATGGATACCACATTGGTGGGCAACTTAATGGGGACATGAAAGGAGCCCCTTACTGCCCCCCCCCCCCAGCTATTTATATTCTTTTGAAGCTTATCTTAGAGCTAAAATACTAATTGCTTATTATTGGAAAGATAAACTTATGGCTCCAAATAATCAGCAGTTTTCTGAATTCATCAAGATAAGAATAGTTATGGACAACTGTGATAAATTATGGCTTCCATCCATTGAAATGTTTACTGTTCAACTTTGTATATGTATGTCTTTGAATATATATATACATGTACACATGTGTGTGTGTGTGTGTGTATACACACACACACACACACACATACATATATACATACACCTAGCTACTTGCGGGACCGTCTCCTGCCACATACCTCCCTGCGTCCGATACACTCTCACAGAGAGGGCCTATGAGGGTACCAACCGCCGGTCAATGCCGTCTAGCGGTGCCCAGCGGTAGGGCCTTCTCTGTGGCAGGGCCGACCCTCTGGAATGACCTACCCCCTGAACTTCGCAGTATCACGGACCTTCCCCTCTTTCGCCGTTCACTTAAAACATATTTTTTTCAACAAGCTGGTCTTGCGTAATAGTTTAGACTTTTGTAATATAGCTTCTGCCAAACACGTAAATGATGTTAGATTTTTTAGGGGGAATTTTAGCACAGGCTGTGATTTAATTCTTTTTATCTATTTATTGTATTTATTGTATTTTATTATTGTTCGTTTTAAATTCCTGTGGAGAAGGCGCGGTATATAAATTGAAATAAATTAAATTACACATATACATACATATACACACATATATACATACACATTGTGTTTTTTTAGCTTTTGTTTTATTTCTTCTTTTATAATTTTGTATGTTCTTTTTGTTTTGGGGATTTTTGAATTTAGTTAGATTTTTTGCATTTTATAAATTATTAGTTTAATAGCCCGTTATTTCTGTATTTCAATCAGCATGCCTCCAAATACTGCAAGCAGTCCTAATTTAGCAACGGCCTTATTTAGTGACCTTTCACCATTGCAACAGTGATGAAAAAGTAATTGTGATCATTTACAAGCTTTGTAGGTTAGTAAAGCACGGCGAAACTGAACTCAGAGTGTAAGCACATTTGTGTTTTTTCTTGGCAACTATTTCACTTAACGACCAAATTGTGGTTGCTAAATGAGGACTACTTCTAGGAAAATATCAGCAGGAGAAGCCTGTCATTTCCTGCTTACATACACCTGTTGTATAGTTTTGGCCCCTGATAGAAACAGAATTTGGGGATGATGTAAGCCTTGGTCTGATCCAGCAGGATTAATTACGTTCTTATGGTTCAGATCATGGTGAATATAAATAATTGTTTACAGACCATAATATTTGAATGTTAATGATGTTGATTGGCCTTTCTTATGGTATATTTTATTTCTTAAGGCCTACAGTTATTTCATCTTAATTGATTAATGTTTTAGGAAAGAGATAAATAGTGTGAAGGAGAAATATATACAATGTATGAATGTCTCTGGAATCATTTCAGACATGCGTGAGCACAAGACCCCCAGACTGTTAGTCATGGGGGACTTTAACCTGCCGTCAGCAGGCGAAACCTCTGGGTTAGCTCGGGAGTTCATGGCTTCCATGACAGCCATGGACCTGACCCAAGTAGTTGTAGGCTCTACCCACGAGGGCAGACACACCCTGGATCTAATCTTCGTCCCGGGACAGTGGAGTAGTGATCTGGGAATAGGGGATCTAGTCATCACACCCCTGTCATGGACAGATCATGCTCTCCTTCGGCTCGACTTTCCGATCGCCGCACCTCACTGCGGGGAGGCGGAACCGGACATTCCTATATGGTTCCGCCCCAGGCTCCTGATGGACCCGATAAGGTTCCAAAGGGAGCTTGGGCCAATTCCTGTGGACTTGCCCCGCGACTCG
This sequence comes from Rhabdophis nuchalis, assembly GCA_039707465.1. NCBI lineage: Eukaryota > Metazoa > Chordata > Lepidosauria > Squamata > Natricidae > Rhabdophis > Rhabdophis nuchalis. The sequence goes on along the minus strand of CM077645.1, from coordinate 92,380,681 downwards.
ACTGAGGACCTAGTGGCCGCATGGTTAAGTGCGGCCACGGGGGCTTTGGACCGAGTCGCGCCCTTGCGGCCTCTCTTGCGGCAACGAACCACCTGGGCTCCTTGGTTTACCGAGGGGCTTGGGATGAAGCGCCACAAGAGACGCCTAGAGAGCAGATGGAGATCTTCTCGCTCCGAAGCCGACCGAACACTAGTGAGAGACCATATTAGGACTTACTTAGTGGCGATAAGAGTGGCCAAACGTGAGTATTGTGCCACTCTTATTGCATCCGCAGATAACCGCCCGGCCGCCCTGTTTGGGGTGACCCGCTCCCTCCTTCAACAGAGGCCGCGGGAAACCCCTTTACAGGGTCGAGCAGAGGAATTTGGGATTTATCTGCAGGAGAAAATCACTCGGATTCGGAACGAGCTACCCTCCATCGACAGTGGCTCAGTTGAGCGGGCCGAGGCTGTTCTTGTGACACCATCTTGGGAGGAGTTTGATTTTGTTACCACCGAGGATATGGACAAGTTGTCAAAGAGACTTAGGGCTACCACATGTTTATTGGACCCGTGTCCCTCCTGGCTTGTACTGGCATCCTGGGAGACGACACGAGGCTGGCTCCAGGGCATTGTCAACGCATCTTTGAGTGAGGGGTCCTTGCCTGCCGTCTTGAAAGAGGCGGTAGTAAGGCCCCTCCTCAAGAAGCCGTCCCTGGATCCAGCATTATTAGAGAACTATCGTCCCGTCTCCAACCTCCACTTTCTAGTGAAGGTTGTTGAGAGTATGGTGGCTCAACAGTTTCCGCGACACTTGGAGGAAGTTGATTATCTAGACCCGCGCCGGTCCGGCTTCCGACCCGGGCACAGCACCGAGGCGGCATTGGTCACGTTGGTTGATGATCTCTGGAGGGCGCGGGATAGAGGATATTCCTCTATCCTATTAGACCTCTCAGCGGCTTTTGATACCATCAACCATGGTATCCTATTGCGCCGACTGGGGGGGGTTGGGGCTGGGAGGCACCGTTTTGCGGTGGTTCTCATCCTACCTCTCTGGTCGGTCGCAATATGTGTTGACGGGGGCAGAGGTCGGCCTCGAGACCCCTCATATGTGGGGTTCCTCAGGGGTCGGTCCTCTCGCCCCTCGTATTCAACACATATATGAAGCCGCTGGGTGAGATCATCCGTGGTTTTGGGGTGGGATATCATCTGTACGCTGATAATACTCAGTTGTACATATCCACCCCAGACCACCCCAACGATGCCGTCGAGGTTATGTCCCGGTGCTTGGAAGCCGTACGGATCTGGATGGGTGGTAACAAACTCAAGCTCAACCCGTCCAAGACTGAGTGACTGTGGCTTCCGGCGCCCCGGTTCAGCCAGATTATTCCAACACTGGCCATTGGGGGCGAAACACCGGCCCCCGTGGAGAGGGCGCGCAATTTGGGTGTCCTCCTGGATTCCTGGCTGTCCATGGAGGACCATGTGGCGGCCGTGGCCAGGGGGGCGTTTCATCAGGTACGCCTGATGCACCAATTGCGCCCCTTACTGGACCGGGCTGCCCTGCGCACAGTCACTCAAGCACTCATCACCTCTCGACTCGACTACTGTAATGCTCTCTACATGGGGCTTCCCTTGAGGTGCACCCGAAAGCTGCAGCTAGTCCAGAACGCAGCTGTGCGGGTGATTACGGGAGCGCCTAGACACTCCCACATAACACCTATCCTGCGTGAGCTGCACTGGCTTCCTGTGGTCTTTCGGGTGCGCTTCAAGGTTTTAACGACCATCTTTAAAGCGCTCCATGGCTCGTGGCCTAGTTATATGCGAGACCGCCTCCTGCCCCATACATCCCTCAGACTGATACGCTCCCACAGAGAGGGCCTCCTCAGGGTGCCGTCGGCTGGACAATGCCGACTGGCGACACCCAGGGGGAGAGCCTTCTCTGTGGCGGGCCCAGCCCTCTGGAACGACTTACCCCCTGAACTCCGCACCATCTCCGACCTCCGCCTCTTCCGCAAGTGTCTGAAGACACACCTATTTCATCTAGCCGGCCTAGCGTAACCTCCATACTGACTATTAGACAGTTTTTAAACTTGGGATTTTAATTCGGTTTTTAGCGCAGGGTTTATTTATTAGAATAAGTATTTTAAATTTTATATATTTTATATATTTTGTATGTATTTTAACATCCCTGTGCGCCGCCATGGGTCCTAACAAGGAGAAGGGCGGGGTATAAATTTAATAAAATAAAAAATAAATAAATAAGTACAGTATTGTGGTGTTTTCTTAGAGAATACTTTGGAATATTGTGTATTATTGTGAAGATCTGTCATTTTATGCAGATGATCAACAACAGATTAACACATTAACATGAAGTTGTAGATGAATAAAAAAGATTATCAAAGATGGAACTAATTTCAGAAATCCTATTTAATTACTTTGGAGCAGTTTTCTCTGATGCTCACTTAAAATGTCAAACCCTTTCCTAAACTAAGATGGCAAGGCTATTTGGCCTTCTGTAATAGCATTTCCATCAGAAAGCAAGTGATGTGTTGAAATAAGATCTTTCTTCTAAATCAAGGTATTGTACTTTACTGGGCACATTGTAAGAAGAATTGAATTCTTTGTGATCACCTGAATTTATGTAGAGCATTCATTAATTCTAATGTAAAAAGAGGCCTAATAAATTACATTTGCATTCTATGTTTAAGTAAATACATATTTTGTCCACGTTGTACATTCAGCACTGTCTATTAGACAAGGAAATATTATTGTTTCAATTTAAAACTAAAGTTGCACCTTTCAAAATGCAATCAGTGGTTCTACAAATTTTTGATGCTATTAAAATCTATAGTGCTTTATTGGACTTGAAATCCCATTAATCAAAATTAGGATTTCCTAATTCCCAGCTCTCTCCTTTCAGCTGCTTTGGGTGTACAACAGCCTTCGTTACTTGGAGCGTCTCCTACAATATATACGCAGCAAACTGCATTGGCGGCAGGACTCAATACTCAGACTCCAACAAATTATCAGCTCACTCAGACAGCTGCTTTGCAACAGCAAGCTGCGGCCGCAGCTGCTGCATTACAGCAGGTAAAAGGAACAGCCTTTCACCCAATGTAGCCAGTGATAATGTCAAAGAATAAGCTGCAAAATTGGATAGTTTTTATTTTGGGGAAAGTACTGCATTTTAAGCCTGTGCATGTACGATAGAGATCCTCTGTACTTTTGGGGGAATATATTACACATTGCTACTTAATAAGGCTCTGCAAGTTTTATCTAATTTGCTTTGATACCCTATTTTGAGGCTAAAGTAGTTTGAGCCTAAAACTGGACTTCATGTGATTTTGGAAACCATATACAAGCTTTAAACAAAAACATTCAAGGATATAACTTCCTTCTTCCAAAATAACTGATGGAAATGAAAACAGAATAAGAGGGAGTGTTAAATTAACATTCATGCTTTTAAGCAACTGCTATTCATTTTATTAAATTGAATTCCACACATGACACATCCATTCATGTTGTAGAATCTAGAATGATTTTTGAGGAAAAAATATTTTCTGTATTTCAGTTCAGTGCTATGTACCTTAGGAAAATATTACCAATGTTTTGTTAACCTAGTGCAATAGCTTAATTTTATTTTACATGTAATTATCTGTCATATGGCAATATATTTGTGTGTGGGTATGTGTATATTTATATATGTATATATATATTAGTTATTTCCAGTTTGTATGTTTTTCAGCAATATTCACAACCTCAGCAGACCCTTTATAGTGTACAACAGCAGGTTGGTGTAACTCTTTATGGTTGTTTTATGGTATCTGAATTGGACTATTTTTTTAAAGGACTGGGCAAAAGGCCACAAAGTAGATTTTAAATAAATCACTTTTGTATTGGTGCCAAAAAACTGCACTGACAAGTTATAGGAGTTCAGTGTGGGCCATGAGACATTTTAAGTTAAATACAGGTAGTCCTCAACTTACAACAGTTCGTTTAATGGCCATTCAAAGTTACAATGACACTGAAAAAAGTGACTTATAACCTCTTTTCACACTTATGGCTGTTGTAGCATCCCTATGGTCATGTGATCAAAATTCAGATGCTTGGCAACTGACTCACATTTATGACATTGTAGTGTCCTGGGTCACTACACTTTTGCGACCTGACAAGCAAAGTCAATGGGCAAACCAGATTCACTTAACAGCTGTTTAGTAACTAATTTAACAACTGTAGTGATTCACTTAACTGTGGCAAGAAAGGTCAAAATGGAGCAAAATTTATTTAACAAATGTTTCACTTTGCACTTTGCAAAAATGTTGGGCTCAATTGTTGTAAGTTGAGGACTACCTGTATGTCTTTAAACCCATGAAAGGCTGATTAATACATTACTTGCTGTATCAATAAGCATTATTTGTCATGGATGTAATCACTCTCATATACTATTTAATAATCAATGAATGGAATAGATATATTTAGCTTATATTGAATGTAGAAAAATATATGAGGATTTGGAAAATATTTTTGTTTGGATAGTTGGAATATCTTTTTTATAAAAATAAAAAATCGTTAGCTTTATTTATGTTAATATTATAGTCTGGGTGCACATACAGTTAGTTTTATAGGCAAACCAGCATGTGTTAAATAACACAACAAAGGAAACATTTTCCTATACTTTAATGAAGGATGTTCTTATTCCTTTGTATCTAGTTTTCTCTTTGAAAAGGTAAAACAATTCAGCATGAAATGGGAAATGTTGAAAATTACATAATTTAGTATTTAAAATATGTTGTACATGTTTTCATGGAAATTGTAACCTGTTTGCTGTGCAGTGGTTGAAAGCAGGCATAAGCAATGTAATATTTTCCAATATTTTATGTATGTTAAATGCAGGTGAAATCAGAAAATGTCCAGTAAAAAAACTAATTATCTTGTTTATTTTTTAAGTTGCAGCAGCCTCAGCAAACACTTTTAACTCAGGTTAGTTAGCTTTTTTAAAATTATCTTGTCATAAAACCTAATATGTGTAAGTATGATAGATTTTGCAGTGCAGTTTATATATTTAATATTTGATTAAACGTTTGTATATATTTTCTAGGGTAATATTTACTTATCAAATTTATAGCCCATATTTATTTTGTATATAATGCTTTCTCCTATTTTTTCCCATTATACTGTTACTTTGAAGAATTAGTACTTTTATATTGGGTAGTTCATATTTTAAAATAAACTATCAGATATATTTGGTGGTTTTACATTTGTAATCCAATGGAATTAATTTCCAAATATGTATGCTTTGAATTTCAAACAAGAATATCGTCATTTGAAAATATTTTAAAGTCATTTAAAAATGAAATTAGTATTTTTTCAGAGCAAATTGCTTTCACTTTGTAAACACCAGAATGCTTAATGGTAAAAATAATTATTTTGATACATAACATGCCCCTTTAAAAAAAATGCAGGTGCATCTTTACAAAGTTGGGTGAAAAGACATTTAGACGACTAGAATAGGTGTAAAAATTGCAACACACTATATGGTTGAATTGGCAATAACAAAATAAAATAGTAAATAGGGAAAAATGCTTTTAAATGGAAGATGTTTAGATGGCAAAGATTATTAGCTTCCAGTTTATTATTGATACTGGTTGCCTTTTGTCCTAAGACAAAATTCACACAGTGAATATCTCATATATGATGTTTATTTCCTTACAAAATTAAATGGATGCATCAATGGATGCGTCACACACCCAATCTGCTTACTGTTCAGCTGTTTTTTCAAAATCATCCCTCTATCTCTGGCGTTAGTTTGGCGGAAAAGCCTGCCTTATGTGTAGGCTGGATTTCTGGTGCATTGGTTGACCTACCTGAGATTCTTGGGGTTTACAGTTAGGAAGGAGGGGGGAAGCACCCTTTTTCATCTTGCCCCCTTTGTGCTTCTGACAGATGCCATCCCATCACTTGGTTCCACTCATTACCAGAATATTGGTTAGTGCCTAACATTTAGGAAGCTCTGAATGTTTATACGGCTTCCTGCTTCATTTTTTTCTTATTCAGCCAGCTGTGGCATTGCCAACAAGCCTTAGCCTCTCTACACCTCAACCAGCAGCACAGATAACTGTTTCGTATCCAGCACCCCGGTCAAGTCAGCAGCAGACTCAGCCCCAGAAACAGCGCGTCTTCACTGGGGTGGTTACCAAGCTCCATGACACTTTTGGTTTTGTGGATGAAGATGTGTTCTTCCAACTCAGGTGGGTTAATCTCTGGTTTGCACATAATTGATGGCAGCATGAATAATGAATTGTGTTTTAGTAGTGGAACTGCGTCCCAGATGCTTCCAAGAAGATGCAGAGAGAAGGTTGCAGACAAAAGTGTTTTTTTAAAAAAATTATTTGTTTGGTTTTTAAAATCCTCAACTCCCCCAAATCTGCTTTTCTGAAACCTGTTCCACCCAGCAAATATTCCCGGGAGAGTGCTGGCATTAACCTATGACTGTCAATAAGTTTTATATCTTATGATTCTTGATGAATGTATTTTTTTTTCTTTTATATACACTGAGAGCATATGCACCAAAGACAAAGTTGTTGTCTGTCTGATCACACTTGGCTAATAAAGAATTCTATTCTATTCTATTCTATTCTATTCTATTCTATTCCATTCCATTCCATTCCAATTCATTCTAGTTCTATATTCTATTCCATTCCATTCATTCTAGTTCTATATTCTATTCTATGTCTATTCTATGTCTAATATTGTGGCCTTCTTTAATTCTGCAGCGCTGTTAAAGGGAAGACTCCTCAAGTTGGAGACCGTGTTTTGGTAGAAGCCACATATAATCCTAATATGCCTTTCAAATGGAACGCGCAGCGAATTCAAACACTACCAAACCAGGTATGCTAAGCTCTTGTTCATTAATTCATTTTTTCCAAATTCACACAGCTGCCCCATTTGACAAAACCAACTTTCCAATCTACTGTTATTGGCACCTCTGAGGTGAAGCTGAGCCACATGACGTTCTTTTTCCCCCCCTTATTAGAACCAAACTCAGACCCAGCCTTTACTCAAGACTCCTCCACCAGGGCTCCAGACCATCGCACAGCAGCCTGCGTTCAGTGTCCAGGCGCAGCCCCAACCTCTCTTGCAGGCACAAATATCAGCCGCTTCTATAACACCTTTGCTTCAGGCGCAACCTCAGCCATTATTACAGCAGCCACAACAGAAAGGTATTCCCTGAAGCATGTCTTGGGACTTTTGGTTAATATGGTGAGGTACAGTATGTTTTCATGGGCTGCTCAGGAACATAGATGGCCAGACATTATCATCTACAGTTTGTGTTTTATCATCAGTGGCTTGGACAGATAAAGTTCTCTACTGCCACCTGACTAGGAAGGGATCAGAAGTTTATTCTAAAGTTCCCAACATTGTTAGCTAGAAAGGAAAAACAAATTGATCCCCTTCATATGCATTTTTCAATGTAACACTCATGGGTGATGTACAAAATTCCAAACAAGCCCCATATGAGGGCCCAGATTGTTGGGGTCAGTATGCTGACTCTGTAAACCGTTTAGAGAGGGCTGTAAAAGCACTATGAAGCAATATAGAAGCCTAAGTCAGGGATGTCAAACTCTTATTTCATTGAGGGCCGCATCAGTGTTATGTTTGACCTTGGGGGTGGCCAGGGTGAGCATGGCCATCTTGACACCACTCCTGTGGGGGTGCCTGTTGTTACCCATCTGCTCAGCCAGCGAAAACAGGGTCCCGAGCTCTGTTTTCACTGGCAGAGGGTTGCAGGAGGCCATGGCAGCCGAAAACGGAGCTTGGGAGCCTGTTTTCGCTGGCAGAGGCACCACGGGCTAGTCCTTCACTGTTTCTAGGGCAGCTCCACAGGCCAGATCTAAGTATCTTCAGTTTGACACCCCTTGTGTAAGTGCTATGGCTATATTAGCTATGCTGGGTCCTACTGTTGGCATCTGCAGCAAATTACCAGCCACAAGACAGGTATGTTAGTGTATCCATAATAAACCAGCTTCATCCCTGGTTTGTTAAATCTGGCTTAATGAAGGCTTTGATTTGTGAGAAGGTATTTCGGTACCTTCCCACCTTGAAAATACAGAAAGTAATCCAACAGCTTTATTTTATTAATACACTATTATGAAAAAGTTTTTTTAAACTTGTGGTTTCCTCCTCCTCCCTCCGCCCCCCCACCCCCAAAAGCTGGTTTGCTACAGCCTCCTGTTCGAATAGTTTCACAGCCTCAGCCAGCCCGAAGATTAGATCCACCGCCTAGATTTTCAGGCCGGAATGACAGAGGAGACCCCATGGCTAACAGAAAAGATGACAGAAGGTGGGTTATAAAATTCCTGTTAATTTTCTTTCATGGATAACTATTTAAAGATGAGATAAAGCAATATTTTGATAAAAGGAAATTTATAGGACTGTTATTTAAATTTTGCTAGAATGATAGACTGTGTTTGGGGCATTCCTAATGCCACAAAGACTAAAACAATTTTTAAAAATGTATTTCATATTTGTTTTAAGTCGTGAGAGAGAGCGTGAGAGGCGCAGGTCGCGAGAAAGATCGCCCCAGAGAAAACGTTCCCGAGAGAGATCCCCTCGAAGAGAGAGAGAAAGATCCCCTCGAAGACCTCGGCGTGTTGTGCCTCGCTATACAGTGCAGTTTTCCAAGTTCTCATTAGATTGGTACGTTGCTTAATGCATCTCATTTTTACTTTTATTTATGGAAAGACCCTGAAGTATGGAATGGGTGAGGCTAAGAATCTGCATTTTTATTCATTGTAATCTAAAAAAAGCATCCTTTCCAAACTTGCAGTTCTATTGACAGCTCCTAGAATTCTAGCCAACTGTCCATGCTAATGAAGACCAAACAAATAATAATAAAAGGCTGCTATTCTGAGTATGGTCTGTCAAAATGCCTTAAAATTTTCAATTTTCTCAAAATCCAAAATGAAAAAATCAAACCAAACTGACTGTTTATGCTCAACTCTATTTTTGGTGAGACTGAACTTTTTTATATGTCTTTATATTTGTAAAATAAATGTCCTTATCATTTAAAGCCTTAGTTGTGATATGATGGAACTGAGGCGACGATACCAGAACTTATATATTCCAAGTGACTTCTTTGATGCCCAGTTTACTTGGGTAGATGCCTTTCCTATGCCAAGACAATTTCAGCTGGGAAACTACTGCAATTTCTATGTAATGCAAAGAGAAGTCGACCCCCTGGATAAGAACACCGCTGTTCTGGACCCAGCAGATGCTGATCATCTTTACAGTGCAAAGGTGTGTGTGGCATCCCAAGTGCCACATCTTCTTTACAAATCCAGGGAGATTTTAGTTCTGTCAGAGGCATTTATACTCTGTGTTCTTTATTTTTAATAGAGGGTTCAGGAACTAGAGCGGTCTGGATTCAGTCTTTTTACCTGTCTGACTTTGAAATAAAGAGTAACTGTTATCAGGATGATTATAAAAAGAATTGTTTGAACATCACATAATTCATTAGAAAACAGGAATGTCGTTGTCAAATCATTTTATCCCGAGCATTTAATGTTTGATTTTCAAATTGAAAGGAATACCCAGTTGCATTTGTATTTGTTTATGGACTCTTAGTGGGCCTTTGAAACTTATATGTAGAGTATAAATACTTTTAAGGTTGTAATTTGAATATCTAAAGAGCATTGAATAAAAAATGAAGCATTAAGTAATGTTGAGTTTCTTAAATTGACCCCTTTAAAATATGTACAGTATGTAAATTTTTACTTGTTCATATAGGTCACTCAGATTTGCGTCAGATTTTGTCTATTTATTGATGATGGGTTGGCACACAAAAAAAGGCAAATCAGACCCCCTCCCCCTTTCACATCCCAAACGCCTCTTTAATTATCGTTGGAGGGGTCAGCTTTTGTACTACATTTTGTACCATGGTTTGTTTCACATGACGCTTCTCTTGCTGTTTTAACAGGTGATGCTCATGGCTAGTCCAAGCATGGAAGATCTTTATCACAAATCATGTGCCCTTGCTGAAGATTCACAAGAAGTCCGGGATGGTTTTCAACACCCCGCTAGACTTATAAAGGTTAAAATAAATTCTAGTAAAAACATTTTTGTTACAAAGTCCTTATCCAAGTTGGGGGTGTGGCTTTAGTTCCCATCATTCCTTACCGGCGATCATGTTGAATATATGGTGGATGAGATGTTTTAACACCACTCGTGGACATAGAATTTCTCTGTTGACTTATCTGGGTGCATTTGAAACGTGATTGCATTTCTTGTGTCTTTAAGTCCAGCTTGCTGGTCAAGTTAGCATCTGCTTATTTTTAGCTGTGTAAAACCATATTTCCAAGCTTGTATTCTGCACTAGCTTTCAGAAAGTTATTTTATTAGACTATTTCCCATCTGTTTTGTATGCAGCTTCTGTCCAGTGGCAGAACCTACACAGGGAACTTGCAAAATTAATGAGTAATGATGTTTAAACCTATTCCATTGCTGAAATATATTGTGGAAAACAAGAGCTGAACTCATCTTTTTTGCAAGACTGCTGCTTCTCTATTATAGGTCACAGACTCATCATCTCTAAAATAAAGCCAAATTATATTCACATGGAATTTGTCATATAGGGCTGTGCTATAAATCCAGTCAGACTTGCTTATGCTGAGAAGCCAACCAACCCTCATTTAGGATTTCAGTGCCATTGTTTTGCAGTTTAAAGATTTTCTTCTTCTTGTAGCTAAGTATTAATTAAGTAACTTTCTTGTCTAGTTTTTAGTGGGTATGAAGGGGAAAGATGAAGCCATGGCTATTGGTGGACATTGGTCACCTTCATTAGATGGACCTGACCCAGAGAAAGACCCATCTGTGCTGATTAAAACTGCTATCCGGTGTTGCAGGGCCCTAACAGGAATTGATTTAAGTGTTTGCACACAATGGTAAGTTCTGTATTCTTGAAATAATCTGGAGAGCTTGAAGCATGCATAAATTGAAATGATTTTATCAAAGCCAGCCTCTTCCTTTCTTTATCAGGATCCAGTAGTTATCCAGGTAAAACTACTCAAGTTGCTGTCCTAGTTAACAATGCAAATGTGATTTGGTGCCAAAAGGTTTGAAAAAAATGAGCTTTTAAAATCATGTATTTGTTGTGTGAATTTTGCAATGTCTGTATGTTAAAATATTTTTCATTTCACGCATAGCTGGAGGAGATCGTCAAGGAAACTTCATTTCATTATTCTCGGTGTTACAATTAGATGTTTGGGGTAGCCATATCTTCTCCTGTTGGATTTTCTGCTTCGATGTTAAATCATCTTTCCATGCTTTGCAAGCAGCTGTACACCAAATTTAAAAGATAATTCTACTAAACCTAAATTCAGTCCAATGCTGCACGTTTTGATATGGAGTAGCCAATGCGTTGCCCTTGGCAATTAATGTACATTCTTGAGCAGGTGTCTTAAAATAAATTCCTCACATTTTTCCAAAGAGAATATATGGCTTTCATTTTTTTTTCTTTAGAAAAAAATTCAGGTTGTCGCAGCAAAGTTTCTTTACTTGATGTGCTGCAGTGAACTAGGCTCTATAAAATGTGTTCTAGAATTTTTTTTCCAACATGCTTCTTCCCTTGCAACAGGTACCGTTTTGCAGAGATTCGCTACCATCGCCCTGAGGAGACCCACAAGGGGCGTACGGTTCCAGCTCATGTGGAGACAGTGGTTTTATTTTTCCCGGATGTTTGGCATTGCCTTCCCACCCGCTCAGAGTGGGAAACCCTCTCCCGAGGATACAAGCAGCAGCTGGTCGAGAAGCTTCAGGGTGAACGCAAGGAGGCTGATGGAGAACAGGCACTGAACGCTAATCCCTTTTTCTATTTCTGCTTCTCACAGGCGCAGGAACACAGGCACAAAACGCACACCACATGCTACACCACAAACATACCTAGAAGGAACATAACTGGTAACAATGACTGGTAAACCAGCTTTCAGCAGGATAGAATCCTTTTTTTTTGTTTAATTTCAGCTAGTATACTAACTTAGAGTGTGTGTGGAAGCAACAGGTGGAATTAAAACTGTGCATTGAATTCACAAATCTGTGTCATCTTAGAATTAGTTGCTGGAATCTGGGACCAGTTGTTGAGTGAGATTCAGTGTTAAGAATTGTGTAAAGCAAAAAAAAAACCAAACCTTGAATTTTCTCTCATATGTTAGGCTTTATATATATATATAATATTATATATGCTTGTGTTATATATATATATAATGGTACTTGGAAATAGGCAAAATGTTGAAATTACATAGCCTTTTATGGCTGTTAGCATCTTGGTTTCTGTAAAAGGTCTAAGCGAAATGAGAATATTTTGGGTGGTTTGAAATTTGGGGGAAAACACAGGCAATGTGGTTAGTGGTGACCAGAAATGTCTGTGTATCCCTGATGTTTGTTGTTTGTTGGTTTTTTTATCACCTTTTTGTGTTTCACAGAGGAGACTATTGGCTGATGAGAGAGGCACTGTGATCATTATTAAAATAGCAGAATGTGGTATGTGGCTTTGTTGAAATGGTCACTTTAGGAGAAGACTATCTGATGAAACAGTTGTGACCTTGCCCAAATGAGCTGCAGAATTTTAAAAAGAGGGAACTTTGTTTTAATACTTTCCTGAAGAAAAATGTTTTTCTTTGGGTTTTTTTTAGGATGAAGAGGAAAAAGATGATGGGGAAGCTAAAGAAATATCTACTCCTACTCATTGGTCCAAACTTGATCCTAAAGCAATGAAGGTAAATGCAGTGAAAACTAGATCCAGTATTAAGACAGTGATGTGCAATGAGGTGCTTCTCCCTTTTACCCCTCCTGAACTCAGAAGATTCTTAGAAGTGAAAGAGCTGAAGGGGGAAGATTAATGACTTGTGCTGATAGATTTCCTTCTGACCATTGCAGGTTCATCATTGGATGCATCCATGTGTGTGTGTGTGTGTGTGTGTGTGTGTGTGTTAGGTTTTTGAGCTGATCAATAAATAAATCAGGGAGACTAGGATAGATTTATTTATTGATCAGCTCAAAAACCTAACACACATAAAAAAAAAGTACACAACGGAACTCATAGCTTTCTGTCTAGATGGTCTCTGGTGATGAGCCGAAAGGCAGAAAAGGAAAGCAGTATGCTTCCTCCCTTAATTGGGGCTTAACAGGGTGCTTATATGTATATATATATATGTTAAGGGGCTTAACATATATATACTTGTGTCGCAACACCCTGTTAAGCCCCAATTATGATCAGCTCAAAAAACCACACACGCGCGCGCACGCACACACACACACACACACACACACACACATATATTTGTGTCACAACACCCTGGTAAGCATCAATTAAGGGAGGAAGCATACTGCTTTTCTTTTCTGCCTTTAGGCTCATCACCAGAGACCATCTAGACAGAAAGCTATTAGTTTTGTTGTGTCTTTTTTTTTTTTACATGTGTGTTAGGTTTTTGAGCTGATAAATCAATCAAATAAGGGAGACTAGGATAGATCTATTTTGAGCTTTTTCTCATCAGCTAGCCATACCCTTACTGGGATTTGATCCGGGGCTGTATTACATGTTAGGCAGATGTTTTAGCAGATGTTTTAGTCACTACCAGGGTGTTGTGAACAAGCATATACTTAGTTCCCCTGTCTCAGCTGATCAGGAGGAGAACCTGGTGCCTTAGTGGCTAAAACATCTGCCTAACATGTAATACAGCCCCGGTTCAAATCCCAGTAAGGGTATGACTAACTGATGAGAGCTAAAAAGCTCGTTTTTGAGCTGATCAATAAATTGTTATGGAACAAAGTATATAGATACATAGAGATAGATAGATAGATAGATAGATAGATAGATAGATAGATAGATAGATAGATAGATAGATAGATAGATAGATAGATAGATAATTTAACGAAAGTTTCCCAACTTGACAACTTTTAAGACATGCGGACTTTAGCTCCTAGAATTTCCCAGCCAGCAATGGTGGCTGGGGAATTCTGGGAGTTGGAGTTCACGCATCGTAAGCTTGGGAAGACCTGACTTAAAGCAAATTATTTAAAACATTGAAGGATGTTTTTATTTATTTTTCTGAAATGTTGAAAAATATACTTTTTTTAGGGGCTATCTTAAATTTTATCGTTTTTTTGTTTACTTCCTAAAGTTTCATTATGTTTTAGAATGGATGAGGATATGTTCCTCAAGGTGCTTGATTGTGTAAACAGCACATATCTGATTTATGTATTTAAATTAATTAGGTGAATGACCTACGCAAGGAATTAGAAAGTCGTACTCTTAGTTCGAAGGGTCTGAAATCCCAGCTAATAGCCCGACTAACAAAACAACTAAAAGTGGAGGAGCAAAAAGAGGAACAGAAAGAATTGGAGAAATCTGAAAAGGAAGACGAGGAAGAAGAAGAAAGGAAGTCTGAAGATGACAAAGAGGTGGACAGCTAACAAATTAATGTTTATGTGCTGATCCATTATGAGTTAATTCATAATTAAGTTTTGAATGGTCATATGTGAGAGAAGGACAAGGTTGTCAGAATAAGCTCTTTCCTGTCTCGCTTAGTTTTGAACTCTTAAAAATCACAAGGACCTGGGCGTAATTGTAGTATGGAAACTCCTCTCTTATAATTGGTTCCTGTTGATAAAACTACAGGGCAGAAAGCCATTTGTTTCCATGTAAATATTTGTATATCTTCAACAAGGATGACGAAACCATAAAAAGGAACTAAGTCAATTATATTTACATTTATAATGTAAATATAAATCCCTGCATGGTGGCACATTGATTAGAATGCATTACTACTGGTTGACTTTGCCCACTATCCAGAGTTTGATCCTGACTGCTCAAGATTGACTCAGCCTTTCATCCTTCTGAGGTCAGTAAAATGAGGACTCAGATTGTTGGGAATGATATTCTGACTCTAAACTGCTTAGAGACTGCTGTAAAGCACTATGAAGCGGTATATAAGTCTATGCTATGGCTATACTAATCATACTTTTTAACATAATATATCATATGTTAAAATGTTAATTAATGTTTTGTTGCTTAATTCCAAATAGTTTATGCTGTCTAGTAATAATCTCGGTAAATGCCAATAAACAAGCATGCAACAATCTAAAAAATATGCCAGAAATACAGCAGTGTAAAAATGTCAGAATGATCGCCCAAATTTGCCATAAAAATCAAAACAAAAGTTAAATACCTGCAAATCAACTATCAAACCTTTCCTAAAAGCTCACTCATTCCAAACCATCCTGACAGCCTTTGAAAAAGCCATTAGGCAAGGCACCAAATGCATCTCCAAAGATATTATTTTAGCGCAATTTGGTGCGTTAAAATAAGCCTTCCCCCGAAAATATTTAAATGCATGCGCAGTCGGTCCCTGCCATTTCCTGTGTTTGGTTGCTGCACAAACAACATGAGGAGAGGAAAGGCCTGAGGGGGAGAAAAGGGAGGGGTAGGCATGCCCCATGCACTCCACATGCCCTTACCTAATGGCTCCTACCGCAACCCTAGCCACTGAACTCCTGTCATGCTAATGGCCGCTGCAAAAAGAGCGGCAGTCCCAGCGACATGCAACATAGCATCAGCCATGAGGTGACCGTGCTCATCACCTCCTGCACCTCAAAAATAATAAGACCTCCCCAAAAATAAGGCCAAGCGTTTATTTTGGAGGGGGGGGGGAAATAAGACCCTGTCTTATTTTCGGGGAAATACGGTAGTACTGCCTTTTCAATGTCCAGGTGCTTTATGGCTACAGAAAGATCTGAATTTACATGTGTTATTGCTTACATTGCATTGGCTATCCACAGAGAATGTCCTGCTTGGATGTTCCCTTCTCAGTAAGGTGGTGGGCCAAAACATTCTCTTCTCTTTTTTTCTTGTTGAGGTCATAGAACATGAAAGGTTTCCATTCAAATTGTTTTCTCCACTCTTTAGGAAGAAGAGAGGAAACGGTTAGAAGAAGTGGAACGCCAGCGTCGAGAGAGAAGATACGTTTTGCCTGATGAACCTGCAATCATCGTGCATCCTAATTGGGCAGCCAAAAGTGGGAAGTTTGACTGCAGTATTATGTCCCTTAGTGTTCTTCTGGATTACAGACTGGAAGATAACAAAGAACATTCTTTTGAGGTAACTTTCCTCATTTTGGTATTTCAGGAATTTAGATGTTTGAGTTCCATTTCTCCCATTACATTACAACAGGAGTCGGCAACCTTAAACACTCAAAGAGCCACAAAGGTCCTAAACGGAAGCCCCCCATTCACTTCTGGAGCCAACCAAAAGTCCAGTTCTCCCACCATAGAGTCTCCTCCTAGTGCAGCATCCTTTTTCCTCTACCTGTCCTAACTGAAAGCCCTATCAATTGTGGCGCTGACTGGCAGCAGGGAGCCGCAATAGAGGGATGAAAGAGCCACACGTGGCTCCAGAGCCACAGGTTGCTGACCTCTGCATTAAATGAATGTTTCTTTTTTAATCTAAAGGTGAACTCTTTGATTTTGAGTTTTAATTTTATTCTACAGCTTTGTTTTTTAATGAGTGCCTGATGCCAGATTTTTTTTTTGGGGGGGGGGAGGATTCTACGAGGCAGTTCAGATTTCGTTAAAATTGTGGTTCGATATTTATAATTTGGACTGTTCTGTTTTTTGTTTTTTACAAGAATGGTAATAGGTGGTACAGGTTGTTTACACCATTTAACCACAATTGGAACTGGAATGTTGGTCACTAAGCAATCAATCATTAAGCAAGTCATGTGACTACACCTGATTTTACAAAGATTTTTACTGCATTCATTAGGCGCATAACAATTGTGTAGTAGTTAAGTGAATCAAGCTGTCATTAAGCGAACTCGTCTTCCCAAATTGACTTTACTTGTCAGAAGTCAGTTGGAAAGGTCACAAATCACAATGATGTGACTGCAAAATGTTGCAAAGTTTTAAAGCAAGCCAGTTGCCAAGCATCTGAATTGTTATCACATGACCACAGAGGTGATGTGACTGGTCATAAATCACTTCTTCTGAAACCATCTTAACATTAAAAGAACAGCCGTTAAGAGTATACCATATTTTTCGGAGTATAAGATGCACCTTTTTTCCTCTAAAAAGAGGCTGAAAATCTTGGTGTGTCTTATACATCGAATACAGCATTTTTTGCCTCCTGAAACATTTTGGCCTTCACCAAAATGGCCACGCGCATATCCTTATGGAGGCTTCCAGAGAGCTCCTGGGGGCTGGGGAGGGCAGAAATGAGCAACAAAAAGGGGTTCCCCCCCCCCCAGCTCTCAGCAGCACTCTATAAGTCTCCATAAGGCTATGCATGTTATTTTTTGACCCAAAAATGGGCTGTTTTCACGAAGAAAACGGGCTGTTTGGGGGAGGTTTGCACAGTGCAAAAAGGGTTTTTCCCCCCTTTCGGAAAGCTGTTTAATTAGAGTGATTGATGAGAATTACGTTGGTCAAGTACTGTGCCTGCAGAAACAAAGATTTGTTCCAAAGGTGGTCAGTGATTTCCTTCTCCAGCACATGGGTAAATACACCTGGAAACATCTACCTACCTACCTACCTACCTACCTACCTACCTTCTCTCTCTCTCTCTCTCTCTCTCTCTCTCTCTCTCTCTCTCTCTCTCTCTCTCTCCCCCTATCTACTGTATTTCTCTCTCTCTCTCTCTCTCTCCCTAGCCCTTTATATACCTACCTACCTAACTACACTCTCTCTCTCCCTACCTACCTACTGTCTTTCTCTCCCTCTCTATCCCTCTACCTACCTACTTTTTTAAAAAAATTGCCTCTTCAAAACCTTGGTGTGTCTGATACTCCGGTGCGTCTTATACTCTGAAAAATACGGTAATATACATATAATATTTTATATAGGTATATAAAAGTAATGACTGGTTCTTTCAATATTCTTCCTTCAGGTTTCATTATTTGCAGAACTTTTCAATGAAATGCTTCAGAGGGACTTTGGTGTACGAATCTACAAAGCATTGTTGTCTCTTCCGGATAAGGAAGATAAAAAAGACAAAAAGAACAGGAAAGATGAGAAAAAAGAGAAAAAGGAAGAGAGAGATGATGAAAATGATGACCCCAAGCCCAAAAGAAGAAAATCTGGAGATGATAAAGATAAAAAAGATGATAGAGATGACAGAAAGGTTGGTGTCGTTTTTCTGGGAAGCAATTTGCCTCTTTTGTATGTGTTTACTTTTTTTATATATAAGTAAGGTAAAGATTCCCCTCACACATATGTGCTATTCGTTTCATATACATGCTAACAAAACCAACTTATGCTGATGTTGACACTAAGTATTTTAAGATTTTGTTTGGTAGAAATTACCAAGTGAATTTCTTTTTCTTTTCAATGTTAAGTTTTAAAAGTGGTATATAAAGGTAAAGGTTCCCCTCGTACATATGTGCTAGTCATTCCCGATTCTGGGGGGTGGTGCTCATCTCTGTTTCAAAGCCAAAGAGCCAGCACTGTCCGAAGACGTCTCCGTGATCATGTGGCCGGCATGGCTAATTGCCAAAGCCGCACCGAGCACTGTTACTTTCCCACCAAAGGTGGTTCCTATTTTTCTACTTGCATTTTTACATGCTTTCGACCCACTAGGTTGGCAGAAGCTGGGACAAGTAACAGGAGCTTATTCCATTACACAGCGCTAGGGATTCGAACCACCCAACTGCCGCCCTTTCTGATCCACAAGTTCAGCGTTTTAAGCCACTGAGCCACAGCTTCCCTAGTGGTATACAAAGAAATGCAATTGTTGCTTGTTTGCTAAGATCTTGAGAATTTTGGAACCTTACTTGCATGCCATTAACTGGTTCCTTGGAGGTTTAAATAGTTTTGCCCATTCATGTATTGTATTAATTTTTGTGGTTATTTACAGAGGGAAGATAAAAGGAAAGATGATTCTAAGGATGATGATGAAATAGAAGATGACAATAACCAGGAAGAATATGATCCAATGGAAGCTGAAGATGCAGAAGATGAAGATGATGGTATGGTGAAGATTTTTTTTTTTAAGTTAAAAGGAAGTAGAACTTCCAATTTTGTGATATAGTTGTATGTAGTATGTGGAAAAAAGTGCTTTAGCATTCTATTTATTTATTTAAGAAAATTTATATGGCTGCCCAACTGTCACCCTCACTGATTCTGGCAACTTACAAACATAAAAATCTCATATAAATACAATAAAAAAGTGATAACCACCCACCTTGCTTAACATTATTGAGCTAAAACAATAAAAAGGAACTAGTATATTTTTGTTTTTGCAAATGGTGTTAGCAGAACTAATTTTTTTCCTTTTGTAAGAGAAAAGTCCTTAACAAGTTGAGAAATATGTATATCTTTGGAAATATTTTAACAATGTACAAAGAACTAAAACAAAAATAAAGAGCAGAAAGGAAGTATATCATTATATATAGTCATGTGAAAAAGAAAGTACACCCTCTTTGAATTTTATAGTTTTATGCCTCAGGACATAGTAAAAAATCATCTGGTCCTTAGCAGTTCTTAAAAGTAAATAAATACAATCTTAGAAGAACAGCACCATATAACATATTACACTATGTCATCATTTATTGTACCCAAAAAAAGCCAAAGTGGAGAAGCCATGTGTGAAAAATTAAGTACATCTTATGATTCAATAGCTTGTAGAATCACCTTTAGCAGCAATAACGTGAAGTAATTGTTTTCTATCAGTCTCACACAATATTGGGGGGGAATTTTGCCCCACTCTTCTTTACAACATTGCTTCCGTTCAGTAATTTATGCATAGCTCCCCTGAGGCCCCACCATAGCATTTCAGTTGGGTTGAGATCTGGACTTTGGACCATTACAACTTCTTTTGTGTGTGGAGATTCTCAATCATCCAGGTCATGGTTGTCCCAAAGCTGCTTTTTCCAAGAGGCAACTAGTTTTTCTTTGAAGACATTTTACTTCTCATCCAAGAAGCTTCTTCAGCTCCTCCACAGCCTGTGTCTATGTAAAGCAGGAGTGTCAAACTCGATTTCATTGAGAGCCACATCAGGGTTGTGTTTGACCTGGTGGGGGGCAGCTCCATGTCACTCATCAAGGCTCCATTTTTGGCCATGAGGGCCTCCTGGAGCCCTCTGCCAGCAAGAGTAGCCTTCCCGGGTTCCATTTGCGCAGGCACTGTGAGCCAGTCCACCACTGTTTCAAGGGTGGCCCCATGGCTGCAAAACAAGCCCAAATCATCACCCCTTCACCACCATGCTTGACAGTCGGTATGAGATGTTTCAGTCCTTTTGTAACTGCACTTTCATGAACTTTAACGTTTAACATGCTGAGGCCCATAGAGCCTGAAATGTAATTCTTGGATTTTTTGCCATTTCTGAACCTGGTACCATCTGACCTTGGGGTTAATTTCCTGGGACATCCACTCCTGGGAAGAGTGGCAACTGTCTTCAATGTTTTCCATTTGGGAATAATCTTCCTTTGTGTGAAATGATGGACTTTAAATTGTTTGGAAATGGTTTTATAATCTTTCCCAGATTGATGGGTAGCAACAATTACTTCTCCAAGGTCATTGCTGGCTTCTCCATTTTGGGTTTCTTTTTATAATATATGGTGTAATATGTCACATATTGTTGTTCATTTGAAGTTTTATATTTTGGTGAAAAATGGGCCTTTTTTCTCATTTTTGCTCCCCCCCCCCCTCCAGGAGCACTATAAATCTTCTAAAGGCTATGCATGCCCCCTTTTTTGGACAAAAAATGAGTCCATTTTCACAAAAAACAAGACATTTTGGGGATGTCTGCAGAGCACAAAAACTTTTTTTTTAAATATGCCCCTTCAAAATCTCGGTGCAGCTTATACTCTGAAAAATACGGTACTTTTAAAAAGTACTAAAAGATCAGATGATTTTTACTATCTCCTGATACATAAAACAATAGAACTCGAGGCTGTACTTTTTTTTCACATGATTGTATATCAATTTATATTCTTAAAGAAGGATAGAAACATTGTAAACTTCCTTATTTATTATTTCTACCAAAAACAACAGTTATGTAGCCAACTGTAATAACAAAAGGTATTTAATTAATATATGTAAGAAATTATGACAACAATCACTTTTGAAATCAAACCTTAATTGTTGGGTTTTGCTAAGCTCTTAGTTACTGTATTATTTTTTTAAACAAAGTAAATTCCCACATATTTAAACATCACAGATCCAAGGGTTTTTCATGTTTTCCTTTTGTATCTTTTATTTCTGATGCTATTTGTTCAATAAACAAATATTATGAAATAAAAGTATATATTTTGAGTATGCAAAAAACTATTTTTTTTTATAGATCGGGATGATGAGGAAATGAACAGACGAGATGACAGAAGGGAGGGAAATCGACATTGCAAAGAGAGGGCTTCTAAAGATAAGGTATGTGTTTCATTTATTTATGATTTTGATTTTTATATCATCTTTATTATTGTTTACAAATAACCCAAGGTGATGACTGTACCTAATATTCCTTGCCTCTCCTATTTTCCCCCCAACAACAATCCTGTGAAGTGGATTGGGCTGACTAGCCCAAGGTCACCCAGACAATTTTCCATGCCTAAGGCAGGACTAGAACTCACAGCTTCCTAGTTCTAGGCTAGCACCTTTCTCCTAGAAAGTATTTGGCTCTATCAGGCTTAATACTGTTTCATTGCATTCCTGTCACCAAGATACTACAGCTAGATATAACCCCGTTATTAGTTTGCATTATTTTTTGATTATTCTATTTCCAATCTACTTTATTCACAATTTTGGTTCCAGTATGTGAAGGCCATAGTGATGTAACTTTGGTGACCATTCTGTCCTGTTTTGGATTCCTTTCAATTTGCAGATCTCAAGGATGTGGATAAGGTTTTTGGAAAAGGATGCCTTACTCCATTTGGCTGATTAACTCTCAAATCTAGAAGTGTCTGGAGATTATCTGGACTCAGTAATGTCAGATTTCCACCATGGATAGGAGAGTGCTTTATTGTCTTATATGTTATTTCATTTTGGCACATGGATGGAAAGACCCCATGTTGCTATTTCACTAAGGAATGTGCTTTAATTCTGTTTAATTTAAAATTTGTGTTTAAAGTAAAAGCACTTTTCCATTCACACTGGAATGGCATGAAAATAGTCCTATAATTCGTGTTATAATTTGTTTTCAAAAAGTAGTTAGGTTAAGTGCTAATGCTATTTTCTTTTAGCTGGCAGGCAACAATTCTGAACATTTTGCAAAAACATTTTGGTCTGTCACTTTTTCCTGGTTTTATTTTTTACTTGGTAAAACAATAAAACAAAATGGAAAGGAATACATATACATATGTAGAATGAACACTAGAGTGAAGATCGAAATGAAAGTATGAAGATTATGAAAAGATATTTAAGAAAAGCCATCCCCTACAAAAAAAATATTTTTTAAAGGATTGTAGTAGCTCCTCCTCTTCTTTTTTCCCCAGCTGCTAATTTGCTAGTTAAATAATTTTATAATATATTCCAAACTCATTTCTATTTGGTTTTGATTATTTTCTCAATAACTGTTTCCCCCCAAAAACTACACTCTAAATAGCTTGTCTTGCTATGTAATATGTTGTATATAAGAGAACAGTTCCTGCTTGAATTTGATTAATTTTTTTGCTATAATAAGTGGAGGCTTTTTGTTGTTTAGGTCTGTAATAGTAGTTAGTATTATAATATTGTAGTAAGATTTCCTGTTATAAACTAATTCAATAAACAAATGCATTCATAAAAATGGTTATAATCTGTATTTTTAGGAAAGAAACAAGGCCCAGATGATAACTATTAATCGAGATCTTCTGATGGCATTTGTTTATTTTGATCAATGCCATTGTGCATATCTTCTTGAAAAAGATTTGGAAGAGATATTGTACACGCTTGGACTACACCTCTCAAGAGCTCAGGTGTGTTGCTGTAATCTTTGCTTCTTGACCATCAGCAACTATTATGACTTTTGAAAAACAATAACTTTGCAGCCCATTTACAACCATTTATGACTTACACTCAATATGCCATTATCCTGTGTCTGACCATTGGTTCTTCCCATGAAGAGATTGATTGGAGAGAAAAGAATTGTAGGAGAGTAAGCTGTTTGCTCTTCTATGCATTGAAAGCAATGTGATCCCTGCAGCAGCAGGAAAGGATTGTGAAAAGGAGAAATTGCCTAGAGAAATGACTTTCTTTCCCCCCCTCCCCGCCCACCTGCATCACATAGCAGAGAGGAAGAAAAAGAGAGAGTACTGTAAGGTGCTTGATTAGAGAGCACATGAATCCCAGGCTACAGCATGATCACATTGTTTTCAATATGTACAAGATAGTAAGCAGACACTCAAGCATTCAAAAAGAATGGGGAGTGGTTAGGAGACAAAAGCCAAAGGGTGTGAAACTGGTCTTGTCTCTTTCCCACCTGAAAGCAGAATGGTGGTCATGTGGTTTCCCATTTAATGACTGTTTCACTCAGTGGTAGAATTGCCAGTCTCAATTAAGGTCATTAAGTGAGCACTACCTGTGGTCTTGTTGAAGACCAATCTTATGAGAAAAATATTTCATGTAAAAAATAAATCCATTTCAGGTTTAAAATTGTGTGAATTGTTTGTTGTACTTATTCTATAATATCTTTATTGAGTAAGACATAATTTAGTTATTTAAAATAATAATCTGTCTTCTTGTGTTAACCTTAGGTTAAGAAACTACTTAGTAAAGTAGTACTTCGTGAATCCTGCTTTTATAGAAAACTGACAGATACTTCCAAAGATGAAGAAAATCCAGAAGAAATGGAAAGTCCACCGGAAGAACTGTTTGGTAGCATATTTTTTATTAATTATTTCAAATCTGGAATACTTTCATTATGCTAATTTTGAGGTTTTTTGTAATGGTTATCACTGTCTTGATTGCTGTTAAGTTATGCTTCTAGTTTTGTGTTTCCGAAGTTCATGAAATTAGAAGGACATTACATGTAAAATGTTTTATTCATTTTTAATGTTTAAAAATGTTGAAAAAGTATAATATTAAAAAATTAAAAAACAAACTGAAAAATTAGGAAATAAATATAAATTCCTGGGACCATCGATAGCGATAAAGATTTTCTGTTTATTTTGGGTGAACAGCAGGTATAATAATAATAATAATAATAATAATAATAATAATAATAATAATAATCTTTATTGTCATTGTAAAAATTAAGCTGCCACACATTTGAATATACAAGAATAGATATGTATTAATAAAAGAATAATAAAATAAAATATCTGTAATATTTTTATTTTTTTTTAGTAAGAAAAATATATTTTTAGTAAGCAGAAAAACAAATACATAAAACCAAATTAATTGGAGGCTAAAAACATTTTATTGCACTTATTGGAAATAAAACTTAGTTTTATTAAATTGTAATAATGATAATTCTTAATTCACATAGGAAACAGGCTGCTTCTACCGTCTCCTGCAATAAAACAAGAATCCAAAACATCAGAAGAAAATGTCGGTCTCATTGTTTATAATGGAGCCATGGTGGATGTGGGGAGTCTCTTGCACAAATTAGAGAAGAGTGAAAAAGCACGAGCTGAAATGGAACAGAAACTTCAGTCACTGGAAGAAAAAACAGGTGAGAGTGAATATTTTTTAATTAATTCATAAAGGCTTAAGGCATTATATCTCCAAAAGAATGGGCGCCGGACCTTAAGAAGAATGTATGAAAAAATTTTCAAGTATTTGAAAGTTGGGTTGGTTTGGAGAAAAGAGAGAACTGCTTCTGCATCATATCATTAGATGCAACCCAGGAATAACTGTTACAATAACTGGTGGTGTTTTTTGTTTGTTTGTTATAAGCAAAAAAAAAAAGCTTATAACAATGTACAATATAATAGTACACAATGTATCATATTTTTCAAATGCATACTTTATTTCTGATATTTTTTTTAATAATATTTTTTTTGACATAAACACAAATAATACAAATTTCACAGGAAAAAAAAACTATCGATAAGCCATTTTTCCTTACAAACTATCCATTTTTAAGAATGTATCAATTTATCACAGGTTTCTATAATGTTCTTCAAAATTTATCACTTATTTTTCATATCAATCATTACAATTCTTATATCTCAACCCTAATCTTACTAGTTGTTTAACATCCTTTTATATAAGGCATAATTACATAATGGCATTCTATTTATAAAGCCAACCGAAAGAGAGAAAAAGAGAACAATAACAACAAATGGATAGATTTAGGTAAATTTAAAAAGGAAGACATTATCCTTTAAATAATGTCCTGTAAAGGACATTCTAATCGGGTGTTCATAAATTCTCTGCCTCTCTGAAATAGTTAATATTCATAGGTAATCTCATTTTATAAATTTTAAGTCTAACAATTTATCATGTAGCTTAATATCAATATCCACAGTTCTTATCAAGTATTTTAACATCAATCTATTTCTTCTTTAATAATATCTTTAAATCCTGGCTAACTATTAATATCCCTTATTTAATCCCATCATATCAATATAAATTCCATAATAATGTAATATATAGCAATCTAGAATTTTATAGGTAATTGTTAATTAATTAATCATTTACCAAGAATATTCTATAACCATCTAAATGGTATAACTTTCCATCTATAGATAAACAAATGCATATCATTAACTAAAACATTTATTATAATTAATCTTATTGTAGGCATCTATAATTATTATTTACACTCAATTAACTGATAATCCTTTAATGATATTTTAAACACAGCCTAGTTAGTTATTACTCATCAAGGGATAGTAATTTCCCTTTTCAGCCGTTGTCTTTCCAACAGTGGATTAAATTTGTCTCTTTTATAGTTCGTATTCTCCATCTCTTTTTTTTTCCTTTCCCAGGTCCTTTGTCAAATTTTGTTGGCACTTTGTGATCCAATATAACTATCCAATCATAACGCTGACCAACTCCTTTTCTTATATATTGTTTATTTTTAAATGTCAAGTTTATTCCTAAAGAGATTTATCCTTTCTTTCCTTTTCTCTTTTCTTCTTCTTGCCAGTCAGGTTGAAATCCAATTTTCTGATAAATTCTTGATGTTGTTCCCTCTTCTGTACTTTCCCTTTCATTTAATAGGTTTACATCATCGTCATCCTCTTCCGTTAAATTAAGTTCATTGTCTTGATCACTTTCCTTTTTTTCTTTAATTTCTTTAATTTCTGATGTCTTCAATTGATCTTCACTTGATATAGTAAATAACTTTCTATCGAATATTGCATTATATCTTTTTATTTCATTCAAAATTTCAGCCAAAAGCTCCTGATTTTCTGTAGTATATATATCTATATGTGTGGACATCTTGGCAAATCCACAAGATAAAAAAATAGATTCAATTGCCTTCTTGTTCCGAGGGCAACACAATATAACAAGATAGTTTAAGTAGTTTAAAAATGTTTCAATCTTTTTTGTTAGAAGGGGAACAGAAACAAAAAGAAATAAAAGTATTGTCCTTGTTTAAGTTTAAAAATGCGCAATAGAGTTTCCCAAATAATTCTTAAGGTTGTAAGAGTAGTCCAAATTTCAAAGTTTTAAGTAAAATAGATTAAAACGAAAAGAAATTTTTAAAAAATCCTAGTCTGATCTCTTTCAGTGCGAGCGGAAATGGCTATGTCCTTTGTTCTTATGGTTCAGTCCGCCATTTCAAAGAATTCTATTAACAGGAGAGATCTCACAGTTCAGTTAAATCTGCTGCTTATCTCTAGATTCAAAGCTTTAGTAGAGAGGAAAAGTTTATTAGCAAAGTGTTTCAAATGCAAAACAAAATACCTTCCCGATGTTATACTTTCTCTTTAAGGAATTCCTTTCATCTCGGAAGCTCTTCCTTCGCCTTAGTTCACCCCCAGAGGGGGGGGGGTGCCTTTCATCTCCCTTCAGAGGCTTTTGCTTCATGTCAAACAGGGATCTTGCGTGACCCTTGTATCCAACAAAGGCTTGCCTCCTGTTTACCGTCCCTCCAGGACGGTTTAGGTTCCTATCGAACCACAGGGGAGATGAAAGTTCAGCCGGGTCCCTGCAGCTTAGGGAATACCGGTTGTGTAGGCGCCGGTGGCTCCGCCTTCTCACTTTATTTCTGATATGTGTGCCCATTAACAAATGGTCTTTCACTTTCTGAGACAGGTTAATTGCTTTGAATAGTCTTGCTCTCATCATTTTAACTAAAAAGGACATAATGATAGTAATGAGAGCCAGTGTGGTTTAAACTTTAGAGGTTAAGACATTAGCTTAGAAACCGGGAGACTCTGTCTTCTGATCCTACTTTAGGCACAGAGTCAACTAAGTGACTTTGGACCAGTCCCTTCCTCTCAACCCTAGGAAGGAGGCAAGGGCAAACAACTTCTTGTCAAAAAAACTGCAGAGGCTGACTAATCCAGGCAGTTCCAGGAGTCAACACTGACTCAGCATGTCCTAAAAAAAACCACTCACTGGTTCTGATTACAGACTAAGGTATCAGCCTAGTGTTTTATGCTTTTTGTCTTCTGTAATCATTTTAATGTTAATAGAAAGATGCAGTTTGAAAGATTACAAATCATTCCATTTTTCCAGATGAAGATGAAAAGACTATATTGAGTTTGGAGAATTTAAACAAAAGCCTCTCTGCAGAAATTAAAGAGGTTAAAAAAGAGCTCAGCCAGCTGCAAGAGAATCTGAAGCTCTCAGAAGATACAAATCTACAATTTGAAGGGCAGCTGACTAAAACCATCAAAGGTTTGGCAACCGTTATGGATGAAATACACATGGTTCTTAAGAAGGTAAAGCTCTCTGTAACTTTTTTTCAAAATTTCCTGGGAATAGGAAAAGCAGAATGTCTTAATTTTGGTTTTTGTAGATTTTCACTGATTCACTGTCTTCTCTTTCTATAGGATACTGTGAAGAATGAAGGTAAAGATCAAACATCCAAAGAAAATGGAGCAAATGTATGACAAACATGCTGCTTGATGGGAGAAAAAAAAGAATGTTACATAATGTAATATAAATCATGAAACTGGAGTGTATGAAAGTGATGCATGTTTAATTTAGTAGTATAAATACCTTAGTCCAAGCAAGATTGTATAAAGTTTTATAAATGTGTGAGGCTGCTTCAAAAGATTGCTTGTAATTCACAGCCCTTGATTTGTTAGACACTCCTTGAGTGGAATTAATTTTGCATTGCAAAATGTTTTAGGGTAAACTTGGTTATAGTTTGAATGCTAATAAAAGTTCATCAACTTCATGGAAAATAGCAAGTATTTAATTACCAAAAGTTTCCTTTTAAGATTTAGTGCAAACATTTTCCATTATTTATAGAGATGCCATTCTTAGGTTTTATTTCAGACTATTTAGGGTTTTTTTTAATAAAGAAAATCGGGTACATAAATCATAGCATGCTGCTTAATTTTGCCAGTAAAGATTTTTAAATACACTCTTGAATTTTTGTCAGAGTTTTTCCCTTTGAATTGTGAGTTTTCTTGGAAGTTGTTATTACTGTTTTGATGCACAGTAATTGAGGAAAAGAATAAGGAAATTATAGAACATTGGTAAATTGGGGTTTATATAAAAACATATTTGTTTTATTATGCATATTTTGTAATCCTTGAAATGTTCTATCCCTACATTAATATATTAGCAACTTTTAAAATTTTTATGAGAATGTACAATTGACTAAGACACACCAGGCCAGTAGATGTCAGTATAATGCTTTATTTGGAAAAAATTGCTACTAGTTTTATATTGGCTTTTATTAAATTGGCTATTTACCTTCCCAGTGTTAATTTCTTAAGACTGTCTTCCAATGAAGGTATTATATGCGTTTCACACAAGTCATAAATTATCTAAATTTAAGCTGTGACACAGCATTTTTGTTATGTTAATGACATAATGGAGAGTATATTTGGGGACAAGTATTTTGAGTTTTCTCAGTATGAAAGGAGTAACTTAATATGAAACTTGGAATTAGATGTAAACTAGGTGCTATAATTAAGTAGCTGCCAGATTGACACCATGCTGTTGTTGGTAGCTTAAAAGGCAGAAGCCTTAAATGTCTCAAATTGTTCTGTTGGGCTCCTTGACATCAAATACTGATGAATCAAATACAATTGATTGTGAAAGCATTTTGAATAAACACATCCCATTCCCAATCAAACGGGTAATGTTTACATTATTACCTATTTAATCCAGAAAGCAAATTTTAAATAGCAACGCAGCACAATGTAAAGATCCAAAGAGACATTGCAGTTCACATGAAATAAATGACATATTCTCCCACAAGGAAGGTTTCTCTGAGTGTCAACTTGCAGCAAAGTGTTGCAAAGTTTGTGCCAAGCACCTTGTACAGAGTGCCTGTATTGAAAGATGACCTTGGGAGGTCAGGTAGTTTGTAATGTTCCCCCAGGCATTTTCATCTGGGAAAAATCTTCCTTTCTCACTGGAGAGTTAGCAAGTTTCACTAAGGGCTAGTTCAGTGCATGTAGGCCTTTTAACCATGCTGACTAAACATGGTGAGGAAAAGAGGGTTTCCATACTGCAAGGCTGATATACAGGGTTATGTGCTCACATACTCTTCCTGTACCTGTTGGTGAAACCTCTTTGGCCAGCCCAAAAAATAATCTCCAGGGAACATCTCCAAGTCTTGTGAATCAGACAGGCAGGAGGAAACGGTTATCTCAAAAAGGGGAAAGAGCGTTGATAATGTTACAACATCCCAAAGAAATGGAAAGAGAGAAGCATGAGAGGAAATGTGCATGGAGGTGTGATTGCAATAGGTTAAGAGTAATTCAACTGAAAGAAGACAAATATAATGGAGCTGAGGTTCTAAAGAATGCAAATGCAGTAAAGAAATGGGTGAGCTGCAGAGGAAATGGTTGGGCTGAGACCCCAGCATGAAAAACTTAAAATAGCAGCAGCCTTTGTGCGTTACTGAATAGGACAAGCCACAGAATTGCTCCATGCAGGGTTGCTACATTTCAAAGAAGTGTTGATTTTTCACATCTGGCTCATGATTTTTCTATATCTGCAAATCTTGAGTGGATTATTCCTCAGCAACAAAAAGATCCTAAATATATTTTCACTTTCTGCCTTCAACTACCAACCATCATTTCACCTTTTGTGTTTGCTTCTTTTAATGAAGTCTATTGAAGTTCTTCAGGCATGCTAGTCTTTTCCTTCATATAATGGTAATGGAATATTATGGATTGATTATTTAATTTTATAAACAGCTTAAAGCAATGAACATATCTAATATGTCATGCTCTTATCCCCACCCCCCACCCCAACAACCTCTGTGAGGGAAGTTGGACTGAGCGAGAGTGATTGGGCCAAGGTTCCCAGCTGGTTTTCATGGCTTAAGGGAGGGCTAGAAGTCACAGTGTCCAGCTTTCTAGCCTGATGCATTAACTACTAGACCAAACGGGCTCTTTAGTTGTTGTAGCAGCTTGTTAGTCGGATTATTTTATTTCTATTCGTTTAAGCTGCAATTTTTTGGGAGAAGTTATGAACTGAATTTAGTCAGGAACCAGCTCCTGGTTTTGCTGATTGAATTTTGCTTTTTCATAGTGCTTATGGGTTATAATCCATTTTGGTGATATTTATTCGGGTCATGGGCAGAACAGTCCTTTGAATTTGTGGAAGAAAGTACTTGCTATATTTTTTGGGCAGAATTTTGTGACTAAATTAGTGGACTAGTGAAATGCTGTGGACATGGTACACTTGGAATTCAGTAAGGCATTTGATAAAGTAGACCACAACCTACTTCTTGGTATGCTAGAAAAATGTGGGATAGGCAGCATCGCCATCAGATGGATTTGTAACTAGCTACCAAATCGCATTCAATGTATAGTCATTAATAGAATTACATATATGTGGAAGGAAATAAGCAGCGGGGTACTCCTAGGTTCTGTTTTAGGCCCAGTTCTCTAACATCTTCATAAATGATTTCGATGAGGGAACAGAAGGGAAACTCATCAAATTAGCAGACAACACTAATCTGGCAGGACTAGCCAACACCCCAAATTGATCTTGACAGATTTGAACATTGGGCCCCATCCAACAAATGAAATTCAATGTACAGAAAAGTAAGGTTTTACACTTGGGCAAGAAAAAGTAAATGTACAACTAAAGATTTGGTGAAAACTTGCTCAAAAGTAGCAATTGTGAGAGGGTTCTTGGAGTCTTAGTGGACTTAAATATGAGTCAGTAGCATGCGGCAGCAGCCAAAAAAACCCCAATGCAATCCTTGGTTGCATAAACAGGTATAGACTCAAGATCACGTGAAGTATTAGTACTGGTTTATAAAACTTAGTAAGACCACACATGAAATTGGTCATCACTTTATAAAAAAGATATTGAGACTGGAAATAGAAGAGCAACTAAGATGATTAAAGGCTTGGAGACTAAAACATGAAGTATGGTTGCAGGAATGGGTGTGGATAGTGCAGGACCAGGAGTGACATGATAGCAGTCTTCCAATTTTATTGTAATTTTTACAATGACAATAAAGATTATTATTATTATTATTATATCTAAGGGCCTACCACAAAGAGGGGGTCAACTTATTTTCCAAAGCATCAAAAGGCAAGACAATGGATGGAAACTAATTTAGAAAAGGAGAAGGAAAAACTTCCTAATAGTGTGAATAACTAACCACTGGAATGGCTTGCCTTTAGAAGTTGTGGGTGCTCACTAGAGGCTTTTAAGAAAAGACTGGACAGCCACTTGTTTGAAATGATAGGGTCTTGAGCAGAGGGTTAGACTAGATTCTAGAAGATCTCCAAGGTCCCTTCCAGCTGTTAGTTTATCTCCTTTATTTCATAAGACCAGGTCAAATTTTGCTGTCATTTCAGGTGGTAGGTTGGCAAGGTAGGTTGGCAGAAATTGCATCACAATGGAAGCCCCGCCCCTTTGGTGTCAATGTCACAGGCATCTACCAAAGGGATGGAGTTTATATTCCCAGCCTGCTTATGTCAGTTTGCCTTTTTTTTTTATTGAGACATGCCCACATCTCATGTTTCTCAACCTTGGCCACTTGAAGTTGTGTGGACTTCAACTCCCAGAATTCCCCAACCAGCTATCACAGGTTGAGAAACACTATGTAGACCCACTGTTTTCAGAGCAAGCAAGACTGAGACCTCTCCCAGATCTTGCAGTTTTGCATCCTGAATAAAATTAATGTTACTGGCAAAACTGCAGCAGTGACATTAATTTATTTTATTTATTTATTTATTTTATTACATTTATATCCCGCCCTTCTCCACAGAGGACCCAGGGTGGCGCACAGGAAATTTAAAAGATATACAAAATAGAAAATGAATAAATAATTTAAAATATATATTAAATAATCCCAATCCTATGCTAAAACCAATTATTTAAAACCCAATTTAAAACTTTTCTAAAAGTCCCCATGGGAGGTTAGGCTAGGCCGGCTTGATGAAAAAAATATGTCTTTAGACATTGGCGGAAGAGGCGGAGGTCGGTGATGGTCCAGAGTTCAGGGGGTAGGTCGTTCCAAAGGGCAGGGCCCGCCACAGAGAAGGCTCTTCCCCTGGGTGTCGCCAGTCGGCATTGTCCGGCCGACGGCACCCTGAGAAGGCCCTCTCTGTGGGAGCGTATCGGTCTAAGGGATGTATGGGGCAGGAGATGGTCTCGCATATAACTAGGCCCCGAGCCATGGAGCACTTTAAAGATGGTCGTCAAAACCTTGAAGCACACCCGAAAGACCACAGGAAGCCAATGCAGCTCGCACAGGATTGGTGTTATATGGGAGCTTCTGGTGGCTCCCGTAATTACCCACGTGGCTGCGTTTTGGACTAGCTGTAGCTTTCGAGTGCACCTCAAGGGAAGCCCCATGTAGAGAGCATTACAGTAGTCGAGACAGGACGTCACGAGAGCTTGAGTGACTGTGCGAAGGGCAGCCCGGTCCAGTAAGGGGCGCAATTGGCGCATCAGGCGTACCTGATGAAATGCCCCCCTGGCCACAGCCGCCACATGGTCCTCCAAGGACAGCCGGGAATCCAGGAGGACACCCAAATTGCGCGCCCTCTCCACGGGGGCCAGTGTTTCGCCCCCAATGGCCAGAGTTGGAGTAATCTGGCTGAACCGGGGTGCCGGAAACCACAGCCACTCAGTCTTGGCAGGGTTGAGCTTGAGTTTGTTACCACCCATCCAGATCCGTACGGCTTCCAAACACCGGGACAGCACTTCGACGGCATCGTTGGGATGGTCTGGGGTGGATATGTACAGCTGAGTGTCGTCAGCGTACAGATGGTACTCCACCCCAAAACCACGGATGATCTCACCCAGCGGCTTCATATATGTGTTAAACAAGAGCGGCGAGAAGACCGACCCCTGAGGAACCCCACATAAGAGAGGTCTCGAGGTCGACCTCTGCCCTCCCGTCAACACATATTGCGACCGACCAGAGAGGTAGGACGAGAACCACCGCAGAACGGTGCCTCCCAGCCCCAACCCCCCCAGTCGGTGCAATTGGATACCATGGTCGATGGTATCAAAAGCCGCCGAGAGGTCTAACAGGACTAGGATAGAGGAATAACCTCTATCCCGCGCCCTCCAGAGATCATCAACCAACGCGACCAATGCCGTCTCGGTACTGTGACCGGGTCGGAAGCCGGACTGGCGCGGGTCTAGATAATCAACTTCCTCCAGGTGTCGCGGAAACTGTTGGGCTACCACACTCTCAACAACCTTCACCAAAAAGTGAAGGTTGGAGACCGGACGATAGTTCTCTAATAAAGCTGGGTCCAGGGACGGCTTCTTGAGGAGGGGCCTCACTACCGCCTCTTTCAAGACGGCAGGTACGGACCCCTCACTCAAAGATGCGTTGACAATGCCCTGGAGCCAGCCTCATGTCGTCTCCCAGGATGCCAGTACAAGCCAGGAGGGACATGGGTCCAATAAACATGTGGTCGCTCTAAGTTTCCTTGACAACCTGTCCATATCCTCGGTGGTAACAAAGTCAAACTCCTCCCAAGATGGAACCTCAAAACTAGTCTCAGACAATCCCACAGGACCACTGTCAATGGAGGGTAGCTCATTCCGAATCCGAGTGATTTTCTCCTGCAGATAAATCCCAAATTCCTCTGCTCGCCCTTGTAGAGGGGCTTCCCACGGCCTCTGGTGAAGGAGGGAGCGGGTCACCCCAAACAGGGCGGCAGGGCGGTTATCTGCGGATGCAATTAGGGTGGCACAATACTCACGTTTGGCCACCCTTATCGCCACTAAGTAAGCCCTAATATGGGTTCTCACTAGTGTTCGGTCGGCTTCGGAGCGAGAGGATCTCCATCTGCTCTCTAGGCGTCTCTTGTGGCACTTCATCCCCCGAAGCTCCTCAGTAAACCAGGGAGCCTGGGTGGTTCGGCGCCGCAAGAGAGGCTGCAAGGGCGCGACTCGGTCCAAGGCCCCCGTGGCCGCACTTAACCATGCGGCCACTAGGTCCTCAGTCAAGTCGCGAGGCAGGGTCACAGGAATTGACCCAAGCTCCCTCTGGAACCTTTCTGGGTCCATTAGGAGCCTGGGGCGGAACCATATAGGAGTATTCGGTTCCGCCTCCCCGCAGTGAGGTGAAGCGATTGGAAAGTCCAGCTGGAGGAGAGCGTGATCTGTCCATGACAAGGGAGTGATGACTAAATCCCCTATTCCCAGATCACAACTCCACTGTCCCGAGACAAAGATCAGATCCAGCGTGTTTCCCCCCTCGTGAGTAGGGCCTAAAACTACCTGGGTCAGGTCCATGGCCGTCATGGAGGCCATGAACTCCCGAGCTACTCCAGAGGCTTCGCCCGCCGACGGCAAGTTAAAGTCCCCCATGACTACTAGTCTGGGGGTCTCAACTGCCGCCTCGGCTATCACCTCTAGGAGCTCGGGCAGGGCTGTTGTTGCATAGCGAGGAGCCAGGTATACAACTAACACGCCCAACTGCCTCCCTAGGCCCCATCTCACGCAGAGAGATTCACATCCGGTTGTCTGAGGGACTGTGGTCTCCTTCGGCTCAAGACCTTCCTTAACCATAATCGCCACTCCCCCACCCCTCCCTAGGGCCCTAGGCTGATGGAAGGTGGGCACACATAACCTGGTGGGCACATGTAACCTGGTGGGCACATGTCCACGAGGGGTAAACCCCCTTCGTGGCCCAACCAGGTTTCCGTTATACCTACCAGGTCCGGGTCCCCCTCTGACACAAGGTCATGGATGAGGGGGGCTTTCTGAACCACGGACCTGGCATTGCATAGCATCAGTCTAGGGCCCCGGGTCTGTGATTCCTGCCAACCTAGTCTGCGATGGGAGGGCGGAGAGTTGGAGCACGTGACCGCCTGTACCCAGCGGCCACGGTCTTCCAACTGATGACGTCTATTCCGCCTCTCACCGCCCCTGCCCCTCCCTAAGACCGAATCGATGGATGACACCTCAGTGGAATCGACCCCCCCTCCCCCTTCCTCCGTTGTCCTACTTCCGCCGGCCGGCCTAATCATTTGCCGTCCCCTCCCTGGACTATTTCCCCCTCCCACCCTGGAACCCCCTAAAATCCGAATTAAAAAATTACCCAAGAACCCCCTCAGTTTGCGCTTCGCCCACCTCTCAGGAACAATCAGTCCATCATCGAGGTGGGCCCGTGTTAGATGAGGGGGCCAGGCCTGCGAGAGGGGAAACTCTCGCAAGCCAAGGAGCTCTGTTCTGGAGTACGACAATAGCATAATAACAGCACTGGTTCTAAAAAAAGGGGGGGGGGGAATCGTCTAAGATGTTACAATGCAAGTCAGAATTAATACAGCAAGCTAAAACTTAAAAGCGTAAGGTAAGATAGATGATAAAGTGCGGCAGGTAGTCCAGGTGGGGTGGAAAAAGTCTCTCCAGCAGGGGGTGGGGGGGGTAGTAGATGGCAGAAATAGTCTTCCCCCAGATAGTTCTCTCATCCCGCCTAGCTGATAAAGTGCGGCAGGTAGTCCAGGTGGGGTGGAAAAAGTCTCTCCAGCGGGGGGTGGGGGGGTAGTAGATGGCAGAAATAGTCTTCCCCCAGATAGTTCTCTCATCCCGCCTTTCCATCTTGGTTTGATGCTCTGATGCTCTGTTTCTACTTTACTGCATCGTAATAAAGTAGGCATCCAAATTGAACTATACTTGCCTGTCTTTGCCAGCTGCTTCCTAACTGTAAAGTATTTTCTTAAGAAGGATGCTACAGCTGATAGGAATCCTGCATTTCCTCCCTAATGCCAGGCTGCTTTGCCATGGATCTCGTTGCTTACCTGGTATAGAGGTAAATGTAGATACCATAGTCTTGAAAAAGGGATAACACAAGCTGGGGAAAGAAAAAAACAAGAGACTATCCCCTTTTAAGTCTGGCTGGGGGAATTCTGAGAGTTAAAGCGGCTGGGTTAAGAAACACTAGTAGAAAGTAGCATTTATGTGGTCCTTGTGTTGTCTTTTTCCTGAGCTGGCCTACCTCAAGGTTGACATTGTGTGCCCTCCAGAAGTGTTGGGACAGTAAAGTCACCCAGTCAAGGAGGGCTGATTTTAAAAGGCTCCTAATTGCTCAGAGAACATACGCATGGCCCATACATATTCTACTTTTTAAGAAACATTCAATGGTGCTTGAAAGGATGGTTAAAGCGGCTATTGTCTCTATTCAGTCCTACTATTTGAGATCCTAGGGAGCATGGAAACCAGTTTCCTCATAAGCAATGCTCTGGTCATCAATGTTTTTTGCTTTCATCACTTCTTGAAGGCACAGGAAAGTGGTGGGGTCCAATTTTTTTTAATACCAGTTTTGCGGGCGTGGCTTGATGGGCAAGGCAGGAGAAGGGTACTGTAAAATTCCTATTCCCTCCCTATCAGCTAGGACTAGGGAGGCAGAGAATAGATGGGGGCGGGGCCAGTTAGAGGTGGTATTTACCGGTTCTCCAAGCTACTTAAAATTTCCACTACGGATTCCCCAGAACTGGTCAGAACCTACTGAATGCCACCTCTGAATAGAGGTCAGCACGAAGAGGAGGAGAGAAAGAGGAAAAGTGGCTTCTTCCCTCACACTCCTGGAAGGAGGCTTTTCTTTTATCTCTGCACTATTCCTGTGGAGGGGGGAAGCAGTAATGAGTAGGGTAGGGTAGGGTAGTAGAGCAGAGCAGAAATTGAAATAAGAGTTCCTTGTTTATAAATAAATATTTTATTTAGTGACCTTTTGCCCTCCCCTTTCTACTCAGGGATGTGTCATCCTTTTGATCAATTCTGCAAGCCATCTTGAGTTTTCTATCATAGCTTTTTATTCTGCCAGCAATTTTTCCCATCTCTTTAAGACGGTCTGATGGTTAACCAATGTGCAGATGCCCCTCTTCTACCTCTGAAAATGCGTGGTCACCCGCACATTCACTAGAAGGGTTATTATACTCCTTCCCTTAATTGTAACTTAATGCATCATTACCCTGATGTGAGAAACAGACTCATCCAGTTAAAAATTTGACAGCATCATGAAGTAGAGCAGCAAGCAGTTTATTGCATGTAAAAGGCGTTCTTGCAAAAACGGGTGGCTAGCAGGTAGGCACACAAAGGAACACATTTCTTCAACTTTTTATTCCTTTCACCCAAACCACAAATCCCACCTTGCAGCCCCCTTTGACAAAGACCTCAGGGTTGCAATCTTCCCGGAATGCCTGGTTCTCCATGAATTTCCCCATGTTTATTCTGTTTCCCCACTTTTGCAGTTCCACATTTTCCAGACCACCTTTTGTCCGTTTTTAAAAAATTTCTTAACTAATATTTCTTGTTTCCTTACAATCCTTGCAGCATAATAAATTGAGGCAAGCGATTGATTAATTTCTCCACTATATTACTAGATTGTGTGGTTAAAAAACTGTTAACTAAGTTTTGCTTGGGGAAGCTGACTCCCTTATCAGAATAGCAGTCTCTTCCTGTTTTCCAGTCTTCAACTTTTTACTGTTAATGTCCCAGTGTCTTATTGATCCTTTATACCGACATCTCTTAACAATGGCTTTCTTTGCAAAAACATTATCTCCATCAATTTCTTACACTGATTCCTGGCATGCCACGGAGCTTTCCAAGAGACGCTGCGCTCTTTTTGACTTAAAAAGGCTCCATTAGATTTCAGGAGAAGCAAACAAAATGTATATTTAATTATTCGTGTAACAACTGCAGCTAGAATTGTATTTGCACAAATTGGAAAATCGAAAAAATTCCCTCAGCGGGGGAGGTAATTAAAAATATATTAGCTTGTGCAGAAATGAACAGATTAACCTTGGCAATCAAAGAGAAGGAAGAATCAGGGTATTATAAGATGGGGATGTTTTTATCACTGGATGGAAAATGAATATAGACAAACAAATCCAGAAAATTGAATAATTTGGAGAAGAACATAGAATTATAGGGGAGGAGTTGAATTAAAAGGCAATTGAAATGTAAGGGTAAAGGTAAGATTGAAACAGATTAAAAATGATGTAACTGTTAAATATGATGACACAAAGACTATACTCAGATGACACTACAAGATTAATGGCAGAAAAATAAAATTCTTAAAAAATGTATTTCATGCGAGGCAAAACTTTTTTGTTCACTTGGATTCTTCACTCCCCGCCCGCCACCTATTTGTCTTCTGATCGGCGGCCCCACCAATCTGGGATTCGCTTCAGGTGAGGATCCCACGCAGAAGCGAGAAAAGGCCGCCCGAGGGCTGCATGCGCCCCGCAGGGACCAATGGCGCGCCCTGCAGCCGGGAGCGCAGCGCACTGCAATGCGGGCCAGCCTACCCCCCCCCCCCCCACCTCCCTCCTTCCTCCAGGTGCTTCGGAGGGCAGCCGAGCAATTCTTGCTCCGGGGCCGCCGCCGAAGAGCAGCTCGCCCGCTTTCCCCTCGCTTGGAGCCGGGCCAGCTTTTCCCCGCCCCTTGCCCGGAACGAGTCGGTTCCCTTGGTAGCGGCAGCGGCGGCGGCGGCACTGACGGGCACCGCGGGCAGAGCGCGCCCCGCAGCCGCCCAAGCATGTCGCCCTCGCCGCTTCCCCGCCGCGCCGCCGTGCAGCTGGCGCCCAGCTCGCTCGCTCTGGTCCTGCGTCGCCGGGAAGCGGCCGGGGCTGAGGCGGAGGGGGCTGAGGCGGAGGCGGACGACTGCTGCGAGGATGAGGCGCGCGGCGCTGCCGTCTTCCAGGCGTTCCGGCGCGCCAACGCCGCCTGCTACTGGAACGCCGGGCTGGCGCGCGCCGTGGGGCGGGTGCGGCTGCAGGGCTGGCTGCGGGGCGGCGTGCTGCTCCTGCAAGGCCCCCCGGCGCCCCTGCAGCTTCTCCGCGACGCCTGGCTCCGCAGGGCGCTGCGGGCCCCCAAGGGCTTCCTCATCCGAGCCGTAGGTGAGTGAGCGCCGAGGTGGCCGCGGCCCCTGTGGCGCCCCTTCAGACACCTCCCCGCGGGGCTTTGGGGGGGAGGACACCCCGCATTCCGCCGCGCTTCCCATGGCCTGCCTTCATCTGGACCTCCGCCAGGGAGCTTCCTTGAGAGCCCCAACCGCACGTCGCCCATCCTGAGGAGGTTTGGAACCAGCGCAGGCGAGGAGCTGATTTGAGTGCGTTCAGGGGGCAATTGGGATTGCTGAACAGCGCTGCCCTTTGGGGGCTCGGAGGTTTTTGGTTGAGTTTAAAAAACTCAGGTGAGGCAAAACAGTAACAGAGTTGGAAGGGACGTAGGAGACCATCTAGTCCACCCCCCCCTGCTCACTCAGGAGACTTTCAGGCATGTACTTGTACATGGTGGCCCGGCTTCTTTTTTCATACATGCTAAGATGAGCTGGAAAGGAGAGGAGGCTTTTTGGTTGGAATGAAGGACTTCAGGACTGCTAATTCTTTGGGGCATGAATTTTGGTTCACATAATACAGAATGAATAAGAACGCTTTGCATTTCTGAAAGTTAGCAATGAAGGATGCTCCAAAGTCTTAGGTAAGCTATATAGGTAAAGGTAAAGGTGCCTCTCGCACATATGTGCTAGCCGTTCCCAACTGTAGAGGGTGGTGCTCATCTCCATTTCAAAGTCAAAGAGTCAGCGCTGTCCGAAGTTGTCTCTGTGGTCATGTGGCTGGCATGACTAAACACCAAAGGTGCATGGAACACCAAATGGAACACCAAATCTTCCCACCAAATGTGGTTCCTATTTTTCTACTTGCATTTTTTACGTGCTTTTGAACTGCTAGGTTGGCAGAAGCTGGGACATGTAACAGGAGCTTACTCCGTTACGCGGCACTAGGGATTTGAACTGCCAAATTGCTGACATTTCTGATCGACAAGCTCAGTGTCTTAGCCACTGAGCCATCATGTCCCTAAGTAAGCTATATAATGGACAGCAATTGTATATAGTTATAAAGGTAGATAGATAGAAATATATATATAGTAATTGATAACGGAGTGGGAGACACATTGGTGTGTGGAATTAATCACAATAGTCAGGTTCTCTCATTGTACTATGTGGTGCGTTGCTTATGTCACCAGGCACAATTGCCTGATTTATTACAAAGATGGGTTCCCGTAACACGAATTCAGAACTAACAGAACATGTTACACTTCACAACCATTGAGGATTATGTTAATCACTGCCAATGCAAAGTTGATTAGGAAGTTAATTCCATATGCATTTAACAAGAAACGAGAGCTTACATGTCATTGTCATAGTGCATACATAGCATTAAAAACAAAATACTCTAATTTTGTTTTCTGGGATATTACTGGGTAAATGCTATCGGGTCAAGTATTTATAAAACTAGAGAACTGGTAACTCTGATAATTTTTCAGAAGCTCAGACCAGCCTCAAGAATTAACTTTGTGTATTCCATGTATGTGTGATCTGGGAAAATAGGTTTGATTTAAGGAATGGTAACCAGCACTCTGAAATACTTTTTTTTTTTTTTTTGGCCTTTGTCTGTTGGACATCCCTGCTACAGTTATGTAGCAGCTAAATTGGCAAGATGCAGGAGCGGAAGGAGTGGATTGGTCTTGACTAATGACCTTTTGCTGGTCTCAGCATTAAAACAAGTGAATAATTTGTTGAATTTCCATAGAGCACACTTGTTTACAATGTCAACGGCAATGTGTGAACTATGCAGAATGAGGCTGGACTCAACATTTTGCAGTCATGAGATCATGTTGATTAGAATTAGCAGATGGCTTGTAGCCATTATGTAGAAACCATGAAACATTAGTCCAAGATAACTTTCCCAGCCTTCCTCTGGAATTCCTCAGCCAGCCTGTGCAAAATGCTTGGGAGATCTTTAGAGTGGTGGCTACACAATCAGGAATGATGATGACACACACACTCTTACCAGGAAAGCTGCTAATCTATGTTTAATAGCATTAGAGCTGGATACAAGCTCATAAACTGAGACTTAATGCCGATAAGATTAGATTCTCCTAATCAGAGAAAAAATCGGCTCTGGAATAGGAAGTCAGTTCTTATAGGTGAGAGACAACTTTTCATAAAGATATGGGTTTGCACTCTTCTGTTCTGGATTCAAGTTTTGCATCTCTTGTCAGAAATGTGTTTGTTGGCTTCAACTGGTGTCATCAACAATATCAGCTCCTCATGAAATTGGACCTATTCATAATAACACATTCCTTAACATTCCTTGAGATGGTTCTTCTGAAGATACAATCTTCAGAAGTTGTACTTGATCCAGAAGGCATCATTGGGGATGTTGGTGGATACTCGTATCTAGAAGAAGTAAACTGTTTATATCTTTGTTCTAAATACATTAGGTACTGTCTCTTCATATCAGTCTGCTTCCCGACTACCATATGATCCATAAAGTTATAGTTATATTAAGACAATCATAGGGACCAGAAAATTAGTCGCTAGGGGGTACAGCCATTATGTGAGGCTTCATGTGTCCATACCAAATTTTACAAACGTTTTTGCTGTGATCGTTAAGCAAATCAACATAATTAAGCAAGACATCTTATGACTGTCACTTGAAACTTTTCCTGCCAGCTTCCCTATTGATTTTGCTTGTGGAAACTGGGTGGGGAGGTACAAATGATAGAATAATTTACCCGTGGAATGGGTTGCCTTCAGAAGCTGTGGGTGCTCCATCACTGGAGGTGCTTAAGAAGAGGCTGGACAGCCTGGAATGGCATGGGGTCTCCTGCTTGAGCCCGTAGTTGGACTAGAATATATTCATGATCCCTTCCAACTCTTGTTATTCTGTTAAATTGTGGAACTCATTGCTTCTGATGATAATCTCAGGTGATGTACTGCCTATGTAGAAAGATATTGATGTAAATTTTATTTAAATAATTATTATAGTTATGTTTAGACTGCTTTTCATCAAAAGCAATGCCTAGTCCCAAAGATGAATAGCTGTTGTATCTGCTTTCATTTATTAGATAATCTTTCTCTTTTATTATGTTTTGTTATTTTTTCTTTTAAAAGTTTCTAAAGTTGTGCAGTATTGTTTTTAATTGATTGTTAGCTTCTAGGGCTAGTACATATGCAGTACAGGTAGCACTCGAATTACAACTATTCATTTAGGGATCGTTCAAAGTTACAATAGCACTGAAAGAAATAACATGACCATTTTTCACACTTATAACCATTGCAGCATCCCCATGATCATGTAATCAAAAATTCAACACTTGGCAACTGGTTCATATTTATGACAATTGCAGTGTCATCAGGTCATGTGATCACCTTTTGTGACTTTTTGACAAGCAAAGTCAGTGGGGAAACCACAGTCACTTAACAATCATGTTACTAGCTTAACAATTGCAGTGCTTCACTTTACAACTGTACAAGGAAGGTAGTAAAATGGGGCAAAACTCACTTAACAAATGTTTCCCTTAGCATACATTTTGGGCTCAATTGTGGCCATAAATTGAGGACTACCTGTAGTGAGGCATGGCATAAACTTTAAAGAAATGGTCCAGCCATTCTGGTGGCACAGGCTGATTAATATCTATGATCATGCAGTTGTGTGTGTGAGGACATGGGGAGGTGCCGAATGGACAACGGGATTTTCCTCTTATTTGGGGTGGGAGCTAAATGGGATCCGACTTTGGAGCTTTTGAGAATCTCCTGCTGCTGTTAATTAAAAAAGACTAAGAGTCTTTTTATTTGAACTAAGTTATCTCCTCTGGAGACGCATAATGACCTTAGATAAACAACCCAATTGTTTTACTTAAAAAAAAAAAGGAGGGAAATATACCCGGAAATAAAATTAGAATCTCAGTTACACTAAAATTACATTTAAAATTGTATATTTTTACTTCAGTTAAGATTAATCTACATAAGATTACAAAATGCGAGGTTTATGCATTTTTGTGACACCTAACTATAAGTAAAAGTGTAAGAAACTTGATTCCGCAGAAGTGAAAGCCAAATGCCAAATTCTTTTGATAAGTACAAGCAACAACTCTTTCCTTGATCCTGCAACCTGGACCCACAAGGGAGGCCACAGCACACGTATGGCTGCCAAGAAATACAATTCATCCAGTATATTGTTCAGGAAGGATTTCTTGCAAGAAGAAATCAAGTGGTTTCCAATTAAGTTCTGGGGAACTGATTTAAAAAAAAAAAGGATTGCAAGA
Organism: Rhabdophis nuchalis; assembly: GCA_039707465.1. Classification (NCBI taxonomy): domain Eukaryota; kingdom Metazoa; phylum Chordata; class Lepidosauria; order Squamata; family Natricidae; genus Rhabdophis; species Rhabdophis nuchalis. Next base: position 92,337,109 of record CM077645.1, on the reverse strand, counting down.
TATTTTTAATGGAACTGAAGCTGAAAACACTTGAGGTTTATTTATGTGATCCTTAAATGCAATAATAATCCCTAAATGCAATAATTTAAAATGGCCCTATTTCTTAGGCTGGCCTCAGACCTTGATAGTCTTCAGATAATCTTCAGATGTGTTTGGGTTGGAAGAGTTGAATTCTCACTCAGTTGGAAAGCATCAGGTTAGGAAGTTTGTTTTATGTCACTGCATCTGAATAGACTGTGGTACTAGGGCAGAGCTGTCAAACTCGCGCTCCGCAGGCTGAATGCATCACGTGCTGGCCACGCCCATGCCCGGTTTAGTATAGGGGGGGAAATTGTGATACGTCATGTGACACTGCCGTGACACTGCGAGTTTGACACCCCTGTACTAGGGCTTACGGGATTCGTTCATGTGGAACAGTGAGTGGAAAAAACCATTAATTGTTTGAGGATTAGTTCCCTTGCTCTTGTTTCTTGCTTAACTTGAGATGAGAATTTTGAAGAATTGTCACATGAAATTTGGGAGCTATCCCAGGTTGATAAACTTTCTAAACAAATCTTAGGAAAAGTGCCATGTTGAAAGAATGAACTAAACCAGGATGCCTTTGCTAAATAAATCTTTAGTACTGATACTAGATCTATTTGTGACTGTCCAGATGAACTCAAGTAGCTATCAACCACAGCCAACATGGCAGCAATAAGTGATGATGGGATACATGATCAAGGATTGGTATCCTATCAGGAGACCAAGAGATGGATATTTGCCTGCACTTTTACACCTTATATGAAACTGTTTTTCCGCTTAGGGAAATTATTTCTGGTCTCAGAAACTCTCACTTAGGATGATGAAAATTATTTTTTTTGTGTGGGGGAGGGAAGCATCTGCCCCAACTGGGCATCCAGTTGCTTCTTTCAAAACATTTGATGGCAGATCTAATTCTGCATTTTAGTTCTCTTTGAAAGGGAGTGAAGTGTATCAGTTAAAAACTGACTGAGAACAGAGGCAGAAGAGAGGAAGAGTTTGTGGAGACCCAGAGGAGTTTGCCCCCCCCAAAAAAGGCAACTGAACATTTTTGCTTTTTTTCTTTGAAAATGTTTTGCTTTTCATCCAAGAAGCTTCTTCAGTTCTAACTAGACTGATGGGGAATGGAAGAAAGCTTTTTGGATACGAAGCAAAATGTTTTCAAAGAAAAAAAAACACTGCAAAGTCCAGTTGCCTTTTGGAAAAAAGCATCTGGGGTAATCTTGACCTGATTGACTGAGAATCTCAATAAACGTGTCTGTGGAGATGCAACACTGGCAGATTTAAACAGACTCCAGAGGTTGCCATTTATTTGCATTGTAACAAGAAGCACAACATTCTGACCCTACCTTAGCATTTGTGACTAGCTAAACGTCCCAGTAAAAGCCATCCATATCAATTGGCATTTGCTATTGTCAAAGGCCATCTGAGCATCCACTAAGATCAATATAATCTTTTTTTGCCAGTGTAGCTCAACTATTTCCATTTTGAAGTCTATTTTTATTTAAATGTATTACCTCACAAAAAATTCTGTAGTGACCAGTGCTGAGGACTAGTGAGCTTGCTGCAGCTCATGAAAGCTTGTGTAACAGAATAAAAAGCTGGAAGGGTCTTCTAGTCCAGCCCCTTGCTCAGGCATGAAATTCTATGCCATTTCAGACAAATGGTTGTCCAATCTCTTCTTAAAAACCTTCAGAGCAGGGGTGGGTTTCAAATTTTTTAGAACCTACTCTGTAGGTGTGGCCTATTTTGTGGGCGTGGCTTGGCAGTCATGTGACAGGTGGGAGTGGCCACCTTTTAAAATGTGGTGAAACTCATTTAACAACGCTCTTGCTTAGCAACCAAAATTTTGGACTCAATTGTGATGATAAATTCTTTCTTTCTTTCTTTCTTTCTTTCTTTCTTTCTTCCTTCTTTCCTTTCTTCCTTCCTTTTTTCCTTCCTTTCCTTCCCGTTGGGTCACTGGCAGCGGTGGGCCAGATTTACTTCCAGCTACACCGGTGGAACCCCCTCTCACTGGTTCTCTAAATTTCACCAACCGGTTCTCGCGAGTAGGTGCGAACCTGCAGAAACCCACCCCTGCTTCAGAGCACCCACAATGTGTTGAGGCAAGCTCTTCCATTTGTTAATTTTCTGACTGTCAGGAAATTTCTCCTTAATTGTATTTATTTATTTTTATCTTTTAATTATTTATTTCGTCAAGTATGAATTAAATAACAGATATAAGTATAGACATGATTATGAATACATGAAATGAATACGAATACAAGGGAATATTAGGACAGGGACAGTAGGCACGCTGGTGTGCTTATGCAAACTCCTTAAAGACCTCTTAGGAATGGGATTTAGAATAGGAATGTGCATTGGATTTCCCTTTGATAAGCTTCCATTCATTGCTTCTTGTCCTGACTTCTGGTACTTTGGAGACTAGCTTGACCCCCTGTTCTTTGTGGTAGCCCTTTGATACTAAAGCATTGCTATCATGTCACTCCCAATCCTTCTTTTCATTAAACTAGACATACCCAATTCCTCCAACCGTTCTTCATATGTTTTAGTCTCCAGTCCCTTAATCAGCTTTGTTGCTCTTCTGTGCACTCTTTCTAGAGTGTCTTTTAATAAAAATCATATTCAGAAAAGCTGTAACCAGACTCCTTTTGCCTAATCATTTGATGGTACCTTATGAATGCCACAATTTTTCTTTGAGACTTCTAGCTTGACAGTTAGTTTGGCTAGAACAGTAATTTAGCAGTCTCTGAGAAATTTATACTTAAACAGAGTTCTCACCAATGCTTTAATAAGATTGGAAGCTAAGAAGTATAAATGACACTTTTATCTTGGTCAATCTTGCTTAACTTGCTTCTTGAGACAAAAAGGGGATTCAGGTGCTTGAGGCATGGCTAAAAAAACAAAGCAGTCACCTGAGTAGCTTAGTAACACACTTGAATTATTTTTGTGTCCTTCTAAGGTTACTGCAGGGGAGACATACACAGTGAAAAAAGCTGTTTCCTCTTCAGCAGAATTGGTAAATGTTCTCTGTGCCACTTGAGTGAACAGTGCAAGGCAGTTTATCATTCATGAAAGAGTTTCTGATCATGGTTTTGTTTGCATCAGATAAATATTTATACTCTTGAGTTGTCTGCTCGATGTAACCAACATTCCCATCTAATGGACAATCTCCTAAATAGCTAATACCTTAGTAGATAGTGGCCTGAAAAATATACAATAAAAGGTTTGTTTCTAATATGTTCCATTAATTAAGTGGGTTGTAAGTTCTATATCCTGCCTTTTTTCGGGAATTTAAGACAGCATGTAACTTCCATTTTGCTCCCATAACAATCTGGGAACAATCTGCCTGGGAGAAAGTGGCTGGTTCAACTTCACCTCGTGCCCTTTCTTGGTGGGATAGGGGGTAGACTTAAACTTAGCTCTCCTTTTCCCTATCCAACACCTTCGCCACCATGTAGAGAAATGTAAATTCTTACACTTAGGCAAGAAATATCAAAAGTATGCATACAGATTGGGTGAAACCAGGCTCAATAGCAGTAACTGAGAAAGAGATCTTGAAGTCTTAGTGGGCAACCAGCTAAATATGAGCCAGCAGTGTGCGGCAGCAGCCAAAAAAGCCAGTGCAATCCTAAACTGCATTAACAGAGGGATACAATCAAGATCAAGTGTGGTACTAATACTCTATAAAGACTTAATAAGATCACACCAGAGGTGGGTGCTCCCAGTTTGGCCCACACCAGGTAAATCAGTAGTGGCGGTGGCGGGAGGCTCTGCCCATCCATCTGGATGCTTCTGCGCATGCACAGAAGTGTCAATGCGAGTGAGCGAGTGAACTGGTAGTAAAAAAAATAGAAACCTACCACTCGACCACACCTAAAATACGGCACCCAGTTTTGGTCACCACATCACACTATAAAAAGGTGTGTTGAGACTCTAGAAAAAGTGCAGAGGAGAGCAACAAGGATGATTAGGGGACTGGAGGCTAAAACATACGATGAACGGTTGCAGGAACTGGGCATGGTTTATCTAGTGAAGAGAAGGATCAGGGGAGACAGGATAGCGGTGTTCCAATATTTGAGGAGCTGCCACAGAGAGGAGTGGGTGAAGCTATTTTCCAAGACACCTGAAGGAATAATGGAATAATGGCTAGAACCTGACCAAAGAGATTCAATCTAGAAATAAGGAGGAGCTTTTTGACAGTGAGAGCAATCACCCAATGGAACAGAAGTTGCCTTCAGAAGTTGTGGGAACTGGAGGCTTTCAAGAAGAGCTTGGACTGCCATTTGTCAGAAATGATGTAGGGTCTGCTGCTTGTGTTGGGGTTGGTGGGTGGGCTTGGACTAGATAACCTACAAAGTCCCTTCCAACTCTGTTAATCTAATCCCACTGTGGAATATTTCTTACAGGCAGGTCCATAGTCAGTTACAATTAGTTTACAGAATTCCCGATGGCTTTCCCAAAATAACTTAGAAAAGAGGAATCTGCTTTGTATTACAATGATTGATGATCTCAGATCTCTTCAGACCTGGCAAGAAACCTTGGGATGGCCAAGCTCCAACATTTGAGGCCACACTTTGGATGGAAAGAAGCTTTGTATGGAGAAGTTTGGCTGGTCTTGCAAGAACTTTTGAACTGTGATAACGTCTGTGTTAAATCTTACACGATCAGTTCTATTTCCTGCCCCCAAATAGTGGGCAGATTAACCCTTCTGAATTTAGTAACTGTCCTGAAAGAGATTTTATAGCGGGATTGAAATCTGTACAAAATACATACAAGAGAGGGAACTATCTGTTTTCTGGAGAGAAAAGCAGGGTGGAAATTAAATAAGCATTCCCATAATTAAGTTACATGTTGGTCCTTTCTATATTCATTATCCTATTTGAATCTATAGAACTGAGGGGTATACCTATTGCCACAAAATGTCTGAATTTACAAGGTGATAATTATTAGTGCATAATTAGGGACACGGTGGCTCAGTGACGCTGAGTGTTGATCAGAAAGATCAGCAGTTGGGCAGTTCAAATCCCTAGCGCTGCATAACAGAGTGAGCTCCCGTTACTTGTCCCAGCTTCTGCCCACCTAGCAGTTTGAAAGCATGTACAAAATACAAGTAGAAAAATAGGAACCACCTTTGATGGGAAGGTAACATGTGTTCTGTGCGCCTTCGGCATTGAATCATGCCGGCAACATAACCACAAAGACATTTTCAGACAGCGCTGGCTCTTCGGCTTTGAAACGGAGATGAGCACCACCCCCTAAAGTCAGGAACGACTAGCTCATATGTGGGAGGGGGACCTTTACCTTAATTATTAGCAGTTGCAGAGGAAATGTTTTAATAATAACAGAATTATAATGGGAAAGAAAGCCCACTGTTGTTCTTTAGTGAGAGTTCAGAGTGTTTCCAGATGTTAGCCTGTACCTCCCTGCCCTGTCTCTTTCTTGGTATCCTCCTCGTGAGCTGATATTAGATACACAATGTAATGTTCTCAGGGGGAAGGTATGTGACTGCTACAGCAGCATGAGTTTCTGTTACTTCCCCTCTTCAAACAGGACTTCAGAGAAACTGCACACTTTAGAGTGGATTTTTTCCAAAAATGAAAAGAAACAATACAGTATGGTTCATCAAAGTGAAGATTATTCTGGCGGGAGTTTTAATTTTAACATCTTATGGGCTTGGCTCCTAAAATTAGTCCCGTTTGCTTCTGGTTGGCCTTTGCCTTGTGAAAGCATCTATGCTACCCCTTATTTAGACAATGGTTAATGCTTAAGGGTACAGGGGAACTAACTTCAGAACTGCACAGGAAGTCCTCAGCATGACCAGTCACTTAGTGACTGCTTAAAGTTATGATGGGTCTACCTGGAGGATTACCCATGACCTGGATCTAAAGTTTCAACAGTTGTACCCCTGGTCACATGACTGCAGTTTGAGCACTTGGCAGGCTGCATTTTTTTTGCAGCAAAACTGCATCCATAGCGAACCATTGATTTCGCTCAATAATCTCAGCATTTGCTTAATCTTCATCATCATCGTTTAATGCAGAGGTGGATTGCTCCCGGTTCAGCCCAGATCGGGTGAACCAGTAGTAGTGATGGCGGAAGGCTCCGCCCACCTGCCTGGACGCTTGTGCGTATGCGCAGAAGTGTCACGTGCACAAGCAAACCAGTAGGGAAAAAAATGGAAACCCAACACTGGTTTAACAATCCCATAATTCCTTGAGGGGTGGAGTCTGGGCAACTAAATAGAGCTAGCAGAGTGTTTACTGGCCGGGTGCCCTTCCTGACGCCAATGCAGATATAGTCTCACTGTGCCTAGAGAGAGAAATATCTGCCTCTACCTAGGATCAAACTCACATCCTCTTGACTGTGAGAGATCCACCTCTAAGCCACCGCACCACTCCCTCAGCATTTGCTTAATGACCATGGCAAATAGGTCATAAAATTGGATTGATCATGTGACCACCTTGCTTTATGACCATCATGAGCATGAAGGGCAGTCTCCATTATGGTAGTAACTCAAGGATTAATTGTATAAAATGGCACATAGCCTCTTACTTACCTGTTTCTTTAAGGTTCCCCTGCACCATATGAATTCCCATTGTGGAATAAAACAGGTCCATTTTGAGAATCATATAACCTTTTTGTGACTTTGCCTTGTAAATTATTTCCATATGTTTGCTGAGCTCAGAGTAAAATGGTTTCAGCTTGAAATGGTGGCTCTCCTTCCCCCACCTTGAAACTCTCTTAAAGGGAAGAGCAAAGCCTGTGTTACCTTTATCTGAGCTTCAGGATCTCAAGTATGAATTGTTGAAGCCACACAATTTTTTCCTCCTCTTTATCTTAATTATTCCATCAGATCCTTTTCTAGGTATTTCAAATTGGTTTTTAAATGTTGGTCCCTATATTACTGCATAAAGCATTTTGGCTTATGTTTCTTCAGAGTTCACGATCTCTTTCAGCTAGGAGTAATTTGAAAGACATCCAAGTTCTCCTGAAATCTCTTGCATACTTTCCAGATTTCATATATTTTCTAGACTAATGGTTTCCTCATTCTGCCTGTATCCAAATTATGATTTACTTTTCCTAAACTAAGAGTCTCATCACAGGTGCCAGAGTACCCAAAATCAGTCTGAGTTAGTGATGAAACCGTTCACAACTCTTGTTGGGTCTCTCTATTTGCATCTAAACCATGACATAAATGTTACCTTGGCAACTTATTTCTGTTCAGTAGAGGTCAAAGTAGCTGTCCAAAGTGCATAAAATCTGCTAAGCTTTGTCACTCATATCCTCAGACCTGAGTGACCAGCTGGGAGCAGAGGCGATAGACGTACGATAATGTTTGGCAATGGAGCCAGCAAAGGGTAGGGTGTTGTTGTCTTCTATTGCCACAAAGATGGTTGGAGAGCACTACATCTTCAACATTGAGAAAAGAACCTAAGATACAGAGCACGGAGAGTTGGTTTTAGAGCTAATTATGGCACTGACATATACATATACATATGACATATACATATACATATGACATATACATATACATATTGCCCACAATGTTGTCTTTGCCTCACCCCAGACCATGAGTGAGACAGGCTTCAATTGTGCTTAGCTGTACTGGTAATCTTTTTTTCCAATCCAAAACTCACCAAAGGCACCTTGAGGTTATACGGTATAAAACCAGTTAGGTCTTCTTGTCCATTTACTTGAAGGGAAGCTGTGTGACTACAGTCACTTGAAACAGGCAATAATGTCAGGATAGGGAATGGCAATGGGTGTAAATTTTTTTATTGCTGCTGTATTTCTGAGTTGACTCAACTTGAAAGTTGAGTAAACTCAGGGATCGCTGTGGGGAAGCCCCAGTGGGACTGGAATAGGCCTGATTCAAGTTCAGATCTTGATGTGGTCATGAAGATTATTGCTCATCCCACTAGCATCATCTTTAAGCTATGCAAGATTGTTGTGGAAATACAGTGTAAATAGGGAGAATACAACAGTGTGAGTCATCTTGAGCTCCTTGAAGTAGAAATAAATATATTTAAACTAGCTAGATCAGTGGTCGGCAAACCGCGGCTCGCGAGCCACGAGCGGCTCTTTGGCCCCTCGGGTGCGGCTCTTCCTCTCTCCCTTCCCCCCCCCGCGAGCGAACGGGCGGGCGGGGGAGCGCCCGGGGCTGTGGCTTTGCCGGAGCTGTCCAGGCATCGCGCTCCCGCCTCCCTGGCGGGAGACCCAGGGAGTCGTCCCAGCGCAGGCGAGCCTGGCTCCCTGGCGGGAGACCCAGAGAGTCGTCCCAGCGCAGGCGAGCCTGGCTCCCTGGCGGGAGACCCAGAGAGTCGTCCCAGCGCAGGCGAGCCTGGGAGGCTTCGGCGGAGGCGTCCGGGCGTCGTGCTCCGCCCGCCCGCTACAGGGGGAGGCAGCCGGAGCCCCAGTAGCCGAAGCCCCAGCAGCCGACATGCCGGGCTCTCCGCTGCCTCCGGGCGGGGGGGGGAGGGAGAGAGGAAGAGGGGCCAAAGAGGGACCTGGTGGAAACATGGCCGGCTGTCCTGCCCGATGCGCTCGGACTGCGGGAGCTGCATGTCGCAGGGCTCGGGGGGCAGCAGCAGCAACAGCCGCCTGCAGAGGCCGCCGAGCCGTGTTTCCGGGGTTGGCCGCCGCGTGCGGTGGACGGAGGTGTGCGTGCGGCGCCCTGACAGCCTCCGCGGTGCTTGGATGGCCGCGGCCTCGGGTGCTCCCCCCACCCGCTCGCTGAGGGGGAAGGCAGCCGTGGCCTCCCCAGCCGGCGTGCCGGGCTTTCCACTGCTTGGGGGGGGGAGAGAGGGAGAGAGGGAGGGAGAGACTGACATACAGAGAGAGACAGAGGGGGAGGGAGGAAGAGACAAACAGAGAGACACAGAGAGAGAGGGAGGGAGAGAGGGAATCACACACACACACACACACACACACACGCAGAATGACAGATGGGTGGAGGGAGGAGAGAGAGACAGATAAAGAGAGAGAGAGATAGACAGAGAGAGACAAAAAGAGAAAGAAAAATAGAAAGAAAAAGAAAGTAGGAGAGAGAGAGAGAGAGAGAAAGAAAGAAAGAAAGAAAGAAAGAATTAATTTTGGTTGCTAAGCAGGACCGTCGTTAAGTGAGTTTCACCACATTTTCCAAGTTGGCCATGCCCACCTGGTCACATGACCACTGAGCCACTCCCACAAAACAGGCCACACCTTTTGGCTCTCAAAAGAAATTTAAATCGTGGTACTGTTGATATTTGGCTCTCTTGACTAATAAGTTTGCCCACCACTGAGCTAGATAACCATGCTTCGCAACAAAACTATGTGCTATGCAGGAGAAATTTGGTTCACAAGACCATTAGCTCAGTGGTGGTCGATGATTGAAACACATAAGGGAATATTGCTCCTGCTGCCTTGAGTCCAGAAGCAATTCCATAGGTGGAAGGCACAGACATTTTTTGGGGGGTGGGGGGTACCAATGTTTAGTATTGTAAGGAGCCCCAGACTGCTCCTGAGTGAAGGAGTGGAAAATCTGCCAGTTTGAACCGAGGTAACGGAATGTGAGGCAACTGGTAGTAGGAACAGAGTTCTTTTCAGGTGGGGAGGGGGAGTAGAATGTCTTATCTCCTTAGCATCAGAGTGTTTTAATTACTGTATAAGAATTACTAATGATCTGATAGTCATTTTGAAAAATACTTTCTTAGTGAGCACCTAGAAGCCAAGAGGAACATACGTGCCAAATTTTGTAGGCTTTACGGTTCTGGAGATTTTGTGATGATGCGTGAGTGGTATTTTGCTTTTATATATGTAGATTTGCAGTAAATATAATGTACACTATACACGGATGGTTCTTCTAGGAGTATATAGTTACTTCTGCACATTTTGTGCTATTTCATGTAACAAACAACAACAGTGTTTATCAGATTTATAGCTGATAAATCTCTTTTTTATTCCGGTTACTTATAGAGATATTAAGTCTCAAATACTTTAATGTAGGAATGTGGAAACATTCTGAATGTCATTGTAGACTGGAGATATAATTTTACTAAAGTTAGGTTGTATGGTAGAGATCTGGATATCAAAAGGAGTCAAACCAAATTCTTCTGAAACCCCATAAAATATATAGCTAAATTTATTGGAACCATATAAACGCTGAGATCCTGTTACTAATGGGGAGAACCATGAAACGTGAGCTTTGATATGGGAAGTTGAAAGAAGTACAGGATTATATTTTGCTTTCAGCCTATAAGAGTGTTTGGGCTGAAGGCATGGAAAATAAGCTTTCAGTCTGCGTAATATGGAAAATTGAACATGGTGGTTAGAGTGCAAAAGAGCAGCAAATCTTGCAGTCTTCAGGTGAAAGTCAGCCAGCAGACGCCTGGGAGTAATTTTAGCACAAGGACTTCAATGGCTACAGATAAATGGAATTTTTCAAGTCAAAGAAGGTGAACATTGTTATTAAATAAACTGTATATTTAATTTCAGTCAAATGCAAATGAATATCAATATTAAGTTTTTATTCTTCCTTATCCAGTGCCCTGTTCTATTCTAAGGTGAAACCTGAGCCTCACATATCCTGACAAAGAAATTAAAGCAGGTTTCTTTCAATATTCTTGGGGCTTATTGGTGACTCTTTGTATTAAACCTTATCTTAAACACTGTATTTTTCGGAGTATAAGACGCACCTTTTTTCCTCTAAAAAGAGGCTGAAAATCTGGGTGCGTCTTATACATCGAATACAGCATTTTTTTGCCTCCTGGAACCCCACCCCCTTCACCAAACTGGCTGTGCCTAGTCTTGTGGAGGCTTCCAGAGAGCCCCTGGGGGCTGGGGAGGCCAGAAATTAGCCTCAAACGGGCCGTTTCCCCCTCCCCCAGCCCCCAGCAGCACTCTATAAGCCTCCACAGGACTTATTCGACCCAAAAATGGCCCATTTTCGCGATAAATGGGGCGGTTTTTTGCCCCCCCCCCCAGGAGCATTCTGCAAGCCCCCCCAATGTTAGTCATGCTTTTTATTTGAAGAAAATCGGCCCCGTTTCCGCGGAGAAAGAGCATTTGGAAGAAGTATGCAAAGCGCAAAAAAACCCTTTTTGCCTCCTGGAAACCCGCCCCCTTCACCAAACTGACTGTGCCGAGCCTTATGGAGGCTCCAAAAAACGGGGCGGTTTTTTTGTTCATTTTTCACCACCACCCCCGAGCACTCTGCAAGCCCCCCCCCCCCCCCCCAAGGCTACTTATGCTTTTTATTTAAAAAAAAACCAGCCTCATTTTCACGAAGAAATGGGCTGTTTTGGAAGTTTGCCGAGTGCAAAGGCTCCCCCCCCACACCTTTCGGAAGCCTCTTTAACTTTTTCTGAGCAAGCAGAAACAAAGTTTTAAGGTTTGTCTGCGATTTCCTTCTGCAGGACATAGATAAATACACCTGAGAACATCAACCTACCTACCTAATCTCTCTCTCTCTCTCTACCTACCTACTGTATTTCTCCCTTTCTCTCTCTCTCTATCCTTCTACCTTCCTAACTACACACACACACACACTCCCTCCCTATTTACTATATTTCTCTCTCTCTCTCTCTCTCTCTCTCTCTCTCTCTATCTATCTATCTATCTATCTATTTCTCTCTCTATACTTCCACCTACACACACACACACTCTTCCATCCTACCTACTGTATTTCTCTCTCTCTATTTCTCTCTCATCCTTCTACCTACCTATATTACACACACACATTCTCCCTCTCCCCCTACATACCTATTGTATTTCTCTCTCTCTTGCTATTTCTCTCTCTATCCTTCTACCTACCTACCTACACACTCTCTCTCTCTCCCTACCTACCAGGGGTGGGTTCCTGGGGGCTCGCAGGGGTTCGCGCGAGCCCTTTCGTCAAATTTCCGGATCCCAAGCGAGCCCTTTGGATCGTGGACCCGGAAGTATCTAAGGAACACGTGGCTCGCTCGTGTATCCCTAGCAGGGAAAGTTTCAAGACCCAGGCGCTTTAGTTTTGAAGCTGCCGGGCCTGCTTTCCCTGTTGGCGCGGGGGGCGGGGGGGGGGGGTTCGCGCAGCCTAGCGCGCTCTTCCTAGCGAGACAGACACACACACACACAAACACAGAGTGATAGATGGGCGGATGAAGGGGAGAGAGACAGAGAGAGAAAGAAAGAAAGAGAAAGAAAGAAAGAAAAAAGTGAGAGAGAAGAAAGAGAGAGAGAAAGACAGAGAAAGAGAGACAGAAAGGAAAGAGAGAAAAAAAGAGAGAAAGAAAAAGAGAAAGCGAGAAATAAAGAAAGAAAGAAAGAAAGAGAAAGAAAAAGAGGGAAAGAAAGAGAGAAAGAGAAAGAAAGAGAGAAAGAAAGAAAGAAAGAGAGAAAGAGAAAGAGGGAAAGAGAGAGAGAAAGAAAGAGAGAGAGAAAGTGGGAAAGAGAGAGAGAAGGAAAGAAAGAGAAAGAAAGAAAGAAAGAAAGAATGTATGACCACAATTGAGCCCAAAAGTTTAGTTGTTAACCAAGACCATTGTTAAGTGAGTTTCACATTTTCCAAGTTGGCCACTCCCACCCGGTCACATGGCTGGCAAGCCACTCCCACCCAGTCACATGGCCAGCAAGCCACTCCCACAAAGCAGACCACACCCACAGAACCTGTTCCAAAAAATTTGAAACCCACCCCTGCTACCTACCTACTGTATTTCTTTATCTTTCTATTTCTCTCACATTCTCCTTTCCCCCTACATACCTACTGTATTTCTCTCTCTCCCCTTTTATCTACCTACCTACCTACCTACCTACACAGACACTCTCTCTCCCTACCTACCTACTGTATTTCTCTCTCCCTCTCTATTTCTCTCTCTCTATATCCCTTTACCTCCCTCCCTCCCTACTGTATTTCTCTCTATTTCTCTCTCTCTCTATCCCTTTATCTACCTACCTTACGTATTTCTCTTTATTTCTCTCCCTCCCTCTCTCTCCCTCTATCTACCTACCTACCTACCTACTTTTTTTTGTAATTTGCCTCTTCAAAACCTTGGTGCGTCTTATACTCCGGTGCGTCTTATACTCCGAAAAATATGGTAATACATTCACTAGTTTAGATCTTTGAATTGTCACTTTGCTCATTAACTCTACATGTCAAGATATCTGAAAATGTCTTTTAACTTCAAATAATCCAGGGGTGGGTTCCTATCGGCTGCACAACTGGTTCACTTCATATGTGTGGGCCAGATGCGCGCTGTGCACTGGTGCACAGTTTAGCAAAAGTTTAGCAAAAGTTGAACTTTCATATTGCAAACAAGGAAAGGAGCAAGGATACCAGCTGAGAAGCTGCAATTTAATCTGCCACCACTGATCAGCTGGACTTCATAAGCAGAAATAAAGGTCAATATAACCCAGGAGTGGATGGACTGGCCCACTTTCACGGATATAGAGAACTGTTCGCTCTTGGCTTGCAGTCAGCGCTAATGGTTCGGCAGAACCGGTCCAAACCGGTAGGAACCCACTCCTGAAAGAATCCCTTCTTTGTCCAAGGTTCATTGTATTTGGACAAGGCCTTCTCTCTCGTGGCCCCCATATCACAGACTCTTGACTTACAAACAGTTCATTTAGTGACTGTTCAAAACTACAATAGCACTGAAAAAAATGTCATGACCATTTTTCACACTTATTGTTGCTGCATCCCTGTGGCCAGGTGATCAAAATTCATACATACATACTTACACATACACACACAAGGTGTTAAAGAACAAAGGAAGAGAATCAAGAAATGCCACAGTAGTTCAATAATAAAATACTATTTAAGAGTTGGAAGCTTGTTGGAAAAGGAAATTTTTCATAGGTTTGCCCTACTATAAGAATAGAATACCTTTAGGGCTTTTATACATACATACATACATACATACTTGAAGACGTAAATTTTTTAAAAAGTTTTTACTCACCACAGCCCCCAGGAGTACTCTGCAGCAGTGGTGGGTTCTGGATCCCGTTCCAACCAGTACGGTTGGAATGGGCCTGACGTCGCCCACATGGATGTGTGCAGCACTCGCATGCATTGTACCTGTCAGCGATGCTTCCACAAGCCTCCGCAATGCTCCAGCTGCTCAGCGGAGCGTCGTGCAGGCACTGTACACGCCATGCACGGAAGCCTTAAAAGACAAGAGCGCGGGTGGGCAGGCCCTCTGGAGCACTATACTGGAACGGTACCCAGTGCTCCAGGCAGGCTCCGGTACGCCCGTAACAGGGCGTACCTCATGCAACCCACCACTGTTCTGCAGGCCTCCCAAACCCTCTGCATGCCCCATTTTTTGTGAAAAACTTTGGTGGCGCAGTGGTTAGAAGGCAGTATTGCAGGCTAACTCTGCTCACGCTGCCAGAAGTTCAAACCTGTTTGGCTCAAGGTTGACTCAGCTTTCCATCCTTCCAAGGTTGTAAAATGAAGCCCCAGATTATTGGGGGCTGACCTGTAAACCACTTAGAGACGGCTGTAAGGCACTGTATGTAAGTATAAGTGCTATTGCTATAAGAGAGGGGTGGTTAAAAGAAATATAACGAATACATAAATAAAGAGGAAATCCAATATATTGTATAAACCGCCCCGAGTCCCTTTGGGGAGAGTGGCGCGGTTTATAAATTTAATAAAATAAAATAAATAAATAAATAAATAAACAACTGGGGATGGGGTAGGTTGAAGGTACATTAGAGACCACATGTTATTAGTAAGAGTAAAAACCTTGTTGTATTGGCTCCTGCCAACTCGGATGACAAAGAGGCTACTGGAATTGAGGAACAAGGAGGTGCCTTGCACATGTAGCTTATAAAAACAGAAAGAAACATGGATGAAGGTGGCATTGCCAGAGATCATGATAAGGGTAGATTAAAGGAGCAGGGTCTGACTAAATATATCTCTTTGCAAATCTCTCATCTGCTTCTACACGTACACAGACCTTCTGTAACTAATTCCCTTGCTGGTGCAGCCCATTGTTCTTCATGGAAGGCCCACCTTTCCAGAGGAGAAGGCCAGGGGCATGGGAACAGAAAAGCTTCACTGCACTCCCATCGGACCCTCCTTTAGTTCAGAGCTTTATCAGACAGGAGTTCAATGACTTTTGTTAGTGACTGGTTAAGAATTAACCACCTTCTAATTCTTGAGGGACACGGTGGCTTAGTGGCTAAGATGCTGAGCTTGTCAATCAGAAACGGCGGCAGTTCGGCGGTCCGAATCCCTAGCGCCACGTAACAGAGTGAGCTCCTGTTAGTTTTCCCAGATTCTGCCAACCTAGCAGTTCGAAAGCACGTAAAAATGCAAGTAGAAAAATAGGAACCTTTGGTGTGAAGGTAACGGTGTTCCGGGCACCTTCGGTGTTTAGTCATGCCGGGCACATGGTGCTGGCTCTTCGGCTTTGAAATGGAGTTCAGCACTGCCCCCTAGAGTTGTGAACAATTAGCACATATATGTGAGGGGAAACTTTACCTTTAATTCTTGAGGGCCTTGAAATTAAACTTTCATCAAACAAGAATCCAGAGATAGAAGCTTAATGGATGCAAGCTTGAACTTGTAACAGATGCTTGTTCTGAATTGTTTAGTACACTAAATATTATATTATGATAATATTTATATTTATAATATAGTACACATTATATTTGTAGCCTTTTTCTGCCAATAAATAATGGAATTGGTGATGTTCTGGAGTGAATTTGAATATCAGATGAAATTTGCCTGCAGTCACTTCTAAATACCTTGACAATTTTTGCAGTTTAAAAAAAATTAAAAACCTTTGATGAGATGGGGCAAGTAAATGAAGCAAAATGCATATGTCCTAGACTTTGATGTGATGTCTTATCCCCCCCCCCCCCCCCCCCGTTTATTTGTGTCTGATTCTTGGAGACTGCCTGATTTGTCTTCTATGTTTTTGATTCCATCAAGCCATTGAGCACAGGTTTGAAAATGCATTTTTTCATACTGGTGCTTTCTACATTCCTTGATGGTTTCAATTCAGTTTATTATAGTCATAGACCAGAAACCAGAACAAATAAAAACACTCAGTAAATATACAATTTTAAAATTCTAGTATAAAATAATAAATGACAGCTCTGGTAAAGGGGGGAAATCCAAAATTAGACATTGCGCCGACGTTCATGGAAGGAGAGTTGGGATAAATACCCGGGCAGCACCCAGTTATCAGCTAGTCCAGGGGTTCCCAAACTTGGCAACTTTAAGAATTCTGGGAGTTGAAGTCCACAAGTCTTAAACTTGCCAAGTTTGGGAACCCCTGAGCTAGTCTATGATAAAATCCAGTTTATCAATTATACATAGTCTAACTATACTAAAATTACAATCCATAAACTGTGTGGCCTGTAGTCAGTTTAATACTAAAAGGGAAAGGAATAAGCAGTGCAATGGGTCCCTTGAGGGTTTTAAATCTATTTATTTGTCTATCAATTCTCCCTCCCTCTTAATTAAGACAGGACTGCTGATTCTTTTGCTATCATTTCTTCTTTCCATTCTCTCTTACCAGAGGTTGAATGATAACCATCAATGCTGGGTTTTTTTCTTTTAATGTTACGGTTAGATTTTTATTTTAATCAAATCGTATGGACCTTTTTTTAGCCAGAATATGCATTTTCTGTTAACACTGAAAGCTCTTTCGTTAGATTCAGATCTAATAACCATGGAATAATAGCGCTTAAGGTTGGGCTGGCTGATGGAAAAGCATTGAGGAGGAAGAAAACGTCAAACCATTTCTATACTTTTGCCAAAACAACTTCATGGGAATGTCTGCAAAGTCACCAAGAGTGGAGTTTGACTTGATAGTTTTCCTTTCCTTTCCTAACAGTGGCCATCAAGATACCTCAGGAAAATTCAAAAGCAAAAAAAAGTAGATATGTTTTTAAATACAAAGCATCTCCCTGCCTCCCACTCCCACCCTCGGCTTCATTAGCCCTCTACCCATCTCACCACATGGCACCTGGGAAGATTACATCACCCAGCAAGGCTCAACCACCGTGGGACTCAGGACAGGCTACAGAGTTTCCCCTGCATGGCCCCCTGGGAGTCTGACAACCAATCAGAATTCAAGCTCAAATTCAAAAGCCCAGAGCGGGTATAAAACTCAGGCATTCTCAGCATCCCCCCTTTTTTCCTTCACCCAACATCTTCAAGACATGTGATCCTGTCCACCATTAAAAACCATCTTTCCAAACAGCCACCATGTTTCCAGTGTCAATTTCTGCCCACTTGAAAGTGGACCCAGATGGTCATTTCTTCCAACACCATCATGTACCTTCATCCATCAGTATTCCCTTAGTATAAGTATAATCTTTATTGTCATTGTATTTAAATTCAACGAAATTGATTAGCACTTACATAGCAAGTTATCATTATTAGTACTGAATTCCGTGAATCAAACAGACCAAAACCTAACAAAAATCTAGTTAGTGAGAAGGATTTGTTTTCAAGAAGATGCAGCCATAAATACAGTGATCTCGTGGTTTTATTTAAATTTTAAAAAAGAAAGAAATTCTACATTAGTTTTGTTAGATCTAATTTGATTCCTACCGTATATTCATAAACTCAACCTAAAACTCAAAATTCAAATTCTGCTCAGATTCAATTCCAGTTTATCTGCTGTCACTCAAGATAAAGAATATTATGATGTCAATGTATTGTGATGTATGATGCATGCTTTAAACTTTTTAAACTTTACTTTTACATTTTACTCCATTGCCTTGAGGATAATGCTTCAGTGAATGGTTGAAGTATAAATTCATTAAATAGAACATCAGCAAATGAAAAGTAGATGTTCCTTCAGAATTTAAATTCATCGATTGTTGTAATAATGCCAATACTGTCAAGTGTAACAAAGACCAGGAAATTAAGAAAATGATTATAAAGTAAATGATTTTTAGCTGAAATTATAACAAAGGGTCAACTATGTTTGATACTTTGATTTTGGTTTTAAATACGTACAAGTAATTAACTGTAATTATTTTTGAAGGTTGTTGAAACATCTCAGAAATATATTCTGCAACTCTCTACTGCTAAGCTTCTGCCTGCTTATTTTCTCAGCTTATGATTTTCCTGCACACAAAGATATCTGGTTTCACAATAGGATCTAAATTGTACTGCAAAAATGCAGGCTGTTTGTTTTTTGTGGTTGTCAATAAACAGAAATTTCAGAGGAAGGGGGAAGATACAGGGACAAAAAGCACTTTGGATCAAATTAAAGCAAATCTACAAAACAAAAAAATGTGTGTTTGTGGAAGTAAGAGAGAAAGCCTTGGTTAGAAATTAACTTTGAAATGGAATGAGTATTCCTCATTACTCCCCTTCTTAAACCCTGAGTTAATCCTATACTGATGTTAATGAAGATTTGCTTCATTTGACAAAGGAGTAAGCAGGGCCTAAGGAATCCTGCTGACTAGATAGTTTTCACCGCATTTGTTTATTCTTCCTCTGACGTTTCATATGTTAATAAAGGAAAGAGATGATTTTATATGTCCTGGCACACATTCATTTCAAGTCAACAATTAATGCTGTTTTTCATGGGGTGGGGGGGAAAACCCGTTAGTAAAATTACATATAGCATGGTGTGGCTTCAGAAAATGAAATTAATAATTAAAAACAAGGGTTGCCTAAGGCTGCCTTGTTCCAGGTGCACCCAACTACACATTTTTCCTTTTTTGGACAAGTCACCCTGGGTGTTCCCTTCATCTCATCCCCACTGCAAGAGCGAGATCAGTTTAAAGTTGCCCTTTTAATAAGTTAGTGTAGAAAAGATCCTTAGCTACTGCTTGCTTAAATACCCTGAAATAAGCCAGCAGTTTTTCCCCCAATTTTTTTTTATTTTTTATTCTCGTACATACCATTGTAAGTATACATTCACATAATTGTTATTCTTCTTTACATTTGTCATTCTTATACATTTTTAATTCCATTTAATAGGTTATAATATACAGTTTGGGTTGCTTTATTTACCATCCCTTCCGCATGTTGTAACACCACCTTATTTTCCCTTTCTTTTCTCCCTCCCTCCTCTACTTCCTTCCTTCCTCCTCTTCTTCCCCTTCCTTCTTCCCTTACCTCTCCCCTACTCCTACTCTTCCCCTTCCCCTTCCTACCCTCTCTCCTTCCTTTCTCTTCCTTCCAGCCTCCTCTCCTTACCTCTTTCTTCCTTCCCTCCTCTTCCTCTCATTCTCTCCTCCTCTCTCCCTTTTTTCCCCTGTTGTTATAGATTTTCAAATCTCAGTTTATGTTTTCTATGGATGGTATTTCCACAAACCCAAATATAATTTAGTATCGTTTCTTATTCCTTTACCTTCGCTAATCTATCCTAACTATGTGTTCCCCCATTTATATCTCTCTCTTGAATATATATTTGTATATTTAGTATTTTCTTTTCTGTTTTTCCCCTCTTCTCTCCCTTTCTCATTTAATAGTGTATTGTCTGGGTTCTGTCCATCACATATGATAATATGAACCTGTTGGATTTAAGCCAGCACTTTGGAGTGGTCAAGGTAATGGACAAGCACTAGGGAGACCCAGGGTCAAATTGCTCTTGTTGTAGGGAAAAAGGGGAGAAGGGAGTGTCAGAGTATGCCATATTGATCTCTATATCTGATAAATCTCTCTATATATGTAAATGGCTGTGTGTGTGTTCCAGCATAACTCTGGAACACCTCAAACAATTTCAGCCAAACTTGGTACACAAATGACTTATGATCAGTTTCCTTGTACCATCACAGCATCCCTACAGTAACATCATGATTCAGGCACTTGGCAATTGGCATGCATTTACAATGGATCACCATTTGCAATCTTCCCAGCCAGTTTCGGACAAACCAAGACAAAGGGGGAACCCGGATTGGTTTAATGACCGCCTCATATGATTAACAACCATGGCAAATATGTCATAAAACCGATCATGGTTTTGGGATAGATCACGTAATAACCCAATCCTTAGCAATGGAATTTCCAGTCCTCATTGTGGACGTACCGTATTTTTCAGAGTATAGGACACATCTTTTTCCCTCAAAAAAGAGGGTGAAAAGTTGGGTGTGTCTTATACATTGAATACAGCATTTTTGGCCTCCTGAAACCCTGCCCTCTTTGCAAAAATGGTCGTGCATAGCCTTTAGGAGGCTTCCAGAATGCTCCTGGGGGCTGAGAAGGGCAGAAATGAGCGGAAAACTGGCATGTTTTTGCTCATTTGGGGAGGGGGGGGCAGCCCCACGGAGCACTCTGGAACCCTCCTGAAGGCTATGCATGCCTTATACTCCGAAAAATACAGTAAGTCACTGATTACCTGCATTGAATAGTGAATGATTATAATAAAAACTAAATCTTTAGTTTTCATCTGTGATCCAAGACCAAGCCAGACTTGGAAGGAAACGTTACAACTTCATGTAAAATTCTCAAACAACTAGAGGATTTGGGAGATAATTTAATAGGCTTTCTGATTTAAGAAGCTGTTCAAAATTGCGAATCCGGTGAGCACAAGGGACTTAGTAAAAGTTATTAAAATGTTAGTTACATATGGTCCTAAAACTACAGTAAATTATTAAAATCCACTGAGATATTTTTTATAAATTAATTGTAGCAAACTAGGACAAGCTCCTTGTAAATAATTTAAATCCCATCAATTTCAGTGGGATTCTGAATGTTTAATTTTCTTTGTAAGTAAAGATTTATAGAAAAGCTTTGCCTTTATGTTGTATATAAAATGTGACTTATAATAGATTCTTTGATGTGTATGTGTGCCTTCAAGGCAGTTTTGAGTCTTAGCACCTGCCTAGACAAGTCCCTGAAGTTTTCTTGGCTGCAATTTCAGAAATGATTTGCCTTGGTCTCCTTCTTCTTGCTACAGGTGAGGAGGGGATTGGCCCAAAGTCACCCAGCAACAATTTTATCATCCTTTAATTATCTCCTGTTGTTTACGGCTACAGGAAGTCAGAAATGGCTACGGGAACAGTGTGGGCCCAGCGGATGGCATCCTGGTTGCTCCCGTGAGGAGACAGATGCTGCCTGCCACTCCTTACCAGCAGGTCTTCATCTGACTGGCACTACCTGCAAAACAGCTGATTGGCACCGATTGCAAAGTAACTAGTAAACGGGAGGAACCCGGAAGGAGGACTAAGAGGTGCCGGAAGCGGCTATGTGGGTGGGGCTGGGGCATGGCTGTGACTATGGCTATTTAGAGCACTGGTAGGTGGTAGCTCCCAGTGTTGACTGCAACTATTCAGGAGTCTTTCGTGCCGGACTTTGGTCTTCCTTCATTAAAGCTGCATCAAGCAAGCTTGTTTATTTCCATGTTTTACGGAGTGGCTACGGATGAGTGAGAGTTTATTTCCCTTTTCTCCAGTACATCTCTCCTCTCATTTTTGGGGAGAGGGACATTCCATTAAGATGGAAGTTCATATAACCATACTTTGATGGTTATATAATTGATGTCTATATGGAAGATAGTATACTTTTTAATAACGATTGATATTATTTAATATATGTTTGTATGTTGATATGATTGTAATGATTATGATGATGTTTACATTTGAACACTTTGAATACCTAGAAAACGCACTGTTCAATATAGAAATGGAACTTGCGATATATAGACAATAAAAATATTATTTAAAAAAAGATGGAAGTTCAGAACTAGAAATATATATCTTTAAAGGGGTGGATAACTCTTACTGTGAGGTTGACTCTGATATCTCCAGTAACCTTCAGAGATCTCTTAGATCTGGATTAATTATACATATTTTTAACTTTTATTTCACTAGACTGCTTTTGAAAAATCTTCAGGTGTAGAGTTTGAGGGTGCAATGGCAATAAGAAGCATATTTTGAAATGTGTGTAAGAGGCAGCATACTCTCGTACAGCTGAAATTTTGATATTTCTGTCTGAATTTAATAATCTCAAGGAAAAAATGATGGGGGGGGGAAGGTTTTACAAATAGGCGAAAGACCAAAGGATGCTACTTTCTCATTGGTCCTCTCTGACAAAATTGTAACCAGGTACCTATCACATTATAGGTACGGATTATATCATTTGGAAGAGCCAGAATTTGGTCTTAAATGTAACCAGTATTTACCTTCAATTAAAAAAAGTGAAATTGAATTCCCACGTAAAACAGATCTGTTGATCAGAACACTGAAGACCTGAGTTATGCCACATTTTAATTTGAATAAAAAACAGAAATGTAATATCTGCTCATTCAAGGCACTGCTAAATCCAGCAAAGCTCAAATTTCAGGGAGAACAAAACATCTCTTTATGTGGGTAAAGTGTGTCTAGAGACTTTTTGTCCACTGTGTTTTTTTTTTATCTGACCCCTGTAATGAAAATGACTTTCCCACATTTGAGTTTTACTCTATACCCCAAAAAGGAAAACGTGTTAGCTGGTTTTGTGTATGCAAACAATTAGCTGGGTTGTATAAACTGGTAAAATCATTTGTGCATCAATTATACATTAATTTTTGGCAAGTTGCCTAGGACTGCTTCGGTAAATAAATCCCTCTTCTCCTCCCCCCTCTAATCCCCCCCCCCCCCCCGCATTTTAACTATTAACAGGACTGGGATTTGGTTTCCGTCATGAATGACAGGTTCCCTCTTTCTCGAGGCCAAAAAAAATATTCTTGGTAAGCTTTAAAGATAAGTTATGAGAAGTTGTGTTTCATTTCTTCTTAAGATAATGATAAGCAGTATATATTTAGAGCCACTTCTTCCTATATAATTTTTTGATGCTAGATTATTCAAGCATATAAGGCTGTTGAAGTGGGGAAGAGATGCTAATTGAAATTTGTACAAACAGAAAATTGGCTGATTTCTTTTTTTACAAGTATTGGAAATGTTTTGAAGGAGCACCTTTTTATTCCTCTGAAAAGAAATCGTATGGAGTTTGCTTATGTGGTATCAGTAAGAACTGGAGAATTGGTAGGAAAACTTCCGATTTGCAAAGTAGACATGAATCCATGAAGTAACTGATATTGTTCACTAACCTCTCTGTTTCCATGATGTATCCTGAAATGTTCTGGCAAATCCATTTCCTCCCCCATGATCCGTTATGTTATTTTTCTGCTGGGGAAAAAAAATGGATTTAGTAATATTTTGGAATTTTGGTTTGTAAATAATGATTGAAGGACTTCTGTCTGTGTATAGGCTGGACAAAGAAGAAGGGCTTTGAGGCAGATGAGATTACTCTGCCTCTGTTAAGATTTAAGGCTTTGGGTCAGTTTATACTATACCCCATAATAACATCAGATAAATACTAATCATGAAATGATTCAACCCCATCTTCTGCAGTGATTAGAGCACAGCTACCATGTTTACCTGAAAATAAGATTGGGTGTTATATTAATTTTTGCTCCAAAAGATGCATTAGGCCTTATTTTCTGGTTAGGTCTTATTTTCGGAGAAATATAATAATAATAATAATAATAATAATAATAATAATAATAATAATAATAATAATAATAATAATAATAATAATAATAATAATAAATTTATTTATAGACCGCTTCCTCTCCCCAAAGGGACTAAATGCATCCATCTGGCTGACAATCTTAACTGGGGCTTATTTGGGGGGTTGGGTTTATATTACAAGCATCCTGAAAAATAATGCTAGGATTTATTTTCCAGTTAGGTCTTATTTTGGGGGAAACAGGGTAGGATTGCCTTTTTAATTGCTCTTTCTTTCTACAAATATTGGACTGGAATCATAATATTAAGACTTGATTTCTCTGACTAATAAAGCTGCTGACTTCACATCAGCAGAGGGAGCCAACTTCTAGTGCAAAATGGCGACTGGAGAATATCTAACATTCATGTTCATTCAGATATATTGATTCCAAATTGAAAATAAGTTTCGTTTCTGGGATTCCATTACTGTACTCTTTTATAAGCAGAAAACTGTAAATTTGAGTCCAAAGAACACCAGTACCTCTCAATATGTTTGTAGTTTCTCCATCTTGGCACAGTTGCTGCTGCTGTTATTTACAAGTTTTCTTTCCTAAACTATTTACTTAGGGTTTGTTTTTTTCCTTCTAGTCTTTGTAATCCAAATCTTGTGCGAGAACAATGTACCAACTGATTGAATCCTTAAACATCATATATATATATTCAGTTAAACTTTATGAATGTATTAAAATATAGGGATGGTAAGATGTATGAATAAAGTATGTTTTGAAACTATACATTTATATATGAGACAGTGTCGATTATGTTTTATTTGGTAACCATTTTATTTAATATGAGAGCCAGCAATGTGCGGCAGCAGCCATAAAAGCCAACAGAAATCTAGATTGCATTAACAAGAATCAAGATCATGTGACATATTAGTACACTTTATAAAGCCTTACTAAGATCATACTTAGAATATTGCATTGTTTTGGTCATTATATTATAAAAACCATGTAGACTCTGTAAAGAGTGCAGAGAAGAGCAACAAAGATGATTAGGGGACTGGAGGCTAAAACATATGACAATGGTTGCAAGAATTGGGTTTGTCTAGGCCAGTGAAAAGAAGGACTAGGGGTGATATGATATCAGTGTTACCGTATTTGACAGGCTGCCACAAAGAAGAGGGAGTCAAGCTATTTTCCAAAGTATTGGAGGGCAAGACAAGAAACAATGGATAGAAACTAATCAAGAGAAGCAGCCTAGAACTAAGGAGAAATTTCTTGACAGTTACTCAGAGGAACAGCTTTCCTTCAGAAGTGGTAGATGCTCCATCATAACTGGAGGTTTTCATTTTTTGAAAAAGTTTTATTGGGTTTTACAATTTTTTACAAATAGGGTAAGGGTATGGTGTAAAAAAGATATTGTGAGAACCTTCACGTCAAAGTCGTTGATCCCTTCCGAGGCTTCATAACAAAATATAGATAATACATTAAATTTTCATTTGTACTAAAGTGGAAAGAAATGCAAATATATCATTGTAAAATCTATGCTAGCAATCATGTATAAAAGTGAAATCTATGCTAGCAATCATCCAAACAAAAGTTATACTGTACTAAAATAAAGTCACTTTTGAGATCTAAGTCTTTTGGCAATTGTATCTTCTTCTCCCTGGCCCCCAGTGGGCGGGCCCGCGGCACCCTCTGCTCCCCCATTTTCATCCTCCAGGATTGAGGAATGTTTTTTAAGAAAAAAACACTGGAGGTTTTTAAGAGGAGACTGGGCAGCCACGTGTTTGAAATGGTATAGCGTTTCCTGCTTGAGCAGGGGTTTGGATTAGAAGACCTCCAAGGTCCCTTCTGTTATTCTGATATTTTGTTATTTCCTGTGTAAGAATGTTTTACAATGCAGTACTGAGAAAATAAATCTTATGCAAAGAGTAAAAACATTTAAGGTGTCCTTTCCAGGTAAGTGTGAAACTAGTTCTGTTTACAGTAATCGGTTCCGTGTGCGTGCATATGTGCATGTTTCTGTTTCTGTTTCATACAAAGCAAGCTGACCCTGATTTATATCCCTGGTGGGAGTAACCTAGCAACGTCACTGAAGAAGTTATTCTCTGGAACCTCTCTGAAGGCATTCTGTTAAACATAAGCACAGCAATTGGTAAAACAGAGGTCAAGAACTGTTTAACAGCTTCTTCAAAAGGGACTATTGTTTTTTGTTGACTTAAGAAAAACGATCTCAAAGATTTGTTTTTTAAGCCTTTAGCTGTAAATTGTCAGAGCTGTTCTAGAAGACTACCTTTGCTGTAATTTCTAACTCCGAATTGTAACATGTTGCTCACATATCTTAGAAAGGTTCTTACAACAATCTCTAAGCCAGGGTGTCAAACTCGATTTCATTGAGGGCCACATCAGGATTGTGTTTCACTTCAGGGGGCTGGGACGTGGCCAAAGTAGGCATGGCCAGCTCAATGTCGCTCATCGAGCCTCTGTTTTTAGCCCCGACAGCCTCTTACAGCCGCCAGTGAAAACAGAACCCGGGCGGGCCACACACAGCTTCACTGAGCTCCATTTTGGCTGGCAGATGGCTGCAGGAGGCCTTTGCGGCCGAAAATGGAGTCTCAGCAGGCCACACACACAGCCTCCCCAAGCTCCATTTTTGCTGGCAGAGACACTGCGGGCCAGTCCTTTGCTGTTTCCAGGATGGGCCCATGGGCCAGATCTAAGCACCTTGCAAGTTGGATCCGACCCACCGGCCTTGAGTTTGACACCCCTGCTCAAAGCTAACATGTAGGTTGGACGTTTCATATAATTTCAAGAAAGACTTTAATGGTCCCTCTGTCAGGTGGATGTTTTTAAAATATGAGCAGAATAAATAGAGGCCTGAAATAACATGGAGCACTTCTGTGCTAAGGATTTGAATAAATGTATTTGCCTACATTATTTAATGAAAGGTAAAAGATGTAGAGCTGAACAGTTACCCATAATTGCAGATGTCTAATTCAACCCTCCACATACAGCTGCTTTTAAGAATTCTTTTGGCCAGCAGGAGTCAGA
This sequence comes from Rhabdophis nuchalis, assembly GCA_039707465.1. NCBI lineage: Eukaryota > Metazoa > Chordata > Lepidosauria > Squamata > Natricidae > Rhabdophis > Rhabdophis nuchalis. The sequence continues at coordinate 92,310,662 of CM077645.1, read as the reverse complement.
ACATAACTAGGTTCATCTTATACTAGGACTCATCAGTCATACATACCCAACCATATCTTTCCACATAGACATTAGATTGTCTATGGAGATTCTCAGTCATCCGGGTCGTGGACTTTCTTGTTTTTTTATTTTGAAGACGTCACTTCTGATCCAAGAAGCTTCTTCAGCTCTGACAGGATAGTGTGGAATGGAAGGATTTATATTCCTTGCAGACTGCTGGTCATTTGCATCCTTGTATAGGGTCAGTGAAGCATCTGGAGGCTTATCTGTGTCCTCAGGGTCACCTGAATGGTGCGAATGGTTCCTGTAGTCTGCAATTTTTTCCTCTGGAAATGCATTCCTACTCCCATACTATTCAACAGATATTCATCCCGAATTGCATAGCTAAAAGCCTGTAGAGATTCTCAGTCATCCAGGTCATGGTTGTCCCAAAGGTGCTTTTTCAGGAGGCAGCTGGACTTTCTTATTTTTTCTTTGGACGATGTTTCACTTCTCATCCAAGAAAACTTCTTCAGCTCTGATAGGATAGTGGGGAATTTGTAGCTCAGGATTGTAATGAGGGGTCCTCGGTGCTCTCTGAGCTTGGTTGGTTTCTTGCAGTTGTTTCATTACATAAACTCAGTGGTGGAATTCCAAATCATTAACTACCGGTTCTATGAGGGCGCTTTGTGCACGCGCTCAGGGACCACCTTCAGTGTCAGTGCTGGTGAACTGAGCTGTGTTTTAGCTCAGCTGTGGCATGGCAATCCACTCTGCCCCACGAATCAGCTGAGCTAAAAACCAAGGGAATACAGGACAGGGAACAATGAGGGTGGGAGGGCGGGGCTTATCATAGGCGGAATCTGCCTGTTCTCCAAACTACTCAAAATTTCTGCTACTGGTTCACCTGAATCAGTCCGAACTGGCTGAAAACCACCTCTGCCCAAATGGCTCAATCAGCTGAGCTAAAAATCAAGGGAATACAGGACGGGGAACGATGAGGGTGGGAGGATGGTGCCAACCATACGTGGTATCTGCTGGTTCTCCAAATAACTCAAAATTTCTGCTACTGGTTCGCCTGAACCAGTCCAAACTGGCTCAATACTACCTCTGCCCAAACTAGATAACATCATTAGTGGTAGTAAGGAGTGGTGTTTGTAATCCATTTATATTCTATTTGCCCTGTCAGTTGGTGGGTGTGGTTTTGGTAATTCTTTGGTTGGGTTTACTTTGTTTGGCAGTTCCTTGATTGGCTATATTACTTCTTGATTGTTGGTCTGATGTTAGGGTTAGAACATAAACTGACAGCAAACAACATTCCCTATCACCACGGATGATGTCACCCAGTTTGGGTATTGAAACATCTGCAAGAAAACAACCAAGCTCAGAGAGCATCAAGGACACCCCAGGAGGCTTTCTACTCCAATTTGTACCCTTAACCAATTCAGCGAAATGTAAACAATGATCCCTCCTCAAATGTTTAATTTTGACATGATGTCATCACAATCTCATTCCCAAATGTTGCTTCCTGTTGTGCTCAGCTGCAATCTTTTCCTGCAGAACTGGCAGGAGGTTTTATTGATATTTGATTTATTATTACATTTATTGTACAACACAACCCGATATCTATAGGTATTTTCTGATAATTTTTCTTAGACAAACTTTAAAGCTTAGTTTTTGAAGACAACTGTGGGGGGAGGGAGGAGGAAGACAGGACAAAATACTAAAAAGTGCAAAAATTAATTTTTTTCTTGTGTCTCTTTTACACCCCCCTCCACCCCACCCACCCCTCTCTATTGTAGGTGATGTCTCTCCAGTGCATATGAATCCAATTTCCCAGTCTCAGTTTGTTCCTTTGGCAGAGGTCTTGTGTTGTGCTATATCTGATATGAATGCAGCTCGCATTACAGTTACACAGGAAGCTTTACTGCATCAGTTGGGAAAATACTACCCAGGTAATCGGCTGCATCAAGGGTTGTGGATATTGAATATAAACTTTCAGTTCAGGCTGCAGTGAGAAGAGTGAAATGTTAGATACTGCCTGGGAATGGGGGAGCCACCTTAATTCCCTTTGCAGATCAAAATGTGAAACAATGTCTTCTAACTTGCTTTGGGTCATCCTAAGAGTGATAATATAAACCTGGAAATGCACATTTGAAGCTGCCTTGTTTACCTGGCATTTTTGGAGCTTGGACCTCAAAGTGACACCAGCTCTTCCCAAGAGACACATAATGTATTTGTATCCAGTGAGCATGCAGAGATGTGCAGCCTCTTCCCATACACTGTGATGGGCAGAACCGCTCATTTCCAGCAAGAGACATGTCAACATCCTTCCCTTCTCCCTGTTATTTGGCCCTCTCTCAGCTAGCTACAGTGACTCCAGAAAATTGGTCCACTGACTGCAAAGTGCTTCCAGATGCTGTTCAAGGTGCTGGTAATCTATATATTTAAAGATGTGTGTGTGTGTTTTCCAGCTCTGGAATGCTTTGAGCAATTTCAGCCAAACTTTGTACTCTCTGGAAATTAGTACTGTAGGGATAAAACACCCCTAACACCCCTCGGGGGGGAGGGTGTTCTGTTAAGATACAGTCTGTTCTGTACAGCTTTTACCATACTACCATAAAATGGTTTCTACTGTACAGCACAGTGGAGTTGCCATGGGAACGGTTTCATAGTACTCCACAAGGAGGCTCCCTCTGGTAAGGGGGAAAATCCAACATTAGAAATTATGTTTGGTCTGGACATTTTCAACAAGGCTTTGCTTAGTTTTGAGGACAAATGTATGGTCATGATCAATAAAACATTACTGCAAGTCGGCCTGCCTGCACCACTACGAGACCGACAGGAGATACTTCACGCAGATTACATACGAGAAAAGACTTAGTACAAGGGTGCCCCCTTGGCACTTCTGGGAGCACAGGGAAAACATTTGTAACTAATTTAATTGTCACCCAAATCAGGGCTTTTCCTGTCTAATATAGGATTAGGATAAATAAATACCCATGCAACCCCGGGTTATCAGCTAGTGACGTATAAGGCCGTATGTTGCATGAGATTGAGATTTGAGGAAGTTTCCTTCCCTGGTTACATCTGCCTGTCCCATCAGATTCAGCAGGAGAGGCACGTTATAGGTTCCATCTATTAAGGGAGGGTCATTTCTGCCCTAGTGCTTTTCCTTTGGACCATCATTTCCTTGAAATTCCGATTGGCCCCTGCCCTTTTAAACTTTAGGAAAAACTGTTAGTAATGGCGAGCTTCCAAGCCATTGTACAGGTAGTCCTTGACGCCAATCATAATTGAGCCGAAAATTTCTGTTTCTTGCTAAGCAAGACAGTTGTTTTGCCTCATTTTACAACCTTTCTTACCACAACAGTTACTGTATTTTTCGGAGTATAAGGCACACCTTCCCCCCCCCCCAAAGGATGAAAATCTGGGTGCAACTTATATACTGAATACAGCATTTGTGGCCTCTTGAAACCTCACCAGTGGTGGGTTTCAAATTTTTTAGAACCTACTCTGTAGGTGTGGTCTATTTTATGGGCGTGGCTTGGCAGTCATGTGACGGTGGGAGTGGCCACCTTTTAAAATGTGGTGAAACTCATTTAACAATGCTCTTGCTTAGCAACCAAAATTTTGGACTCAATTGTGATGATAAATTCTTTCTTTCTTTCTTTCTTTCTTTCTTTCTTTCTTTCTTTCTTTCTTTCTTTCTTTCTTTCTTTCTTTCTTTCTTTCTTTCTTTCTTTCTTTTCTTTCTTCCTTTCCTTTCCTTTCCGTTGGGTCACTGGCAGCGGCGGGCCAGATTTACTTCCAGGTACGCCAGCGGAACCCCTTTTCCTGCTAAGGGAAGTCAGCATCTTGGATGGGTAGAATCCTCTGCTCTCATTGGAGGCTGAGTCTGGGCAAAGTCTTTAGTCCCGCCCTTCTGCGCACGCGTGCCCAGTTTCAAACTCAGCCTCTCCTGAGGCAGACGCGTCTCTTTGAACTCCGGATCCTTGGAAAATAACAGAAAAAGAAAAGAAAACGTTTTGGCTTGGCAGGTACTGGGGACTGGGCCAGCGCTTTGACTGCTCCTGGAGCAGCGCGCCTTAGCTGAGGGCCTCTAAGCCCTTCAGGGCTCGTAGGCAGCCGGCTGGAGAGGGGAGAGAAAGAGAGAGAGTTGGAAGGGGAGGAATCCCCTGAAGGGCTCCCCTGCTGGGCATCGCAGCCCGCTTCCCCGAAGGCCCAGGAACAGCCGTCGGCCCGGGAAACACGCCGCTGCTCCCGGACGGTTGAGCAGCGACCGTGGAGTCGGGGGGGATTTTCGGAAGAACTGCTTGCCCCCCCCCCCCCCGCCGCGGAGCGACCCGGCCAAGGAAAGGCAAGCCAGGGAAGGGCGCGCCGGGCCGTTTGGGGCCTTGTCGGCAGGCTTTCGGCCTGCAGGCGTGCGCAGCGCGTGGGCGGCTGGCGCCAGGCAGCTACTGCGTGGGCGGGCCTCTCTTGCATCGGGAGGCCTAAGAGCAAAAGCGAAACTATTTCTGTGATTGCTGAGCTTCTGCCTTGAGTTTGTGGCGCGATGGAAGGGCTTCCCGCTCCAGCCTCTACTGATTTGCCAGAGCCTGTGGCTGGGCCATCTTCTGCCCCGGTGGAGCCTACTCCAGAGCAGCCCCCCCTGCCTTCCACTTCCCAGGGGAAAGGAAAAGGGAAGGCCCCTGCAAAAAAGGCAAAAGCATCCAAGAAGTCTGACAAATCAAAGCCCACTAAAGCTACTTCTTCTTCTTCCACCTTTGAGAAGAGAAAGGATAGGGCCTTGGAAAGGCTGCATAGCAGAGCAGCAGACAGAGCGCAGGCCCAGGCCTCCCCTCTTTCTCGTAACTCGCAGGCACACTTGTCCCTCATGGCCTCTCCGGCCCAGGGGCATGGAGGGGGTGCTGCCATGAATCCCATTTTTCCCATCGATGTTTCAGGGATTTGGGGGCCTGATCAACCTTCACTGCCACCAGGGCCTCCTCAGTCAGCACTCCTGCCTCCTGGGATTCAGAGAATGGAGGCAATACCTTCCACTTCTGCGGCTTTTCCCATGCCTCTGCCTCAGCCAACCCTGGATGCGGCCAATATTCAGGCCATCATCGCTGCTGCCATGTCTCAAGGGTTTGCGGCTGGCCTACAACACCAGGTGCCTGGGGTTCCCATTGGCACGGGCCCAACGGGCCTTCCTCCACCCCCGGTTCCAGAGTCTGTTCCTGCAGGGTGTGTGGAGGAGGATGACGACCTGGAGAGCGTATCCAGTGCAGAGGAAGGGGAAATCCGGGAAGGGGGCCTTTCGGAAGATGAGGGCAGACCACCCGAAAAGAAGACTTCTTCAGGTCTGTTCCCTTCGGCCCTTTTCACTTCCCTGCTCTACAAGGCTAGGGCGGCTTCCAATTTCGCCCCTGCGACGGCCCCTGCTGCTCCAGCTCCGCGCTCGGCGCTGATTTCACCAGAAAATATGTTTGATGACGACATCTTGCCATCAGAGTCGATCCCGATGCCCAAGATCTTTGTTGATCTGGTTCAGCGCCAATGGGCCACACCTACCTCAGGGCCTGGACCGTCCTCCTCCGATAGGAGGTTTTTCAATGTGGCCGACGAGATGGCGCAATGCTTGACAATTCCAACCGTGGATGCCCCGGTCGTTTCCCTCTACACGGCGGCCAATATGCCTGGGGCCCCGGAGGACGTCCTGAAGCCGGAGGAAAAGAAGGCCGACCTCACCTTACAACGAGGGCATCAGGCGGCGGCGTGGGCCATCCGGGCAGCCACCTCGGCGTCGTTCTTCACTCGCCCCTGTCTTCTCTGGCTGCAGGACCTACAGCTACGTACCCCAGTTGCTGATTTCAGGGCCCACCAGGACATCGCCAAGCTGGTGGCAGCCGTGCAGTTTACATCTGATGCCACTCTGGCCTCGGCCAGGTTCGCTTCTAGGGCCATGGCGTCTTCCGTGGCTTCCCGACGTCTTCTGTGGCTGCGACAGTGGCAGGCGGATGTGCGCCACAAGTGGCGGCTGGCTTCCGCTCCATTCAAGGGCAGCTCCCTGTTCGGGGAGGCCTTGGATCCCTTCCTTATTGAAAACAAAGATAAGCGGAAGGTTTTGCCCACGGCCCCCAAGAAGGGGTTTCCCCGGGCGGCACCTTATCCCAGGCGGCCCTTTCGGTGTCAGGAGTCGGGTTCCTCCTTTCGGGCCCTCGACTATGGTTCGTCCTTTCGGGGGGCGGATTACGGGTCTCAGGGGTTTCGTTCCCAGGGTGGTTACTTCCCCAGAAACAGGCCAATCAGACCGCTTTCAGAGGGGCAAGCAGTCCAAGCGCCCCTTTCGGGGTGGGGGTCAGCGCTCCTACCGCCGGAACTAGTTCCCCGTCGGGGGGTTACCCTATTGGGGGCAGGTTGACCTTTTTTGCGGACGAGTGGGATAGAACCACGTCCGATGTTTGGGTTAGGTCCACGGTTAGAAACGGTTTATTGTTAGAATTTCTCTCTCCTCCCCCGCTCTGTTTTAGGGCTTGCCCGGTCTCTTCTAACCCTGAGAGGCGCCGCCTCATGCTGGAGGCGGTTCAGCATCTGCTGGAGATTAGGGCCATAGAGGTGGTTCCCGTGGAACAGCAGGGCCTGGGATTCTATTCTATCATCTTTGTGATCCCTAAGTCCTCTGGTGGTTGGAGGACGATTTTAGACCTTAAAAAATTAAACAGGTTTTTGCGTTACAAAAGGTTTAAGATGCATTCATTGCAATCCATTTTGTGGGGAGTCCGACAGGGGGATTTTCTCACTTCCATCGACCTCACGGAGGCCTATCTCCATATTCCCATCGCCCCGCAGCATAGGCAATTCCTCAGGTTTTCGTACATGGGACAGCACTATCAGTACACAGCGCTTCCCTTCGGGCTGTCTTCCGCACCCAGGGTCTTCACCAAAGTCTTGGCTGCTCTGTTGGCCAGCTTGAGGGAGGTCCCCATACGTTTAAACGCGTATCTGGATGATATCCTCCTTCTCTCCTCCTCCCCTGTAGGGGCTCGCAGGGACCTGGCCTCCACCATTCACGCATTCCAGCTCCACGGGTTTTCCATTAATATCCCCAAGAGCCATTTCCTCCCTACCACTAGATTGGTTCACTTGGGGGCCCTGATTGACACGGTGGGGGGTAGGGTCTTCCTGTCTAGGGAGCGTTTGGAGTCGCTCCAGGCTCTGGTTCGTCAGGTCAGGGGTGAGGCGAGGCCTTCCCTGGCTTCCCTATCTAAATTGCTGGGAACGATGGTTTCCTGCATCGGGATAGTTCCTTGGGCCAGGCTTCACACCAGGGATCTCCAATGGTTTCTTTTGCCATTTCAGAAGCGGCTGCTCAGTTGTTCCCTGGCCCGAGTACGTCTTCCCTTAGAGGCTTCCCGTTCCCTTCAGTGGTGGTTGTCCCAGGCGGTCACCAAGGGCCGTCTCTTCCAGGAACAGGAGCTTGTGACGGTCACCACGGACGCCAGTCTCTTTGGTTGGGGGGCCCACTGCCTGGGACAGTGGGCGCAAGGCCGGTGGGAGCCGACCGACTTGGCTCACAGCATCAATTGGCTGGAGCTCCGGGCGATCCACCTGGCTCTCCGTCACTTCCTCCCTATGCTGAGGGGGAGACATGTCATGGTGCTCACAGACAACATGGCGGCCAAGGCGCACGTGAACCGCCAGGGGGGCACCAGGGCGCACTCCCTCATGGTCGAGGCCAAGCAGTTGGGCCTCTGGGCCGAGCGCCATCTCGCCTCCTTGACGGCGGAGCACATTTCAGGGGTCTCGAATGTGCAGGCGGATTGGCTCAGCAGGGAGGTGATGGACAATGCGGAGTGGCAGCTGTGCCCCAGCCTCTTCCAAGACATTGTGGCCCTGTTTGGGGAGCCGGTGATAGACCTATTTGCCACTCCTTCCAACACACAGCTCCCTCGGTTCTTCTCTCGCTTCCCATCGCGGGGGTCGGAAGGGACGGACGCTTTGCGGTGCAACTGGCCCCTCGGCCTCCTTTATGCCTTCCCTCCCTTGCCACTTCTCCCCCGGGTCCTGCAGAAGATCGTGTCGGAGAGAGCGGAGGTGGTGCTCCTGGCCCCGCATTGGCCCCGCAGACCTTGGTTCGCGGACTTGAGGAGTCTCTCGGTGGAGCGGCCGTGGAGAATTCCCAACGACCGGATATCCCTTGTCCAGGGATCGCTGGAGCACCCGGACCCTCAATGGTTCCAGCTGACCGCCTGGCGATTGAGCGGAGCATCCTGACACGCGACAACTATTCCCCCGGTGTCATCCGCACTATCCAGGCGTCGAGGCGGCCCGCAACGAACCGTATTTATGATTCTACCTGGCGGGCCTTTGGCCGTTGGTGTGCGGGTGCCCACGGTGCGCCAGTTCTTCAAGGGTGCCTCGAACTTGACTCCGCCTGCGGTCCATCGTTATCCCTCTTGGGATCTTCCTCTTGTGTTGGACTCCCTCACTGAACCTCCGTTTGAACCATTGAGGGAGGTATCTCTGCGTTTCCTCTCCTTCAAGGTGGCCTTCCTCATTGCAATTACCTCAGCTCGCAGAATTTCCGAGCTGCAAGCTCTGTCGGTCAGGGACGATCTCTGTGTTTTTCACCAGGACAGAGTGGTTTTGAGGTTGGACCCATCCTTTATCCCGAAGGTGTGCTCTTGCTTCCACCGTTCTCAGGAACTGATCTTGCCGAATTTTTGTCCTGACCCTGATCACCCCCTGGAACGTAGATGGCACAGGTTAGACGTGCGCAGGGCTCTCAGGGTCTACCTTAAACGTACTAAGTCCTTTCGGACCTCGGAGGCCTTGTTTGTGTCCTTCCAGCCGTCTTCGCTGGGCAGGAAGGTCTCCTCGGTGACTATTGGGCGTTGGATCAGGGCCTGCATTTCCATGGCCTACCAGGCCCGCTCCGCGTCGGTCCCAGGCCGCCTAACAGCTCACTCCACGAGGAGCGCGGCCACCTCGGCTGCCTGGGCAGCCCAGGCTTCTCTTCAAGAGATCTGTAAAGCGGCCACGTGGGCCTCCCCTTCGCCCTTCATTACTCATTATAAGTTGGACACATTTGCATCCGCGGATGCGGCCTTTGGCCGGAGAGTCCTCCAGTCTGTAGTTCGTGCTGAGAGGCCTGTCCAATTGTGATTCCCGCCCTGGGACACCTACCGCTTTGGTACGTCCCATCCAAGATGCTGACTTCCCTTAGCAGGAAAATGAGCGTTGGTCCTTACCTGATACGCCTCTTTTCTGCAAGGGAAGTCAGCATCTTGTCCCGCCCCAGGGGTTTGTGTTAGCCTGTTAGTTTAGGTCAAGGGTCGTTCTGCCTTGGCTTCTGTTGGTGTTTGGTGTTATGTTACTGTGCTTCTCAGTGATTATTTTACATGGGCTCTCATTGATTGGATCCGACTGTTATTGACATTGCTACCTTCGTGGTCAAGACGCTTCGAGTCTGGCATCGTCTTCGTTTGAAACTGGGCATGCGTGCGCAGAAGGGCGGGACTAAAGACTTTGCCCAGACTCAGCCTCCAATGAGAGCAGAGGATTCTACCCATCCAAGATGCTGACTTCCCTTGCAGAAAAGAGGCGTATCAGGTAAGGACCAACGCTCATTCTCACCGGTTCTCTAAATTTTACCAACCGGCTCTCGCGAGTAGGTGCGAGCCTGCAGAAACCCACCACTGCCTCACATCCTTTGCCAAAATGGATGTGCAGAGGGTTTGGGAGCTTCTGGGGCTGGGGAGGGCAAAGATGAGCAACAAATGGGCCATTTTATGTTCATTTGTGCCCAGCCCCCAGGAGCATTCTACAAGCCTCCCTAAGCTTATGCGTGTCCTGTTTTTGGCAAAAAACGGACCGTTTTTTACTCATTTTTGCCCCTCCCCCCAGCCCCCAGGAGCACTTTGCAGGCCTCTAAACTCTCTGCATGTCCTGTTTTTGACAAAAAACGAGGCGTGCAGAGGGTTTGGAAGGCCTGCAGAGTGCAAAAACTTTTTAAAAATTTACCTCTTCAAAATCTTGGTGCATCTTATACCCCAGTGCTTCTTATACTCTGAAAAATACGGTAAGTGAATCACTGTGGTTGTTAAATTAGTAACAGGGTTATTAAGTAAATCCGGTTTCCCCATTGTCTTTGCTTATCAGGTCGCAAAAGGTGATCGCATGACCCCAGGACCCTGCAGCTATCATAAATTCATGCCAGTTGCCAATTTTGGCCATGTGACCATGGAGATACTGCAATGGTCATATGCAAAACGGTCATAAATCCATTTTTTTCCAGTGCTGTTGTAACTTTGAACGATCACTGAAGGAATGGTTGTATGTCGAGGACTATCTGTACTGAATGGGATGTATGATTGCCATCATTTTGTGTTTTGAGTTTTTAATAGTGTTTCTAATACAGTTTTGCATTCGTTACATTTATTTCTACTTTTTGTTGGTTTTAACTGTTGTGTGTCATCTAGAACAGGGGTCTCTAACCTTTGCAACTTTAAGTCTGAAGGACTAAAGCTTTGCTGGCTGGAGAATTCTGGGAGCTGAAGTCCTTCAGACTTAAAGTTGCAAAGATTAGAGACCCCTGATCTAGAATCATATATGCGAGATGGACAGCTATTCCTGACACAGGGGTCACTGAATTATCAAGTCCCTGGCTAGCAGATGGTTCAGGGAGCACATCCAATATATTTTGAAATGAGAACCTCATAGTTCTGACAAGGAGGAGCAAAGTACCGTTTGCTTCCATCTCCACTCAGGTTTTTGCAGTCCAATAATCCCAGGCTTGACAAAGCAGTTTGTTTCCTAACCCCCAAAGCAGTTCCAGTAACCTGTGTGGTGAAGTACTGTGATACTTTGAAAAGAAGTTCAGAGTTAATGAACATGCAGTGAAGCAATCAACTAATCACAAGCTTCCATTAGAAGAAGCTAGGGTTTACTTTGCAGGTCATTTGCAATGTTTATTATGTATTTGCTGCCCACTATTGTCCAACTGGGAGAAAGCATCCCATTACAGGCATTTAAAGATAAAATCTACGCCACATTGGACTCCTGAGTATACAGTTGTTCCATATAAAAGTTTGAAAGTGTACACCCCAAAAGGGATCTGCAATGTTTTAATATGAAGTGCTTTTTGTTTAAAATTCTGGTTAAGATACTCCATTTTATATCTCTTTTCTTTTCTTTTCATCACTGTAGTCAAACTCAGTATCTTCAACAAGCAATCTTTTACTCTTTGTTGGATTGTCCTGATAGTTTTCTTTTTAAACTATGTTTACTTGTATTTAGACATTTTACAGCAAAACTTTTGCTGGTAAAAAAAGAAACCCTTATAATTTTACCCCCAGTGAGATACTAAATGTAATATAAGTATATAAATCACAGATCAGTTCTATTAGTATAGTTGAACTGCAATAACTGAAATTACATTCCAGCTTGCTCAAGACATTTTTATGTTCCCGTTGAAGGATCTGCCTGCTTCCCTCTAGAAAATATAATTTGTTATTTAATAGATCCTAAAGTCAGTTTCCAGAGAGGGTTACCTCCTTCAGTCTAAAGGTAGATTTCATTTTTGGTAGCAATTTATGACTGTCCTGTTCAGGGGTATCATCAAGCTTTGTAGATGCACTTTTAACTAGTATTTTGAAACACTTTTTTGAATTCAGATCCAAAGTACAGCTTATAGTGTTATATTGCTTTACCACATTTTTGCAATAGCAAACTTTTTCTGATATTAATTTGTTCCCAGCCTTCTGTTACTTAATTTCCTTTATGATACTATTCTTATCCTCTAGTACAGGGGTCTCCAACCTTTGCAACTTTAAGTCTGAAGGACTTCAGCTCCCAGACTTCTCCAGGCAGCTTTGCTGGCTGGAGAAGTCTGGGGGCTGAAGTCCTTCAGACTTAAAGTTGCAAAGGTTGGAGACCCCTGCTCTAGTAGACAGCATGGCCAGTGGGAATTACAGCCCAACACATAGTGGGGGAATAATATCACAAAACTCTTATTTGGTCTTTTTGATTAGGAAACTTATTTGTGCGCAGTGAGGGTTTCATATTTGTTTTTCATTTTCTAAAGACACTGTATATACAGTATTTAGCAATAAAGAAGACCTAACTGAAATCAATGACATTTAATTCTGGGGGGGAAAACATAGTATTATATCATCATAGGCGCTTTTTCATAATTTATCGTGAAGGCGAATATGGCCAGAATCTAAAATATTTTTAATTTTTTTTTCTTTTGGTTTTCTCCAAAAATATATTTTAACGTCAATTACATTTCTTCATACAATGTGTTTGTTAAGTCACCAATATTTTAATATTTTAAGTATTACTCAATGCTACCATATTTCTAATATCTCAGTTTTCTATAAACACTAATGAAAACATTTATTAATAAAATTTAATAACCAGGATTATATCTCTGAGTCCCCTGAATTTGTAGTCTTTAAGAGCTATAAATTCCATTATATTTTTTGCACACTGTTAATCATAATAATACATTTAAATATGCCTAATCACAATCTTCCACCTCCTAACCTTAGTATATTTATGGTTATAATAAATTATGTGATATATCTATTTCTATGTTACCATTTCCCCCGTTTATACTAGGCTGAGAGATGACAGATAGAGACAAAATATCTTGCAATTCTGTGATTATATGAAAAACTAATAGAAATAAAATATTTTAATGTTGAATGAATCCTAATAAAGGTTATTATCCTTATTATTCTAGGTATTGCAACTCCCACCCATGATATTCTCTACAGTACTCTCGGGATGCTAATTAAAGAGCGAAAGATATACCATACTGGGGAAGGATACTTCATAGTAACCCCAAATACCTATTTTATCTCTAATAACACCGCGAAGAGCAACAAGAGGACCTTGCTGGAAGACAAATGTCTCCCCGAGCCTTCTTTCACATACTTGGTAAGCATGGAAGATGCTACAGAGTTGGCACCGGATCCTTTGCCTGTTGTCTCACACTGTAGATCCTGTTACTGTTTCCTTGGGCACAATGAAGTGAAACCAACAAAATGTCAGGAATTAATTAGCCAGGAGCCTAATGGGAAAAGTCAAAAAGACTGCTGTGAATCTAGAGCTTCACTTCCAAAACCTAGTACAGAGTCACTTGCTGATGGAATTGCCCATTCAGTACTTTCCGCCAAGGGAAAAGATAAGGCTAAAAGGTTTAGCCTTAGCCTCTTTTGGCGCAACACTTCCAAGAAAGAAAAGGCTAAGAAATCCCACTCTACATTTTCTGCTCAGTTTCCTCCTGAGAAATGGCCAGTCCGAGATGAAGATAATTTGGAGAACATTCCACGGGATGTTGAACATGAAATCATCAAGCGTATCAATCCTATATTGACTGTCGACAACTTGACTAAACATACAGCACTCATGCGGAAAATGGAGGAACAGAAGAAGTATATCAGCAAAGGGACTTCTACAGAAGTACTAACAATGAAGCACAAACACATTTCAAAAGCACACAGTTGGAAAAAACAGAATAAAGCCGCGAAGTATCACAGGAAGGGACAGCATATTAAAGAAAAACGAGGAAAATATAAAACCAGTGAAGTGGTACTGGCCGATGACCATTTGGCAAGCTCCGTTGAACATCCATTATGTCATCTCTCAAGCGAAATGATGGTTTGCAAAAGAGAGCTGTTTGATGATGCATTAGATACGGAGCCTGCCCTTTTATATAAAAAGGAAATTAATAACCCCTTTCAAGATATTCCAATTAGGAAGAACAAGTCATCCAAAGGTTATAAAAATCAGAAAAATTGTGATATAAACTCCAAGGCTGTTAGATCAGAGAGGCATCATTCATGGTCCCAGTCTTTAGATTCCTCACAAACCATGGACTGTAAACCTAAAGTCTCTCTCTCTGGGATGTGCGATGCTGAAGATGACAAGAAGAAACACCCAGATCACCAGCAATGCCCAGTTTTACGAACAGATGGCACACAGACATCCTTGGCAGAGAGAGCCACTTGTAAATGTAATCTGCAAAGAGAGACAAACTTCCAAAATACAATGGAGATGCAAGAGGCTTCTAACATTTATGCTACATTCAAAAATGAAGAAAAGAAAAAGCATCCCAAAAAATATATTCAAACGCGCTGTGATAAAGCAAACACGTGCAGTTTACCAAGTCAGCCTTCAGATTCCTATCTTCCCACTGATGCAGGTATTACCTGCCAGTTTAAACAGTCTGAAGTTGTTGCCGCACACATACAAAAGGACTTTAAGAGTGAGACACAGTCCAAGAACACAAACAAATGGCTTGAGTCTGTGAATCCGCAGTTCGATGGATTCATTTATGATGATCCGGTTCAATATCAAAAAGTGGATAATGATGATGCTCGTAGTCCTATGTATAATGACCTTGTCCAGGAAGAAGAAATTGAATCATCCAAATTGAAATCTTATCAACTCCGATATAGAACAGAGTCGGAAAAATGGAATGACGTAAGAGAAGACACGAGTCCAAAAGTATTGGGAAAGGAAAAGGCTGGCCCACTCTTTCGAAGCTACCCAAACGATGCAGATACTGTTGATACATACCAACATGAAGAAAGTGGTTTTCGTAGTCGTAGTAAATCAAAGGGTACCTTAAAGGAACATGACAAAATGAACTTAGAAGGAGAAACTTGCATGTGCCACCAAGTGTCCTCTAAAAACAATGAAGAGAATGAAGGTATTTATGATCAAGACCGGAGAACTGATAGAAATGAAAGGCATGTCCTTGAATTCAGTGAGGTGCAGGAAGCAGAGAAAAGAATTTGGGACAAGTCAGCCAACAAAGTGGCTATGGAAACATCCAAAGACTGGGAAATTAAGGCAGACCTTGTGGGAATACGACAGTCTTTTGATAACTCAGGTGATGCTCCTCTAGATCGGGGAATCCAACATGACCAAAACCACTTACAAGACACAGGAAACCAGAGTATAACAGGAGATAGTGGGATAGATTCTCCCAGGTAAGCACAAACATGGAGTGCTGTTTCTATTGCCCATCTCCATCTATTACGCTTAGTATGGTCTTCAAGCTTAGGTATACTGGGAAAATGTTAATTGAATTGTTGATTTTTTTTTTTTCATCTCTGCCTGCACTTGAGCTTCGTCCATAAACTATAGCAGGGCCTACTGGTCTGCTCAGGTAACATCACTATGGTGAGAGCTGCTTTGATTGTGTTGGCTTTCAGTTGCAAATCAAGGTGTTGATTGTCACCTTTAAAGCCCTATTGCCTTGAAACCTGACTAGCAGAGGTGGGCTGCTGCTGGTTCGGACCGGTGCAGGCAAACAGGTAGTTTTGACCAGCAGGTGCTACCCACCCACCCTGGCGCTCTCCTGTCCTATCACTGATTTTTAAGCTGACCGCATGCACAGAAGGCACAAATGTACATTTTTGGTGCTGCGCGAACTGGTTGTTACAAAGTGGTGGGTTCCTAATCTGTTTACTACTGGTTTGCTGAAAAGGCGTTTTGCGCGGCTGCATGTTGCTGTGCATGCGCAGTTGACTGAAAACTGTTCTGCACATGTGTTGAAACATGCTGGCGACGGCAGAAGAGACTGGGGAACTGCTTCGGGAGCATGGCGGGTCTGGGTCGTGGCCAGGTCCAGCAACCCTGGCCACCATACCACTACTGGGTCATCCAAACTGGTCCAAATTGGTAGGAACCCACCACTGTTGTTACATTATGTGATGCCCACATCTGGTAACTAGGCTTGTGTTTCTACTTGTCCCATAAGACCTGGTAGGAAGGATGTGTTTCAAATTCCATCTTGAGGAATTGTCTTTGTCAGGGATCACAAGGCATTCATGCCTTTTCTGTTACTGTCTCTCCTTTGAAACAGCACTCAAAGTTAAGTCACCACCATCTCTTTTGCCATTCAGGAAAGCCCCCCCCCCCCCCCCCCCCATACCTGGCTATTCTGGAAACTCTAGGATCTGAAAACTCTATGAGGATCTTAATCATGCAGGCCATGGTTGTCCCAAATATGTTTTTTTCCTGATAAGCAATTGAACTTTCTTGGTGTTTTCTTTGAAAATGTTTCACTTCTTATCCAAGGAGCGTTTGTGGTTCAGAACTGAAGACATTTCTTGGATGAGAAGTGAAATGTTTCCAAAGAAAACACCAAGAAAGTCCAGTTGCTTTTTGGAAAAAGCACATTTAGGATGTAGGATTGATAGTATGCAGATCCTCCTCTGGCAAAATGTGACTCTTGTTTTCATTATTGTTTCTTCATTGTGTTAACTAACAGGAAGGTTTAATGTTTGGTTATCTTAACTGAGCAGCATATAAACGAAAGTAATTATATACTGTAGTTCTCATCAAAAGCCTGGATTAGGCTAGTTGTAGGTGATGAGGTGGCTCAGTGGCGCTCAGTGATGATCAGCAATTTGGTGGTTCGAATCCCTAGCACCGTGTTAATGGACTGAGCTCCCATTACTTGTCCCAGCTTCTGCCAACCTAGCAGTTCAAAAGCATGTAAAAAATGCAAGTACAAAAATAGGAACCACCTTTGGTGGGAAGGTAACAGTGTTCCGTGCGCCTTTGGCGTTTAGTCATGCTGGCCACATGACCACGGAGATGTCTTTGGACAACGCTGCCTCTTCGGCTTTGAAACGGAGATGAGCACCACCCCCTAGAGTCGGGAACGACTAGCACATATGTGCAAGGGGAACCTTAGTTGATGGGAGTGTTTCTACAATGCCTTACAAGCATCAACAGAAGCAATTTGCAAGTATTTTGGCTGCAATTGGCTTGTCATGAACCTTTCACAGTAACAAAGCTCTGCATTAGGGCTATTTCAGGCCAGAACACTAACCAGATCAGGCAGGATGGATATAAACTGGTTACAGCTTACTGGGTTATGTTCCCTCATACTTAAACAAATATGTACAGTATGGTTTCCAAGGATTTGGGTAACTTTATAGAACAGCATGTAAACATGGAAAACATTTATGGAACATTTATGGAAGCTAAATGACTATAAAGACTGTGTAAAGAAACCTTAAAATGAAAGCCTTTTAAACAGATTTTTGGACAACCTTCAAATAGCCAATATTTTTTCTAAAAGTTTTGGAGTTGTCTGATATTTTTTTGTTATGTACAATGAACTATGGAAAAACTTTTTGTGAAACTTTTGTTTCAAAAATACAATTCTTTCCAGAGCACAAAGTATGGTATCTGCTAATTCTGCCATCTTGTATGGACTGAAGAAAAGCAGCAGCTTCCTCAAAAACTTAGAAGGTATAGAGAAGACTTTACACAGCAGAAAGTCTCTTACCCCAAACTCCTTGCTTCAGTTGACACTTGTGATGAATGTTTGATTTTTCCTCCTTTTTTAACCGTTGATGAGCCTGTTTGTAAATCTATTAATGTATTTGCTATAAATGTCTTAAACTAACACGTGCTAATGTAGATAAGATATTAGCTATTTCTCCCATAAAATGTATGAATACTTTATAATAAACATTTTTACTGTTTTTTACTGCTGTATTTGATAATAATAAGCTCAGATCCTAGTAACTTCAGGGATTCTTTCTTTGAAAAATAAATGTATGGTTATTCATTAGTTTATGTCAAATACATTTCTTTTAAAATAAAGCTATACTTATTAAATTGATTGTTATTATTATTACTACTATTACTACACCCAATTATGAAGTCACAGCTACCAGTTCATTCACATGTACTATAATGTATCAGCAAAGTATACATGCAAATTCAAGCAAACCTTTTGTAATTAACAAATGGAAATTTTGTCAATGTACAGATTTTCCAAGATTCTTTGGTATGGCACCCATTGTGTCAATAACCACCGTGACCCTCGCAACTGGTTTATGCTGCAATTTTTCAACTCTGATTTTGAGATCTTGATACTTTGTGATTTTTCTCCAATTCTTTTGTCTTCTATTCTACTCTCCCCTGGTATTGCTACATCAATTATCTACACTGTCTTCTTTTCAGTCACAGTTAAATCTGATGTGTTATGAGTCAAGACTATTAGTTTTCATTTAGAAATCCCACAATATTTTAATCTGCTCATTCTTAATTTTAAACCCACTTTTTTTCATTATAGGTAGTCTTTAACATACAACCACAATTAAACCCCAAATTTCTGTTGTTTCAGTAAGTGAATTTTGTCCCATTTGTGCCACAGTTAAGCAAATCACTAAATTGTTCTTAGTAACAAGTTTATTAATTAAATCTGGCTTCCCCACTGACTTTTGTCAGGTCACAAAAGGAGATCACATGACCCAGGACACTACATCATATACCTACCATTGCCAAGTGTTGGAATTTTGATCACGACCATGGGGATGCTGCAATGGTCATGTGACATTTTCAGTGACATAACTTTGAACTGTCACTAAATAAACTGTTGTAAGTCAAGGGCTACCTATACTGGTACATAATTTTTACAGATGTTCCAGTGAATCATTTTGGCAACTGTTAGGTTGTTGTTTACAATCAGTTTGGGCTATCTTCTTGCATGAACTCATATGATCCACGTTTCTTCTGCTTCTTCACGCAATATGTTGAATCATTTGATAATTTTTCAATTCTGGCTTAAATTGCATTAGTTCAAATAGTTTACTCTTGGGCAGTCAAAATCAAGCTTTCAGTTTCTTTAATGTTCCAGTTGTAAGCCATTGACAGATTTTATCTTTATCCACCTTCCCCTTGATCTAATCATGCTTTTCCTTGCCAGAATTCTATTTGTTTTTATTACATTATTTTGATATTCATATTTTGTTTCCTGTACATTCATCAAGTTACAATTTTTAGCTTCAATGAATACTTGTTCTTGGCTGTCTTTCATATAATCAACCAAGGCACACTTATTAAATTGCCATCAAGATACAAATTCCTTCATTTGGATCACATTCCAGACATTTCAGCAAAATGATGGTGGATGAATCACATTTTTCAGTGGTAAAGTATTGCAAATTCATGACTAAGAATATTCCTGAAATAAAAAAAAATTATGTGAAAATATGTTGCGTAGATGCAAAAAATATACTTTTACAAGTATTCCTTATTTAATTGGAACAAGCAACCCAGTTAAGCAAAACGTTCAGTAGGTTAAATGAAACTGCTTACAATCTTCCTTTGCTTTGTAAACTTGCCAAGTCTTAAATGCAAGAATGGTCATAAAGTCACCCTTGTAACTCTGAATGGTCACTGTCTGAGGCAGTCACTAAATGAGGACTCCCTGTAGCTAGTGGTTCCACCCGTGGTGTGAAAACAGACACAGTGCCTTCATTCATCCTCACGTTCCATTTGCTGCAGCACAGATATGCTCCACTAACCATTTCTCATGATTGTCTTCTCATAACTTGGTCTTCATGTGGTCTTGCCAGCAGCACACAAGGTGGCAGAAGCCAGCCTAACATATTCTGCTATAAAACCAGCATTTAACCTGCTATCTCAAAAGAAGACCTCCCAGGGGACATAAAAGAGACATCTTCAGAGAACTGACCTCCAGTTGGTTTGGTCAATCTGTTTTCGGACTGCCACGGTCTTCCCCCGCTCCCGAATTGTGGCTGCCAGAGAACTCGAGCACCCCCTTGATACAGCCTGTTTTACTCTGTAGTTTAGATTTGGAAATACCATGTGAAATATGGGCTCTGCAGACTCACATGATGGCCTCACCTTCATAAACCAATACTGGCTTACACTGAGGCACCCGTCTTCTTCCGGGCAACGGTTTATAAAGTTTTAACCCCCATCTAGGGGTGTGCTGTATGAAACATGAGGCTCTATCTAAACTGTTCCTCCACTGGAAGAGTGAAATACAGAAGTTGAACTGTGAACAAAATAAAATAAGTTGTCAGGGTTCCAAGTAACACTCCCAAAGAAAGAAGACTCCGAGGCTTGAGTTTCCTCAAAGTTTCATTTTATTAGAGATGTCATATTGGCACATCTGGGAAAACCCGAATGTGAAAGCTCAAGTCCCTTCCCAGCACCCACATGTCCATCACATGGTCCAATCAGGCACTGTCCATAACTGGAGATGTCTCCCAGTCACACCACTCTAAGTGCAGGGCAAGATGTCGTTGACTCTCTGAGAAAGTAATGTTATTTAGACTATAAATCTCCTATACTCCATATAATCCCCCCTCCCATTTTCCCACAGCATTGAATGTCCAGGCTGTGGGAAACAGCTTGAAACAGGTCTGAAGGCCCAATGCAAAAGATGGCTTCCAGGCCTGACAGGAATAGTAGGGGAAGGAGCACAGAACACCTGGCTCACTCCAACCTTCCAGAATAATAAACAGATGAGCAAGAGTTGATCAACCTGATCTGTATTTATTCAGTTTTTTATCCTGCCTTTATCCGTTTTTTATAAATAACTCAAGATGGCAAACTTATCCAATACTCCTTCATTCTCCCACTTTCCCCATAACAACAATCAAGTGGGGTGGGGTGGAATGAGAAAGAATAACTGGTTCAAAGTCACCCAGCCTGCTTCCATGCCAAAGGCAGGACTAGAACCCACTGCCTCCAGGTTTCTAAACTAAAGGCTTAATCATTAAACTGATTTTCTCCCTCCTTACTACAAAAATCGTGGTTTGAAAGGGAAAAGGTTTTGAGGAAGAAATGTGGGAGAGTAGAAGGGAAACGTGGTCTTTCTATGTAACAGAAGCCCAAGAGCAAATAGATCACCGTGCTGAAACTGCAGGCAAGCATCCCATTTTTAATGCATCCAGCATATTGGGCAGAGCTTCAACTGCATGGTCATAGCTGCCATTTTAACTTTTTTGATCACATCCTGCAAACACCCGTCTGCAGGGGAGGTCAGTGTATGTAGGAAGGCAAACTATGTTGCTATAAGAGCTCTTCCCTGGTCCCATGGCTGAATTCACACACTAACCAAGTGACAGCTTAGCAGTATATGGTCCAGCCCACTGAAAATCTTAAATCATTTAGTTTGATAGCACTAAACCATTATTTTCTAACTGGCTACTTTAAAATGAGTGGATATCAAATCCCAGAATTCCTAAAGTTGTCAATTGGAAAAACACTGCAAGGTGTCCAATTCGAATACTTCGAAAAATTTACAGGAACCATATGTGAGTGAGCACAAAAATTCGTATTTAATGCTTCCCCCATAAAAGTGCATTCTAACCACAATATAAAAAAGTAACAAACATAAAACAATTAATTTTACACACCAGAAAAGAATATCTTCCATTAACATCTTTACTAGCAGGATGAAAACCATACCATTACAGGTAGTCCTCAACTTACAACCACAATTTGATCCAAAATTTCCATTGCTAAGTAACAATTGTTAAGTAGGTTTTGCCCCATTTTACAACCTTCCTTGCCACAGTTGTTAAATAAATCACTGTAGTTGTTAACAAGGTTGAAATCTGACTTTGTCAGGTTTCAAAAGGTGATGACATGCTCTCTGGATGTTGCAACAATCATGCCAGTTGCCAAGCATCTGAATTTTGATCACATGACCATAGGGATGCTCCAACAGTCAGCACCATTATCACCTTGAATGTTCACTAAACAAATGGTTGTTAAATTGAGGATTACCCTTGCAAGGATTTAGAGGCTAAAATGGACAAAAGTTACAGAAAAGTTAAGAGATAACATTTGACAAAAAGACAAGTGAGAGGCATAGTTCTACATTTTTTAATTGTTCCCTATTATTTAGACACACACACACACACACACGCGCGATACTGTTGACCCAGGAACTCTGGGGATTTTTAGACTGTTGTACTCCACCAAATTTAGATATATTTGCAAAACTTTAGACTATACAGAATACCTGATGTTTCATAATAGATTTCAAATCAAGCATATTCGAGGCGAGTTCCTTTTATACAGTTCTTAAAAACTCCCTTTAAAATAATAATCTTATATCATTCAGTCTCAGACCTTTTACTGCCTCGCCCTTCTCACTACAGACAAGAATCTACAAGTAGTTTGTTTTCTGTTTCGCCCGTGGAAATTGTCCCATTGTTTTGAGAGCTTTCTCAATTTCATATACTATTGGTCCAACAATTTCCATGCAGTTTTGTTTCTATGTAGTTTTATTATCACATTTCATTCATCTATTTTGTCACTGTTTGGTGCATTCCTCTTCCCTCTGACAAGCTGGTTGCATTAAGCCTGTTCTAAATAGAATTTTTTTTCTACTGTACAGTGCAATACTAATGTAATTCAATTGTATAGATTGTGAAGGATGTGTCTGTTTTATTTTTATAGTTATAATGTACACCGAAGACGGCATTTAACATAACAAGGTGCAGTGACAATAAAGTAAACTTAAACAGAGCTAATAGGAGGCTATCTTATCAACATCATTATTTATTTATTTAGAATGTAAATAAATTTGAAATAAATAAATAAATAAATTATGAAAACCTGAACCTACCTACCTTCCCACTTAACGTAGGCCCTGGGAAAGCCAGTTACCAACCTCTCCCCTACTTCGGACCACGCAAACCTTGGCAGAGAGTCTGCAAACACTCCACTTTCTAGCTTGAAGGTGAAGAAAGTTAGCATCCACCCCTCTTAGAAGAATGAAATATGTTAGGAATGTTAGGAAATATTAAAAAGACAGAATATTATTATTTTTCCCTAAAGGAGAAACATGTTTCTAAAGACAGAAACTCAGAGCCTCAGCTCTCTGCCCTAAGTAAGAAACTAAGGGGCCAACTTTTAGAAATGCAGATTTGATAATCCATTCAAGATAGGATTAAAACCCCAAGGAAGTCAGCAGCTAGCATTACATTATATTTGTTAAACAAGATTTAAAAACCCAACTCATTGCTGGCCTTTGCCAGGCAAACTACTTCAAATCAAATAACAAAATACATAAAGCAAGAAGCCTCTAAATTACAAACTGCTATAGAACAAACTATATAAAAATCCAGGTGCTCATCAAACCAGGTGTTCAGCTCCCCAGGACCTCAAACTCATGTGGTCCTGTCCATCAATAAACCATCTTTCCAAGCAGCCTCCATGTTTCCAGTGTCTTTTTCCACACTTGGAACTGAACCCAGAAGGACATTTCTTCCAACGGAGAAGACTTGCTTTCCTTCCTTCCTTCCTTTTCTCCCTCCCTCCCTTTTCTTCCTTCCTTCCTTTTCTCCCTCCCTCCCTCCCTCCCTTTTTTTCTTCTTTTCCTCCCTCCCTCCTTTCTTCCTTTCCTCCCTCCCTTTCATTCTATCTTTCCTTCTATCTTCCTTTTTTCTTTCTTTCTTTCTATCTTTCCTTCCTTCCTTCCTTCCTCCCTCCTTTCTTTCTTCTTCTTTTTCTTTCTTTCCCCTCACCTTTTCCAATTCCTACCCGCTAACATCTCGCCCCTGTCCCCTTCCAGACGCGCCGAAAGCAGCCCGGATGCCACCCAGAGGCAGGGACGGGGCAGCCCTCCCAGAGCACCAGCGCCGCCCCGTGTCTCCAGCCGCAGCAACCAGGAGAGTCCCGGCGGCCTGCCTTCCACGTGGGCGACCTGACTGCTCCGCGGGGTGAACGCCGCACCTGCAGCCCCGGCAAGCCGCTTGGCGGGTACCGAGGCAGCGTCGTCCCCGTCGGCCGCCTTCTCCCCCTGCACGGCCGCCGCGCTTTCCTCGCTGCTCCGCGGCCGCCGCTCCTCCTCCCGCCCCGCCCCTCTTTCCCCCCCGCAGGGCCGGCGGGGCGGAGCTCTTTCCTTTCACGCCGGCCTCGGTTTCGAGTAGCCGCTTCTGCCCTCGCCTCCGCGGCCAAGACTCCCAAGAAATGCCCGCCGCCCCCCGCTTCGAGTCCCAGAGCGAGGACGACCTGGAGCCCGAGACCCCCATGGAGCCCGACGCCGCTCCGCACCACGCCGGCCACAAAAAGAGCAAGGTAGGCAGCCAGGCCGGCGGGCCAGCCTCGTGGCAGCAGCAAGCGGCCGGGGAAGGAGGGGCCGAAGGCGGGGCAGCGGGCCAGGAAACGACGCGGCTGCGCGAGGAAGCCAGCGGCCTGCTTGCTGCGGTGTCGGCCTGGCCTGGCTCCGGAAGCGGAGGGCTCGAGGGCGGCGGGGGCTTCCCTGTTGTAGGGCTTCCCCGTCGTTCATCCCCCTGCCCTGGGCTTTCCTTTCGTACAAAAAAATGGATCCCCCCTTGCACCCCCAATTACAGCGGATATACTAAAACGAGGCGCTCACGTCTTGCTTCTCTTTCTCACCCAAAAATGTTTTATAATCCAGTTTTTACCGTATGTAAAACGTATAAGCATATTTACAAGCTTGTTTATTTCCTTCCTCCTGCTTCTAAAAGTAGGACCACGTGGAGGAGCGGAAGGCCGGAATGCGCCCCTCCTCCGCTTTCTTAAAATTTCACCTTTTCACCCGTTTTCATTTTTGCCAGCTTGTCAGAGATCTTAGAATTTGAAGGTTTATATATCAGCATGTAAAAAAAAAAAAGCAGGCATGGCAAGAAATGCACCAAATATCGTTTTATGTGTAAACTAAGGTATTGGTAATGAAAGTTTTTGTGATAGAAAACGAAAAGTTAGTAAAAGGTCCCTGTACAATGGATATTCAGTTACATTTCCATTTTTATATATTTCCGAATATTTTCAGCATTTCTTTTTTTATTTTTTATTTGTATTGCAAAAGTTTTATTCAGACAAGTTTTCCCCCCTTTTTACCCCCCCAACATATAATATAAAATCACATACAAAAATTATACCCCTCACCTCCCCCATCTTAAAACAAAGTTCTCATTCAGATATTAAATATTATACCCCCTCGCCACCCGACAGACATGATATAAATTTAGTGTATAATACATCAATCTCTCCCTAACACCCTCTTCTAAGTTAATTCAACATGTAGACATCATAACATAACCATGTCCCATTATTCCCATCTCTATATTACTTATCCACATATATTTCCCCACCCTCCACCCTAACCCACCCCTACCTCCCAATCAATCCCACCCCCCTGACTTCCGCTATACCACTTTAAAAATTCCAAACATCCCAAATATTATTTAATCTATTCACCTATCAATCCAAACATTCTTACCTAAAGGCTACATGGTATTTCCCTGTCTGATATTTATTCTGTATATAATCAATCCATTTTGCCCATTCCTGTGTATAATTCTCCTGTTTCTGATCTTTTAAAAAAGCTGAGATTATTTTCAGCATTTCTAAACATTTTATAAATGGCTAATATTTTTTCCCTCTGGATAATATATTTTTTCCTATTGTCCCCACTTATTCGTATCCATTTCCTGTATTCATGTTTATACTCATATGTGCTATTTTATACATGATTGACAAAATAAATAAAATAAAATAAATTAAGTTTCATGTATCCCTATTTTGGATACCTGTTAGGTGATTGATTTAAAGAGTTGGAATCAAAATATACCTGGAAGGCTCTAGCTTTGGGTAAAAGGAAGATCAGTTGGGATGAAGGAAATATAATTGTCTCATTTAAATATATAACATTGCAATGATTGAGCCGTAATTTAATATCCATCTTTGGGGATATATTTTAATGCTTTAATTTTCAGACAGTTGCTTAACAATAGTAACATATTACTGAATGATTATTGTTGATTTTGGCAACGAAAAAAGAATTAGAAGAAAGCACTCTTTTTGTTTCCTATATTTTTAATAATTATATTACAATTTTTAACAAGAAATAGAGAAAACAACGTGCATAAGCCAATTAAAAAACATTTTAAAATTTAAAACATTTTTTCTTTGAATTTCTTGTTTTTTTAAAATTTGTGTTTCTTATGTTTCTATTGTAAGGTAGACAGATTGGTGTGGAGTTGGGCAGCCTTGTATATTGTAAAATTTATTTATTTTATTTATTTATCGTATTTATATCCCGCATCCATCTCCCACAGAGGGACCCGGGGCGGTGCACAGGAAAATTTAAAAACAAATACAAATATACAAAAACTAAATTAAATAAGTAACATAAAATTAGTTATTAAGTTATAGTAACAAAAGAAATAAAAGGAAAAAAAGAAATCTCCAAATTGAACATAATAAATTGATATACATCACTGAAATGTATTGCATGTTTAATAATTATATTGAATTCTGCATTAAAACTGTTCTTGTAAAATACTATATTATGAAATCTGTGCCAAAAAGAAAAAAAGATGCCATTTGTTTAATTAGTAGAAAGATAGCTGTTTTAAAACTTGATGGGTTATGTATTCTTTAAATATCATCCATCATGTCTAGAGCAATAGTACTTTTTGTGGATGGAGCATTAACTACCATTTAATGCACAAAGTCTGTAGAGATTCTCCATCATGCAGATTGTCCCAAAGGTGCTTTTTCAGGAGGCAATTGGACTTTCTTGTTTTTTCTTTGAAGATGTTTCATTTCTCATCCAAGAGGCTTCTTCAACTTTTGACAGGATAATGGGGAATGAAAGGATTTATATTCCTTGCAGACAGGTGGTAATTTGCATCCTTTTAGGGGGTCCTTGAAGCACTTGGAGGTTTATCTTTGTCCTCAGGATCACTGAATGGTGTGGGAGCAGGAATGCATTTCCAAAGGAAAAAAATGTAGACTACAGGAACCATTTGCACCACTTACCTGAGGACACAGGTAAACCTGCCAAGAGCTTCAAGGACCCTCTAAAAGGATGCAGATGACCAGCTGTCTGCAAGGAATATAAGTCCTTCCATTCCCCACTGTTCTGTCAGAGCTGAAGAAGCTTCTGGGTTGAGAAGTGAAACATCTTCAAAGAAAAAAGTCTAGTTGAAAAAGCATCTTTGGGACAATTACTGCATAGAGCAGGCAGTTCTGGATAATCTGTACATAGAGCAGATGCAAACAGATTTGGTTTAGGTATGGATTCAAAGCACTTGTGTCCCAAGCAGATGTGTGTCAGGGTAGGATTTGGAAAACCAGGGTAGTGGCCATTGGGGCAGCAGAGATCAGGGAAAAGAAGGTGTGTGTGTGTGTGTGTGATGTATTCCATGCTTGAATTTACCCACGGTGGTTGGATGGTAAAGGAAAAGATGGTCCTGGGAAGATCAAGGCAAGAGTTGCAGGTTGCCTGGGCCAGTTAGATAATGCCATGCCTGGATTCAGGTTTGCTGCATGAAGAGTAATAAAAGGAAGGAACTGAAGAGCATAAAAGGAGGGGAGGACCTGGGAAAGTCAGAACATAGGCCCGTGATGGTGAACCTATGGTACGCCTGCCACAGATGGCACGCAGAGTGCTCTCTGCAGGCACGCAAGCTGTTGCCTCAGCTCAGCTTCACCACGCATGTGCGTGTGCCTCCTCCCACCAGCCAGCTGGGTTTTGGGTCTACCGCACATGAATAATGGGCAGGGCGCATGTGGGAGACATGTTGGGGGGGGTCTTGCACACATGCAGGGGGTTGTGGCATGTGTGGGGTTTCATATGTGTGCATGTGCAAGGGGCGGGAGGCATGCGCAGGGGCATGGGGAACGCAGAGCGTTTCACATGCATGCGTGGAGGGCGGGGGGTGCACAGGGGGTGTCACGTGCATTGCATTATGGGTGCGCACACATGTTTTTGGCACGCAGTTACGAAAAGGCTAGCCATCACTGACATAGGCCATAAGAAGGAATAAGGTGAAGTGTGCAAGGTATGCCCTTCTCATGCCCTCAGATCCTTAATAGGTTTTGTCAAAAGCCAGAACCACCATCTTTGAGTTTTGCTAGTGTGTAGTTCAATTTGCAGTGTGTTTGTCTTAGATCCAAAATAAAACACATTTTCCATTTTCTGTACCCTGTCCACTCCTATAATGTAGCAACATGCCTCTGGCAACGATTTCTGTTCTTTAGATTCTTAACATTGTAATAAATGTTAGGAAAATTATTTGTGGGGGTTTGAAGAAAGTATGTCTAATAATTTGAATATTTTTCTTCAAATATGCTTGCTTTACAGAAGCATAAAAAAGATAAAGCAGAAAAGAAGAAACTGAAAAAGCATGCATTAGCCGAGACTGAATTAGTGGATTTGGAATTGGAGCCACCAAAAGCAAAGAAAATTAAAAAAAAGAAAGTAATGACTGATAAAAGTGAAGATGAAATTTCAGAATCCAATTCAATATCTCACATGAGTAATGGGGTAAAGCACTCAAAAAAGGAGAATGATTCTTGCGAAGATTCTCATGTAGAATGTGAAAGTGATCAAGATCAGGTGAGATGATTTATTCTTTCTACTAAATATCTTTTGTTTAGAATGTCAATACTATACAGAAGAAAGGTCACACATTTTACAGCTGTCAGGGCAAAGCGTAATCCTGACGACTCAGTTTAATCTTTATCTGCATTCCTATTTGGATATTAAGTATTTTTGAGATGATATAAACATGATTTTATAGACTTGGAGTTTGAATAGAAAGCATAGATTCACACTGCATATCTCATTCTCTGATTTCAAATATAGTATGTTAATATTGAGATATAGAGCCTAACCATATCACAACATAGTTGTTACCGTGTTTCCCCGAAAATAAGACAGGGTCTTTTTTTCTTTTGACCCCTGAAATAAGCGCTTGGCCTTATTTTTGAGGTGCAGGAGGTGCTGAGTGTTGTCACCTAATGGCTGCAGCTCTGTTGCAATATTTTTGGGAGGAGCTTGTTTTTTGCCAAGGGCTTATTTCAGCACATGCGCTCAAAAGCCGGATTTAGCTTATTATCCAGGGAGGTCTTATTTTCAGGGAAAATAAAGGTGGTAGTTATCCTCCATTATTTTATATTTTCCTACTCTTTGTATTTCTGATGTTTATCTTTGGTGCATTTTGCATTTAACATTCTTAGCACATCTATGTTATTAATTACACACATGCATGCATGTATACATTATTGCCGTGTAAATAAATTATAGCAATAGATGAATTTAATTTTTTCCCCTTTGGAATATTTGAAAGTATGGATATTGAGTACTGTAGATGCTTTTTTTCTTTCAGTTCTTTAAATATTTTTGGAATTAAAATCTTACACTAACTGCTTTTTATTTTGTTTAAAATAGGAACTAACACCAGAACAAAAGGAAGGTGCTTTTGCCAATTTTGATATCTCTAAAGCAACCCTTGATCTTCTGAAAGGTATACCCATTGAATGTTTTCAGCCTGAAGCAAATTTTATCTGATAGCCTGATGATCTCTGCACAAGAGGATTTCATGTTAGCAGATGAGAATATGCTGTTCTTTTCTTTTGGAAGAAAGGGGTCAATTCGGACTTATTCTGATGTTACTGTGATTCTTACTAGATCCTGTAAACTCATAAATAAATTTCATGTTCTTTGTGAGATAAAAGTTGAGGAATAGTGATGTTTGGTGCCACATACCACATAGCTTGGTTAAAAATGGTAGAAGAGGTATAATTTCTTGGTGCAAAAACCTGAGTAGTATCAAATTCTTTTACAATTGATATTTTGCATATTTCTGTAGGGATGTTGTCTCCAGGCATTTTTTAAAATCATTCTAGACTTCAGCAGTTAGTTGTAGCTTCAGGACCAGTGGTGGGTTGTAGGCGGTACGCTCCGGTAGGTTGTTCTGGAGGGCCTGCCCGCCCTCCTTAGCTGTATTTGAGCTCTTGTGCACTTTTACGCATGCATACGGGGCCTGCACGACGCTCCACCTGGAGCAGTTGGACCATTGCAGGAGGTAAGGACACGTGCATGCTGCGTGTGTTAATGTGGTGGACAACGGGCCCCGTTGCACTGTACCGGTTGTAACGGGATCCGGAACCCACCACTGCTCAGGATAAAAGAAAAAAATATGCCATGATCTATGGGATTAACTCTCAGGGTAAATGTCTAGGACAGCACTTCTCAGTCTCAGCCACTTTAAGATTTGTACAATTTAACTTTATGTTGGCTGGAAGTCTGGGAGTTGAAGTCCACACATGTTAAAGTTTTTGAGCTTGAGAAACAGTTCTAGGAAGAAGGAAGGAAGATTTGATTCGTAGATCTGACAGATGTTGTTGCTTTTAGGTAGGATGCTGGACTTGGATGTACTCCATGTGACTTGAGTGTAGTAATTTGTAAAGTATTTAAAAATGTCTCTAGCATAGTCTCTCTTGTGCATTTTCTTCTTTTAAGTTTTGTTACAGAAAAATTAAGGACTAATCATGATAAGCATATATTTTTCTAGAGAAAATCTAATCGTATTCTTCCACAGCTCGTGGTGTCACCTACCTGTTTCCAGTACAAGTGAAGACATTCAAGCCGGTATTTGAAGGCAAAGATGTAATTGCCCAAGCTCGGACAGGAACAGGGAAAACATTCTCCTTTGCTATTCCATTAATTGAAAAACTTGATAGAGATCCACAGGAAAGAAGAAGAGGCCGTTCGCCAAAAGTAATGAAGTCACAATGAAAATACAAACTTGAGTGGGGGGGACAATAATACATTAGTCACTCATATACAGGATGGATTTGATTTAAATCAACAATCTGTTTTAAATCAAAATCTGATTTAAATTTTTAAAAATCCAATTTTTTAATTTATTTTTTTAAAAATCATTGATTTTTATCCACCCTGCTCATATAATTATACATGAGAAGTACATAGCGATGCTACTCTCATCATGTGGGCTGCAAATCTACTTGCCTTAACATCTTTTATTATGTTTGGGGGAATGGGGATGATGATTCACCTTGCTCTTAGTGCTGTTTAATTGTAGAAGAATCCACAAATAATTCTTTGTTTGTAATTAGGTACTAGTTCTGACTCCAACCAGAGAATTGGCAATGCAGGTTGCCAGAGACTTCAAAGATATTACAAAGAAACTTACTGTGGCTTGTTTTTATGGAGGAACAGCGTATAATGGACAGTGTAAGAAAATACAAGTTACTTTTTGATGATATAACATTTCAATTTAAAAATACCTTTTTAAAAACTGTCTATTGTTTTTTTTAATGTGCATTATATTGCTCCATAATACTTAAAAAAATTATTGTAATGTATCATGTTCATTTGTTGGACTCAGAAATGTAATGAGATTGTAACATGTTATCTTAATGTGTTATTTGAAATAACTCAAAACATACATATCAAAGTGAAACAAAATCAATTTAATTTATGCATATTTGAAGGGACGTTTTAGTGTGATGCTTTAGATGCTTTAGAATGGTTTCTAGTTTAAAGTAAATGTTCATTGTGGCTATAGATTCTTATATTTGTAAAATTATTTAGAATATATATTAAATTAAGCACACGATGATGAAAATTGTTGGAACTTGTTTAGTGACTAATATAGTTCCAACTCAAATAATGCTGACAGATTTCAGAACATTGGCCTTACAATAATTCTTTGAGTTAAGCAACAAGTCTGATACATAACGTGTTAAAATTCCTTCTAGTGGATCTAATTAGAAATGGCATTGACATCCTCGTTGGGACTCCTGGTCGAATAAAAGATCACCTCCAAAATAATAAATTGGACATTTCTAAATTAAAACATGTCGTCTTGGATGAAGTTGATCAGATGTTGGATATGGGATTTGCTGAACAAGTAGAAGAAATCTTAGTGAATTCTTATAAGAAGGGTAAGCATGTTGTCTGTGTATCTGTTCTATTTTGGAATCTTCTGTTCCTTGCTTTTAACGCTCAGAGAATATGTAAGGGATTAAGTGCAGGACTAGGAAAACCAGTTGGTCCATTTGAGCCATGGGTGAAATGCTACCGATTCGCTCGAACCGTTAGTAAAAAATGCTACTGGTTCAGGCAAACTGGTAGTTGCGACAATTAGAAATAGCGTGGCATACCTGATTGTCACACAGCTGATCGTTGGAGCTACCGGTTTACCTGAACCGGTTACATTCTTTTACTACTGGTTTGGGGCGAACGGTGTGCATGCGCGCACAAAGTGAAACGGTAGCAGACTTCAGAGGATTTCACCCGATTCAATCACTGATTCTATGTCAAATTTAACTTCAGATGGTATATTTAATTTGGAGCCAATTGTAATGTGTCATAGGGCCTGAATATAAAGAAATGGAATGTAGTTAAAAACCTGTATCAAAATAATGTGGGATACAGATTGTCAAAGGCCATTGGGAGTAGGATTAAAATCACTAAGCCACGTGGTTATAAAATGGGATACAGATGATTGCATTTCTTAACGATAGCCGTTCTAGCACTTCCTAATTGCAGTCTTTAAGAGAATCCCACACTGTTATTAAGCAAGGATATCATGTTATCATTTGCGACCCTATTGGTTCTGTACTGACTTTGCTTGTAGGAAGTTGGCAAAAGTGTCACAAATAGTGACCAGTGGTAAGGATGCGGCAACAGCCGGAACTTTTGAAGACTGTTCATAACTACCACTTATTCAGAAACATTGCAAGTTTGAAAGTGATTGTTAAGCAAAGACCACCTGTATACTAAAAGCATAATAATTTATTCCCTTATTTTTTTTTCTTGCTGGCCCATCCAAAAATATTTTGGAACTATTTGGCAATAATGACAGCACACAAATAATCAATTTGCTTTTTATTCTGAGATGTGTGCAATTTATTTGACACAAGAATGGCCCGTTTTCGCAATAAATGGGCTGGTTTTCTGCTCAGTTTTGACCCCCCCCCCACTCTCCCCAGGAGTACTCTGCAAGCCCCCCGCCCCCCCAGGTTAGTCATGCTTTTTATTTGGAAAAAAAAGGCGTTTTCGAGAGAAACGGACTTGTTTTGGGGAGGTTTGCAGAGTGCAAAACCTTTTTTTTTTTCCTTTTGGAAAGCTCTTTAACTGTTTCTGTGCCAGCAGAAACAAGGTTTTAAGGTTTGTCAGCGATTTCCTTCTCCAGGACATGGATAAATACTCTGCTCTTTTCGTCTTATACTCCAAAAAATACGGTAGATTCAAAAAATGTATATTTCTAGATATTATCATTAAAATGTTTCTTGTTTTGCTCTTTTATGAGCATGTCTATGGATTTTCTAAACGTTTATCTGTGTTATTTATTTTTTCAAGATTCTGAAGATAATCCACAGACACTCTTGTTTTCTGCAACTTGCCCGCAGTGGGTTTACAACGTAGCAAAGAAATATATGAAATCCAAATATGAGCAAGTTGATCTTATTGGAAAGAAGACTCAAAAAACTGCTATGACTGTAGAGGTAAATTAACTTTTTATAATAGCATAAGATTAGCACTAACTGCATCTGGATGGAAATCATGAACATGTATGCATACAGACCCCTTTCTAAGGGTGTATATAGGATCTCGTGGAGAGTGTTGAGATGGCGGGCATGGATGGGCAACCAGAATTTCATATTTTTTAATGTTTATCGCCCCCATCCTTTTCTCTTTGCTAATTGCTAATGAATACGGCTTTGCTTTGGCAGCATTTAGCTATCGAATGTCATTGGTCCCAAAGAGCTGCAGTGATTGGAGATGTCATTCAAGTCTACAGCGGGAGTCATGGACGAACCATCATATTTTCTGAGACAAAAAAAGATGCAACTGAACTGGCTCTTAATGCCTCAATCAAACAGGTAGAGTGACCCAAAAGTATGAAAAGGAATAAATATAATAGAACACAAGCGAGAGAGAGGAACAACCTATTCAGATATGGTATTTTCATTAGAGGAATTTATTTCCAAATACTTTCAAATTCACAACCTGATTGAGCCTCTCTTTTTCTTTTTTAAACTTTTATCGTAAGATTACTTACCATTGATCCATAACTGCAATATCTCTTGATCCCTCAAATGTTTCTGAACACAATTTTCCGTGCTTATCTGACCTTCTTTACTTTTCTGCTGTTCAGTGAGTCTTGACCACTTCTATGCTTGATTTCTCCTCCTTGAGGCTCTATCTTTTTTCCAAAGTTTTAATTCTTCTTCTGCTATACCCGTCATCAGACATTGGTGATCATGTTAGCGATCCTATTTTTATCAACAGCCACATGGAGAAGTGCTGCTGAGTTTTGTCCAAACCAGTCCTTTTGATTTTGAAGCAATGATGTTCTTCTGCCTGGACCTCCTTTGCCTTTAATCTTTCCTTGGAGGATTAAGGAAGGATGCCGTATTTTTCTGGGTGGTGCATCACATGTCCGAAATATTCTAAATTTCGCTTTTTGATGGTTTTGATGATTTCCCTTGGCTTTCCCAGGCGGTTTATCACCTCCTCACTTCTGATTTTGTCAACCCAGCTTATACATAACAGTTGCATGTAAATCCACATTTCAAATGCTTCTAGTCTAAGTTTTTTACTCCCAATCCCAATTTTCATTTATATATAGCTTTTGTTCAGTTTGTGACCTGATATAATTGAATACAAAACCTGATGTATAGAGTTCATGTAAAATGAGGTTTGTTACAGATTTCCATATTGTTTTTATTTGCCCTTTATTTTAATATACCTCAATTGTTCTTTAATAATGCTTCTAACCATTACTTTCTGATTTTCCAAATGTCCTAAATGTTTTTTTTGGAGGGGGGGGGGGATTTTGCCAAGTGGATATCCAGCTGTTTTTATGGTATTCTGGGGTGGCAGCCATAAACATTGAGTAAACTTTCTACATATTTGAGAGGTACCATATTTTTTGGAGTATAAGATGCACCATTTTCCCCTCAAAAAAAAAGGGTGAAAATCTGAGTGCATCTTATATACTGAATACAACATTTTTTTTGCCTCCTGAAACCCCACTCCTTCACCAAAATGGCCATACATGGCCTTTAGGAGGCTTCCAGAGTGCTCCTGAGGTTTGGAGAGGGCAAAAATGAGCAAAAAATGGGCTGTTTTCTACTCATTTATGCCCCACCCCATCCCAGGAGCAATCTATAAGCCTCCTAAAGGCTATGCATGCCCTTTTTTTGACGAAAAAACAGGCTGTTTTGGGGAAGTCTGCAGAGTGCACAAACTTTTTTTTTTTTTACCTCTTCAAAATCTTGGTGCATCTTATACTCCAAAAAATACGGCAGGTGTTGTGATGAAGGGAAGAGGCAGAATTGACATTCAGGAATTAGGTGCAGATTGGATGCAGTCTATCATTGTGAGCATCAGCAGTAGAGGAGAGATCGAGTAGATGAGACATAAGTAGGTATCATTCAAAAGGCGACCAAGACAAGGGACAAAGGAAGTTTAGCTCTGCAATGAGTAACATCCTGGAGTTTAGTTGAAGGAAAATATACGCTTTTTTAAATTCTATGATATGGTATTATTATGATGCCATCTGCAGTGCTTTTGTCTTGAGGCAGATTAGCCTTCAAAATATTTGGAGTAACTCTAATATAGTCTTGTCAAGCAGAGGTTTTGCTATCTCAGATGAATTGAGGGAAATCAATCTGTTACTGTATTTTCGGAGTATAAGACACACCTTTCTCCCTCAAAAAAGAGGGTGAAAATCTGGGTGCGTCTTATACACCGAATACAGCATCTTTGGAGTAATGCTAATATAGTTTTGTCAAGCAGAGGTTTTGATATCTCAGATGGATTGAGGGAAATCAATCTGTTACTGTATATTCGGAGTATAAGACACACACCTTTTCCCTCAAAAAAGAGAGTGAAAATCTGGGTGCATCTTATACATGGAATACAGCATTTTTGGCCTCTGCAAACCCCGTCCTTTACAAAAATGGCCGTGCATAGCCTTTAGGAGGCTTCCAGAGTACTCTTGGGTGTTGGAGAAGGCAGAAATGAGTGAAAAACTGGATAGTTGTTGCTTGGGGGGAGGGGCACCCCCAGGAGCACTCTACAAACCTCCTAATGGCTACATGCCCCTTTTGTTTTGATGAAAAACGGGTCGTTTTGGGGAGGTCTGCAGAGTGCAAATATATATATATATATATATTTTTTAATTTGCCTCTTCAAAATCTTGGTGCGTCTTATACTCCGGTGCTTCTTATACTCAGAAAAATATGGTATTTGGACAATTCTCTTAATTTATTTCTTTTATGTTTGTAGGATGCACAATCTTTACATGGTGATATTCCACAAAAGCAGAGAGAGGTCACTTTGAAAGGCTTCCGTAATGGAGCGTTTGGAGTACTAGTTGCAACTAACGTGGCTGCCCGTGGCTTAGATATTCCAGAAGTTGATCTGGTTATACAGAGTTCCCCACCAAAGGTAAAATAACTGGTTCTGGGCAGAGGGAAAAGTTATTTGTACCAAAAGGTGCTGTTGCTTAGTTAAAGTGACACAAATTTTTTTGTTAAAGCTTGCTGCAAAGAGGACTTGAGATCCTTATTTAAGTTGCTTTGCCTTTTCTGCTGGAAAATAGTTGAAGCGAGAAAGTCGGAAAATTATTTTTATTTCTTCAAAAATAGAACTTTATTCTGTCTCTTAGACTGCTAGCTAAAATTTGCTATACTGTCTTACGAGGACATTGGGGTGGGAGGGTGGGCCGGATTCCAACTGTTTTTACAAGGATTCCAAAGCAGCTATTTATTCCAGGCACATCCATGAATACTTTGTAATTCTTCATGGATTCTACCTATAATAGTGTAAATGTATTCAAATATCATCTTGCTGTTCAAGTAGATTTTTTTTAATCTATTAATTTTAACATTCTTAAAATTCTCACTATAAATGTCACACAATGGTTACATGTCATATTTTTCGGAGTGTAAGACACGCCTTCCCCCCGCCCCTCCCCCAAAAGAGGATGAAAATCCGAGTGTGTCTTATACAC
Source organism: Rhabdophis nuchalis (assembly GCA_039707465.1). Classification (NCBI taxonomy): domain Eukaryota; kingdom Metazoa; phylum Chordata; class Lepidosauria; order Squamata; family Natricidae; genus Rhabdophis; species Rhabdophis nuchalis. Next base: position 92,274,075 of record CM077645.1, on the reverse strand, counting down.
TGAAGACAGCATTTTTGGCCTACCGAAACCCCACCCCCTTTGCAAAAAATGGACTGCAGAAGGTTTGGAAGGCTTGCAGAATGCTCCTGGGGGCTGGAAAGGACAAAAATGAGCAAACAAATGGGCTGTTTTTGCTTGTTTTTGTCCCCTCGCCAGACCCCAGGAGCATTCTTCCAAAGCCTCTGCATGCCCCCTCCCTCCCTCTTTTTTTTTTTTTTTTTGCAAAAAAAAAACAGCCTGTTTTTTGCCTGTTTTTGCCCCAGTCTCCCAAAGCTCTGCATGCCCCCCCCCCCTTTTTTTTTTTTTTTTTTTTGTGCAAAAAACGCGTGCAGAGGGTTTGGGAGTCCTACACAGTGCAAAAACCTTTAATTTACCTCTTCAAAATCATGGTGCGTCTTATAGTCTGAAAAATATGGTAAATAATTTCCTGTTGTGGCAATTCCTACTTTGCACAAAGATAGCTTTGTTTCATCTTTCTGTTCTCATTAATAGTGTATTTTAAAAAGTATATACCATTCTGTATATTTGTCAATAAAATGTTGGCTTTTCTGCAACAAGCATATCATTTGGATGTTTCTTCATAAAGGATGTAGAGTCTTACATTCATCGCTCTGGACGCACAGGCCGAGCTGGACGGACTGGGATCTGTATCTGTTTCTATCAGCGCAGGGAAGATTATCAGCTGAAACTAGTAGAACAAAAAGCGGTAATTATTTCTGAATTTCTTAATGGAAGTTGGGACATCTCCCTTATATTGTAATTTTTTAAAAGCCGTATATGTTTTTTAAATGCTTTTTACCATTTCAACTAAAGTGTTCAGGACTAGTTTTCTGACCAACTGTTGTCAGTGAAACAGTGTGCTTCTATTTTCAGGGCATTACATTTAAACGTGTAGGTGTTCCTACAGCAACAGACATAATTAAAGCTTCCAGCAAAGATGCAATCAGGTACGTTAATCCTAAATACTAAGTAAAAGTTAGTATCTGAAATGAGATAAGCAGCTTTATGACAAGCCTCGCTCCTTTTTATTTTTATATGTGTGATATGTGGATGCTGCTACCACTGTACATTAGTTTCTGTTTGAACATTTCATAAATGGTTCATTTTAGTGGTTTTATAAGTCCTGATTCTTCAAATTTTTCATTCAGATCTTTGGATTCTGTTCCTCCATCTGCCATTGACTACTTCAGACAATCTGCTGAACAGCTAATAGAAGAAAAGGGGGCCGTGGAAGCTCTGGCTGCAGCCCTGGCTCATATCTCAGGAGCTACGTCTCTTGAACAGCGCTCTTTGCTCAACTCTGATGCGGTAATAAATATACGAAGTTTAATAGTTATTTACACACATCCTGATTTTCCCAATGCAATATGTGTAACCTGAGGAATCATTTAAAATGTATGCAGTATGCATATGTTTTCAAAGAGGCCTTTTCAGGTACAGTTTTTAATGACAATTAAGAAAATAGAAATCGTTTCTCTTTTGGCAGTGATTTCCCCATTGGTGGTGTTGAAAAACTAGGTGAATACCAACACCTTACAGGATTAACTTCCTGGGTATAGAAGCTTAGTTAGTACATGGATAAGTACTGAGGAAAGTAAGGAAGATGACCTTGATGGCAATTGTCAGGATGCTCTCAGGGCGTGGATTATTCTAATCCAGGGATGCCAAACTCAAGGCCGAGGGCCAGATGTGGCATGTGGGTACTTAGATCTGGCCTGCAGTGCCAGATCTAAGTCCACCACTGCAAATGACCTGGAAACAGCTAAGGACCATTTGACTGGGATGGTATTGGGTCTTCTGTCTTGAGCAGGGGGGGGGGGGGGGGGGCTGAAGTCCCTTCCAGCCCTATGTTTCTACTGTATACTATATTTTACGTATGTCCCTTTTTGATTGGTTATTATGTTGTCCGCTGGGCTGCTGTTATCCTATTTTTCAATTGTTCACCCTCTGCTCACTGAAAAAATTATTTAGCAGATCTCTCAGCATTCTTTAATCAATACTGGTAAATTTGTGTGTTTGTGTATGCACTAATAATTGCACTCTGTATCATAAATTTATATCACTTTTTTTTTTAAACAAAGGGTTTTGTGACCATGATACTTCAGTGCTCGGTAGAAATGCATGCCACTGGTTATGCTTGGCGGGGTCTGAAAGAACAATTGGGTGAGGACATTGACGACAAAATATCCAGAATGTGTTTTCTCAAAGGAAAAATGGTAAGAATCTTTTTTTTTATCCCCTGCCTATATGGTTTATAGGTGTTACTTGAAAATTTTCTTCTAGTAATTGCTTTCTTTCCTGCCTAGTCTGGTAATGAATGAAGCTTAAGTCAGGCATACAGTATTGATATTTGGGAAGATTTTATCCAGAAGAGTGTTTTGGACTTAGAAGAAACCCAGACTAGAATGGTTGTTTATAATCTATGAATAAATTACAATTTAGAATTCCTGTGTGGGTCAACTATTATAACTAGGACAGTAGATTAGAGACAGGTGTTCTTGACTAATCTGTTGCTTGTATATTAATGCATGCTCCTTAAAGAGTTTTGAATTTCTTCAATGACTGATATTCTGCCTCTTTCTTGTGTTAAGGGCGTATGTTTTGATATTCCAAAAGCTGAATTAAATAAAATAAAGGTAAGATTTTACTTTCCAATGTGAATCAACCTTAAGTAGCTCATGCCATTGGATGCCCTTCAGCTGTCATTTATACTCAGATGATCTTAAATATATTTACTTGTATGCTTGTTTCACAGTCCACTGTTGCCAAAGACTTCATAAAGTGTCAGAGTGAACTTAAAGTATGTACAGGTAGTCCCAGCTTAACAATCCTAATTAAACCCAGAATTCTCACTGCTAAGCGATGCTGTTGTTAGGTGAAACACCACGTGACAAAACCATTTTGCAATGGCAGTTTTCGTGGTCCTGGTTGCATTCATTACGCCTCATGCTTCCCCTGACCTCCTGCACTTGCCTCTGATTCATGTCAAATCAAATCTTAATTACAGTCAAAGATTTAAAATGTAGAGATTTAGCCTTAAGGCTGTTTGAGCCAGGCAGTCCTGCAAAGTTTGCTTTCTAACATTTGAGCAATGGATGGGAAGGAATCCATTGGCTCCAGAGTTGGGAGGAGAAATGTGTGCTGTGCATAGAGGATGTATCTGTTGGGACCCGAATCTAGCATTGAAGTCCTCTCCTAGGTCTGCAAATTTGGATTCAGCAATACAAAGTCAGCAGCATAAGTTTCCAGTTCAGCCTATGAGAATCTGATCTGGGCTTTTTGCCCAATTGGGGACATATAAGCATTTATGATCAATAGGACTATTTTGATTGAATTGAATTAACACTGCTGTGGCATATGATATTAATGGCAAGAAGTGGTTTGATATGGCATGTAGAGTAGTGGAGACGAGGACCCCCAATTGGGGCAGACTAGTTCTGCCCCAATTGAAAATGAATGAAATTCATTAAGCAGCAGTGTGCCAGCTGTGTCATGTTTCCTAAATTATAGTGATGTCATGGCATAAGTACCTCCACTTCAATTCCCCCCACCCACCTATCTCCCCTCCCCCTGCTCTTTTAACCACTCTGCACCCTGTCCTGTACCCCCAGTGCCCTGCACTTAAGTACCCCTGTTACTTCCACCTGCTCCCAGTTCGCCTTTGCCATCTTCTTCCTCCCACAGCTGATGAGTCACACAGGGCCTGGCGCTTCACTAGCCAGTTGCTGGCCACGTGATGCCTTCCCAAGCCTGAACGAAATTCCGCTTATCACTTTAGGGATGAAGTTTTATCCACATTGTTTAAAACTTTTGTATTTTTTCTAGACAGCTGAATAGGAGATAAATTGAAATGTTAGTTGATCTACACCAGGGTTGTCAAACTGGATTTCTTTGAGGACCACATCAGCATTGTAGTTCTCGCAGATGGGCCGGGGGGGGGGGGGGACGACGACGGGGGATGGACGCTGATGCCTCCTGCAGCAACTTGCTGTCCAAAACAGGGTACAGGGGGTGCCTGTGTCTCCACCCACGCCCCATTTTGACTGCCAGAGGCACCGCAGGCAGTCCTTTGCTATTTCCAGGCCAGCCCCACAGGCCAGTTTTAACCACCCTGTGGGCCAGATCCAGCCCCATGCCTTGGGTTTGACACCCCGATCTACACTGTAGGCATAGGCATGCATTGGAGGAGCAAGGAGCAAATGATGGAATCTTCATGATGATATCATAATGCACATTTTGTCACTGAAGAATCCTCTGAAACTTGTGGAGAATCTCATGATCTCAAACTTAGACTGAGGATTCGTTGCTGGTAGTTGTACATCCTTTTTAAAAGAATAGGTTGTTTCTTATTCAAGGGTTAAATAAATATATATCCAAGGGTTTCTATTGTTATTTTATAATAGGGTTTCAAACTTGTGAACGCAACTTTCATTGACACTGTTTTCTCAGTTTTGTCTTAAAATACCAAGTTTTGAAATGCCCTGAAAACATTGTTCTGAAAGAAGGCAAAAGATGTCTTGAATTCAGGTACAAAAAGTAGTTTGCGATAATTCATGTGTGTCTCTTTGGTGAAGCTTAAGCATTTTTTATTACTGTCTGTTTAGTAGTAAGCATGTTAATCAGCAAGCATGCAAGTTTGTCAATTCTGCTCTTCTTATAAAATAATGGTGTTTTTTTTTAAAATTAGGAAACCTGGCAAGATACAAGACGCTGGCAACTTTCTGTAGCAACAGAATTGCCTGAGCTTGAAAATTCACCACGGGAGGGAGGCCGAAATGCAGGCTCAGATTTCAGGAATGGAAGACGAAACGGTGGTTTCAACAGGCCTGATCGATTCAGAAATAGGGGCCAAAAACGGAGCTACAACCAAGCTTTTTGATAATTTCTTAATATGTCAAAATGGGACTCGAACCTCTTGTTTTACCATAAGTAAAATGGATTTACACTTTATTTATTAGCCTGGTAATTCGTGTTTTAATTATTAGCCTGAATGTGTCTCGTTCATTCAATTTGGGCTGCAAAAGTTCAGGTTGAAAAGATTATTTAAACACAAGGACTGCTACACTGCCACAATTAGTTGCAGTGCCCCAATATCTTGGGCATGAGTAAATTTCTAGCCTTTGGAGGTTGGTAGCACATTAGAAATTTTGAGAATATGTTGTGGATGCTCCCTACGGCTTTTCTCCCTCTCCCCCATTTACTGTATTATTATTTACTTTTCCCAGACCAATAAGGATTTCTAATGAAACGGTGATCTACACAGTCATCCAATTTTCTTGCTTTTTAAGAAAGCTTTTGCAGATCATTTCACATCAAATTTTGAATTCTTGGAAATTGAGATTTGTTCATTCAGTTGGCTGTTATTCAGTTAAATCAAAGCCATGAGTCTGGAAAGTGGTTAGATGTTAAATGAATTAACCTCAAGGGCATATGTGACAGAAGTAGGACAAAAAGCAGTTGAATATCATTCTAAAAACATTTTCCTATGTATCTGGAAGAGTGCATTCGATGATGATGATTATTATTTTTTGCATATGCCCTACCATGGAGGAAGGAGACACTCAGCATTCAACTTAAAATTGAAATTGCAAAAGTTGAAATTGTATTATTCTTGTTTTATTTTTCCTATAATACATTCCTTTACTAGTATAAGTAAATATTGACTATTTTATTTAAAAGATGTTACTTGACTTTTTTCAGGTGATATTTAAAGAATTAAATAGAATTTGTATTTTATTTGGGAATCCTGCAGATCTCTTTTTGATACATTGTGTATAGCACGCTTGTCAGAGATGCCAATTACGTGATACCTCTCAAAAGTTTTTTGATAATAGAACAGAGTTCACAATTTTTAAAAAAATCAGGAAGCATTGGTCTAGTTACAATTTTCTTCATGTAAATGTTTGGATGACAGCAGTGGGTGGGATTCAGCCAGTTCGCTCCTATTCGGGAGAACCAGTTGTTAACTTTCTAAGCAGTTTGGAGAACTGGTTGTTGGAAGAAATCTCATTGTTTTTTTGTGCGTCTTATACTCTGAAAACTATGGTAACTCTTGCAAGCCTGGAGTTGACTATTGTTTTATAGAAGAAAGATTTTAAGGTTAATCCCTTGAAATCATAAATTGGTGTCTTGATCTTTTTCTGCCCCTTCAGATTGTTTTACAAAGCTTTTTTTTTTTTAAAAAGATTTTGCAGCATGTATTCTGAATACGTGACAATTGGACCCGGTCTGGTCATGATGGCCTACCTGGAATGCTATGCTGCCCCTCTTTGGAAATCCTCAATATGGACATGGTTAGAGCCACGGTAGAAGGATAGGGGGAGTCAACCACTATCACCAAGGCAAGCTTGGGAAGGCAGACCTATGCAATGGGACATATAATAACTCAAAGCGCACACAAAATCCTCAAAATGCCAGATTATCAAATGATGCTAACTGGCTGATGAGATAGAATGCTTCTATACCAGTTTTTCTTAACCTCGACAACTTTTAAGAGAGTTGGACTTCAACCCCCAGAATTTCTCAGCCAAAATGGCTAAATGGAGAATTCTGGCAGTTACGGTGGTCCATCAAGTTGCTAGTTAAGAAACACTGTTCTATACCATTCTTTTTTCAACTTCAGCAACTTATTGATGTGCAGATTTGTGCTCCCCCTCCTATACAGCAAGAGTTCTACAGATGTTTATTCAATTCCCCCCCTCCCCCCCAAAAACCCAGATCCTAAGGGAGGCTGGAAGCTAAAACATAAAGAACGGTTGCAGGAATTGGGAATATCTAGTCTAGTGAAATGGACAAGGATGACTTTATAGCAATCGTCCAATATTTGAAAGAGGGGTCAATCTATTTTCCAAAACAGCAGAAGGCAAAACAAGAAGCAATGGACGGAAACTAATTAAGGCGAGAAGCAACCTAGAAATAAGGAGAAATTTCCTGACAGTTACAATTAATCAGTGGAACCACTTGCCATTCAAAAGTTCAAAAAAGGTTTTTAAGAAGAGACTGGACAGCCAGTTGTTTGAAACGGTATAGGCTTCTTTCTTGAGCAGGGGGGTTGGGCTAAAAGACCTCCAAGGTCCCTTCCAACTCTGTTACTCTGTTATGTACTGTAAGTGGAAGCTAACTTGAAAAAAAGCTAACCAGAGTCCGAGTGGATTAATCCCCGGATGGGAGACCTCAAAGAAATGCTACAGCTATAGTTTAATGGGGAAGTCCAAAAGAACATGGAGTAAAGCAATGGCAAAACCCATCTCCATTTTGGTGTCAGAAAAACTACATGCTAGGCCAGTGATGGCGAACCTTTTTTGGTTCATGTGCCAAAAGCGAGGGGACCGCAGGGGGGGGTGGTGTCGTGCACGGGCATGCCACACATATGTGCGCTTTCCCCCTCTGGTTTGTAGGGTCATTTTTGTCCTCCGGAGCCTTCAGGGAAGACTCCGGAAGGTGAAAAACGGTCTCAAAAGAAGGCTGAAGTCAGTTGGACATGTGTGCTGGAGCTGGCAGGGCAATGCCTCGCGTGCCCTAATAAATGGCTCCACGTGGCACCTGTGCCATAGGTTTGCCATCACGGTGCTAGGCCATGTCCCTGGACCTGAGAGGACTGGAGGGAGCTGGGCAACCTTCTAGATCAGAGGTCTGCAACCTTGACATATATGGATGTGAAGGTTGGACCATAAGGAAGGCTGAGTGCCAAAGAATGGAGGCCTTTGAACTATGGTGCTGGAGAAGACTCCTGTGAGTCCCTTGGACTGCAAGGCCATCAAAGCGGCCAGTCCTAGAGGAGATCAATCCTGACCGCTCTTTAGAAGGCCAGATCCTGAAGAAGAATTTAAAATACTTTGGCCACCTAATGAGAACTTACTGGAGAAGATCCTAATGCTGAGAAAGAAGAAAGGGATGGAAGAGAACAAGGTGGTTGGATGGGGTCACCAAAGCAGCAGGTGTGAGCTTAAATGGACTCTGGGGGATGGTAGAGGACAGGAAGGCCTGGAGGACCGTTGTCCATGGGGTCTTAGTAGGTTGGACATGACTCCACAACAAAGCTTGACAACTTTTAAGACTTGTGGACTTCAACTCCCAGAATTCCTCAGCCAGCAAATTCCCAGGATTCTGGGAGTTGAAGTCCACAAGTCTTAACGTTGCCAAGGTAAGAGACCCGTTCTCGATGAAACCCTTGAACGAACTCTTCTCGCATAGAGTTCGAGGTTGCTTAGCGACTGTTGCCACGAGCAACTTCCCTCCGCGGCGGCGGTTCCATTTTGACAGGGAAACCAAGGCGCGTGAGCGAACGTGCGTCTCTCTCTCCCCCCCCCCCCGCGCATGCGGACTATCAGAGAGTGAGAACGCCGGGCGGGGAGGTCCGGCGACGCTAGCCGAGAGCAGCTGCGAGCGGCATCTTCCGCGAAGGCAGCGCCGAGAGCGGGCAAATGGCGGCGGTGGCTGAGGAGGCGGCCGGGTGGGCCTCGCTGTGCGAGACTTTCCACAGCGCCCTCAACCTCTCCTACGTGGAGTCTAAGAAAGACCCGGACACCGAGCCTTACCGCTCCAAGTACAGCGCGCGGGAGCTGCTCGAAGGCCTGAAGCAGCTGCTGGGCGCCGGGGAGGCCGAAGGCGCTCGCGGCCCTGGCCAGGAGGAGGAGGAGGAGGCGTCCGAGGACGAGCACCGGCTCCGCGCGGTGCGGCTGGCCGCGGTGGAATACGAGCTGGGGGTGAACCACACCGACACCCAGGAGTGCTCCGCCGGCGAGGAGCACCTGGCCAAGTGCCTGCAGCTGCTGGAGCGACACCGCCTCTCCCGCGACTGCGTCTCCCTCTACATCCAGGCCCAGGTGCGGGAAGGACCCCCGATGCTTCCCCCACCCCCAGCAAGAGGCTGCCTCGCCCGCCTGGAGCGGATGGGAGCGTCCCCCGGCACATCTGGGGGAAGCTGCCAAGGCATTGGCAGCATGGGGGCGGGGGGGAAGATGCAGGAGCGGATAGGACATAGGATAGGACATAGGATAGGCTAGAGCAAGGGTCTCCAACCTTTGCAACTTTAAGTCTGAAGGACTTCAGCTCCCAGACTTCTCCAGCCAGCTTTGCTGGCTGGAGAATTCTGGGAGCTGAAGTCCTTCAGACTTAAAGTTGCAAAGGTTGGGGACCCCTGGGCTAGAGGATAAAATAGGAGAGGATAGAGGATAGGATTCTTTATTGGCTAAGTGTGATTGAACACACAAGGAATTTGTCTTTGGTGCACATGCTCTCAGTGTACATAAAAAGACAAGATACATTTGTCAAGAATCATAAGGTACTGCACTTAATGATAGTCATAGGGTACAAATAAGCAATCAGGAAGCTATCTCAATATAAATGGTAAGGATACAAAGCAACGAAGTTACAGTCCTGCAGTCATAAGTGGGAGAACATGGGTGATAGGAACGATGAGAAGACTATGAGAAGTAGTAGGAATGCAGGCTTAGTGACTAGTTTGACAGTGGTGAGGAAATTACTTGTTTAGCAGAGTGATGGCGTTGCTTCAGATTGGGGATGGGGCAGAGCATCTGATATACAGTAAGACAGGGATGGAGGCATTGCATTCTGCAAGGTTTTTCTCTTAGCCAGCGAGCACGGACCCAGGATCTTGGGCTGCTTTTACTTGTCTCGACTATGGTAACTCCCTGAATTTCCCAATGAGTGGAATTTTTGAAGTCATAAGGCTGTTTGGAGGCAGGACTATTTTAACAGCATATTTAACAGCATGATGGGCCCCCTGGCAAAGCAGTGTAGACTGGAGCCCCTACAACAACTTCTCCCAGGAATAAAAATGTAAACGGTCGATAAAATTAAACCTATATTTGCATGTTAATATTAATTTTAAAAATGCAGTAAAATGTAATAAACATGTTGCTGTATTTATATCTTCAAGGTTCATAGAAGTGTTAATATACACAGATTAGTATAGAGCCCCTATGCTCATGGGGCCCACAGGCAAGTGCCTATGCATTAAGACAGCCCTGTTTGGAGGAGTGTGCTATGTTGAGGATGCTGGGTTGGCTCTCTTACATGTTTTTGTGTGTATTTTCAAATAGTAAAAGAAAATACTGAATTGACAAAAGGCTGTGCTGGACAGTGATGGCTGGACAGTGATGCAAAGTTCTGGGAGTTGGTTAACAAGACTTTAGTCTGTATTGAGCTGGTAAAAGCAGAATATTGCAATGGGGATGGTGTTTCAGTGTTGACAAGCCTACTGTTTTCACCATTTTAGCAAGCTTTGATCAGACTGCAACGTTGTCTTGATCAATTCCTCAAAGTGGTTACCCTGTGGGGATAGAGCATTGGAATTTGCCAATAAGAGACCCAGTGAAAGGGGTTGTTGGCTCCTTTACATCTTTCAAAAATCAGAACACTGGAAGCCTGCAAAATAAATATCTATTCTAGGCAATATAAGGGATGGGGGTGGGTGGGAATGGTAACAGTTGAGCATGCTGTGTCTCTTTGCTGTCATCAATTCTGTGTTTGTGTTAGTCATCAAGGAAGTTCAGCTGTTCTATCTAGCATACAGGCAGTAGATTGGCAATAAGGGAACTAGTATATACTGCTCTGTTGAAAGTGAGCATCATTTCCACCCACAGCATAGGAATATCCTGTGCTTTTGAAGGCAGAGTTGAATGCCTGTTCAGTTATTCCCTTGATCGCTCTGGGCAGTCAGGAGTTTTATGCATTATGTTATTAAAAAATCCTTTATTTTGGTATTTCCTGTCAAATAACATTGAGCGATAAGGAACCATAGTTAGTAACATCCTGTATAAATTATGCCTTCAAGTACCCAATATTTTCCTTAAAATTATAGAATTGAAAAGAATTCTCTGATGCAATATTTTTTTACTGCTCCTAGTAGCTAAAATTGACATTAAATACAGCTTGTTTCCTAGGAGTTCCTGCTGAATAAAGCATGAAATATTTCCTTGAAATGATTCTAGTGTTTCTGTTTAAAGGCAAATGTAAAGGTTCCCCTTACAAATATGTGTTAGCCGTTTCCAACTCTAGTTTAGTGCATTTCTGTTTAGTGCAGTTCATATAGAATTTGTTTCTGAAATGACTCCCATATCACTTCTATGTAATTTCAGCTTCAGGTTAATTATTTTGTGCCATTTGTTGTTTAAAAAAATAACCCATTTGTTCATGTTTTGTAGAATAATCTGGGTATCCTTTGGTCAGAAAGAAATGACATTAAAACAGCACAGACTTATCTGGAATCTGCAGAGGCTTTATATAATCAGTACATGAAAGAGGTAATATGTGAATCGGTTTACTTTATAATTTTGTGGTATTCCTTGGTTACTTATGTGGATGATTGAGTTTTCTGAGAAAATGCATGCAAAGATTTTTAAAGGTTTTCCTTTTATGTGTCATACTTTTGACGATAGCTAAACATAACTGAGGTATCTAATGTTGTAATTGCAAAAAAATTATTGGCATTTAAGCATCGGTGCAAAAAATGCTTAAAATATTAGTGTCAGTGCAACATTAAATTGTATTAACATTTTAAACATTTTAGCTATTAAAGCATTTCCAAAACAATCTTACCATTACTTCTGTTAGTTTTACTAGTTGTATTGAAATATTCTAGTAAGAGTATTGTTGTGTGGCTATACAAAGAACAATCAAATTTCATTGTTTTTTTATAAAGCACTTTGTAATGGAGCCAGACTCGCCATGTATTACAATCAGTTGATTTTGTTATATTGTTACATTAGCACAATGGACCTATTGTTATAGCCATCTTTGGCTCTATTTATATCTGGAGCTACCGCAGGAGATATTTTCAGACATATTTTAATGAATTATAGAAGAAAATTGGTGAATGAATGCATATGAATGTAGAAAATATTTCACTTGGTTTGTGTTATTGTTCAGGTCTTATGTAACTGAATTTTCTTTCAACTAGAATAACACGCCAGTTCTTCAAATACAGTTTTAATGGGTTCTCTGCCAGGCTTCATCTTTTATTTGAGTTTACTCATTAGTGGTCTTTTCCATACCAGATCTGTTATTATCTTTATGTCATTCCACTCCATAGAAGTGTATCCAAGTTCTACAGGATCATATCTGATTGGATGCTCCCTAATAGAGGTTAAAAAAAGCGTTCCATTTGGACCTTTCTGTTTTTCTTTTGATTTACAAATGTTCGGCCTTCCTTTCATTCTGATGGATTACCAAACCATGTACTGTAATACAAATAACCATATTTTTCGGAGTATAAGACACACCTTTTCCCCCCCCAAAAAGAGGATGAAAATCTGGGTGTGTCTTATACAGTGAATAAGCAATTTTGGCCTCCTGAAACCGCACCCCCTTCACAAAAATGGACGTGCATGGGCTTTGAGAGGCCTGCAAAATGCTCCTGGGGGCCGGGGAGGGCAAAAAAGAGCAAAAATAGGCCGGTTTTTGCCCATTTTTACCTCCTCTCAGCCCCCAGGAGCACTCTACAAATCAAATCAAATCAAATCAAATTTAATTTGTAGATCGCTCCCTCTCCCCGAAGGGACTCGGGGCGGTGCACAGGAGATTAAAAAGCGTACAAACATACAAGCGTACAAGCCTCTCACAGCCTATGCATGCCGTGTTTTTTTAAAAAAACTGACCGTTTTTTGGTCATTTTTGCCTCTCCAGCCCCTAGGAGCACTTTGCAGGCCTCTCAAACTCTCTGCATGCCCCATTTTTCACAAAAACCGAGGCATGCAGAGGGTTTGGGAGGCCTGCAGAATGCAAAAACATTTTTTTTAATTTATCGCTTCAAGATCTTGGTGCATCTTATACTCTGATGCGTCTTATGGTCCAAAAATATGGTATGTTACTCAACTCATTAGTAGTTGAGTTAACTCTAGGTCCTAGAGTTAACAACAGTTCATTTAGTGACAGTTCAAAGTTACAATGGCATTGAAAAATTGACTTACAATTGTACTTCACAATTATGACCGATGCAGCATCCCCATAGTATGTGATCAAAATTCAGATTTTTGACAACTGACTCATATTTATGAGTGTCCTTCAATGGGGAAGCCAGATTCACCTTACAATCTTGTTACTAACTTAACTACAGTGATTCATTTAACAACTGTTTGAAGAAAAGTCATAAAATAACTAACACTTAAACTTACATACCACTTTACAGTGGGTTTTTTTGTTTTGCGGAAGGGCAAAACTCACTTAAAATTGTCTTGCTTAACAACGGAAATTTTGAGTTCAATTGTGATTGTAAGTTGACGACTACCTGTAAAGTATTGGAATGTAGCAACCTAACTTTTTTTTAAGCCTGTAAATTATGTGCAATCAAGAAGGAATTCTTGTAAACAAGATTATGCTTGATGTTAATGTTTTGCTTTTAAGTACACCGGTTTTTAAGTTATTTATTTTTATTACCTTAAGTGCTGATGGACAGAAAAGGTCATGTGCATATTGATAACTCTGGGTGCTAGATTGCCTGTCCTTGGTTTAAAAATATTACTTTTCTATCAGTTCTCATAGTTGGAATAAGGAAGACAGAATATATGTTAAACGTATGTGACTAGCAGCATACGCTATGCAATAAAGCTCAATGATCTGGAGGTGTAGAGAGCCAGAGTAGTTGTTTTTATGTCTCTTGTTTTTTTTAATTGCTTTTTGTTTTGGTTAGTGCCCTTAACTATTGTTAGCTGCCCGGGGCCATGAATTTGCGATGAGCAGTCATATAAATTGAAACATTTTTTTCTCCTGAAGAGAAACAATTGAATTGCCTTTAATTTCTGCTATTTCATTTTTTTTATACATTTGGAGTGATTCCTTAGAGCAGGGGTGTCAAACTCAAGCCCCCCCCCCCCCGGGTGCTTAGATCTGGCTGGTGGAGCCACCCTGGAAACAGCAAAGGGTCAGGCCATGGTGCCTCTGCCAGTGAAAACAAAGCATGGGAGGGTGGCAGGCAGCCCTCCCAAGCTCCGTTTTCACTGGCAGAGGTTTGCAGGAGGCCATCGCAGCCAAAAGCAGTGCTTGGGACCTTGTTTTCACTAGCAAAGTGCTCAGTCCAACACAGGCACCCCTAACATGAGTGATGTCGATCTGGCCACATCCACCCAGGCCACGCCCATCCCAGCCCCCTCCCCCAAGGTCAAACGCAACCCTGATTAAATGGAGTTTGACACCCCTGCCTTAGAGTGTATCCTAGTTCTAAACAGGTTTTGCCGTAGTACCCAAATGCAGCCAGCAGAGCGAGCACAGGTTTGCTGTATATGTTACCTTCAGTACATGCCGTGTTTTGCAGAATGGGAATCCTCCACTTGATTCCAGCGAGCACTTCATGATGGGTGAGAAACACTCAGACCAAGAGCGATCAAAAAGGTAGGTGAGTTAAAACATAAAATGGAAATTGGTGAAAGAGTTTATTTTGTATCATTAAAACTAAGACATTGTTTCTCCAGGTTTGAGAAAGTCTATACTCATACACTGTATTATCTGGCCCAAGTCTACCAACACCTGGAAATGACTGAGAAAGCTGCCCAGTATTGCCACACCACTCTCAAACGGCAGCTTGAGTATAGTGGCTATTACCCAATTGAATGGGCTCTCAATGCAGCCATTTTGTCTCAATATTATCTCACCAAGGTAATTATTTCAATGTTTCTTTCTGTGTATCTTTTGTTAAATAAAAATATTAAAAGGATGATGCTTATTGGCAGGCATTAGATTCCTGTATGGAGTTTCCTGGTTGAACTGGATTGTGGTTAAAATTATTTTGTCAAGCAAATAAACCTGACATTGATGTTCAGTTACTTGTTTTCTTACATTTTGATCAAAATTGAGTCAGAATGCATATTCAATAAGAATAGCTATGAAATCTCAATACTATTGACAAATATTAAAGAATATGTCAGTGTAGTGAGCTTTATTTTAAGACTACAATATAAAATAGATGTACATATTTATGTCCACATACCGTTACACACAGATCAGTAAAATATTGCTACCAAATTATCTTAAATTTTAGGATTCGGGAAATATGTTTTATCCCCCAAAAGGTAGAGAAGCGAAGAGAGGATTTAATTCTTACTGTCAAAGATGAAATAATAGTGTTCCAACTCTAATAGTTCCAACTCTCTTATTCTATCTACTGTTATATACACTTCTTTGACAAAAATGTAAGTTGCCCACATTCACATAAGGGTGCCCCTTCTATGATGTCCCAAGACACGCTTTGATTGCACCAATCATTTCCAAATAAGAAGGCCATGCAGATTGGGTATTATTTTTAAGGG
Organism: Rhabdophis nuchalis; assembly: GCA_039707465.1. Taxonomy (NCBI): domain Eukaryota; kingdom Metazoa; phylum Chordata; class Lepidosauria; order Squamata; family Natricidae; genus Rhabdophis; species Rhabdophis nuchalis. The sequence goes on along the minus strand of CM077645.1, from coordinate 92,258,812 downwards.
ACACTTACATTTATTTTATTTATTTGTTTATTTATTTATTTATTGTTTATATTTATACCCCACACCCATCTCACCACAAGGGACTCGGGGCGGCGCACAGGGATAATAAAATATAAATACAAAATATATACAAAGTTAAAACTAAATTAAATAAACCCACCCTGCGCTAAAACCAGATTAAAACCCATAATTAAAACTTTGGTAACTAAAATAAGTGCAGTGACGAGTAAAATCATGCTAGGACGGCTTGATGAAAGAAGTGCGTTTTTAAACGCTGGCGGAACAGGCGGAGGTCCGAGATGACCCGGAGTTCGGGAGGTAGGTCGTTCCAGAGGGTTGGCCCCATCACAGAGAAGGTTCTTCCCCTGGGCGTCGCCAACCGGCACTGCCCAGTTGACGGCATCCGGAGCAGACCCTCTCTGTGGGAGTGGATTGGTCATAGGGATGTATGGGGCAGCAGACATATCAGGTGGCCAATTTTTTTTACGTCAAATAGCTATGCAGTTTAAAATTAGACATGCTGTTTTAATCTCCCATTATGTTTTCCATTTCTTAAGAACGAATTGTTGTTAACAAACCATTCTTTACTGTACTTTTTATTATAAAAGCTGGTCAAAAACTAATCAAAGACCATAATAAAGATATATGGCAAAAAGTGCTATGCCTTTTTAGATTCTCTGGCGTTTATATAAGTGAAAGTTATACTCAATAATGTCTTAAGTAGCAAAAGATTGGTGGTGACAATCGTATAAGTACTTTTTCATGTTTGAATGATATTCACTTTTGGAGCAATTTTTATGCAGGCAAAATATCATTTGCTGTCTGGTTTTTCAGCACTGCGGTGCTATAAGGTCAAGCCACATAGTCGATCATCTAATTTCAGAAAGCTAACATTTAAGTGTTTTAAATGAAATCTAGGAGTGTATGATGGTCCAGAAACAAGCACTGTTATATCGTTTCCCTACAGCAATGTTTCATGGAATCCAGGCATTGTTTAGCAGCTGCCACTGTCATCATTGGCCAAGCTGGACAGATGCCATCTGCAGAAGACAGTAAGTATCCTCATTCCAGTTTCAACTGGGGTGATATTGATTTTGGCTTAGTCTCAATGCTAAATGCCTTGCTTTCTTTTCTTTACTACTCCAGCCATTGTTCCCCTTCGTCCCTGTCTAATCCAATCAGTTTCACCATCCAGTTGATTTTTGTATTATTAAAATGAGGCTTTAGTTCAGAAAAAAAAGTAAAAATATCTCTTTCCTTTTACCAAACTAGAATTTCTTCATATAGCTTATAAATGTTTTTGCCCCTACTGTTTCTCTTGCATCAGCCAGTAGGAGTAAAAACGGTCAGGGGGAAGAGTAGCAGCTTGAGAGGAAATTTCACCATGAGCCAGACCTACACTTGTAGCGGCCATTTCCTTTGAAATCTTCCTGGCCCAGAAATTAAGTAACAGGAAAGTGTCTGAGGTGAGGGGAAACTTACACTGTGTGTGCTTTTGGCTATCCCTAGTAATTTTTACATTATTTTAAATGTTCAGGTACATTGAGAAGGTTGGTTATAAGTACTCCAAATAAGACTTTATTTTCAATATTATGCTTATATCCTTGTGAAGGTTTTGGCATGGATATAGGCTAGTGCCATGCTAATGCTAATGGGGAAATGCCTTTGCTAATTTGCCTTTAGGCAGAAGGAAGGAAGAAAACATTTGATAGGTTCCTTTAATTAGAATAATTGTATGTTTGCAATACACTCTGCTCCTTTTATGTATTTATTTTTACTTGGAGGGTTGATATAGAAATTGATTTAAATTATTTTAATCCTATTAGGAAAACTACTGTGTTTTCCCAAAAATAAGACAGGGTCTTATTTTCTTTTGACCTCTGAAATAAGTGCTTGGCCTTATTTTCGGGGAGGTCTTATTATTGTTGAGGTGCAGGAGGTCCCTTAACCTCGGCCCACGGCCTGCAGGTCAGCTGATCCAGAGAGGACCAGACATTCTCTGTTTCTGGCACACTCTTGCCAGCCCTAGCGTTGCTGGGCCTGCTGCTCTTTTTGCAGCCACTGCTAAGAGAAGGGGCGCAGTAGCTAGGGCAGTGATGGCTAACCTTTTTTGGCTCGCATGCCAAAAGCGGGGGGAGCGCAGGGGGGTCGTTCGTGGGCACACTTTTTTCTCCCTCCCCAGGTTCCAGAGGCTTTCTAGGAGCCTGGGGAGGGTGAAAACAGCCTCCCCTCCCCACCTGCAGAGGCTTCAGGAGCTTCCCTGAAGCCTCCAGAGGGCAAAAAATGGCAAAAGAAGGCCTAAATCAGCTGGCCAGCGCACACATGCACACTGGAGCTGATAGGGCAACGCCTCGCATGCCCTAGGGAATGGTTCCGCGTGCCACCTGTGGCACCCGTGCCATAGGTTCGCCATCACTGAGCTAGGGTTTGCAGGAGCGGCCTCTGCGAGGCCATTCTGTGTGGATGGCAGATGCATATGAGGCATGGGGCATGTTCCCCACTCTCCCCCCAGGAAATGGCAAGGACCAGCTGCTCATGCATTTAAATATTTTAGGGGAGGGCTTATTTTAGCTCATGCGCTCAAAAGCTCAATTGGGCTTAATATCCGGGAGATCTTATTTTCAGGGAAACAGTGTATGTTTCACTTCTAAATTGTGTTCATATCCTGCCTTTCCCAAATGGAAATTAGCAGAGCCAAGGAAGTGTCATGAAATTGATCAATGTCGGTATGTGGAGTAGCTTCAGAATTAGATTTTGGCTACATAATCGGCCTTTCTTTGTAACTCTTGTATAGCTATTAAGAATGAAAGTTGGGAACTTGAAATGTTCTTTTCTTGAGAAAACTCTTCCAGGTCTAGCTGGAGGGGGCCAGTTTAACACATGCTATATTTTTAAAATCAGACGAATCTGAACAAGACCAGCAAGATCTTCGACAGAAAAAAGCTGAAATTGCGAGGTGTTGGATTAAATACTGTTTGAACCTGTTGCAGGAGGCCCGAAAGCTGCTTGAGGTATGCAAGGGAACATATGCAAATAACTGTCATTTGTTGCTGTTTACATTTGTTGTAAATATAACCCTAAATAATTACACATCTCCTACTGAAACGAAGCCTTAAGAGAGAGGGAGCCTATTTCATCCTAGCCCTACATTACTTTAAAACTAATTTTCAGTAGCAGTTCTGTACCAGTGACTGGTTCAGGACAAAGGGGAAAAATGTGAATGTAGAATTCAGTTTTTCTCATATATAACAATAGCACTTAGACATATATACCGCTTCATAGTGCATTAACAGCCCTCTCTAAGCAGTTTACAGAGTCAGCCTATTGCCCTCAACAATCTGGGTCCTCATTTTATCCACCTCAGAAGGTTGGAAGGCAGAGTCAACCTTGAGCTGGTGAGATTTGAACTGCTAAACTGCAGTTAGCAGTCAGCTGAAGTAGCCTGCACCCTAACCACTGCACTACCTCGGCTTCTTATGAAGCGATTCTCATATCTTACATGCATATTAATTTACTCTTGTCATTAAGCATGGTACAAACATCTTATTCAAAACACTTTCCCCCCACTCCATGCAGCAGCAGACGACAGTACAAAAAAACTCTTTTCTGTGGGATAAGATATCAGTGGAGCAGAAGTGAATGTTAGGGGTTTTTAAAAGGGAGGGATCCTATGAGTTTTCATGAGGGGCCTAATTTCTCAGGCATACAATAAGAAGGGGAGGCCATGGGCCAGTTTTGGGTGCTTGTAAGCCACAAATTGCTCATACCCGAAGTATCTGCTACATCTATAAAGTTAGGAGCTAGTTGTTAGGTTGTATAAATTAAGTGTGGCATATAAAAGAACATACGGGCTTTTGTAACAATCTCTTAATTGTATGTCTGTCAACTATAAGTACAAAAAAGGCAGCATCGAGTACAGTTAAAAGAAAAATATATGAATGTGTGATGGTAGATTTTGCCCATTCTACTACCTTTGAATTTAAAGAGATGTTTTAAATGATTTTTGCTTTCACCCTAATAATTAGTCACTGTTGCTTTATGGAATATTATGCTTGGCTGTTTCTGTGTCTAAATATGCATCTAGAAATTGAAAAAGAATCCTCGTGCAGAACCTAAAGGACTGCAAGATTGCTTAAGTGTGCTACGTGCATCTAAAGCAGCAAATAACTCTTAGCAAAAAGCACTGCTTTCTTAATAAAGGATTGCTTATGTTTGTACAGAATGGTAATGCATCCATTACCATACTAACTCACACTGCTTGGATTGTTTTCCTGGCACCTCCTGATAGCAGGCCTAGCCAACAACCGCTCCCTCTGTGATTTGTTTCCCAAGTCAGATAAAAGAAAAGTTTCGGATTATTTCTGTTGAAAGATTGGAAAAGGATCATATTTGAATATCTAGTACTTGCAACACAATAAATAAATCATGGCTTCAGCTGGAATTGGGGCACAACCAAATCAGCAGCCATTAAGCAGGACTCATTCGTAGTGGTCTGTTAATTTCTTTTCAGGCAGGATGGATACTTGTCAGGCTACCAAAATATATTTCCAGGTATCTTGGCAGATGTGAATGTGTCAGCATTTCACAAACATTTACATAAACTGCAACTGTGAAGTGTACAGCTTTCCTTTAGATATAATTCTAGTTTTAATTCATCTATTTTAGTTGTGATATATGGTTATTTGAGTGAAGTCTGCAAAACTAGTTTGTAATACATAAAGAATAGTTGCAAAGCTTAGCTGTAGAGTTTCAAATTGTAAAAGAAAAGATGGGAAACTCCTTGTGAGGAAAAGAAGAAAACAAAATGTTGGAACTAGTCTCATTGAAATTATTGGGGTGGTCTTTGTTGTACTAAGAACTTAGAGCTGTTCTTATGTAAGTAATTAATTTGTCAGTTCTGTGACATTCAAGCCATTATTTAAAAATCAATTTCTGCTGGTTTTTAGGACAACATTGGTGAGCTGGATCCAGACAGGCAAGTGGAACTGAAAGCCCAGCAAGAAAAAGAGGAGGATGAGAAGGAAAAAGAAAGAAAGAAGGCTGTTCTTTTTGGAACGAGTGATTTGTGTGATTCTATTTTGGCCATGGAAGAGAAAGTGAGTTGTGTGTTTCCATTAGACTTCAAAGAAGCCCGAGAAGTCTTCTTAGTAGGTCAGAACTATGTCAATGAAGCCAAAGAGTTCTTTCAGGTAGATGGGTATGTCACGGATCACATTGAAATTGTCCAAGACCATAGTGCTTTATTTAAAGTGCTGGCTTTCTTTGAAGATGATTTTGAGAGGCGTTGCAAGATGCATAAGCGTAGGATCGATATGCTGGAGCCGCTGTACTCCGGCTTAAATCCTCAGTTTTATCTGCTGCTCACTAGGCAACTTCAGTTTGAATTGGCAGATACCTATTACGAGATGATGGATTTAAAAGTGGCCATAGGCAATAAACTAGAAGAGCTTGACTCCCACACAGTCAAGAAAATAAATTCGCTGGCTCAGATGGCCATGAAATTCTATGAACTCTTCTTAGATTCCCTGAGGAACCCCGATAAGATCTTCCCAGAGATCCTTGAGGAAGATGTCCTGCGCCCTGCAATGGTGGCCAAATTCCATATTGCACGCCTTTATGGCAAGCTTATTACTGCAGATAGCAAAAAGCAGCTGGAGAATATGCAGACCTCCTTGGAATATTACTCATTTCTAGTGGATTATTGTGAGAAGCACACAGATGCGGTCCAAGCTATTGAAACTGAGCTAGAACTGAGTAAAGAAATGGTTGATCTTCTTCCAACCAGAATGGAAAGGCTAAAAGCAAAGCTTTTAACTTCCACATAACTTCTTTTCTCTCCATGGCAGTGTGCAATATTAATATGATGTCTGTCTAAAAAGAGAATGTCCCTTAACAGCAGTTTCTTTGTAGTAATTGAACACCTTTTCTTGCAAATACCTGCTTTGACAGGCAGCATGGAACCTATTTCAGACTGAAAACTGTCCAGTGTAGTTGCTCTCCCACACTTCAATATTAAATATACAGTGAGTGGTCAACTGATGCTCTACTATTTGCACCCTTCTGACATGCAAGCCTTCCTGCCTTATATTTTTCTCCTGCCACTGCATGGCCAGTTTCCAGCTGCAGTGTTGTTTTCCAGCTATTTCCTATACTAGGGAACGTTTTGTACAGTCCTAGCTATCAGTATAATCTAGGCACTTGGCTGTGTGGCACCGATCCAGATTTAGATTTAAGATTTTTGTTAACAAATCACTAATTTAATTGTGTCATTTTTGTATATGTTGTCCTCCTATCCCCTTTTAGGGAATCCATAAATAAACATACTTGATGGCAAAATCTCTTGGCATCTTTTGTGTGCGAATTAATCTTTTCACAGCAGTGAAAACTGACTCTTAGTTTCTTCTTCTTTTTTTAGTATTCTCGTCAGCTATAGGTTTTTCACTGTGCCCTAAAATTTACAAATGTTCATTTGTTCTCATTTTGCATAATCCTAGCCATGGGAAAGATATTTAAAGCAGGAGAAGGAGAGAAATTGATTGGGGGGGGGGGGAACTCACCTTAATTCCTCAGGAATTTTTTTAATTGATAAACCCTCCCAATACTGGAGGACAAGCAGAGTATAGAGTTTTACATTGTGTAGCAATGTAACATTTCAAATTAAAATGTGTCCCACATATTAAAAACCTTCTATACATTAAAAGTGATATATACTCCAATTCTCTAGCAATTGATATTAGTGCTCAAGTGTACATTGCATAAATGTCTGAATGTGCTAAAGTTAAGAGTAATAGATTCTTAGTCCATAATGCAAACATCCTGGAGATCGGGTGGGTTCCGGCTGCTGCTACTGCCGGTTTGCTCTGGGACGCACTGTGCGCGCATGCACAGTACTAAAACAATGATTTGCACATGTGCAGAAGCAAAAAACAAGAGGGCGACGACTATGGTGCCCCTGATAGAACCAGTTTGGGGGCATGGCACGGCGAGTTACTACCTACTCGGCCAAACAGGTAGGAACCCACCTGGGGATATATAAAACATTCATTAACTCTAATATAGATGAGCTGGAAAGTTCTAATAGGGAAAGAGGATAAACAGATTTCCCTAGCCACCTGCCTCAGTGCTACAGGGCAAGAGGTGGCACTGTGCAAGTTATTTTATATCTGTATTGCTAACTAGGGTATCCAAAACCTTTGCCAGACCAATTCTCGAATACAGCTCATCCACCTGGAACCCAGATTGTATATCGGGCATTAACACGATTGAGTGGGTTCAGAGGTATTTCACAAGAAGAGCACTCCACTCCTCTACTCACAATAAAATTTCCTATGCCACCAGGCTTGAAATTTTGGGCTTGGACACTCTGGAACTGAGCCGCCTGTGGTTTGATCTAAGCATAGTGCACAAAATTGTCTGCTATAATGTCTTGCCTGTCAATGACTTCTTCAGCTTCAAGCACAATAATACACAGACAAGCAATTCAAGGTTATTCAAGCTTGCAGAAAATAAAACTTCAGCAAAAAAAAAAAAGTAACAGATTATAGGAGACCTATTTTTCCCATGTATTTATATCTCCTTTTTTTTCAAAATAGACTGATCTTACCAAACAAAAATATTTTTGAAGAAGAAAACAAAACTTGTTTGCAGTTGCAAACAAAAGCAGATGACAATACAGATCGGTTACAAATGATAACCAACAATGTAAAAGGTTCCATAGAGAAATATAAAGGAGACTCCGGCAGGCCATGAGTGAGTGCTCATTTGCTCCTATATTGTGGAGGCAGCTCTGCTATAAAGAGGTTCTAAGTTGTATAAAACAAAGTGAGAACATAGAGGTGGGAAGCAATACATTAGCGGTAGACGTTACACAAGAATAAAAGCAACCAACCCTTCCCACCAGGGGCCAGACCAACCAAACTGTTAGCCTCTCGACTTCACACACACACACACACACACACACACACACACACACACACACCCCACTTCCTAGCCCAGCATGGAAGATCAACATCTTCATAGTCTTCTGATGGCTAAAATAGTAAGCCAAGTCAATTAATTCTGAGACTGCTATGAAGATGGAACAAACCAGTGGTGAAATGTAACATTTTTTGCCACCAGTTCTCTGGGTGTGGCTTGGGGAGAGGGTCATGTGACTGGGTGGCCGTGGCCAACTTTTTAAATTTTTAAAGCATTTTTTACTACCTATTCACTCGAACCGGTAGCAAAAAAAATGCTTTAAGTGGGGGAAAAAAGGTTCAGCTGTGCCGTGCGATTGTGGGAACCTTTCCCCCCCTCCCACTTTTTAAAGCATTTTTTCACTACCGGTTCGGGTGAATAGGTAGTAAAAAAATTATTCAAAAAGTGGGAAAAAAGATTCCCATGAAAAAGAAAGTATAGATGATTAGGGGACTGGAGGCTAAAATATACAATGAATGGTTGCAGGAACTGGGTATGGCTAGTCTAGCGAAGAGAAGGACCAGGGGAGACATGATAGCTGTCTTCCAATATTTGAGGGGCTGCCATAGAGAGGAAGAGGTCAAGCTATTTTCCAAGGCACCCGAAGGCCAGAGAAGGAACAATGAATGAAAATTGATCAAGGAGAGATTCAACCTGGAAATAAGGAGAACATTTCTGACAAAGCAATCAACAGAACAGAAGTTGCCTTCAGAAGTTGTGGAGGCTTCATCACTGAAGGCTTTCAAGAAGAGATTTGACTGCCATCTGTCAGAAATGGTGTATGGTCTCCTGCTTGGTGGGAGGTTGGACTAGGTGACCTACAAGATCCCTTCCAACTCTGTTAATCTGTTAAAGTTCCATATATAACCCATTAACCAGATCTTATCAGTCCCCAGTGAATCAACATCGAGCTGATTTTGTGCCTCTTTCAGAACTTGCAAATGGTCTGCATTTATAAATGTGTAGAGTAAATCTCAAAACAACGAACAGCTACTTTACATTTAGTTTCTCCGCATAGTAGCATAAATAGATTCTAGCATGTTGTTTGCCCACTTCCTGTTTGCTCACGCTATTTCTCAGTAGATAAATGCGATAGTTTATCAGGCATAACACATGCACTTCTTGTCAATCAAAAGATCGATCAATATTTGAGGGCAGATATGACATCTGCTGGGGGGAGGGATTTTTTTGACTTTAGAGTGTTTAATACTTTTATTCATTTTTTCCAGATTTTTTATTTTTGGGTCAGCTATGTGCACAGTTTTATTGACTTTCTAATAAACAAGTGGCATTTTGAAGGAGAAAAGCGTTTGATCCACTGCATCATTTCCATTGGTGGAACAGGGAAGAAGAAAATTTACCAAATCTCAATTTTCCTTTGACTTCATTTTTTAAGATACAATTAAAAGGTTTAAATTTCAGCTGTGATGGTAGGATGAACACAAAACTGTGGTATACAGTTAACATTAATAGTTTTTTAACAACATTTTTATTTTTTAAATGCAAATAATACAAACGTAGTACATATACATTAAATAAAAAAGGGGGGGGGGAAAGGAAAAAATGAAACAAAAAAGGAATTGATTGTAAATTTGATAATGGCAGCTAGATTAGTGATGGCTAAATATTGGGGACGAAATTGGAATATTCAAAGAAATGAGTGGTATAATGAAATTTGGAGTATCGCTGCAAATGATATATTAACAACGGAAATTAAATTTTAAAAAGGGATGATCAAAGCAAACAATTATAATGAAATATGGGGGGGAGTTTATAAAATCAGTGTTGGTGGAAGAAAAGAAATAAACTTACTCAAGAATATATGTTGTTTTGGCGGGGATAAGGGCACAATTGGAATATATTGTATATCTTTTAGTTGTTATAGATGAAGAAATCTAAGGGGGGAAAAACAGGGTCTCCAGGGGGTGCACTGTAATATTTGTTTTTTCCCCAGTTTAACATTCATGTTTAAATGTGGAGCAAACACCAATTCTGAATTCATTTTTTAAAAACTGAAGCGAATAAAATTGTTTATCCTATTCTACATTTCAAAATTTGAAATCAAAAGTTTTGCATGGCAGAATCTGTATGCTATGAAAACTCACTTAATTTTCACTGTGTGAAGCAGTGCATCATGGGGCAAAATCTTTTCAAACAAGGAACCTCAAATGGCAGTTGGTGGAGCTAAGCAGCCACCATGGCAAAACCGCCTTCGTGACCGCTGTCCTATTCTAGTAGGTTTCATCCGCTCAATCTGCCAGAATCTGTCTTCCCATGCTCAGGATAGACAAGTCCCTATTTCACCGAAGGTCAATGACCCAATGGCTTCTCTCAACCTGGTTTGGTCAGCCTGTCGAAGTTGTTGCCGGGGGTGTGGCTGCTGCGCATGCTACAGCTACTAGGTTTAGGTTTAGGTTTTAGGTTTTATTCAAATTTGTATACCGCCCTATCTCCCTTACGGGACTCAGGGCAGTGAACAGGCAGTAATAAAAACAACAATAAAATATCCAATACAATACATACCATATTTATTCGAGTATAACGCGCACACGTGTATAACGCGCACCCCTAATTTTCGATTAAAAATCGGTATAAAAAAACGTGTTTTTTTTCTTCGCCCTCGCGTACAGTGAGCGGCTGCAGCCCGGAAAAGGCGCAGTGCGAACTCACAATTCGCCTGCGCCCTCAATGGACCGGCCCTCGTTTATAACGCGCACCCAAACTTTGATTTCTTTTTTTGGTAGAAAACTTTGCGCATTATACTCGAATAAATACGGTATATTAAAAAAACTAGGAGCCACAGGTGAGAGCTGAGTGACAGGTGGGGAGCAAAGGTGGATGAGCTGCCCCAAAAGCTGCCCTAAAATGAACTGCCTTAAAAGGACACAATATGCCTCTACACCGGAGGTGCTACCCATCCCTGAACATCCCATACACCCCTCCCTCATCATACGTATGGGGGAAAGGGACACATGGGTGAACTTGAAGGGATTCACCACCTGGCACTTAACTGTCCCTCTTCCATCAGAGGTGCATTCCAGCCCATTAACCCAGCACAATAACTATATTCAAATAGGACACAACAGCGGAGGAAGGCTTCAACGGTAAGTTAATAGTAACTTCACGAATAAATGTGGGTTGTCACGAGGCAGTCAATTATAATTGGAAAACACATTATTTGGTGTAACTTCTCTATAATTTTTCTCTCCTGCTGGCGTTATTTCGGTCTTTCGCTGATGATGCACTTTGGGATTCTTCAATAACAGATCAAGGCCTATGAACAGCCACAGGGCTGGAATTAGATTTTGTTCCTTGTTGTTTTAAATATTTCAAAGGAACTTGGTGACACCAAAAGGTTTTCCCGCCAAAACCTTTGCCCTTCTTGCTCTTACAAAAGCCACCCCTTGTTTTGTTCCTAGCGAAGCTCCAGGTTGCCTCAAAGGCCAAAGCTTCAGTTTGAGAGAAATGGCAGGAAAATTGTAATGGTCGACCAATCTGAGAGCCCTGAATAACTCTATTTGCAATTGACCCTCGGGATGATTTAGAAATTGAAGCTGGTTTAGTGTTTTTTTTTCAGGGTCAGATCTCAGCTGACTTCAGCCATTTTTCACCCTCCGGAGACTTCCTTGAGGCCATATTTACATATAAATATAAATATATAATATAAATATAAAAAACCGTCCTACAGCCAAACTAATCTCAAGTCTGAACTCTGGTATATGGCATCTTATTTTGCACAAACTGCCCCAGATCTAAATTTCTTCTGTTCTTTCTACTCTCTCTCTCTTTTTTTGATATTTTACTCTCCATGCTACTGTACTCCAAAACATATTAAGAATTAGAAGCAGAAGAGGCAAGCAAATACATTCATTGCTTATAAATTCATAAATTGATTCATATATGTATATTTACATAAGTGATCCTTGATATCCAGACCCTTCCTTTTCCTGTAACAAGCATTCACTACCATTTAGTTCAAATAGTCTAACAAAATACTTAGTAAATATAGCCATTCCTCTTGCCTTTGTAGGAAGTTAAAACCCACCCACCTGCTAGAAAATTGAAATATCCTGGGAAATATTAAGAAGGCAGAATATTGCATTTCCCTGGATGTGAAAAGGGAGAAACATGTTTTTAAAGACAAAGTAGCTCCCTGCAGCTTCCTCCCCCACACTTTGTAAATAAACCATTAAAGCATGAGCAAGGCTACTTTACATAATAAAGATAGGATTAGCTTTCTACAGAAACACATGGCACCTGGGAACTCAAATAAACCTGGACTCAAAGCACAGCCTAGTGCAGGGGTGGGCAAACTTTGCAACTTTAAGTCTGAAGGACTTCAGCTCCCAGAATTCAGAGAAGTCTGGGAGCTGAAGTCCTTCAGACTTAAAGTTGCAAAGTTTGCCCACCCCTGGCCTAGTGAGTTTTACCCTGTATGGCCCCTTGGGAGTCTAACAACCAATCAGAATACATTTCTTATACAGGAACAGGAAACAAAGAGGTGGGGCCGAACAGAGCATTAAAAACTCAGCAAACCCTTTCTTCTCTCTCTTTTCTTCTTCACTCAACATCTGAAATCATGTGATCCCCCCTTTTCTGTTCAGGACCTCAAGCCATGTGGTCCTGTCCACCATTAAACCATCTTTCCAAGCAGCCTCCATGTTTCCAATGTCGTTTTCTCTGCTTGGAGCTGAACCCAGAAGGGTATTTCTTCCAACACCTTGAAACTTCATCTAGATTGAACCTTCCTTTAAATTTTGGGTGGTGATATGAACTACTTCCTGCATCTATGTTTTCTACAGTAAAATAATATTTCTTTTCTGAAAAATGTAAATAGATAATGATGTGACAGGTTAGAGGGGAATCCAAAGAACATTAAATTGTTCATATCATAATGCTCCCAGTTGCACTGAATTAAGTTGCTGAATACAGGAAACCTCCCTTGATGCTGTTTGATTGTTTATTCATCTCAGTCTGACTTTGTGTCCTGCCATTATTTTTGTTTCATCTAGATCAGGGGTGTCCAAACTTGGGAACTTTAAGACTTGTGGACTTCAACATCCAGTCCACAAGTCTTAAAGTTCCCAAGTTTGGACACCCCTGATCTAGATGATCTTGTGTAGGCAGATGCTAGACAGGATTGGATGAAATTAGTATTTGATCGGGAGATCCGAAGGTTAAATGGGGAAACTGAAAAGATGTTTTGGAAGAAGGAAATGGCGTGTCACTCCTTTATCTAGGAAGTCAACCAAAATCATTGAGTTGCTCAATCCCAGTTATCTTTCCAATAACTAAATATTACGTTTGAAAGTGTCATCTATCTTCAAAACTGAATATATAATATACCCTTTTCCAATCTGTCCCTTAAGAAATTAGCCATCTAATTTCTAATCTAATCTAATTAACTAAATGTTATGTCATCAGACACCTGGCTCATATTATCATATGTGGTGGACATGTGTAGAAGCTAAAAAATATTGGATAAAAATATGCAAGTGGTTGGAAAATATGATACAACAACATATTGACTTGAAATCTGAAATATTCCATGTTGGGGATCTTACCAGAAACTTATAGTAATGAAAATGTATATTTGATTATTCAGGTAATAACCGCAGTTGGAATTACATTTGCACAAAACTGAAAAAGTGAAGAAATTCCTGCAGAGGAGAATATGATAAGGAAAATATTAGAATGTGCAGAAACGAATAGATTAACACTGGCAATTAAAGAGAAAGAACAATGGTTATTATGTGGTACGGGAAACATTGTATTGATGGTTAGAGGATAAATATAAAAATTAGATGTAAAAGTAGAGTAAAATATAGAAAATAGTTAATAGAGTTAATAGAGTTAAGCCAACTAAGAAGAGGATGTGTAAGAGTATCAGATATTTAATGTGTTGGTATTAAGATAAGAATAGATTAAATAATATGATTGTAAATTTTAACTATTATTGTACAAACATTTGTACCCAGATGACATACTGTTTATTGGAAGATGGATTATTTGTACTAAAATAAAATAAATAAAAATTGGGGGAGGGGGGGAGAAATTAGTCTGATAATGCTTGATCTGTTACTGCAGAAAATGTGAGCAGCGCCTACCAACCACAGCTTCCTCTCTGGGTTGTAGTGATGTCAGCAGGAATGGAGGGGGCATGGAGACGGGCTGCTGATCAGGACAAGAAACAAATTGAGTTTGGAATGGATTCAGAAGGATGGTTCTTAGTCACTGTGTCCAGTTAAAGGCTGTTATATTAAGACTGTGGTGTGGTTGCAAGGGATAACTTGCATGCCCATTAAAATGAGAAAACGTTATCAACCATTTGCTTAGCAACTGTTCAAAGTTAAAATGGCGCTACAAGGCTTTATGTCCTTGCACTTATGAACATCCCAGAATCCCAGCATATGGTCACATGATCAAAATTCAGTTGCTTGGCAACCGGCTTGCCGTTACAATGGTTGCAGTGTTCCTGGGTGCACAATCATCTTTTGCAACCTTCCCAGCCAGCTTCTGACAAACAAAGTCAGTGGTAGAAGCTGGATTCACTTAATAGCTGCAACGATTCACCTAACAAATGTGGCCAAAAGGTCATAAAATCAGGCATGATTCACTTAACAGCTGACTTGCTTAGCAATGGAAATTCTGGTCCCAATTATGGCTGTAAGTCGAAGACTACTTGTATATAAAAAGGGAAAGGCTCCCCTCGCACATATGTGCGAGTCGTTCCCGACTCTAGGGTGCTCGCCTCCGTTTCAAAGCTGAAGAGCCAGTGTTGTCTGAAGATGTCTCCATGGTCATGTGACTGGCATGATTAAATGCATGGAACACTGTTACCTTCCCACCAAAGATGGTCCCTGTTTTTCTACTTGCATTTTTTACGTGCTTTCGAACTGCTAGGTTGGCAGAAGCTGGGACATGTAATGGGAGCTCACTACGTTAGGCAACACTAGGGATTCAAACCGCTGAACTGCCAACCTTTCTGATTGACAAGCTCAGCGTCTTAGCCACTGAGCCACCGCATCCCTGATGGTATATGTATGTATCTTAAAATAGATTGTTTTTATTGGACATCTCAGCAAATATTTAAGCAAGTTTGAAATTATTTTTGGAAGTAAAGATGATAATGGCGACCAGCACCCTGCTTTGTAGCCTGGAGTTAACAGAACTGCAATTTCTGAGATGATGCAAATCCTCAATGCAGACAAGTTATCGCAATGCAGCTCCATATTCTGTATGTACTTTAGAGTCTCATAAAGATGCATATACTGGGCTGCAAGCGGTTATTGTTGTTTTTTTATTTATTGCATGGCTTTGCAACACGTATGCTTAACGTCCACCGTAGCCTCAGAATGAAGCAATCTGAATGAGAAACAAGGGGATTACGGAAATCATCCATTAACTGCTAACCCACAAAGGCCCGGAAAGAAATATGCAGAAATCTCCACTGAACAAGTAGACTTATTTTCCAGAAAAACAAATGAGATAGACTAGATCCTTCACAAGTGCAGATAGGATTCATAAAATTAAATTATTCAATTTACATTAAATACTATCCAGCCCAGAAGAGCTAATTATCAGAAGAAAGGCTAACCTTTTTATGGCTAAGCGATGGGTGTGTAAAGATCTAGACCACCACTGGGGGCAGCAAAGGAATACATAAAACCCTAGCTCCTTGCTGCCATCTACTGACCATCGGGACTTTTGCAGCCCTTATCACTGGTATCAAGGAGATGACTGAGGTCAATAATCAGTCCACAAAACACCTTACCTACACAACACTTATATTGATTAACAATTAGGTCAACAGATCCATCAGACAAACTGCTGTCCATCTCACATATAACAAAATTTGGCCATACTTCGAGACATGGATCAACTGAAAGAAAAATTTCAAATAAAAATTTGGTCAGAGTGGCCAGGATTTTAAGTAGATGTGGGACTAGCAGTCAATGTAAAATGGACAACATAATAAAACATGTTTGGTGTTCGAGGTCTCCTTCATCATATGGGCAAAGCGTGGAATGGAACGAGAAGTTTCATTAAATAGCAATAGCACAAAGACATATACCGCTTCACCAGTGCTTTGCAGCCCTCTCTCAGCGGTTTACAGAGTCAGCATATTTCCCCAGATTGTTGGGGGCAATATGCTGACTCTGTAAACCTCTTAGAGAAGGCTTTAAAGCGCTTGTGAAGAACGTATATACATAAGTCTAAGTGCTATTGCTATTAGAGCAAACTGACTCTGACCAAATTGATAAAAATAATATTTATTTATTTTATTTTATTAGATTTCTAGACCGCCCCCTCTCCCCAAGGGGACTCGGGGCGGTGTACAGGTAAAAATTAAAAACTATGAGGGACATATTCTGATTGTCTCCAATATTACCTAAAACTAAGAACTTGTAGGTAAATAAAATGGACAACCGCCTGGAAGGGTTCAGAAAGAATAGGGTAAGATCTTCTGCCAATGGTTTCAACAGATACTAGCAAAAAGAACCATTATTATTAATTGCCTCATTCATTTGTTTCAAAACATGGAAACTGTATTGAACACCCTGTTTGGATCAGTGTACAAAATGAACATAGACTCTTAATATTGTTGGCAGTGTTGACATCACCTACTGGCTCTTGCCAAAGCCAGGGACAGTTTCCAGAAAACTAAAAAAATGCATTAGTGATAAAATGTGAATTTTTAATTTTGCTTTTCTTAAGATCTGGCTTGCAAACGGATGTTAAAATTGTTTCATTTTCTAATACATTGGGCTCTACATTAGTAGATTTTATGTATGTCAGTATTGATAATTGAGAGCGTCAAATGTTGAAATTTTCTATTACCTAAAATTTTCAAGAGTACAAAAACACAGACATATCATGTAATTTGTCTCCTCTATCCGAAAGAATGATCTATTATATAATACTTTGTATAAAGTTAGATTTCTAAAAATTAGCTTGATTTTGCAGATGTCCTCTAATTCTAATTTTTAAAAACTTTAGGTTTTTTAAAGATATTCTGTATGTTTGCATATTTTTGCTTGTCTTAAAAATAAACGTCGCACACATACTATTTAAGCAAGGTAACAATGCAAGTTTTGCACACAGGTTCTATAGCACAGGGGTCTCCAACCTTTGCAACTTTAAGTCTGAAGGACTTCAGTTTCCAGAATCCTGGAAACTGAAGTCCTTCAGACTTAAAGTTGCAAAGGTTGGAGACCCCTGCTATAGCACATCTCCAGTCTCATAAATTCTTTAAGATTGGTTTCAGGTTAACAGTTATTCTGGTGTTCTGCAGTTTGCCTTCTAAAACGGCTCAGTGCTAATTTTGCATCACCACGGCTTGAAGTTGATTGTTTCCTCTCTCTCCAGCATATGGTATGCACACGTGTGGAGATTGGATTGAATCATTAGCAACACGTGGAAGAAATTGTTGCATTTGGCTCCGTGGTAGGGCTACTCGCCTGCCATTCTTTTGAATTGGCACTTGGGATGGCCAATGGAGGAACATTAAAAACCTGCCCTCTTTCCTTGCCATGTTTACTTTTTAAGTTTTTTCCCCCTAAAAACAAACTCAATGCCATTTACGACAAGGGGCACCACGCCAGCCTCTATTCGCCCCTCCCCTCCCAGCCCCTCCTCGCCCGCCCACCCCGGCTCCTTAGGGCCCCAACAGGAAGAAGTTGCTGGAGCTAAGCAGCCACCATGAGAAAGAGTTGGCAAAACAGCTGGCCCAGTTCAAATTGGATCCGACTGAGGCGGCGGCTCAGCAAAAGCACTTCACTGAGGACTACGAACATAGGCTTTCCAAGCAGAGGGAAGACCTGTGGGAGTGAAGGGCCAGGTGCCAGTGCCTGGAGGCTCAGAGGGCTGAGATGGTCAGCCAGTTCCAGGCCATGATGCAGTCCCACTGGAACAAGGTCCTCTGGCTCTTTGCCACCAGCGGCACTTCCCTCCAGCCTTAGCCCAAAGCCCCACAACAGGAGACTGAAGCAGACCCCAAGTTGGAATTTCTCCTCCCCCCACACTGACCCACACAAAAAGACACAGAAGGGGGAGACTCTCTGTAGCAACACAAGCATCCATTACACGTATCTGGCCCAGGGGCATAGTTTGAGGACCCCTGACTTAGTGCAATATAAAAAATGCAAATATTTTTTTCTACAGAACCCCAGTGGTCCACAGACCCCCAGTCGGTGACCGCTGTTCTAGAGGCAATGAGCTCAGAACAACCCAAAAGAATGGGGAAGCAGCGGCAACCTTACATGAGGTCTTCACTTTAAAAGGGAAGGTAAAATTTCAAAACCCACAGCTCCCACAAATTAGGGGAACTCTCTGCAAACTACATTGGAGTGGGCAAATTTAGCAATCCATATTTGTTTCTTTAGAATTTGGAGCTGGGACAATTAACTTCTCAGGAACCTTTCCCAGAGATGCTGTGTAGTAAGATGGGCGCTAATAAACATTTATAAATAAATAAATCAGGCATGGAAACATCTGAAGCCCACCAGAAGCACTGGGATGTCTAAGGACCTGCAGGAACAGCCTTCATCACACATCACCACTAACTTTGGATGGAAAAGGTGTTACAGATCATGAGCAGCAGCATATATTTTTCAAGTGATCTGCAGGTAATCCTTGATTTACAATTACAGTTGAGCCCAAATCTTCTGTTGCTAAACAAGACAGGCATTGGTAACATGCCATTCTTTGTTGAAAGCTTAAAAAAAATTTTTTTTTTGATGAAATGCTGTAGGCTGTGGAAAATATTCAGGTGCATGTAGCTCTGGATAAATTAGATTCACAAAAATATGACTTCAAAGCAGCAGATCTGTTGGAAAGAAATATTGACTGTACAGACTTAGAACTGAGTTGACTGCATGCATCTCTCTGACATTCAAGCCTGCATTCTTTTACAACAGCAGAAATTGTAAACTGCTGTTGTAAACTTCTCCACTGATTGAGTGGAGAAGTGATACATTGGCATTCCCTAAGACCGTGATGGTGAACCTATGGCACGTGTGCCACAAGTGACACGCAGAGCCATATTTGGTGGCACCCCAGCTGTCAGTTCTGGCATGCATGTGCGCGCCAGCCTGCTAATGTTTTGCCCTTCCCAGGCTTCAGGAAAGCTTCTCCTTTCCCTTCCTCGGTCCTCCCCACACTGTCTTCCTTGGTCCCTTTCCCCCTTTGAGTTCCATTCCCCTCCCTTCCCTACTCCCCTCTCCTCCTCTCCCCTCCTTTCTTCCACTCCCTCTCCTTTCCACAAACCCATCATGGTCTATCCCCCCTCTCCCCCTCTGTATATCCTTCACTCTCCCTCTTTTCCTCCTCTTCTCTCCCCTCCCTCTCCCTCTCCCCTTCCATCACCCCTTCCCCTTCCTCTGCCTTTCTCCCTCACCCTCTCTCCCTTCCTTCCTCTTTTCCTCCCTGCCCCCTTATGGGTCCCTATCTACCCTCCCCGTTATCCTCTCTTTCCCAACTGCCTCCTTTCTGTGCTCCCCCTCCCCCCCATTCCTTCCACACCCTCTCCTCTCCCCAACCCCTTCGTAGTCCCCTCTTCCCCTCCCTCTTTCCCCCTGCAATTCCTTCTCTCTCCCCTCCCTTTCCTCTCCCTCTTCCTTCCACCTCCACCTCCCCTCTCTCTTCACTCTCCCTCCCCTCTTCCCCTCCCTTTCTCTCCCTCTTCACTCTGAACCCCTCCCCATGGCCCCTCCCCTTCTTTATCTCCCTCTCTTTCCTTCTCTCCAGCTCCCACTTCCTCACCTCATATCTTCCTTCCCCCTTCTCATGTCCCCTCCCCCTCCCTCCCTCTCCCCCTTCAATCTGTTTTCCTCTCCCTCCATCTCCTTCACTCTCACTTTTCCTTTCCCTCCCTTCTCTTCCCCTCCCACTTTTCCTGTCCCTCTCCCCCAGTCTCTCTTAGCATCTCTTCCGGCCTTTTCCTTCTCCTCTCTCTCTTCCCCTTCCACCCTTTCTTTTTCCTCCCATTCTCTCACTTGCTCCCTCTCCCTCTCCCCCCTCCCTTCACTTTCTCTCCCTTTCCCCTCCCTTCTTCTCCCTGACCCTCTCCTGGTCTATCTCCCCCTCTGTATCCACCTACACCTCTTCCCCCCTCTTTCTCTTTACTCTTCCTTCCCCATCTCCCCTTTGCTCTCCCTCCTCCCCTTCCCATCCCTCCCCTTTCTTCTGTGTTTCACTCCCTTTTCCTTCCCCTTCTCCCTTCCCCTTCCTGCTCTGTCCTTTTCCCTCTCTCTGTCTACCTTCCTCCTTTCCCTCTTCCTCTTTCTCCATCATTCTGACTTTATCCTGATCCCCACTATCATCCTCACTTACCCCCTGAAAGTTTGTTACAAAAAGAGGGAAGTTTGGGAGCCCTCCAGCTTATCTCTAGGAAGGCATCATCACTCTGATAACTGATAATAGCTGACAGTTTAGCCTGCAGGGATGAGGTCATAAAGCCACCAGAATTCCTAAGGAGATGACAGGCCTCCCTTGGCATCCTATGGAAGGTCAGCAGCCCCTCCTTTTCTACCTACACCAATGGCAGGCAAAGGTCTCTAGAAAGCTAGCAAACCAATCACTAAAGCTGATTTCTCCCTCCCCACTCCCTCTCTCTCTCCAGAATAGGCTAGGAAATCTTGTTTAAAAGCTTAGTAAAATTGGCAATGGCACAATTAACATTAACTATATCAATTCTTTTTTTAAAAAAATAGTCTCTCAAATATCTCAAGACCTAAAATGGACACCTAACATCAAAAACTTCGTCCGAAAATCACCCCAAAGAATGTTGTTTCTGAGCCAACTCAGAAAGCTCAAACGGACCAAAGAGCTGCTGATTCAGTTCTACAGAGGAATTATTGAGTCTGGCATCTGCACCTCCATAACTCTCTGGTTTGGCTTTGCAATCCAACAAGACAGACACAGACTTCAACGGAGAATTAGAACTGCAGAAAAAACAATTACTACCAACCTGCCTTCCATTGAGGACCTGTATACTGCACGAGTCAAAAAGAGGGCTGTGAAAATATCGACAGACCCTTCACATCCTGGACATTAATTGTTTCAACACTATAGGCCCTATAGGGCACTGTACACCAAGACAACTAGACACAATAACAGTTTTTTTCCCCAAATGCCATCACTCTGCTCAAAAATAATTCCCTCAACACTGTCAAACCATTCACTAAGGCTGCATTACTATTACTATTAGTCTTCTTATCGTTCCTATCACCCATCTCCGCCCACTTTTGACTGCAGGACTATAACTTTTTTGCTTGTATCCTTATGATTTATATTGATATTGTTTCCTGATTGCTTATTTGCACCCTATGACTATCATTAAGTGTTGTACCTTATGATTCTTGATGAATGTGTCTTGTTTTTTTATGTACACAGAGAGCATATGCACCAAAGACAAATTCCTTTTGTGTCTAATCACACTTGGCCAATAAAGAATTCTATTCTGTTCTGTTCTGCTCTGCTCTGCTCTGCTCTGCTCTGCTCTGCTCTACTCTACTCTACTCTACTCTACTCTATTCAATTCTATTCTATTCCACTCCAAGTCCATGAATAGTTCATTTGTAAGCCAGCAACATTTGACATAGAGACTCTTTTATCATCTCAGAATAACAAGCGTTAGAACAGACCTTGGAGATCTCATAGTCTAGCCCCGTGATGGCGAACCTATGGCACGTGTGCTACAGGTGGCACGCGGAGTCATTTCTGAGGGCACACAAGGTGTTGCCCTGTCAGCTCCAGCATGCATGCACAAGCTGGCCAGCTGATTTTCGACCTTGATTTTCAGCAGTTTTTTGTCCTCTGGAGGCTTCAGCAAAGCCTCCTGAAGCCTCCAGAGAGTGAAAAATGGGGGCCCACCCAAAGTTGGAAAATGGGCTGTTTCTGGCCTCCGGAGGGCCTCTGAGAGGTGGGCGTTTCCACCCTCTCCAGGCTCCAAGAAAGTTGTGCGTGCATGCGCGGGGCAGCAGGGCGGGGTGTCACGCACGCATGCACAGGGGGCATGGCATGGGGGGATTAAATTATGGGGGTGGGCACCCGAGTGGGTAAATAGTGTGCAAGTGTGTGCTTTGGCACCTGAGGCAAAAAAGGTTCGCCATCACTGGTCTAGCCCAACTCCCTGCTCAAACAGGAAACCCTATACCATTCCAGACAATCTCCCTAGAGAACAGTGAACTTACAGGAGCAAAAAAACCCTCCTTAATAGTGATTACTGTGCCTTTTGGCACTAACTCTCTATGTTATTACGGCAACCTCATTTTGCTAAGCCTTCATTACATACAGTATAGCTGAAATCATCACAAACCCAAATCTCTTACTGTATGTACACTTCAATTATTGAAAGACGCATAGACAAAATGCTGACAAGGGGCCCTGGTGGCAGAAGGAGTCAATCACGAAGGCCAGAATTCTGTTCTAATATATGTGTGTGTGTGTGTGTGTGTGTGTGTGTGTTACGTTTTTGAGCTGATCAATAAATAAGTCAGGGAGACTAGTATAGATCTATTTCGAGCTTTTTAGCTCTCATCAGCTAGCCATACCCTTACTTGGATTCGAACCGGGGCTGTATTCCATGCCAGGCGAGAGCCTTAGCCATTAAGACAGTCAGGTTCTCTTCCTGCTCAGCTGAGACAGGAGGATAAGTATATATAATTGTTTCACAACACCCTGTTAGGGCCCCAATTAAGGGAGGAGACATACTGTTTCCTTTTCTGCCTTTCGGCTCATCACCAGAGACCATCTAGACAGAAAGCCATGAGTTCCGTTGTGTAATTTTTTTATATGTGTGTTACGTTTTTGAGCTGATTAAAAAAAAAATGTTCAGCCTGACATGCAATACAGCCCCGGTTCAAATCCCAGTAAGGGTATGGCTAGCTGTTGAGAGCTAAAAAGCTTGAAATAGATCTATCCTAGTCTCCCTGATTTATTTATTGATCAGCTGATAAAACTAACACACACACACACACACACACACACACACATATCAAGCTCAACCCGTCCAAGACCGAGTGGCTGTGATTTCCGGCACCCCGGTTCAGCCAGTTAAGTCCAACACTGGCCATTGGGGGCGAGATATTGGCCCCTGTGGAGGGGGCGTGCAATTTGGGTGTCCTCCTGGACTCCCGGCTGTCCATGGAGGATCATGTGACGGCCGTGGCCAGGGGGGCGTTTTACCAGGTACGCCTGATTCGCCAATTGCGCCCCTTACTGGACCGGGTTGCCCTTCGCACGGTCACTCAAGCACTCGTGACGTCTAGGCTGGACTATTGTAACACTCTCTACATGGGGCTTCCCTTGAGGTGCACTCGGAGGTTACAGCTAGTTCAGAATGCAGCCGCGCGGGTGGTCATGGGAGCCACAAGGCAGTCCCACATAACACCTCTCCTGCGCGAGCTGCACTGGCTACCTGTGGCCTTTTGGGTGCGCTTCAAGGTGCTAACCACCATCTTTAAAGTGCTCCATGGCTCGGGGCCTAGCTATATGCGAGACCGTCTCCTGCCCCATACATCCCTTCGACCGATCCGCTCCCATAGGGAGGGCCTTCTCCGGGTGCCGTTGGCCGGGCAATGCCGGTTGGCGACACCTAGGGGAAGGGCCTTCTCTGTGGCGGGCCCAACCCTCTGAAACGACCTGCCTCCTGAACTCCGTACCACCTCGGACCTCCGCCTTTTCCGCCAGCGTCTTAAAATGCATTTATTCCAACAAGCCGGCCTAGAATAACCACCCGATATCGACTTTTTAGTTATACATTTTAATTAGAGGACTGTAAAATGTTTTAGCACGGGGTAATTTAATTTAATTGGGTTTTAATAATTAGTTTATTTATACTATGTATGTTCTGATTTTTAATTTTCCTGTGCGCCGCCCTGGGTTCTTTTGTAGGAGAAGGGCGGGGTATAAATTTAATAAAATAAATAAAATAAATTATATACATATATATATATGCTGGCATTGCTTGCTTCGGGTATTTTCCCGTGTATAAGGCATGGAAATGTTATTGCAACGTTTCGACAAGATCTCACTTGTCATCGTCAGGCTTTGGTCTGTGACTGTGACTGTGAAGGCATGGCCCTTTTTAAAATCTTGGTGGGGGGGGTGGAGTGCTGACTATTGTTGTGAGTGTGTTGATTGGCTGTGCAGCTGCATCATGACTGGTATATTGATGCTGATTGGTCTCATTTGTATGTTTCTCCTTATTTTAAATTTCAACGGCTTGGGTGGATGATGGGGCTCGTCTGCTGGTCAGTGCTGGTTTCCAGATGTCTGGTAGGCGGGAGGTGTCATCACGTTTGTTCATACTGTTAGATTGCTTCTCTATTTCAATGGCTTCTCTGATTATTCTCCTGTTCAGTTGTTCAGCCTTGGAGATCATTTTAGTTCCTTGAAAGTCAATGTCATGTCCTGTAGTTTTGAAATGCTGATAAAGAGATGAGGTATTAAGTTGATTTTTAATGCATTTTTATGCTCTGCGATACGTGCACTTATCCTTCTTTTGGTTTGTCCTATATAAGTGGCAGGGCAGATTTTACATGGAATTTTGTAGACCCCTTGGCTTTCTAGCTGGATCTTGTCTTTGGGGTTCCTTAGGATATTGGTTATTTTTTGGTCGGTGTTGAAGGCTGTCTTTATGTTGTGCTTGTGGAGAATTTTGCTGATTTTGTCTGTGGTACCTTTACTGTATGGGATGAGGGCAATGCCATTTTCCTGTTCTTTGTCTTGGTTCTTGGGGATTAGTTTGGTGATTGTTTTTCTTCTGAATCCGTTGGATATTAATGTATTTGTGAGGAAGTGTAATTCGGTTTTCAGGTGGTCTTTGTCAGCTAGGCGTTTGGTTCTGTGTATGAGGGTTTTGGCTACAGAGTTTATCTGTGCAGGGTGGTGATGGGATTGTGCATTTAGGTAGCGGTTGGTGTGTGTTTTTTTCCGGTAGATGGTGTGTCCCAGGGAGCCATTAGGTTTTTTGTAGATTAGGACGTCTAGAAAAGGAAGTTGGTTGTTAGCTTCTAGACGTCCTAATCTACAAAAAACCTAATGGCTCCCTGGGACACACCATCTACCGGAAAAAAACACACACCAACCGCTACCTAAATGCCCACAGAACAGGTAGTAAAAAAAAAAGAATTTTACCACTGCCTTAATGGTCCATTGACAAAAGTGGAGGCGTGTCAGTTTCTGCCACCCCTTTAGGGGAAATATTCTGCCCTTTTAATATTTCCTAAAATATTTCATTTTTCTAGGAGAGGGTGCCAACTTCCTACACCTTCATGCCACGGTTCCTTCGGTGGTTCATGTGGGGAATCCCCCCAGCTCTTTGTTTAACCAGAACGAATCCAAATTTAGCGCTAGAGGTTGGCAACTTCTCGTGGGCAAGCCTTATCATCCGGGCAGAGTGGCAAAACCCACAGGAGGTGGAGAAAATCCAAGAAGACAGCCGTGTCATATGCCTGGAGGAAGCTGAAATCTTTAGTTTCTTTCTTTTCTTCTTTGGTGTAGTGGTGGGTATTTGCTTTTAACGTAAGAGGAGATCCGATCGACACAGTTCCTGTCTTCTATCTCAAAATAATCAGCAGTGATTGTCAGGGGGGCCACTCTAAGCTGCAAAAAATAGCCAAGTGTTTCCATCAGCACTTCTCATCATAATATGATGTTTTCTAGTAATAATTATGGCTTTCAAAGAAGAAATAAGAAACAATGCTGTGTTGTGCTCATTCCCTTCACTTCAGAAACAGTTCCCATCTGGTGTCTCAATGCGGGTTGTTTGGCTCGACTGAGTTACTTCTTTTCTGACTCTGCTTTGGTCTATTTGAAGTATTCCGCCCCCCCCCCAAACTCATCTTTTATGTGTTTTGATGTGTTCTGGAGGGGTTGGGGGTGAGGGGCACCGTGTTGCGGTGGTTCTCCTCCTACCTCTCCAGTCAATCGCAATTTGTGTTGGCAGGAGGGCAGAGGTCGACCTCGAGACCCCTCACTTGTGGGGTGCCTCAGGGGTCAGTCCTCTCGCCTCTCCTGTTCAACACATATATGAAGCCGCTGGGCGAGATCATCCGTGGTTTTGGGGTAGAGTACCACTTCTATGCTGATGATACGCAGCTGTATATATCTACCCCAAATCACCCCAACGATGCCGTAGAGGTGATGTGCCAGTGTCTGGAAGCCGTGCGGGCCTGGATGGGAAGGAACAGACTCAGACTCAACCCGTCCAGGACCGAGTGGCTGTGGTTCCCGGCATCCTGGTACAACCAGTTGACTCCATCACTGGCCATAGGGGGCGAACATCCAACCCCTGTGGATGGGGCATGCAACTTGGGCGTCCTCCTTGATGCACGGCTGTCCATGGAAGATCAAGTGACGGCCGTGGCCAGGAGGGCGTTTTACCAGGTTCGCCTGGTCCACCAGTTGCGTCCCCTATTGGATCGGGGTGCCCTTTGCACAGTCACTCATGCTCTCGTGACATCCCGACTGGACTACTGCAATGCTCTCTACATGGGGCTCCCCTTGAGGTGCACCCGAAGGCTTCAGCTTGTCCAGAATGCAGCCGCGCAGGCAGTTATGGGAACCTCTAGGTTTTCCCATGTAACACCGCTCCTGCGCGAGCTGCATTGGCTGCCTGTCGTCTTTCGGGTGCGCTTCAAGGTGCTGGTTATCATAGCGCTCCATGGCACGGGACCTAGCTATCTGCGGGATCGCATCCTGCCCCATACATCCCTGCAGCCGATTCGCTCCCACAGAGAGAGACTTCTCCGGGTGCTGTCCACTAGGCTGTGCCATCGGGCGACGCCCAGGGGAAGGGCCTTCTCTGTGGCGGGCCTGACCCTCTGGAACGACCTTCCCCCGGAAATTAGAACAACTACGGACCTCCGCTCCTTCCGTCAAAAATTAAAAACACACTTTTTCTGCTTGGCCGGCCTGGGGTAATCAACTGTTTTAGGGTTTTTAGCGACTTATTTTTAGTTTTAATATGGGATTTTAGCGCAGGGTTAGTTTAATTTCATTTTAATATTGTACTATGTCTGTGATTTTATATGTATTTTAAATTCCCTGTGCCCCGCCTCGAGTCCCTTCGGGGAGAGAGAGTGGGTTATAAATTATTATTATTATTATTATTATTATTATTATTATTATTATTATTATTATTATTATTATTATTATTGTTGTTGTTGTTGTTGTTGTTGTTGTTGTTGTTGTTGTTGTTGTTGTTATTGTGTCCCCCATGCATTTCCTGCATTTCAGAGTTATTCCTTTTCTGCATTTCAAACTAGAAGACTTCTCTGTGTCAGCTCCAAATTAAAGAACTAAAAACTATGAAAATGACCCTGGCTTCCTCATTTAAGGAAAACTTATATAAAATGTTATACAGGTGGTGTTTAGCACCTGCCCGAATTGCAAATATGTTTCCTCATCAGACAGATGCTGGAAATGCAAGACTGCCAGGGGTACGGTTTTTTTACCAATGGTGGACTTGCCCAATAATCACCCAACTCTGGAAAAAAATACAAATTTTGCTTTCGGAAATAACAGGCATGAATTTTCCACTCAAACCTGACCTTTATCTGCTAAGCATAAAACCAAACGAAATAAAAAACCAAGATTGGTATCTTTTCTCCCATATAGTAACAGCGACCAGGATGGCCATTGCACAATACTGGAAAGACACTAACCTACTGCCAGAGCAGCTAATCATAGCAAAAAAATTTAATTGCGCAGAATCTGATAAACTAACATATATTCTAAAAGATAGACAAGATTCGACCCTCTTTAAAAGTTGGAATAGATGGTACTCATGGTATAATAGGAAACTAATGGATGCCAAGGGAACTACCAAGGAACCAATGTAAGGAATAAACAAGATAAAATCATAGTAAATGTGAGATAAAAATTCCTGTATAGTTATAAGCAATAACTGATAAATTAGACTGGGATGAACTTAATTTTCAAATTAGGGGACTAGACATTTCCCGATATGTTTATGTATGTTTTCCCAGCTACCCTTACCCTATTTCTGTTGAGTGTGTGGTTTTATACTGTAAATATTAATAAAAATTCAATTAAAAAAAAGAACTAAAGAAGGATTTAGAACTAGAAATGGCATGGGGTGGAAGTGCTACAGAACTGGACTCTGGTGAAGGGGTTAAGGCAAGGAGGGGAAATCTTAAACTTATGAAGAGATTACTGTTAAATCAGCAATGCCATTTCCCCGAAGGAGGCATTTCTTATCATCAATACTCATATCAGATTTTGCTTGGCAGCTATTTTAAAAGCAGACCACAATATGCATCCATGGAGGCTGCTGCTTCACATCTTTTTAAAGAACCCATGTCCTAAAAGGCTTATGCTTAAATCAATTAAAAAAAAATTACAGGAGATAATGGTAAGAATGTTATATTTCTATTAAGTATTTCCTATTTAACTTAACAACATTGACCTCTGATAAATGCAATGCACCAGAAATGCTAATGCATTTTGTTAAAGTCAAACTACAGGCTAATCACAAATGCCATGTTAAAATTCTTTGGGGGGAGGGGGATCATAGAAACACAGGCATGGAAGGGACTTTGAAGGTCATCTAATCCTAATTTACACATAATAAACGTTGCTGGAACTTATTTGCATTTATTAGTTTGTCAAACATGTACAAAATAGCAGGTATTAATATAAATATGGAGATGAAAGAACGACATTAATACAAATAAATGGGGACAATAGGACAGACGCTCGGCACGCTGGTGCGCTTATGCATGCCCCCTTAGGAATGGGGTGAGGTCCACGGTAGACAGTTTAAGGTTGAAGCTGTGAGGGTTAGAAGTTGTAACAACGGAGTCGGGTAGAGCATTCCAGGCATTGACCACTCTGTTGCTGAAGTTGTATTTCTGCAATCATGTTTGGAACGGTTTACCTTGAGTTTGTATCGATTGTTTGCCTATGTATTATTGAGGTTGAAGCTGAAGAAGTCGTTGACAGATAATACATTGTAGCAGACAATTTTGTGTACTGTGCTTAGATCATACCGCAGACGGCACAGCTCCAGATTGGCCCAGCCCAAAATTTCAAGCCTAGTGGCATAGGGAATTCTATTGTGAGCAGAGGAGTGGAGGACTCTTCTCGTGAAATACTTCTGGACCCGCTCAATCGTAAAAATGTCCAATGTACAGTGTGGATTCCAGGCAGATGAGCTGTATTCAAGAATTGGTCTGGTAAAGGTATATACTCTAGTTAGCAATACAATGTTACTGGAGAAGAAGCTTCACAAAATTAGGTTAACAACTCTTAATGCTTTTTTGGCAATGCTGTAACAGTGGGCTCTGGGATTTAGATTGTTTGAAATGAGTATTCCTAGGTCCGTGATGGCGAACCTATGGCACGGGTGCCACAGGTGGCATGCGGAACCATTTCTTAGGGCACGCGAGGCATTGCCCTGTCAACTCCAGCGCTCATGTGTGCACTGGCCAGCTGATTTAGGCCTTCTTTTGAGGCCATTTTTTGCCCTCTGGAGGCTTCAGGGAAGCTCCTGCAGGTGGGTGGGGAGGCTGTTTTCACCCTCCCCAGGCTCCTAGAAAGCCTCTGGAGCCTGGGGAGGACGAAAAATGTGCACCAAAAGCAGGGGGCCGCGCACATAGCATATGGGTGTGGCATGTCCACGCACGACCCCCCTGCGCTCCCCCCGCTTTGGGCACGCGAGCCAAAAAAGGTTAGCCATCACTGTCCTAGGTCCTTGACAGAGTGAGGGTCGTCTACGAGGTCATTTCCGCCTAACTTGTATTTGTTGTTCTGATTTTTATTGCCAATGTGTAGGACAGAGCATTTATTGGTGCTGCATAATGTGCCTGCATGATTTGGAAGGAGGCAGCAATGGAGGGATAAAGTCTCTTAAGCGTTCTCTGTTTGTAATTGTCAGCTTTTGTGCAGACAATGACCCATTAGGCTATGGTGTTATGTATTGGATACAATATATAATTTAATTTGTGGACGTGTCAATTAAGGTAATTACAGAGTACAGATTCTGCTTTATTCTGCAAATCACCTTTTTCTCTTCTTGCTGAATAATGTTATTTTATCTGAACATGATCTTTGTGCTGAGACTTCTTGGGAACACTTAGTCAAGGTTCAATTTCCTTCGAAAGAATAGCTTGCTGAACTAGAATGGTTTTGATGTGATTAGAAATGTCTTAGAGCAGGGGTGTCAAACTCAAAGCCCGGGGGCCAGATCTGACCTGCGGCGTGCTTAGATATGACCCTCAGGGCCACCCCGGAGACAGTGAAGGGTCGGCTCTCAGGGCTTCTGCCAGTGAAAACAGAACTTGGGAGGGTTGTGTACGGACCTACTAAGCTCTGTTTTCATTGGCAGAGGGTTGCAGGAGGTGTTGCAGCCCAAAAAAGAGCTTGGCAGCTCATTTCTGCTGGCAGAATGGTCAGGCCACCATAGGCGCCCCCAACATGAGTGACGTCGAGCTGGCCACACCCACCCTGGCCACGCCCCCCTTTGAGCCACCCCCCCAAGGTCAAAACAACCCTGATGTGGCCTTCAATTAAATCAAGTTTCCCCCCCCCCCTTGTCTTAGAGAGATTGGGACAAGCGGTTTAAATGCTCCATAAGAAAAAAAGCATATTGCATTATTCAATTGCCATAAAAGGAATCCTAGCAAGAGGTAGGGAATTCTGGGAGTTGAAGTCCACACACCTTAAAATTGTCAGGGTTGGACACCCCTGATTTAGACAGTCATTAAGATGGTGCCATTTTGCTTTGCAGAAAATCAAAATGACCACCTTATAGGAAAACCTTATAGACTTAGAATGCAATCCTGTTTTTCCTCCCAACTTGAGCATGGATGGTAAAATTAATGATCATCGTGTAACCATTCAAAGAGTGGAAGCATGTTAATTTCACTTTCCCTTCTCAGTCAACCCCTTAGCAATTGTACTATGTCACAGGCCAGATGGGACAATAAAATATTGAGAAGTAGCTTAAAACCCAGCGTTGCCTGGGTATTTATTTATAGGGGGGAAATGTCTGGACCAAATGTAATTTCTAATGTTGAATTTTCTCCCTTGAAGCCATTACCATGGCAACTCCACTGCGCTGTACAGTAGAAGCCATTTTACGGCAATACAATAGAAGCCATTTTAAGGCACAACAGGCTGTATCTTAACAGAACACACACACACACACAAGTATTTGTTTCCAGAGAGTAAGTCATCTGTGTACCAAGTTTCGTTAAAATTGCTCGAGAGAGAAAGAGAGAGAAGCATGCGCGCACCCACCCACCCACCCACACCCACACCCATTTTATAGATATTTAGATAAACTATTTTCAGGGCTGAATTAGAGAGGAAACCAAATCGGGCAGAAGTCTTTCCATCAGTGCTATAGCAAACATCATTGTAGCCCACAGTCACTTTTTTTGTGATGTGGGTTACACAACTGATTCCCCTGATTCCAAGATTTTACAGTTTTCCTAAAAAGAAAAAGATATAAGCTACAGTACCTGTCTACAAACTTACATTGTTTATGCCATGTTTGGATTCATCGGAAGGCTTACAAAAGCAAGTAATGTGAAATACCATCTGAGATCTACAGACCACATCACTTAATGTACAAATACAGGTAGTCCTTGACTTATGACCAAAATTGAGCCCCAAAATTCTACTGCTAAGCAAGTCAGTTGTTCAGTGAGTTTTGCCTCATTTCAGAACCTTTCTAGCCACAATTGCTAAGCGAATCACTACAGTTGTTAAGTGAATCACATGGTCATTAAGCAAATCTGCCTTCCCCCATTGTCTTTGTGCTTGTCAAAAGCCGGCTGGGAAGATGACAAATGGTGATCACATGACTCGGACAGTAAACTGTCATAAGTACATGCCAGTTGCCAAGTGCTCAAATTTTGATTGTGTGACCATGGGGATACTGCAATGGTTGAAGTGCAAAAACTGGTCATGACCCTTTTTTCAGTGCCATGGTAACTTTGAACAGTCCCTAACTGAATGGTCGTAAGTCAAGGACTACTGTAATTGCTACTTCCTATTTTGCTAATAAACATCACATTAAGAGGTGAGAAAGAGCATCGATAGGAAATACACTGGGTAGAATGACTCTGCGGTGTGCATACTTGTTGAGTACAACTTCCTTTATGCTACACAAAATGTTCTTTCGATAATGATATCAATTTTTCCAATGAATACTTTTCAAACTGCTGACCCAGAGTCATAAAGACACAGGTGCTGCTTTTTCGATATAAGTGTTTGTTAGAGTAGACAGCTTTCATATCCTCTGCTCTGGGCATGTTCTGAAAACACATTGGTGTTGCCGTTGTGAACACACCAATCACAGAATCCTATTTTACCAAAGCCAAGCCAACCACGCGAAAAGATTGAAAAATAGATACAAGAGTAAGGCGCTTCTGGTCTGGAGATGAACTCCTAAACAGAATTCAGTATTGATATGACAGTATTGATGTGCGAGTTACTTTACCTTATTTCCGTTTCTATACTGCTCCTATCTCCCCAATGGGACTCAGGGCGGTGCACAGGAAAATTAAAAAGAATACAACAAACAGACAATAATAAATACAATCATATCGTTAAAATGTAATTAAATTAAATGTGGCCTGTGCTAAAACGTACCTATGCTCTAACAACCTGGGTAGTCACTTAATGACTGCATTATGGAAAGCACGGGTAAGGGGTCATTAAGTGAGCCGATCACATGGGCACTTTGCTTAACAACCCTCCTGACTTGTGACCATAATGGGCAGGCTCCATTTCGGCCATAACCTACCTGTATGCCACGCTAATATAGTTTTATATTAATAGGTGTTATTTATTTTAATATATTCTGACATGGATTAATTTATGATAAAAAGTGCTAGCTTTAACTTATAATCAATATTCTTCATAGAAATTTGGCTCCTGGGCCAGGATTGTATTTGCACAGCACTGGAAAAGTGAAGAGATTCCTACGAATGAGAACGTGATTAGGAAAATATTAGAATGTGCAGAAATGAATAGGATAACACTTGCACTTAAAGAAAAAGTTCGATTCTAGGTAGAGGCAGATGTAGGGTCTCCTGCTTGGGCAGGGGGTTGGACTAGATGACCTGCAAGGTCCCTTCCAACTCTGTTAATCTGTTAAAAGGAGCAAACTGAATATTACAGGACAATGATGGCAAACCTTTTTGGAATCAAGTGCCCAAACCGGAACGTGTGTGTGTGTGCTTGTGCCGAAGCACCGGAAAACCAAAGACCATCTGGCCTGCATGCGCATGTGCACCGGCCAGCGGGTCTTTGGTTTGCATGCGCATGTGCGAAGACCAGCTAGCCGGTGCACATGCATGTGCTGGAAACCAGAAGACCAGCTGGCGACAGCACACATGCCCATGGAGAGGCCTCTGCACGCCACCTCTGGCACGCGTGCCATAGGTTCGCCACCATGGTTATAGGATATGGGAACTATTCTACTGATAGAGAATAAATATGAAAGTTAGAAATGAAAGTAGACTAGTGACCTATAGAAAATACATTCATAGAATTAAATAATTTAAGGATTGTTATAGTATCAGATATGTTATGTACAGTTTATCAGTATTAAGTCATGAGCAGATAAATAATGAGTATGGTTGTAAAATTTAACTGCTATTGCACAAGATGTTTGTACTCAGACCACACACTGTTTAATGGAAGATGGATTGTTTGTATTAAAATAAAATTAAAGAAAATATGACAAAAAGTAAAAAGATTGGCTCTTGGTAGAGGATAACTTCCAAAATGTTTTAATTACATGTATGCCAATGGATACCAATTCAGTAGAATTTACTCCTGGGTAAATGACCCCCCCTTGCCCCCTCCCCCCCAATTGAAACCAATGCTGCAAATCACCCTTGTTCTTCGGGAGCAACATTGATTCTGGCAAGATCTGGAAAGATCTTCTACTCTTTGTCTGCCGAGGAAACACTGGTTTCCTGTAGCAACTACTAGATCAAGAGTGTAGAATTAGGATCTAGGCTTTGTTAGTAGAGGTGTCCCTTATCTGAGCTCAGGAAGTTGTGATGCCAGGAAAGGGTTGGGTTTTGAGGTTTGGAAACCTTTTGTAAAGGCAGCCACTCGCCTGCCCCTGTTTCATTTCCACATCAGCAGTGACGGTTGGTGGAGTGTGGAGGCGCCCAAGCCAAATTGGAGATGCTTGTCAAACCTATGGGGAAGATCTTTGTGGCTCTTGTTGTAATCCTCATTCTGGGATGCCCAGGACAAGGTAAAATTTCTGGTGGCTGTTCTTTTCCTAATATCCTAGTTAAGATGTGTTGACAAAGACGAGATTTGCACGGCAATTCTGTACATGTCGATTCAGGAACAGGCATCGGAGAGTTCAGAGGGGCTTACATCCATAGAAACGACAACAGAATCGCTCCAAAATCTTGGGCTCTGGCAGATGTTCTTCTCTCCTGGAGGTTTACGCTTAGCAAGTGACAGCCACATCCCTTCTCCAAATAGGAATGTGAAGGCTCATAAGTTCAGTGGACTTATGAAGGTATGCATTCTTCAGACAAAAAGGTGTAATCCCTGAAGCTTAACAAGCGCAACAAAAATGACTTTGTTAAAGGGAAGCAAATGGAGGCTTGGAGCGTTTCTTTAGGATTAAGTTGGCGTTTAATATTTCTGTTTGTTGTTCTGTCACACAATGGTCAGATATGGGAAATTCCATTCTATACCCTACAATGAGCATTTCTGCATTTGCAGAACGGCAGTGGTAGAAGACCTGGCTCACATCCTATTTGACTTGTATAAGGGGGTGAGAGACAATTACCTCGGTCTATATGCCAAATGAATGACCCACTGGGATCCCCATATAAAAACAACTTACCAACTTACCTTATGTGGGTCTAGAAAATAACATTTAACACAGCACAGGACTTAAACAAAATGGTTTGGTTGAGATCTGCATATGTGGGACTGATTGGGGTAGATTGTAGGGGTGATAGTGAAATATAATTTTATCATATTTTATCTATATCTTAAATTATTATACTCTGTTCCAATTTAATTTTAGTCTGTATTTTATTCCGATTCCATTTTAAACTGCTTTTAT
Organism: Rhabdophis nuchalis; assembly: GCA_039707465.1. Taxonomy (NCBI): domain Eukaryota; kingdom Metazoa; phylum Chordata; class Lepidosauria; order Squamata; family Natricidae; genus Rhabdophis; species Rhabdophis nuchalis. The sequence continues at coordinate 92,223,768 of CM077645.1, read as the reverse complement.
CAAATTTTAGTAAATTTGTTTCTGGAACTTTGCACTTTAATGTGGCCCAAGGGCTAATCAATAAAGACTCCATGTCTTTAAACGTTTTCAAGTGCTGTTCTGTCTTTGTCGCAGAATGAGGAAATTGTTCCCCCACCCACATTTAGGATCAGTGTCCTTAGGGGTGACATAGCAGCTCACCTTATTCCATGTGGGCTCTATAGCAGCTATGGAGGTGGAGGATGGGTGGGGTTTTCCTTTTTTCACCAGTTCCATTTTATAGTGGGAAGGTGCTTTAATCCTAAACGTCGTGAGCCACACTTGAGCGAAAAAAATATAGTTCCTTATGCAATTAAAAATACGATTGTCTTAAAGAGGATCTTATTTTCTTGCAAGTAGTAATACAAACAATATTAAGGGTAATAATAATAATAATAATAATAAATTTAATCTGCCCAAAATTATAATCTCTGGAAGACTGATTACAGAACTAACTACACAAATTGGGAAGGAGTAAAGCATACGGTTTTACCATTATAAAAAAATTCTCTAATAGTTAACTGTACCTTAAAATATGCTACATGTGATAAAATACAGGAAAGTTAAATTCCAAAACCAGTTTAATGTGACACTAGCTGAGGGCACTTTTATTTTATATATGCTTGTCGATCAAAAGGTCGGCAGTTTGGTGGTTCGAATCCCTAGTACTGCGTAACGGAGTGAGCTCCTGTTACTTGTCGCAGCTTCTGCCAACCTAGCAGTTCAAAAACATGTAAAAATGCAATTAGAAAAATAGGAACCACCCCTGGTGGGAAGGTAGCAGTGTTCCGGGCGCCTTAGGTGTTTAGTCATGCCAGCCACATGACCACGGAGACGCCTTTGGACAGCGCTGGCTCTTCAGCTTTGAAACAGAGATGAGCATCGACCCCTAGAGTTGAGAATGACTAGCACTTATGTGTGAGGGTAACCTTTACCTTTACCTTATCCAGAATCAAGAATTTACTGGACAGCCCAATTCTATACATGTTTACTCAGATGTCTATGGAGATTCTCAATCAGCCAAGCCATGGTTATCTGATGGTGTGTTTTTTAAAAGGCACCTGGACTTTCTCAATTTTTTTTCCTTGAAAATATTTCGCTTCTCATCCAAGAAGCATCTTCAGTTCTAAGTAGGAATGGTTTTCCCCACCATTCAGTCAGAACTGAAGAAGCTTCTTGGATGAGAAGTGAAATGTTTTAAAGGGAAAAAACCCCAAGAAAGTCCAGTTGCCTCTTGGAAAACCACTTTGAGGACATGTTTACCCAGAATTTAGTAGCATTTGCCCTGAACTAGCTGCTGCAGTCTAAGTCTACAATCTGATAAAGCTGTAAAGATTGATCTGCTAGTTATGTGCCAAAGACATTTAATAATAATAATAATAATAATAATTTTTATTTATAGACCGCGGAGCGGTGCACAGGGAAATAAAAAATACTAATACAAAATACATAAATAGATAAAATAAGAATTAAACAAGATTATCCCTGCGCTAAAACCCCCTATACTAAAAATTACATTACAATCCCCTAAAACCCAATTAAAAGACGGAAGACTAACCTAGGCCGGCCAAGCAGAAGAAGTGTGTTTTCAATTTTTGACGGAAGGAGCGGAGGTCCGTAGTTGTTCTGATTTCGGGGGGAAGGTGGTTCCAGAGGGCTGGGCCCGCCACAGAGAAGGCCCTTCCCCTGGGCGTCGCCCGTTGGCATAGCCTAGTGGACGGCACCCGGAGAAGTCCCTTGTTCTGTGCCAGTTATGTTGAGAAACATTAAAAATGTTAATTGGAAAATTTTTAAAAAATGTTACATTATGCATTTTTTAGTTTTTGAATATCTGAGCTGCAAAGCTCCTTGTGTCTGCTAGATCAGGGGTCCCCAACCTTTTTGGCACCAGGGACCGGTTTCATTTTAAAGAAAATTCCGCGGACCGGTGGGCATGGCTCGGCCGGCGTAGAGGGGAAGCAGGGGGGAGGGGGAACAGGCGGCGCATGCGCGCGCGGGGGAGGTGAGTTGGCTCACTCGCCCCTCTTGGCCCCCAACGGCGTGAGCAGCCACGCCTGCACTCTCCCACCCCCAGTGCGCGCTCTGCCCAGGGGGCTGCCCCCTCCTCCTCCTCTCCAGCCCTGCAGCCCGGTTCCTATCAAGCCACGGACCGGCACCGGTCCACGGCCCGGGGGTTGGGGACCCCTGTGCTAGATAGCAGCAGTGTGAAACAATTTTCATTATTACCATTCTGTGCCCTCTGGAATCGGCCTGAATTGTTGTGCAATAGACCATATTAGATTAAAAACACAACTCTACAGAGCCAGTTAAATATGTCTTCACACTTCCCCTTGTGAGGAAAGACTAACTGACAAGGAACAGACTTGCGATACAATGGTTATTCTACATGTATAAAAATGGCGCTGTGTGTGTGTGTGTGTGTGTGTGTGTGTGTGAATGTTCCAGCATAACTTTGGAACGCCTCAAGCAATTTCAACCAAACTTGATACACAGATGATTTACCCTCTGGAAACAAATACTGTGGGGGTAAGACTCCCTTAACACCCTTCGGGGTGTGTGTGTGTTCCAGTATAACTCAAGAATATTTGGGAATTTTAGCGCAGGGTTTTCTGTTTAATATGCCTTTTCGTTAGTATTTATGTACGTTTATTGTTTTAAATTTTGTATTCTTTTTAACTGTTTTTAATTCCCTGTGCCCCGCCTCGAGTCCCTTCGGGGAGAGAGAGAAGAATAATAAAGAACACCTGAGCCACAAAAGGACTGAATTATATCTATAGTGTCAGGTCCCAGTACTTTTGACAGTGACAGTGTGCATTTTGGATTCATGTTCTGTTACGATACAGCCTGTTGTGCCTTAAAATGGCTTCTACTGTAGAGCACAGTGGAGTTGCCATGGTAACAGCTTTACAGTATTCCATAAAGGAGCTCCCTCTAATACAGGATTCGGATAAATACATACCTGGGCTACACCAGGTTATTAGCTACAGAATAAAGATGATTTTAAGCCAGTGTTTGCTATTGGCTTACAAATGGTGGTTTCTTTGGAGACTTAATTATAATCCTGAGTATAATCGGAAGTTACATGCTAGACTTTTAGAAAGGCAACCAGGCTCCCTTGACCACACAGTTTAGAAGGATCCGTTTTATTCCATTTCTTTCTGCTTGGCATCTTTTAAGAAACAACATTAGCAGCTCATTTGGCATCCTACCAAGATATTTGAAAAGGTATTTTTTTTTCTGTTAGAGCATTAGGTTTGTCTTGTGATGCAAAAGGAAATTGGTGTAAGTGTGAAGAAATTGAGGTCTCTTGTTCTTTACATGTTACCACACAGGATGCTTTTACCGTCTTTATTCAGAACAAACTTCCACTTTCAGTGAGCTAAATTCCTGCTGGATATCTGAGTACAATTTTCAAAAGACAAAAGACAAACAACAAATTATCCAAATATGTCATATTTTCTAACCCCAGTCTCATTTTTTAAAATGCTGGTTTTTCTCTGCTCAGTCAGAGGTGCTTCTGGACATAGGACAGTGACAATAGTAATACCATGCCATTTGCAAAAGTACCATGAACACAATCACCCTTAAAGAGTAACCTTGCTTGCACATGACTGATGATGTTAGCTAGTTGGGTAATGAAGTGTCTGCAAGAGAACAACTAAGCTCAGAGAGCACCAAGAACATAACAGTTCAACCCTTAGCAATATAATGGAATGGAATGGAATGGAATAGAATAGAATAGAATAGAATAGAATAGAATAGAATAGAATAGAATTCTTTATTAGCCAAGTGTGATTGGGCACACAAGGAAGTTGTCTTTGGTGCCTATGCTCTCAGTGTACATAAAAAGTCAAGGTACATTCATCAAGAATCATAATGTACAACACTTAATGATAGTCATAGGGTGCAAATAAGCAATCAGGAAACAATCAATATAAATCACAAGGATACAAGCAAGAAAGTTACAGTCCTGCAGTCATAAGTGGGAGGAGATGGGTGAGAGGAACGATGAGAAGACTAATAGTAATAGTAATGCAGCCTTAGTGAATGGTTTGACAGTGGTGAGGGAATTATTTGTTTAGCAGAGTGATGGCGTTTGTGGGAAAACTGTCCTTGTGTCTAGTTGTCCTGGTGTGCTGTGCTCTATAGCGTCGTTTTGAGGGTAGGAGTTGAAACAATGTATGTCCAGGATGCAAGGGGTCTGTAAATATTTTCACGGCCCTCTTTTTGACTCTTGTAGAGTACAGGTCCTCAATGGAAGGCTGGTTGGCAGTAATTGTTTTTTCTCCAGTTCTGATTATCCTCTGAAATCTGTCTCTGTCTTGTTGGGTTGCAGAACCAAACCAGGTAGATTTTCTGTTTTATTGGAGATGAAGTCTGTCTCCAACAGGCATCTGTAACTATGGGGAAATAGTAGAGTGATGCTATGCAATGCTAGAAATCACTAAGTCTAAAGTCACCCAATAAATATTAAGCATAGAAGGCTGATAGATGTTGTGGAGGGTGAATAGAATAGCTTTGTGAAAGGCATGACTGACTGGCTGAAACCATAAAGAAAGGCACCCAGTATTACATATTAACTATAAAAAAAGGCTGGCACACTGTCCAAAATTTTCCCTTTTGTACTAGTCTTATTGATACCTCTAGTAATTCACAAAGAAATTTCTGATGCAGCAAATCTCCCAGTTACACTTTCACAGTTGAGCGAATTTAATTATGAGTTGATTTAATTGTATATGGTGCAGTATACAATTAAGCTGGGCTACTTGCTGAGCTCTTCCTCTTCTTGTGTTGTCTCTCTCATATGCAAGATCATAATGCACCATTTTGGATGCAACCCACTCAACTCTGGAGCATGGCTTTGTGATAAAAAGAGTGTTAGTCCAGCATATCTCTCATCCACTCTGTCAGTTTGAAAGGCAGGCATAGCTCAACTCTTTTTTGTAACTTCCTTCAGGTTTACAATTAGACTGCTGCTGAAGAAAGACAAATGATGTAAGATCCTGCAGGTTGGGGCGAGTCAGATTCATCCATTTGGGTTCTTAATCAGCTAGTGTTGGTGACAAAAGTTATCCTTCCTAGCTAGCATAAGAGAGTTTTCTGGAGCTATAGTTGAAGCTATGGATTAATAGTTTTAATCTAAAAAATCAACTTCCAATAGTTTTCCTTAGTTTTGTTTTACTGACAAGGATGTCTGTGATTCTCAAAAGAATAGGAAAATCATCTAACACTGCAAACTGAAGGAAACGTAACAGAAAGAGGCTTTCATAAAAGCTCAGTGAGACTGAGGTAAAAACAGCAATGAAGACTGAACACTGTGAAAAAGTCTGTGCTATAAGTAACTAATATTTCTGAGAGAGGAATGAAAGGTTAAATCTGTAAATTGTTCAGCATGATTTCAAATGCTTCTTGAAGCAGGAAAAAGCTTCAAGGGAATGTGGTTAATCTAAAAAGAAAAGAAAAAGGGTTAAATGATTTCAATGATTTAGTCATTTAAATCATAAACTATCAAGGAAACATCTGCAGTCATTGTTTCACTACTGATAAGCAGATGTAAGAATGTACCATGTTCCTAATTATCCAAAGAGGGATGGCTGGGTGGGGGGCATTAGGGGGTAGGGTTAGGGTCTCTCCAGTCTGGTGCTCCTGAGATGGGAGGTGTGCTTGGAATTATACCTTTGCGTGCCTGGTGGACAACATATTGAAAAAGCTAAGTTGTCCTTTCCCCATAGCCTCTTTTTCTGCTAAATCTCCCCAAAGCTCCTGAGCTTGGGTTTGCACTACATCAAGATAGTTACCACTGTGATGGCAAACCTATGGCACACTTGCCACAGGTGGCACACAGCATACTCTCTGTGGGAAAGTGAGCCATCGCCCTAGTTCAGCTCCACCGCACATCCGCACGCGCCTCCCACTGGCCAGCTGGTCATTGGGTCTCTGCTGTGCATGCGCAGGGAGGCCACATGTGGGGAGTGCGGGCGCACATTCAAGGGTGCGTGAATGGGGGTGCATGCAGGGGCTGCACACCCATTGAATTTTGGGGGTTCAGGTGCACATATGTGCTTTGGGCACTCGGTCCAGAAAAGATTAGCTATCACTAGGCGTACCCCAACCAAGGCCTTCTACTTTACTGGATTCCATCTCACATCCTCTCAAGCAAAATAGACTTCTATGGAAGCTTTCTAGAGAAAATTGTTGCCCTCTAAATCAGGGGTAGTCAACCTTTTTATACCTACCGCCCACTTTGTATCTCTGTTAGTAGTAAAATTTTCTAACCGCCCACCGGTTCCACAGTAATGGTGATTTATAAAGTAGGGAAGTCAATTAAATTAAAAAAAGGGAAGTGCTTCAGTATCGGATAAAACCCCTACCGCCCACCATGAAAGCTAGAACGCCCACTAGTGGGTGGTAGGGACCAGGTTGACTACCACTGCTCTAAATGGAGGAACTGATGTGAGAAGGCTTTGTAGTGATTCTCCTTTCTTTTCATTTATGCTACCTACATTTCCAGGATCTACTACTCCTATTATAATGTTAGGATTTAGACTTGTGGCCCATTAATCATTATCAATAGATTTATTTATCTGAGAAATTGTAAAGAAGAAGCTGCATAAATTCTTTGTCACACAGTTCACTTAGTTTTTAATTTCACCTCTCTTCTAGCTTTTCACCGAACTAAACTAATACAAAACAAAGTACAGTTTGCTCACTTTGTTCTTCATAAAAACCTATTTCAGGATCCTACCAGGACTTGTGCATTTTTTGATTTACAAGGATTGTGTCTTGGGGTAAAGGTGAGAATAACGCCGCCCGTGTTCACAAGAAAGTGGCCTTTTTAGCACTACCTGTTCATTGTTACAATGTTCTTTCTTGAAACTTAAATTATAGCAGAATTATGAACAATCCACATTTACGTCAAATGGAAGGACAGGAGTAAGAGATTTGAGGATAGATGACTTGGCTCCCCACAATACAGATAGTCCTTGACTTACAACAGTTTGTTTAGTGACTGTTCAAAATTGCAACCGCATTGAAAAAAGTTACTTATGACCATTTTTCATATTTAGGACCGTTGCAACTTCCCCGCAGTCATGTGATCAAAATTCAGATGCTTGGGCAAATGATTCAGATTTATGATGGTTGCAGTGTCCTTGGGTCATAGGACCACCTTTTGTGGCCTTTGGAGAAGCAAAATTGATGGGAAAGCCAGATTCATTTAACAACCGTGTTACTAAGGTAACAATTGCAGTGATTAGCATCTATGGCAAGAAAGGTTGTAAAATGGGCCAAATTGTGGCCATTAGAAGAGGACTACCTGTACTTTTGTATGTGTTTACTTTTAAGTTAGTTCTATAGTGCCGAGGTGGCGCAGTGGTTAGAACGCAGTACTGTAGGCTACTTCAGCTGACTGCTAGCTGCAGTTCAGCAGATCAAATCTCACCAGGCTCAAGGCTGACTCAGCCTTCCATCTTTTCGAGGTAGGTAAAATGAGGATCCAGATTGTTGGGGGCAAAAGGTTGACTCTGAAAACCGCTTAGAGAGGGCTGCAAAAACACTATGAAGCGCTATATAAGTCTAAGTGCTAGTGCTAGTGCTATCCCATTTTCACATCTAATTTTTTTTTAAACAGAGAAATATCGGTGCATACCCTTCTAGGCATTTTTTTTTACAAGAATCATTGTTTGATCAGGACATGTGCACTTCTACACCATCAGGTTTTTCATTTCCCAAAATCTGGGAAGTAATTGCCTTAGTTTAGTTTAGTTTATTGGTTTTTTATACCGCCCTACTCCTGAAGGACTCAGGGCGGTATACAGCCAAAATAAAAACAAATATATAAAAGTTAAAAGAAAGCTTTTAAAAGACATAATTAAAATATTGGCCGAAACGTGGAAAAAACGCAAACTAAGCCTGATTAAAATAATAAAAATTTAAATTTAAAAATCTAAATTTAAAATTTTTTAAATCATGCTTTATGCCAGCCCGGCTTGTTGAAAGAGAAAGATTTTGAGACCGCAGTGGAAGGTGCCTATGTCAAGGATAGTTCTTAATTCCGAGAGCAATTCATTCCAGAGGGCAGGTGCTCTCATGGAGAAGGCTCTCCCCCTGGGCATCGCTAGTCGACATTGTCTAGCCGACGGCACCATGAGGAGACCCTCTCTATGGGAGCGTACGGCCGGTGGGAGGCTCTCGGTGGCAGAAGGCAATCTCGTAGGTACCCCGATCCTAAGCCATGGAGCGCTTTAAAGATGGTAACCAACACCTTGAATCGCACCCGGAAAACCACCGGAAGCCAGTGCAGCTCGCGCAGGAGGGTTGTTACATGGGAGCGTCGCGTCGCTCCCATAATTACCTGTGCGGCCGCATTCTGGACCAGTTGAATCCTTCGGGTGCTCTTCAAGGGGAGCCCCATGTAGAGAGCATTGCAGCATCTGCCAATTTGAAACGGTGACAAACTGCCAGCCTGGCCTCTGCTACAAGATTAGAAATAGAAAGCTGAAGTCAGCAGACATCCATGGAAACAAACCGCTGATAAATAGGTTTATCGTCAAAATAAAGTTTATGAACGGTTGCAGGAACTGCATATATCTAATCTAATGAAGAGAAGGACTAGGGATGACATGATAGCAGTGTTCCAATATTCGAGACACCGTCACAAAGAAGAGGAAGACAATCAATCCCTCAAAGCAACCAAGGGCAGGACAAGAAGTAGCAAATGGAAAGTTATCAAAGAGAGATTCAACCTAAAATTAAGGAGAAATTACCTGTCAATGAGAACAATTAATCAGTGGAACCATTTGCCTCCAGAAGCTGTAAGTACAAAACAGGGGTGGTATTCACTTGCTTTCCCTACCAATTCACAAATGTGAGCACTTGCACGCAGCCCGTCCACGCATGTGCTTGGCCTTCTGTGCATGCACATTGGCTTGAAAATATGCCTAAATAGGATGGGGTAGATCCGCGATTTCCACTACCGGTTTGGGAAAACCAGTCCGAACCAGCTGAATACCACCTCTGGTGCTAAATCAGTGAAGGTTTTTAATAAGAGCTTGGACAACCATTTGTCCAGAATGTTATAGGTCAGTGATGGCAAACCTATGGCACGTGTGCCACAGGTGGCACGCAGAGCCATTCGGCAGGGCACGCGAGGCGTTGCCCTGTCAGCTGGCCAGCATGCATGTATGTGCTGGCCAGCTGATTCAGCCATTTTTAAAGCCATTTGTCACCCTCCCCAGGCTGTATAGGAGCCTGGGGAGGGTGAAAACAGCCCTCCGGAGGCTTTAGGGAAGCTCTTGAAGCCTCCGGAGGGCCTCCAGGGGGGCTGTTTTTGCCCTCCCAAGGTTCCTATAAAGCCTCTGGAGCCTGGGGAGGGCAAAAAAAGCATTTAAAAATGGGGGAGCGCCTATCATGCATGCATGCACACTTGGGGGGGTGCGCATTGAATTATGGGTGCGGCACACTAGCGCACGACCCCCCTGTGCTCCCCCCTCTTATGGCACACAAGCCTAAAAAGGTTTGCCATTGCTGTTATAGGTTATTCTGCTTAGGCAGGGAATTGGACTAAGAGACCTCCAGCATCCCTTCCAACTTCGTTATTCTGAATTCTGTAAGCCATTACAAAAGAATTCCAGTGACATTTATAGTGACATCAAGGTTTCAATCAGTGCGGGCATTTTTGTGGTACAAATGGCTTGACTCAAGTTGATTTTTGGGATGATTTCACCCATACTTCGTTTTGGGAACAGACTAGATTTCTGAGCTTGTGAGAGCCATCTCATTGCCCTGAGCTGGTTCAGAATTCGCAACAGTGAAAATCCCATCTTATTCCACAGGATAGGACACCTCACACCTTCAAACTGCAAAGGCAGTAAATGAGCTTTGTAATTTATCTTACAAGATCTGAAGCTGAACGAAGAAACCAATGATAGCTTTGCAGTGTGTCAGTTACACCACAGCTAAACTGTACACTGGCACGACCCTCCAATTCTGCTCTTCTGAGAACACAAATACCAGGAACCTTTTTCAACCTATCCCAGAAGTCTTGTGAAGTTCATTCATGCTGGAGGTTGCAGAAATTCATATTCTGAAATTTTGGAAATGATTGCTCTCCATTAACTTGGGGATTCCTGATCGTGTGTCTAGAATGTGCAATGAAGTTAACTTAGGGGAGATGATTATCTCAGCCATGTCATGGAAACTCAGTTATCTATGTTGTGGTGAGAGAAAGGAAATGGGTTTTTATATCAAGGTCACCGAGACCTGTTATACATTTTGAAAAGAATGATGTTTGCAGCTTTCTTTAAGCTGGTGCTTGCTAGCGAAGATGTTATTTCAACACATATGGAAAGCACCTGGTTTGGGAGGTGGACTAAAAACTAATATATCCTCCTATCCCAACATGAACAATATTTGCTAGAACATCTGATATAATTGTATTTCATGGCCTGATCAGTTTCAAAAGACCTGCCCTTGCCACCCTGTTTCTCAGCCTTCCTTTGAGTCTTTGCTGAGTAGACTTGTCCCAAATGCCTTACAATTTCTCTTTGGAATGCTGCAACGTTTTTGAGTCTGGTTCTGTTCACCTGTTTCCTGTGAACTTACTAAGATATATTTTATGACCAAAATATTTTTTTTAAAGTATAAACAGTGTTAAGATTATATTGGTACAACATGTGTTGGTACTTGACAGTTCTAGAGTTCTAGAGCATTATGTTTGGGTGTTCACTACCCATTTCCAATTTAGTGTATTTAGGGCTTTTATGACAAACCGTCATTATGTAGCCTTTCCCAGTTTTGTGCTCACCAGATGTATCTAGATCAGGGTTATCAAACCCAAGGCCTGAGGGCTGGATCCAGGGTACTGCAGGCCAGATCTAAGGGTACTTAGATCTGGCCTGCAGGGCCATCCTGGGAACAGCAAAGGACTGGCCCATGGTACTCTGCCAGCAAAAAGGACCCTCCCAAGTTCCATTTTCACTGGCAGAGGGTGGTAGGATGCCATTGTAGCTGAAAACAGAGCTCAGGAGCTCATTTTTGCTGGCAGAGCACTCAAGCCAACACAGGTGCCCCTGACACGAGTGACGTTGAGCTGGCCATGCCCACCATGGCCGTGGCTACCATGCCCCACCCCCCCAAGTACAACCCTGATATGGCCCTCAGTAAAATATAGAGTGTGACACCCCTGATCTAGATTTTAGTTCTGAGAATTTCAATGAATGTAGCCAATGGAAATTTAGGAATATTTTCCCACTCATCTGAAACCTTACAGTTTGACGAAAACTGCTTATTAATTACATGTAAATTTATTTAAGTTTATACTTTTATATCAGCTTTTTTTCAATAAGCCAGTAATCTATAAAAGTGGGACAAAATATTGCTGCCTATATCATGTTTAGGTTTATTGTTCCTAATTACTCTCTCTTGATTAAGATGTTTTAAAATGCAAAATTAAATTTTAAACCCCTTGGCAAGAGTTTTCTTGTGAAAGGAAAACCATTTTGACTTGGTTATTTGAGGGACTTCGGATCTCTGATCATTTCTGCCTATCCTGTAAGATTGGGCAATGTGGTGCTCCCTTCAATCAAATGCTGCCATCTATTGGGACACAGGAAGCAGCATCTCCCCAGGGATTCCACTGCCTCGCAGCATGACATTGTTCAAAAATGCACTAAAAACCCACCAGATTCCTAAGAACCTGGGGAAGGGTGGCTCCAGCTCCCCCATAATTTTTATTTAACTAAGTATTCCTTTTTTCTCCTGACACACACACATTTGTTTTTCACTTTTTTTTATTGGCTTCCTTGCTTTTCCAATGGCAAGCCACTCAGGATCTTGGTGGTCTCTAAATTGAATGAATGAATTTTTTTTATTTTATTAAATTTATACCCCGCCCTTCTCCTTGTTAGGACCCAGGGCGGCGCACAGGCATTATTAAAACCACAAAAATACAATAAATATCAATTTAAAATATATTAAATTAGATTAACCCGTGCTAAAACCCATGATTAAAAACCTTCCCAAATTATATTTTTATTTTTTATTTTTTTTTTATTTTTTTAAAGTCAGGAACAGGGGGCTATCCTAGGCCGGCTTGTTGAAATAAATACGTCTTAAGACGTTGGCGGAAGAGACGGAGGTCCGAGATAGTGCGAAGGTCGGGGGGTAGGTCGTTCCAGAGGGCCGGGCCCGCCACAGAGAAGGCCCTTCCCCTGGGTGTCGCCAACCGGCATTGCCCCGTCGACGGCACCCGGAGAAGGCCCTCTCTGTGGGAGCGGATCGGACGAAGGGATGTATGGGGCAGGAGGCGGTCTCGTATATAGCTAGGCCCCGAGCCATGGAGCGATTTAAAGATGGTTGTCAACACCTTGAAGCGCACTCGAAAGGCCACAGGCAGCCAGTGCAGCTCGCGCAGGAGAGGTGTTACGTGGGTTTGCCTTGAGGCACCCATAATCACCCGCGCGGCCGCATTCTGTACTAACTGTAGCTTTCGAGTGCACCTCAAGGGGAGCCCCATGTAGAGAGCGTTGCAGTAATCCAGCCGGGATGTCACAAGCGCTTGAGTGACTGTGCGAAGGGCTCCCCGGTCCAGTAAGGGGCGCAACTGGCGTATCAGGCGTACCTGATAGAACGCCCCCCTGGCCACGGCCGCCACATGGTCCTCCATGGACAGCCGGGAATCCAGGAGGACACCCAAGTTGCGCACCCTCTCCACGGGGGCCAGTTGTTCGCCCCCAATGGCCAGTGTTGGACTTAACTGGCTGAACCGGGGTGCCGGAAACCACAGCCACTCGGTCTTGGACGGGTTGAGTTTGAGTTTGTTACTACCCATCCAGATCCGTACGGCCTCTAGGCACCGGGACAGCACTTCGACGGCATCATTGGGGTGGTTTGGGGTGGATATGTACAACTGAGTGTCATCAGCGTACAGATGGTATTCCACCCCAAAACCACGGATGATCTCGCCCAGCGGCTTCATATAGGTGTTGAACAGAAGGGGAGAGAGGACCGACCCCTGAGGGACCCCACATATGAGGGGCCTCGGGGACGACCTCTGCCCTCCTGCCAACACCCATTGCGACCGACCAGAGAGGTAGGATGAGAACCACCGTAGAACGGTGCCTCCCAACCCCAACCCCCCCAATCGGTGCAATAAGATACCATGGTCGATGGTATCAAAAGCCGCTGAGAGGTCTAATAGGACAAGGATAGAGGAACAACCTCTATCCCGTGCCCTCCAGAGATCATCAACCAACGCGACCAATGCCGTCTCGGTGCTGTGACCGGGCCGGAAGCCGGACTGGCGCGGGTCTAGATAATCAACTTCCTCCAGATGTCGGGGAAACTGTTGAGCCACCACACTCTCAACAACCTTCACTAAAAAGTGAAGGTTGGAGACGGGACGATAGCTCTCTAATAAAGCCGGGTCCAGGGATGGCTTCTTGAGGAGGGGCCTCACCACCGCCTCTTTCAAAACGGTGGGCAAGTACCCCTCACTCAGAGATGAATTCACAATGCCCTGGAGCCAGCCTCGTGTCACCTCCCAGGATGCCAGTACAAGCCAGGAGGGGCACGGGTCCAATAAACATGTGGTGGCTCTAAGGTTCCTCCGCAACCTGTCCATATCCTCGGTAGTAACAAAGTCGAACTCCTCCCAAGGTGTTATCTCAAGACCAGCACCGGACGCCCCGACTGGGCCACTAGTGGAGGGCAACTCGTTCCGAATCTGAGTGATTTTGTCCTGCAGAAATACTCCAAATTCCTCTGCTCGACCCTGCAGAGGGGCTTCCCGCGGCCTCAAATGAAGGAGGGAGCGGGTCACCCCAAACAGGGCGGCAGGGCGGTTTTCCGCGGACGCGATAAGGGTGGCACAATACTCACGTTTGGCCACTCTTAGCGCCACTAAGTAAGTCCTAATATGGTCTCTCACTAGTGTTCGGTCAGCTTCGGATCGAGAAGATCTCCACCTACTCTCTAGGCATCTCTTGCGGCGTTTCATCTCCCGAAGCTCCTCGGTAAACCAAGGAGCCTGGGTGACTCGACGCCGCATGAGAGGCCGCAAGGGCGCGACTCGGTCCAAGGCCCCCGTGGCCGCACTATACCACGCGGCCACTAGGTCCTCAGTCGAGCCGCGGGGCAGGGATACAGGTACTGGCCCAAGCTCCCTCTGGAACCTTTCCGGGTCCATCAGGCGCCTGGGGCGGAACCAACTTGGTGTTTCCGGTTCCGCCTCCCCGCGGTGAGGTGTGACGGTTGGAAAGTCTATCCGAAGGAGAGAGTGATCTGTCCATGACAAGGGTAAGATGACTAAATCCCCTGTTCCGAGATCACTAATCCAGTGTCCAGAGACAAAAATCAGATCCAGCGTGTGTCCTCCCTCGTGAGTGGGGCCCTGAACTACTTGGGTCAGGTCCATGGCCGTCATGGAAGCCATGAACTCCCGAGCTACCTCGGATGTTTCGCCCGCCGATGGCAGGTTGAAGTCCCCCATGACTATAAGTCTGGGGGTCTCCACCGCCATCGCGGCGATCACCTCGAGCAGCTCGGGCAGGGCTGCTGTTACATAGCGGGGAGCCAGGTATACAAGCAGCAAGCCCAACTGCCTCCCTAGGCCCCATTTCACGAAGAGGGACTCACAGCCGGTCGTCTGAGGCACAGTGGTCTCCTTCGGCTCCAGACTTTCCTTAACAATAACCGCCACCCCCCCACCCCTGCCTAGGGCCCTAGGCCGATGAAATGCACGGTAGCCTGGTGGGCACATTTCCACGAGGGGTAAACCCCCCTCGGGGCCCAACCAGGTTTCCGTAATTCCCACCAGGTCCGGGTCCCCCTCTGACACAAGGTCATTTATGAGGGGGGCTTTGTTCACCACGGACCTGGCGTTGCAGGACATCAGCCTGGGCCCCCGGCTCTGTAATCCCTGACCGCCTAGCCCACGAGTGGAGTACAGGGGGTTGGGGCAAGCGACCGCTCGTAACCAGCGACCACGAGCCTCCAACCCACGATGGACATCCTGCCTCCCACCGCCCCTGCCCCTCCCCAAGACCAATCGAATGGGACGGCCCTCAACAGAGACAACCCCCAATCCCCCCTCCCTAATGGACCCCTCCTTTATCCTACTTCCGCCAGCCGGCCCTATATCTTGACCCCCCCCTGACTGAATGAGCCCTCCCCCCGCCCCAGAACCCCTTAAAAGCCGAATTAAAAATTTGTTTAAAAACCCCCTAAGTTTGCGCTGCGCCCACCTCTCTGGATCAATCAATCCATCCTCGAGGTGGGCCCGTGTTAGACCCGGGGGCCAGGCCTGCGAGAGGGGAGACTCCCGCAGGCAAAGAAGGTCTAACCTTGAATACGCTAGCATTCCCAGGCCACACTGGCTATAAAAGGAGGAACGCTAAAGATGGTAAACATGCTTAAGATGGTAAAATGCATAAAATTATACAACAGCAAGCCCGACTAAAGTGGCGACAGTGCAGATCGAAAATATATACAGGACGGACGGGTAGGAAAGATATTTAAAAACACATGGGATGGAGAGATCTTTTCCAGGGGGAAGGGAGGGGGGGCATAAAGATGAATCATAGTACGCATAGATGGTAAAAGTTAGTGGATTTGTGCCTAGTTGTTCATAAGGAGGGAGAATGGTCCAAAAGCCCTCCATGAGTCCATATCTCTGTCTCTGGCACACCACTCCAGGCTCCTCTCCAGCTGTCGGCTTGGTTCCACTCCGGCCCGTGCCGGGACAAACGCCGGTGCCGGGGCCATTTCAGGCCGCCCAACCGCTCCCCGCCACTCAACAGAGATCTTCTACCGGGCTGCGCGGCCGCGCCAGGGCCACGATGGGACCGCGCCAACGCCGGGCCGTTCCAGGCCTCCTCGCTGCTCGCCATCGCTCACCGCAGCCTCTCCGCCGCAGATCTTCAGCCGCTCAGCGCAGCCGCGCCGGGGCAACGCCACCGCCAACGTTCCAGGCCGATTCCGAGTCGCTCTGCCACTCGCCACTCGTCCGGCCGTTCCAAGCCTCCCCTGCCGCTTACCGCCACTTGCCGCGACCCCCCATGGCCTCAGGTCTTCCGTCGCTCACCGCAGTCTCTCCACTGGACTGCAGGGCGAGCTACGAGGCCGCTTCAGGGCCGCTTCAGGGCCATGCTCCAAGGGCCGCGCTCCAAAGCCACGCCAGCCGCTTCAGGCCGCTCAGGCCGCTTCAGGCCGCTCCGCTCCACGCCGCTCGCCCAAACTCGCCAAGCTCTCCCACCTCCGCCGTCACACCCTCCAACATCAAACTCACCCGATGTGACGGCGGGCTGTCTCACTTGCTGGGCCGACCCTCAAAGCTGGTCACAGAGGGTCGGCAGCGTCCTCCCAGGCCATCCAAAGCCTACCGGGAGCTCCCGCATTCAAAAGCCAGCGCCATTCCTCGCGCACGCGCAAAAAAAATGAATGAATGAATGAATGAATGAATGAATGAATGAATGAATGAATGAATGAACAAACGAACGTACATGTAGGGGAAATCTCAAGTTGCCTATTCTTAGGTTTTGACAAAAGTTATCATGGTTTATAGAGTTTTCCGTTGTTATTTTTGCAGAGTATGATGGGTGTATTGAACCGGCAATGCTATTCCAATACCAACATTACAAGTGGTCATAGTAATATTTAATATATTTATATATAAATAAAAATGACTGTGTGTGTGTGTATGTTCCAGCATAACTCTGGAAGGCTTCGAGCAATTTCAACCAAACTTGATACACAGATTACTTACTCTCTGGAAACAAATACATTGGGCGGGTAAGACACCCCTAACACCTCTTAGGGTGTGTATCTGTGTGTCGGTGTGTCCCAGGATAACTGTGGAACGCCTTGGCCGCTGAAATGCAAAGGAATGAATTATATCTTTAGTGTCAAATCACAGTACTTTTGACAGTGATAGTGTGCATTAGTATCATAGTGTTAGGATACAGCCTGTTGTGCCTTAAGATGGCGTCTACTGTACAGCACAGTGGAGTTGCCATGGTAATGGCTTCATGGTACTCCACAAGGGGCTCCAACTTAATATAGAATTAGGATAAATAAATACATGGGCAATGCCGGGTTATCGGCTAGTCTATATAAATAAAAATTTAAAATAGTTTGTGTAAAATCGCTAATCTCAGAAAGTACTGCACCGATCGGCACCAAATTTTCACACAATTTTGCTAAGAAAGGGAGTAACAATCATATGTACATTTTATGTGGCTACCAGACCTGTGTCATGTGCAAGCAGCACAAACGTAAAAGGTACACACTTCTTAGTTATTTTTCTCCCTTAAGCTCCTCCCACCCGGCTGCTTCTTATGATGTGTCACGCATACGCTCCTCACATTTCCAACGGTCGTTTCCTCAGCAGCCGAATAAGCCTCCAAAGTTCCCTCACACATAGAGAGAGAGAGAGGGAAAAATACAGTAAATAGGTAGGTAGAGGGAGAGAGGAAGAAATACAGTAGGTAAGTAGGTTGGGGGTTATACGGTGGTTGTGTGTACGTGTTTCTGTGTGCTGGTGCAGATCTACACACAGATTACAGTCGTTGGCCATTTAACCAGACTGGGCCACAGCAACGCGTGGCCGGGAACGGCTAGTAAGTTATAAACTTGATCTCAACACATACGTATACCATTTTTTATTAGGAGCTCCTCAAAAAGCCCGGTACATGTGGGTTCGATGTAAACCTGATGCCAATTCTGCAAACTGCATTGAAGAAAAGGGACCAAGTTTTGTCATGACAGATGAGAATGAGATGATCCCCTTTGAGGCAAATCCCACACGGTAAGATAAAATAAACCTTCACGGTTGTCCCGTAGAGTCTTGAAAATGGTCTAAGCAAGCAAAATGGTCTAGCCACCCAAAATCACCTTGTGATGAGATGGGTCACAAATAAATTTATCTATCAATAAATAAATAATTTGTGCTATTTACAGGGAAATTATGCAAAATCATATATTTGTTACATAATAAAACACATATATTCAGATATTTTTATTTTCCGTCCTGTTTTGTCTTTATACTGTCTAAAGTTGACTTGATGATTGAGGCAGCTAACTACTTGAAATAAATAAAACCAATCAATTAATACTGCAGGCAATGATGTTACAAAAGAACATAATTTTTAGCAATATATAAATTGGTATCATGCAAGTTGTAATGATCTGTATTCTTATAATCTGAACTTTAAAAATATAGGTAGTCCTTGACTTATGACTGGAACTTATCCTGGCAATTATGGTCATAAGTTGTGATGGTTGCAAAGGGAGTCACCAATTACGACTTTTTCACACAGCAAATACTGTGGTCATTGTAAAACCATTTTTTTTTTGCTATGGGCCAGTTTTTGCCAGAAACTGGAAGTAAAAACTGACAAAAAAGCATGATATATTGTGGTCACAT
Source organism: Rhabdophis nuchalis (assembly GCA_039707465.1). NCBI lineage: Eukaryota > Metazoa > Chordata > Lepidosauria > Squamata > Natricidae > Rhabdophis > Rhabdophis nuchalis. Next base: position 92,205,329 of record CM077645.1, on the reverse strand, counting down.
GACTGTGTCACATGACTCCAAAATGCTGTCATGTGACTACAAGGGGGAAGTTGATGCTGTAATTTTGAAATAGGGTTGCAAGTAGCTTTTCAAGGGTCCATCATAACCAGGGGTGGGTTGCCAATTTTTTTACTACCGGTTCAGGTGTACTCCTGCGCATGTGTGACACTTCTGCACATGCGCAGAAGCGTCCGGGGCGATGGGCGGAGCCTCCCATCACCGCTACTATTGGTTCAGCCGATCAGGGCCAAACCAGGAGCAATCCACCTCTGATCATAACTTCAAATGGTTGCTGAGTGATTGGTCACAAATCAAGAACTACCTGTACATGTTAATCTTTTTTTCCCCCCTTTGCCGGCAGTACCTTTTTAACAATTTGGGCAAAGCTTCTTTCTTTTTCTGATCAGGAAAAGCCATGTGAGAGACACAGGATTCTAGCCCACCAATGCAAGCACTTCTCATTGAGAAGTAGAAACTAGATGAAGTATCCGGCTCTCAATGAGGCCCATCTGCATTAGTGGGCTGCTACGGGTTCGGCTGGGTTCAGGAGAACCCGTAGCTAACGTTATGGCTGGTTTGGAGAACCTCCAAATCCCACCCTGTCTGGCCCCGCCTACCACACCCCGCCCCTGCCACCCTACCATGCCCCTCCCAGGAGTCTCCCTGCAACCTGTTTTGGATGCGGGGTAAGTGCAGGGCCCATGCGGAGGCCTGGAAAGAGGGAAAAACAAGCCTCCTGGAAGGCCTCCAGAGCCCAGGGGAGGCAGCTTTCGCCTTCCCAGAGACTCAAGGAAAGCCTCTGGAGCCTGGGGAAGGTGAAAATGCCCCCCTCCCCGCCATGGGGTAGGAAACCGAGTAGGCCACACCCACCATGCTCATGCCCACCCAGCAGAGAACCCATTGCTGAAATTTTTGAAGCCCATCCCTGCATTACAGGGGTAGAACCTGGTATCTCCCGTGTGGCTTTTAATTCAAGGAATGGTGAAACTCACTTTTCTCATGTGGTTGAATTCTGATTTATCTTGTGTGCAATCTATTTTACAGCAACACCTCTGCATAAATACAAAGAAAAGGTCATCTTACTACATTTTCAGTCCTTTTCTTTCTCAGGCTTTTGGAGCTGATGCCTTGATTTAACCTCTTATTTCTAGGTATATTTTAAAAAAATAGGTTTGCTTTGTTTTCATTGGTTCCCTCATTCCTTACTTCAACATTTTAGTTGGCAAGCTGTGAAGGATAGGGAGGGAACCAGAAAACCTTGGAGTTACGTGTTGTTTATGAAAGTTTGTGCAGTTAGTATTTTATGTATAAAATATAAAGGATGCATGTGTGCTTTTGTTACAAAGCAGTGTGAACTTAGTCTAGTTTTATCTGAATCAGCTGTTGGCCATAATGGCTGGGGATTATGAAAATAAAATATTCAACTAATAGATGATAATAATAACAACAACAACAACAACAATGCTACCATTGCTCAATGCTACCACTAACAATCATTTTGAAGAAGATGAACTGTGGATACGAACTTGCAAAGAAAGAACTGAAAATTTCGCACTTGATGTACATGGATGATTTGAAGCTGTTTGGTAAAACAAAAGCTGAACTGAATTTATTAATTGAAAGCACAAAAGAATTTAGCTAAGACATTGGTATGCAGTTTGGAATTGACAAATGTGCAACAATGGCAACCAAAGCAGGCAAGGTCATAGAAGATGATGGAATAGAACTGGAGAATGAAGAAATGATAAAGGCAGTAAAACCAGAAGAAGGCTACAAGTACTTGGGGATTTTAGAGGCCTCTGACTTTATGCATAATAAAGTCAAGGAATTAACTTCAACCAAGTACATTCGATGAATCCTCAAGATATTAAAGTCCAAATTGAGTGGAGGAAACATCATAAAAGCCATAAATACCTGGGCTATACCTGTGATTCGATACTCTGCAGGGATAATTGACTGGACCCAGATGGTGTTGGACAATTTGGACAGAAAAATGAGGAAGCTTATGACAATGAATCATGCTTTGCACCCTAAAAGTGATGTTGACCAATTATATCTACCAAGAGCAGAAGGTGGTCGAGGACTCCTACAAGTAAAGCAGACTGTGGAAGAAGGAAGACACAGCTTGAATGATTACATCCAGAAAAGTGAAGAACCAATGATTAAGGAAGTAAATAAAGGAGGCCTTTTAAAGACAACTAAGTCAAAAGCTAAATATAAGAAAGAAGTAATTGCGAAACAAGCTGACTATGCATAGCCAATACTTGAAAAGTATTGAAGGCAAAGCTGACCAAAAACTAACTTGGAACTGGTTAAGATCGGGAGTACTGAAAAAAGAAACAGAAGGCTTTATTTTGGCAGCTCAAGAACAAGCCTTAGCCACAAACTGCATGAAGGCAAAAATTCAACATGATACCACCAACAGCAAATGTTGCCTCTAATGAGAAAGATGAGACAGTCGACCACCTGATCAGTGGGTGCAGCAAAATTTCACAAACTGACTACCTACAACGCCATGACCGTGTTGCTAAGATCATTCACTGGAAATTGTGCCAGAAGTTTGGATTTGAGTACAGCAAAAATCACTGGGAACATCAGGAAGAAAGTTTGAGAAAGTTTGAGAGAATGAGAAAGTCAAGATCTTGTGGGACTTCAGAATTCAGACTGACAGGCACTTGTCCTACAACATACCTGATATAACAATAATTGAAAAGAAAAAAGTGTGGTTCGTTGACATTGCAATACCTGGTGATGCACGAATTGAAAATAAGCAGCAAGAAAAAATCACAAAATACCGGGACTTGCAAATTGAAGTTGAGCAATTGTGGAAGAGAAAGTCATGTGTTATCCCGATTGTGATTGGAGCCCTTGGAGCAATACCTAGGGGACTGCCTCGCTATGTTATGTGGAGGTTCTAGGTTTGCCGGACTTGAGCATTCTGACTCTACAAAGGGCCACCCTGCTTGGAACAGTTTATATCCTCTGATGTTACCTTGACAGTTCCTAGGTCCTTGGTTAGGACTCGAGCTGTTGAGCTACCAAACAGCCCCAAAGGCTGTGAATCTCACCAAAGATTAACCACAGAAAAACAACAACAACAACAACAACAACAATTCTTGTGCTATTCTTCAAAGCACTTGAGGCTGGAACAAGAAGTAAGGGATAGAAATTTAACAGTTAAAACAATTAACCAGTGGAACAGCTTGCCTCCAGAAGTTGTGGGTGCTGCATCATTGGAGGTTTTTAAGAAGAGATTGGATAGCCATTTGTCTGGAATGGTATAGGGCAGTGATGGTGAACCTTTTAGAGTCCGAGTGCCCACACTGCAACCCCAAACCCACTTATTTATTGCAAAATGCCAACACAGCAATTTAACCTGAATAATAAGATTTTACTACCTAAAACAATAATAAATAAGGCAGAGTACAGCTAATTGTTCTAAGAAAAATGTGATAAATGAACTTTTATTCCCTTTCCTTTATTTCTGCTTTTGAAATATTACATTTAGCAACAATAAAAAAGAAAAACTTTTGTAATATAATTTCTTTTTTCCTTCCCCTCTCTCGGCCTCTCTCTGTTCTTCTCTCTCTCTCTTTCCCTCCCCCTCTCTGTTTCTCTCTTTTCCTCCCTCTCTCTCTCTCTGTCTGTCTCTTTCCCCTCTGTCTGTCTCTCTTTCCCTCCCCCTCTCTCTGCCTCTCTCTCTCTCTCTTTCTCTCTCTCTGTTTGAAAGAGGTTAGAGAAAAAACACATCTAACAGAAAAATGCACATTTAATTTTTGTCTGCTCTGCATATAAATCTGTTTTTTTTAAACCAATAAATAGACCAGAAATCTTTTTTACTTTCTTTTCATATCATACATTACACATTGCTTATTTCCAGCTGGGGAATAAAGAAAATCTAAACCCTGTAGCTAAGACTTAATGATTGTTTTTAAAAATATGTATTTTCAGAGAGATACTTCAAGACCAACCCAGTCCTTTGCCATTTTCTGGAGATGAAGAAGGATCTGGCAATGAATCGGATCCAGAGACAGGATCGGGTTCGGAGTACGATCTGGAAGAGCCTGAAGTGTCTGACTCTATGAACCAACCAAATGTGAATCTGCAGCTTAAGCTATCAAATGAAGGCTTATTTCCCCATGAAAACATACTGTGATTTCTGTTATGGCTCAATGTGATCTTTCTTTTTACATATCCTAGGTTTTGATGAAATGTACACCCTAGACCAGGCATATTTGTTATAAAAATATTACAGCTAATAATATATATCTTAAAATCTCTAATGCTTTTCTTTGATAAATTGATTATTTGTACGCTGAAAAACAGAAGCAAACAAAACAAAAGTTAAACGAAATTCAAAATACCATATTTTTCAGAGTATGACTCACCTTTTTCCCTCAAAAAAGAGGCTGAAAATCTGGGTGCGTCTAATAGACTGAATACAGCATTTTTTGCCTCTTGAAACCCTGCCCCCTTCACCAAAATGGCCGTGCATAGCCTTTAGGAGATATATAGAGTACTCCTAGGGGCTGGGGAGGGCAGAAATGAGCAAAAAACGGGTCATTTTTTCTTTAATTTGCCTCTTCAAAATCTTGATATGTCTTATACTCTGGTGCATCTTATACTCTGAAAAATACGGTAATCATGCAGGCATCAATCATACTAAGAGATGGCATGCTAGACAAACTCTTTTCATGTCAACATCTCATTTCTTTGGTTTTACAGGTAGTCCTCAACTTACAACCATTCAATTAGTGACTGTTCAATGTTACAATGGCCCTTATGAATTATGACTGTTTTTTACACTTATGACCATTGCAGCATCCCCATGGTCACATGATCAAAATTTGGACACTTGCCAACTGGCATGTATTTATGACAATTGCACTGTTCCAGGATCATGTGACCATTTTTTGCAACTTTCTGACAAGTAAACTAAATCAATGGGGAAACCAGATTCATGGAACAACGTTACTAACTTAACAACTGTAGTGATTCACTTAACAACTGTGCCAAGAAAGGTCATAAAATTGGGCAAAATTCACGTAATGATTGCCTTGCTTAGCAATAGAAATCTATGGCTCAATTGTGTAAGTTGAGGACTACTTCTAATGTAAGAACAGATCAGTTCCCAGGGCAAATAAACAGGAAAGGGCCACATTCATTTTGGAATATTTTGAGTCTTTTTTTTTTTAACAAGAAACTTGCCAAAAGCAATGCAAGAATCTATTTACGTTACAAAAGGCCAGAAAAAAAGAGCGTGTTTCTGGTTTTTCATCCCACCCCTTATATAGGGGGTGTTTCAAATTTTCACAACTTTTCCGAGGAGAAGCACCTTTCTCATTTCTACTACTAAAGGTAGTAGTTCTAATCTGGATGGATATGGCACAGTCTAAATAATTTTCAAAACCAGGAAGAAATAAGCAGTATTTGGGGTGCTTGCATTGCTTTTAAGAACGAAAGAAGAAGAAGCTTTCTAGTTTACAAAACAATAACATTGCCTTCCTTCAAAAGTTGTGGCTCACAACAAATGTACTAAAAGAACCACGGCGTTTTAAAATGCATTCATGCCTTGCGCTATTTGGTTACATTTTAAGTCACCCTTATATTTACAAATTTGCTATATTTCGCATTTTATTTCTTCAATGCAGACATCTTGCTTGTTTTGCAACCCTTTTAGCCACTTGATAAGCGTTTTCTTATGCCCTCAATTATTCAGCTGTCTTTCTATTAAAATCTAATGCAACTAAGGACTCATATTTATTTCGTAAATATTATTTGTTAATCAGACGTACTATCCCACCTCCCTTATAAAAAAGACTCTCAGTGGCTAATTAATAATTATTAATACTCTTATTGCTTTGCATGTACAGTGAGAGTTTCTGCACCAGAAACAAATTCCTTGTGTGCCTCATCACATTTGGCCAAATAAAGTATTCCATTCCATTCCACTCCACTCCATTCTATTCTAAGAGCAATAACTTAATCAAACAATTTTTTAAAAAAAATTAAAAACACAATTTTTACAGATTACATGGGCAAAATAATACATGGTGTCAACACTCAAATGTCATCTGGAAACCAATTGAAATACTAGATGAAAACAGCATTGTTGAAATTTTAACATGCCATTAGGTATAGAAAATCTAAGACATGAAATCCATCAAAACAATCATCAAGTCAGAGAACAAAATGCATATGAAATAACATTTAACATAGCACAACATATATGGATGAAATCAGTGGTGGGATTCAGTCAGTTTGCACCACTTCGGGAGAACCGGTTGTTAACCTTCTGAGCAGTTTGATGAACTGGTTATTGGAAGAAATCATTAGGGCAGAGAACCAGTTATTAAATTATTTGAATCCCACCACTGGATGAAATCATTTGGCAGTTTTCTAGAAGCAAATCCACAATAATAAATTGTTTGTGGTGGGGATTGAAGTCAGCGCTGGACCATGTCTGGGACCTAGTAAACCATTTCCTATTCTGGATGATGTATTTCTTGTAAACAATGAGCCAACCAAGAATGGCCAGACTGGTGAATTCCACAGAAAAATACAATTGCATGACCTCAGGTTTTTTTTAATCCTATGAACATTTGCACATATCTGAGTTGTATTTTGAACATAGGTAACTTAAGGAGAGCTAACACTTCTTTATTGACCTAATCTTACTGTAAGTTTTCCCCCCCAACATCCAATCAATTTCCCCCTTCTGTAACTTATTCTATATTCTAACTTCTGATATATGAGTTATCTTGGACATCTCTGAATCTCATTTAGATGTTTGAATGTGGACAGCTAGGAAGCTTTGGGACATTCTTCCTTTCTCTCTAGGAAGAAGGAAAAAGCGAAGCACTTGTGAAAATGTTTGCGAAGAAAATGGTGTGGGTTTATTCATGAAAGGCTGCCCCTGGTTTAAGAACATACAACTTAAGAACAATCCCTAGATAGGAATGGATTGCCTATTACTAAAAATGGAGCACAATGCTTTCAGGAACTGCTGAAGCCAGGTTGTTTAAATATACAACCGGTTTACAGCGGTTTATAAAAACATTTTCCTGGACTCCAAGATCTGCAGCCAAGAAATTAAAAGACGCTTGCTCCTGGAGAGGAAAGCTATGGCAAATCTAGACAGCATACTAAATAGCAGAGACATCACCCTGCCAACAAAAGTGTGTACAGTCAAGGCTGTTTTCCCATCTGCGATGTATGGCTGTGAAAGTTGGACCATAAGAAAGGCTGAGTGGCAAAGAACGGAGGCCTTTGAACTACCATATTTTTCGGAGTATAAGACGCACCGGAGTATAAGATGCACCAAGGTTTTGAAGAGGCAAATTACAAAAAAAAGTAGGTAGGTGGATAGAGAGAGAGAGAGGGAGAGAAAGAAAGAGAAATACAGTAGGTAGGTAGGTAGATAGGGAGGTAGGGAGAGTAGGTAGGTAGGTAGATAAAGGGATAGAAGGAGAGAGAACTAGAGAGAGAGAAATACAGTAGGTAGGTAGGTAGGGAGACAGAGAGAGAGTGTGTGTGTAGGTAGATAGGTAGGTAGAAGGATAGAGAGAGAAATAGAGAGAGAGAGAGAGAGAGAGAGAAATATAGTAGGTAGGTAGGGAGAGAGAGTATAATAATAATAATAATAATAATAATAATAATTTATTGCTTATAAACCGCACCCTCTCCCCACAGGGACTCGGGGCGGTGCACAGGAGAAATAAGAACAATAGCTATATACATATTTCATTAAAAATAGATTAAATTAAGTAACCTGTGCTAAAATACCCATTAAAACTATCTAACTAAAAATCCCCAATAAACCCTAAAAACAGAGGAGTAGCTATCCCAGGCCGGCAAGGCAGAAAAAGTGTGTTTTCAATTTAAGACGGAAGGAGCGGAGGTCCGTGGTGGTCCTAATATCGGGGGGGAGGTCGTTCCAGAGGGCTGGGCCCGCCACAGAGAGAGCCCTTCCCCTGGGTGTCGCCCGCTGACAAAGTCTAGTGGACGGCACCCGGAGAAGTCCCTCTCTGTGAGAGCGAATCGGTCGTGAGGATGTATGAGGCAGGATCCGATCCCGCAAGTAGCTAGGTCCCGAGCCATGGAGCGCTTTAAAGATGATGATTAATACCTTGAAGCGCACCCGGAAGACGACAGGCAGCCAGTGCAGCTCGCGCAAGAGCGGTGTTACATGGGTGTACCTTGTGGTACCCATAATTGCTCGCGCGGCTGCATTCTGGACTAGCTGAAGTCTCCGGGTGCACCTCAAGGGAAGCCCCATGTAGAGAGAGTTGCAATAGTCCAGTCGGGATGTCACGAGGGCATGAGTGACTTTGCGAAGGGCGTCCCGATCCAATAGGGGGCGCAATTGGCGTACCAGGCGAACCTGGTAAAACGCCCTCCTGGCCACGGCTGTCACCTGGTCTTCCATTGACAGCCGGGTATCCAGGAGGACACCCAAATTGCGCGCCCCATCCACAGGGGCAAGATGTTCGCCCCCTATGGCCAGCGATGGAGTAAGCTGGTTGAATCGGGCAGCCGGAAACCACAGCCACTCGGTCTTGGTCGGGTTTAGCTTGAGTCCGTTACTTCCCATCCAGATCCGCACGGCTTCCAGGCACTGGCACATCACCGCTACGGCATCGTTGGGGTGGTCTGGGGTAGATATATACAGCTGGGTGTCGTCAGCGTATAGATGGTACTCTACCCCAAAACCACGGATGATCTCACCCAGCGGCTTCATATATGTGTTAAACAGGAGGGGCGAGAGGACCGACCCCTGAGGCACCCCACATATGAGGGGTCTCGCGGTCGACCTCTGCCCCCCTGCCAACACAAATTGCGATCGGCCAGAGAGGTAGGAGGAGAACCACCGCAAAACGGTGCCTCCCACCCCCAACCCCCCCAGCCGATGCAATAGGATACCATGGTCGATGGTATCGAAAGCCGCCGAGAGGTCTAATAGGACCAGGATGGAGGAACAGCCCCCATCTCTGGCCCTCCAGAGATCATCCACCAATGCGACCAATGCCGTCTCGGTGCTATGCCCGGGCCGAAAGCCGGACTGGCGCGGATCTAGATAATCAACTTCATCCAGGTGACGGGGAAACTGTTGTGCCACCACACTCTCGACAACCTTCGCCAAAAAGGGAAGGTTGGAGACAGGACGATAGTTGTTTAAAAGAGCTGGATCCAAAGAGGGCTTCTTAAGGAGGGGCCTCACCATCGCCTCTTTTAGGGAAGCAGGCAAGGAACCCTCACTCAAGGATGCGTTGACAACCTCTTGGAGCCAGCCTCGTGTCACCTCCCAGGATGCCAGTACAAGCCAGGAGGGACACGGGTCCAGTAAACATGTGGTGGCTCGCAGTCGCCCACGTAACCTGTCCATATCTTCGGAAGTAACGGAGTCAAACTCCTCCCAAACAAGATCTCCCTCGTGGCATCTCACTGGGCCATGAATGGGGGCTAACTCGTTCTGTATCTGAGCGGTTTTCTCCTGCAGAAAAGTCACAAATTCCTCTGCTCTACCCTGTAGCGGGGCTTCCCGCACCCTCTGTTGGAGGAGGGCGCGGGTCACCCTAAACAGGGCGGCAGGGCGGTTGTCTGCGGATGCTATGAGAGTGGCACAATGATGGCGTTTGGCCACTCTCAGCGCCACAATGTAAGTCCGTAAATGGGCTCTTACCTGTGTCCGGTCAGATCCAGATCGGGTAGACCTCCATCTTCTCTCTAGGCATCTCTTGCGGCGTTTCATCACCCTCAGCTCCTCGGTAAACCAAGGGGCCTGGGTGTTTCGCCGCCGCACGAGAGGCCGCAAGGGCGCGACCCGATCCAAGGCTCCCACGGCCGCACTATTCCATGCGGCCGTGAGGTCCTCCATCGGGGCACGGGTCAGGGGTACAGGAAGTGGCCCAAGCGCCGTCTGGAACCCATCCGGGTCCATTAGGCGCCTGGGGCGGTACCAGATTGGAGACTCTGGTTCCGCCTCCCCGCGGAGGGGAGCAGCGGTCGGAAAGTCGAGCTGGAGAAGTGAGTGGTCTGACCATGACAAGGGTGTGATGACTATATCCCCTATGCCCAGATCACTCTTCCATTGGCCCGAGACGAAGATGAGATCCGGCGTATGTCCGCCCTCGTGAGTGGGGCCCTGAATTAGTTGGGTCAGGTCCATGGCCGTCATGGAAGCCATGAACTCCCGAGCTACCTCGGATGATTCGCCCAACGATGGCAGATTAAAGTCCCCCATGACTAAAAGTCTGGGGTTGTCCACTGCCACCGTAGCGATCACCTCCAGGAGCTCGGGCAGGGCTGCTGCTACATAGCGGGGAGCCAGGTATACAACCAGCAAGCCCAACTGCCTCCCTAGGCCCCACTTCACGCAGAGGGACTCACAACCGGTAGTCTGTGGCACAATGGTCTCTCTTGGCTCAAGACTTTCCTTGACAATGACCGCTACCCCACCGCCCCTGCCGAGGGCCCGTGGCTGATGAAAAGCGCGGTAGCCTGGTGGGCACATTTCAACGAGGGGATGTCCTCCCTCGTGGCCCAACCACAAGGTCATGGATGAGGGGGGCTTTGTTGACAACGGACCTGGCATTGCAGAACATCAGCCGTAAGCCCTGGCTCTGTACTCCCTGACCACCTAGCCTGCGGGGGTTGTGGCACCCGACCGTTTGCAACCAACGGCCACGTGCCACCAACTGGGAGGATGAGACTTGTCTCCCCTCGGCCCTGCCTCTCCCCACGACCCTCTGGATTGGTATGCCCTCAAACGGAACGACTCGTGTGTCCCCCCTCCTATCGGCACCTACCGCTTCCCTCCGTCGACTGCTGGCCTGGCCCTTCCTTTTGGTCAGTTCTTCCGTCTCTATCTGTCTATACCCACCCCCCTCCCTGGTACCCTCTAAAAAAGACAGCTTACGAAATAAAAAACCCCTAAGGCCGTGCTTCGCCCATCTCTTCGGATTAATTAAACCATCATTAAGATGGGCCCTAGATAGATCCAAGGGCCAAGCCTGCGAGAGCAGGGACTCTCGCAGTGACAGTAGATTTGCTCTGGAGTACATATGCTTATGAATAAATAACTAAAATAATTATCTAAAACAAGCAAAATAGAATGGAATTCATAGTGGGTCCTGGGTTAAAATTTTAAAAAGTCGTTAGCCATGATTGAGATAAGTTCATTCAGCTGTTATTAAAATGAAATAAAGTGCCCAGTGAGGCTTAATTCGCAATAAAGTTTGTTCGCAATGTTCAGTTCAATTGGGCGTCATAGATGTTCCCGTCCATGAGTTCTTTAGGACAGACCCAGATCTTTTAGGGCCTTTCAAGGCCTTAGTGGCTCAGTTCTCAGTTCTCCCGATCTTAAAGAGAAACCATAGGGAGAGGATCTTACAGCTGGTCAGCAAGGGCGTCTGCGACCATTTCGGCGCTCCCACCGCCGCCATCTCCTGCGTCACCACCTCCGCCCAGGCCTCTCGGCGCTCCCACCGCCGTTGGCCTGGCTTCCAGCGGCCGCCTCCTTTCCATAACCTTTCTCTTCAGCCACACGGCTCTCTCACAGCCGCCACCTTTCTGCCACCTTCCTTCCAGCCACACGGCTCTCTCACAGCCGCCATTCCCTTCTCCTCTCTCCATTCCTTCTCCAGCCCCAGCGTCCTCGCCACCGCCATCTTCTTTCAAACCTCTGTCGCCGTCCTCGCTGGCCACCCGGCACTCTCACTGCCGCTCGCCCCCACAGGATACCACCGGCAACATCAGGGGCTCCTACGCGCGGTCGGCCTCTCCGCCCCCGTTAAAATTCCCGGGGCGCCGACCTCCGCACCAACCTCCGCACCGACCTCGTTCTCCATTCTGACAGTTTCGGCCCGACACTCTCACCGCTCGAGCACTCTTGTCGCCGGCGCCGTCTCCGCTCCTGGTTCACCCTCCAAACATCGCGAACCTCACCCTGTGATGCCAGGGTGGACTCCTCATCAACCCCCGCCCTCCAGGTCGTGAACAGAGGGCAGGGAGCACTCAAAAAGCTAACGGCCCTCCAAAGGCCACACGGAGCTCCAGGGCTAGCCCGCCATCTTCGCGCAAGCGCAGTCCGCAAGATGTTTATAAATCACCATTACTGTGGAACCGGTGGGCAGTAAGAAAATTTTACTACTAACAGAGATACAAAAGTGGGTGGTAGGTATAAAAAGGTTGACTACCCCTGGGGTAGAAGTTGAAGCAGTTTATGTCCAGGATGTGAGGGGTCTGTAGATATTTTCACAGCTCTCTTTTATGCCATTCATCTTGCCAAAGGTGACTCCTATTAAGAGACATGAGCTTTCCTGTAAAGGCAAAGGATCTCCGCACATGCGTGCTAGTCGTTTCAAGCTCTAGGGGATGGTGGTCATCTCTGTTTCAAAGCCGAAGAGCCAGCGCTGTCCAAAGATGTCTCCGTGGTCATGTGGCCGGCATGACTAAACGTTGAAGGTGCACGGAACACAGTTACCTTCCCACCAAAGGTGGTTCCTATTTTTCTTCTTGCATTTTTTACATGCTTTCGAACTGCTAAGTTGGCAGAAGCTGGGACAAGTAACTGGGGCTCACTCCGTTATGCGGCACTAGGGATTCAAACCACTGAACTGCCTTTCTGATTGACAAGCTCAGCGTTTTAGCCACTGAGCCATTACATCCTTTTTTCCTGACCTATAGCTGTCTTCATCAGGACTCCCCTAATATGAAATCAATTAAGAGTTGCTCCACTAGGTTTAAGTGCAAAAGAAAAAGATGCCCTCCAATAAAATACATTTGACTTCCTACAGAGACCCACAAACTTCGTGTACACTAGAGGTCCTCAAATTTGGCAACTTTAAGACTTGTGGACTTCAAGTCCCAGAATTCTCCAGACAGCTCACAAGGCATGAGAGAGAGAGAGCGCCAGAGCGCATCTTCACCACTGAGATATCAAGCCTCCGAATCCTAGACAAGACCTTTCCCCGCTGGGCCCGCCCAGGACAGCGCCCCAACCGTCGCCCAGGCTACCCGAGTTCGCCCGGCTCCGCTTTTTTACTCCTCCTCGGTCACGTGTCTGGGGCGTGGCATGAAGTGACGGCCTGTTCAATCACATGATAGTGGCGCGGGCCGGAGTAGTTGCTACGGTTGCTTGGGGCGGGGGGCCGGAGTCTGGCTGACAATGGTAAGTGAGCGGCTGCCCCGGTTTAAGAAAGCAGGGTGGTGATGGTGGGGCGGATATTAAGGCTGTCGGGACGCCTCGCGGTGGAACCGACGGGAGGACCGTTGGGTTGGCGAATGGCGCCGGCGCTGCTTGTTCTTTCTCCCTTGGCCCCCATTTCTCCCCCCCCCCCTCTTTCTGAGCGGGCCGAGCCTCGGGCGCGCTCGTGGCAGAAGCTGTTGAGAACGGCTGGTCGTTCCCATGGAGACGGTTTCCCCCCCTCCGTTCTTTCTTTCCACCGTTGTTTGACTCCGCCCCCGACGAGGGCCGTTTCCCGAGTTGCCTCCCCCCCCCCCCTCCCTCCATGCGCGCGTTCCGCCTGCCTGGGTGACGTTAAAACCAGTCCCTGTGCGCGCGCACACACGCACACTGGGGGGAGGCAGGGGCAGCCCTGGCGGTGCTGGCCCTTTCGGCCAAGCGCGTGTCTCTTGTGGCCGCGCGACCCGCGAGATCCAAGGAGCAGAGAAACAGTGACAGGTGAAGGAAACATCGAGGCGGCGGCGGCGGCTCCTCCTTTGGACATGGACCGCTGCACCTTCCAACTGAACCACCTCGCCCTTAAAGCGTCCCCGGGGACGGTTACCACAGAGGTCGGGGCTGCAAAAACACCAAAGGATGTTTTAAATCAGGGGTCTCCCAACCTTGGCAACTTGAACACTTGTGGACTTCAATTCCCAGAGTTCCTCAGCCAGCTTTGCTTTGCTTTCCACTCAGCCAGCTCAGCTTTGCTTGGCTGAGGAATTCTGGGAGTTGAAGTTAAAAGTGGCCAAGGTTGGAGACCTCTCCTCTGGAGGATCATGGGAAGTAGCCCACACCGACCCAAAGCATTGTAAGTGAACAGTACTTTGGGCAGATACATTTGTTAACGTTTAGGAAATCCTGCCAGATGAGAAGTGACTAGGAAGATCCCCTCACAGCATAAACAAATGTAGAACTCACCGCTGGTTGGTCTAAACTGGTGTAATTAATGTTTTTCTTCCCTTGTTGTTGAGTTATAATTCTTAGTATCTCTTTCCATTGAATGAATGAATGAATGAATGAATAAATACATGAATATGCAATTTATAACATTTGATGGTGTACACAAGGGAGTGGAAGTCCACAAGTCTTAAGGTTGGAGCCCCCTGTTTTAAATGGCAGCTGAGAATTACGTTCTGCTTCTTTTTGGGGCTGCTGTCTTAGTGTTTCCTTGTTGGGCTTTAATCGTGCTGGGCAGTGCTTAGAAAGCGCATCCAAGCTGCAAAATGGAGGTGTGGGGAAACCTCTCTTGCAAGGGGTGGTTATGACAGGATAATACCACTTATGAATTCTTAAAAAGCCAACGCTATGCTAGGAATCCTTGAAAGGAGATTTACTTTTCTTTCTTTCTTTATATATATATGTATGTATGTATGTATGGTTTTTGAGCTGATCAATAAATAAATCATATATAATAAATAATATATATATATAATTTTATTTTAATATAAACAATCCATCTTCCATTAAACTGTGGTCTGGGTACAAATATCTTGTGCAATAACAGTTAAAATTTACAATCATGTTCATTATTTATCTGCTCATGACCTAATACTGATATACATAACATATCTGATACCATAACAATCCTCTTTTTAAATTATTTAATTCTATATTTCATTGGTCTACTTTCATTTCTGACTTTCATATTTATTCTCTAACCATCGGTAGAATAGTCCCATATGCTGTAATATTCGGTTTGCTCCTTCTCTTTAAGTGCAAGTATTAACATTCATTTCTGCACATTCTAATATTTTCCTAATCACATCTTCATCCGTAGGAATCTCTTCACTTTTTGGAGACTTACTTTTCTTGTGCAGCAATTGCTGAACTGCTTGCCATCTTTTTATCCTGATGTGTTACCTAAAGTTTATTTAGGTAGTAGGGAGCCTGAAGGAGCAGTAATGGACTTAAGAACCCAGGTCAACTAATATAAATTAGTTGCAAAAGCTGATAAGTATAGAAAATGAACTCGCCAAAGTATATTCACTGATATCTGCGGGATCCTCGATGCTCTCTGAGCTGGAGTGGAAAAAGAACATAGAAGTTACTATCAAAAGTTTCAGTAGTTTCTTGCATTTTTCTAAAATACACAATTGTATGTGTTTATTTTGCATTCGTTTTAAACTCTGCCTTTTTGTGAGGTAAAAGTGAATATCCAGTGATTGCTCCAAGGAAAAGCATTGCTAGATAAGCTTTGTTGCTGCATTCCTTGCCATATATTGAGTAATAGTGCGCTCTGGCTGCATAATTGGGATACTGAGATGTTGCAACAATATCTCAAGTTCTTAACTGATTTCCTTATGAAATATAGAAGATGTATATTTATTAAACAGAAAATAACAGCTTCTATAAGGCAAATGAGCCTCCTAGGATTCTTGTACTCATGTTTTCTTTCACTGGGTGGATACATATCTAGGCTAAAAAATATGAGCAGTCGTTAGATGATAGAGCGCAACAGAAAACAAATTCGAATAGTTGTCTGGTTTGTTGACACTCAGATATGATAACATATCAAAATATGGTCAACATATTTATCATTTAAAATAGAGCTGTCAAACTTGTGGCCCGTGGGCTGGATACATCACATGCTGGCCACAGCTGCACATGGTCTAGCAAAAGAGACAACTCGCATTGTCACTCGCATACGACATATCACTGATATGTCGTATGCGAGTGACAATGCAAGTTTGACACCCCTGATTTAAAGTATATGGAGTATGGGGGAAGTCAGTTGCAGATTTGGAGCTCATTGCCCATGGACATTAAGCTTTATTGTGTGATCATATTGAAATACTTCATTTACATGATATGAGACAAAACCTCTGGAATGAACCATAGCTAAATTGATTTCTCAGTGATGTTGAACTAGCTGGCTCAGCAAATTAAAAAGAGTCTTGATTTGATAAGGAGCAGCCATGTTGGGCCATATTCTTTCTTTGTTTAGTTGTTGGCTATTACTCCCTTTTTCTACAAATGTTTTAAAAATATAATCTCATGGCGAATGAATGGTAGGGAGGCTTGACTACTCCACAACCCTTACACCCTTTTCAGGTGACAGGAGGGAATTATGGAGGGGGGAAGAATAGTGGCTGGAATATTCCCATTTTGTAAGGCCTCCTTAGTCTGTTTCTATGCCAGAAGCTAGAAAAATACTCTTCTAAATGGAGATGATACAGAAAGACCAGGTTATAGTAAAATTTGCAAACATTTCTCCCTCTCAACTCAGAATTGTCTGGGATTTGAGATTTGTATGACAAGCTGTGGCTTTCTTTCCATGGTTTAGGAGCAAAATAATTATACATAGATGAAAGACAATGTATTAGGTGATCATGGAAAAGAGGGAAGGAGAAAATACATTTGAAGTTATACATTTGGGTCCTCACTGTGTCATTCTTAGTGCCAAAATTCTTAGTAACATTTCCCTCAATTCCTGATCTTTCTTTCTTGCTTGCTTGCTTGCTTGTTTTTTTGGGTTTTGGTCACCAGTTTCAGAGTAGAGGCATTTTTAGCAGTGCCTCTAGTTCTCACAGAAAATAAATGGTAGATGGTTATAGCTCAGTGCTTTGTTTTTAGTCAGTCAAACTTCCCTTTGGTCAAAGAGCAGCATAGAACATAACAATTAACATACTGTTTATACGTAAAAAAAGAGGACCACACAAAATGCAAGCTAAAAGAATGATACAGAGTATTATGAATGAAGGCAAATTTAGAGTATTATCACTATTGTTACCATTGCAAGCTACATCTGCAGGAGCAAACCCCCCAGATTATTATTTGTCTAAAACTAAGACATAAAGCTAAAAAACTAAAATAAAAGTAGCTTAATATAAAGCGACATCTATCTATAGGTACTTATTTTAATATTGTTCAAAAGTTAGGCGTAGTTACAGTGTATTGTGGAATGAGAATTGGTCAGCTTAAATCTTGCTTTACTAGCAGAATAACAATTTGGTAACATCTGGAAAAGTAGAGTGCCTTTGATTAGGCACTCTAGAGACCACTCTTACAGGCAGATTCTCTGAGCAGGGGCTTGGCTTCCCAAAGGTTATATATTCTCGTATCATAATTTAGGCTTAATTTAGGATCCAAGGTAGTTCAAATACCACATCTTATATTTGTCTTAAACAACCATGCATCCAGTATATTAAGTTAATTTACCGTAATTTGAATTACATTCCTATACAATATTTAAAACCTAGAAATGAAACCTTTAAAAATTATCATTGATTTAAAGTGATATAGAATATAACAGAATAGAGGGAGTTGATGTTATAAAAAGTAGTTAGTTTTCTACTATAGCAAGATATTTGCTTTTTACAGTGAATGTATCATTATTCTGGTCTTAATACCTTGCTGTAAAAGTTTCTGTCATGAATGTATAGATTTTTAATTTGAAAAATTGCTTCCAAAGCTTCCAATATTTTTGTCAACAGAATTGCGTTAGATACAGTTCCTGTTTTGTACATTTAAATATTATCTTTATTGCAGAGTTTTCTTGGAAATTTATTTGGTCCCATATGTGAGATTGATGTTGTTCTGAATGATGCTGAATCGCGAAAAACAGCTGAAATCAAAACAGAAGATAACAAAGTAGAAAAACATTACTTGTTCTATGATGGAGAATCAGTTTCAGGAAAGGTAAATTGTATCCTTTGTACCCTCAAAATAGCCTGTAATGCATATAAATAGAAACTATAGTGTGCTTTAGAGTTTCAGTGGTTGATTATTATTATTTTTTGTTTTCTGAATAAAAGAATATATTACAATTTTTGTATGTTAACTAACAATTTCAGTGTGAAAGCTTATAGTTGTATCTATTTTGAGAGTTTGGCCAGGTATAATATTTTAAGTAAAGGAAGGAAAAACTAACAACAGCATTTTATCTATATCTTTAGGCTCCTCTATCCAAATTCTAGGCTAAAAAATCCCATCCCTAAGACTTATGAAATTGCAGGAAAAAAGGTATCCCAGCTTGAAACCAATTCCGTTTCTAGGATGTGTGATTACTGTTGAAAACTCTCTACCTATTTCTGTATTACTAAAGTGTTAAAATAGATTAACTTTGTCATTCTTTCCGGAATTTTTGTGATCGTTGTATTGCCAGATAGATATACAGTATTTAATATTGGTATTTTGATATTCTGTTTGAAAGCCATAAAGACACTGAAAGGAATTGGCAAAGTATGCCAAATTAGAAAATATTTTTCTAAAAAATTTGTTTATGCTACCCTGAGCATTTTTTCCAAAGAATTTAATTTTCAATTATTGTAAGCCATTATTAATTCTAGGATTAGGGTATAGTGATTGAAGTTACTGTACAAAGACCGAGAGATTGTGACTTCTAGCCCATGAAAAGCTACTGGATGACTTTGAGCCAGTTATTTTCTCTCAGCCCTAGGCAGAAGACAATGGAAAACCACTTTTGAAAATACAGCGAAGAAAATTGCATGGACATATCTGTGTAGAAATTTAATAAATTGTTGTTAGGAGTCAACTGACTTGAAGGCGCACACATAAGAAAGATCTACAAATAAAATTGTGTATAAATTGTTCCTATTGCAGCTATGTCCTTGTATAGTTAATGATTTATGGAACTATGCAAAGGTATAGGAGCATTGCATTAATATATTGGATTTTTTTTTAGGTAAACATAGTTTTTAAACAACATGGAAAGAGGCTAGAGCATCAAGGAATAAGAATTGAATTCGTAGGGCAAATTGGTGAGTTACAGACCTAGTATTGAATCTGGATAAAATGT
Source organism: Rhabdophis nuchalis (assembly GCA_039707465.1). NCBI lineage: Eukaryota > Metazoa > Chordata > Lepidosauria > Squamata > Natricidae > Rhabdophis > Rhabdophis nuchalis. Next base: position 92,186,343 of record CM077645.1, on the reverse strand, counting down.
AAAATGTTCACTATGATTTGTAGAAATCTTAATTTGGACTTAGCACTGGAATAATACTGAGGTAGCTGAATAGCAAGCAATATGGAATATTGAACTTAATAATGAATGAACTGTTTGGGTTTGCTAATTAATTAATTAATAAGCAAACCCAAACAGTTCATCCATTATTAAGTGTGTAATATATTATGATATACATTAAAAGTGATTTTTTATGAGCCAATAAATACATATGTATGAACATACAGTATATAATGTATGTGTGTTTGCACACATGCACACACACACATACATTTACTTATTAAAAGTTTTTTTAAGCATAAAACCTAACAAAACAAAGAAAAAGAACAAAAATCAAAAGTGCAAGAAAGAGAAAAAAAAGTAAAGCAAACAGAAAAAAATAGATTCAAAGAAGTAGCTTCCAATTTTCTCAGTGGTTATAAGTATGATTATAAATTAATCTGTTAGTCTGTGATTACAACCTTTCCTCTTTTTATAATCATTTTTAAAATCAAAACTGATTTATTAATCAGTTTATTTTTTCTGTTCTACGCAAGAAGTCTACGAGAAGTTTCCATTCAGCAATAAGTATAGGTTCTGTCTTTTGTCCGATCAACGAAGTCAAGTTATCTCAAGTTCTATCATTTTCAGCAACCATTCCTCCATTGTAGAGCCATTGAAGCAGTTTCAAATATGTTGAATATGTCCTATTTGAAGTCAATACTTGACAAGAAAGAATTAAAAGTTTCCCCTACTGTTTTATCAAGTTACTATCCTATAAAAATGTACATTTTACAATATGATCTACATAATGATGGTTTGTGCAAAATATTCAAAAACAAAGTTGTAGAAGTGTTAAATCAGTCTCAACTGCCTTGGCACGAATAAAGATAGCCAGAGGCAACTTCCGAACCTGTTGTGTGAGCCTTACAGAAAGTATGTGATTCAAAGAGAGATTCTTTTATGCTCCCACATGTTGCAAAACATTTTGCACAACATATTGGCTACTAAGTTGGTCACAAAACTGGTACAGCAAGTAAAGATGAGGTAATTGAAAGAAGGAGAGTAGAAAAAGGTGAGTAAGAGAAAGTCCTGTTGCACAAGAGGAAGTTGGCTTGCGTAATACTGAGTCTAGCTTTTATGTTCTGTTTCATCAGCAACTTTTTCTAAAGACTTGTTCCATGCTTATACTACGAGAAATGTAAAACTAGGAGGAGGAAGTCATACTAAAATTTGAATTGTTAAAAACGCAGTGTAAAAATGTTTGTTGAATTGGCTATGTTGATATTAAAATGCTATTTAAGCAGCATCACTTTAGAGTTCTAGTGAAATATAAGATCTTTATATTGCAATTGAACTTTTAAAAAACTATTGCATTGAATGTTGTTTGTAAATGTTAAAAATTAGGTTCTTTCTTCCAGTTTCACTTTAAGAAATAACAAATTGCTTACAATCAAATTATTTTTTTAAAAACTGTTGCATTGTCTTCAGATATGTTTCTTTTATGTATTTTCTGACTGTATTCCTTAATTTTGCAGAACTTTTCAATGACAAAAGCAATACTCATGAATTTGTAAACTTAGTGAAAGAGCTGGCCTTACCTGGTGAATTAACACAAAGTAGAAGCTATGATTTTGAATTCATGCAAGTTGAGAAACCATATGAATCCTACATTGGTGCCAATGTTAGATTGAGGTATGAAATTTTTATGTAGCTAGTTATAGCAATCTCATTTAGCTGAACTGGAATGTCAGTATGTGCTATATATATTTTAAAATTCAATAGATATTTTATTCTGCTTAGAGAAACATTTGATCAAAAAAAAGGTTTTCACAAACTAAAGGGTGAATTTTTTTTTTTGCTTTTATTATAAAAATCCCTTAATACTGTAAAGTTTAAGAAATAGAAATATTCAAAAGTTAAAAAAATGGGTTCAAAATATATTTTTTCTATAGATGTGTGCATACATTTTTAGTGTAAATACCTCCCCTTTTACTTTGGGGAATAAAACAATTCTTATTAACTAACATGGTTGTGAAACTAGAATAGGTAAATTGACTTGATTGACTCATACATTTCAAATTACCTATGCAATTTATGAGCCTTAAAAACAGCCTACTGATGATTTAATACAGGTGGCTGTCTCTGCAGTTGCCAATATTGAAGGAGTGTATGTGAGTTTTAAAATATTCTGTTATGCAGTCTCCAATAATGACCGCCTTCTGCCCCATACATCCCTTCGGCTGATCCGCTCCCACAGAGAGGGTCTTCTCAGGGTGCCGTCGGCTGGACAATGCCGACTGGCGACACCCAGGGGAAGAGCCTTCTCTGTGGTGGGTCCTGCCCTTTGGAACGACCTACCCCCTGAATTACGCACCATCACTGACCTCCGCCTCTTCCGCCAATGTCTAAAGACATATCTTTTCCAACAAGCCGTCCTAGCCTAACCTCCCATGGGGACTATTTTAGAGAGTTTTAAATTGGGTATTTTAAAATTTGGTTTTAGCATAGGATTAGAATAGTTTAATATATTTTAAATTATGTATTTATTTTTTGTATGTTTTTAAATTCCTGTGCGCCGCCCTGGGTCCTCTGTGGAGAAGGGCGGGATATAAATATAATAAAATAAATAATAAATAATGTCATTCTTTTATAGGTATTTCCTTAAAGTGACGATAGTAAGAAGATTGTCGGACTTGATTAAAGAATATGATCTTATCGTTCACCAGCTTGCAACTTACCCAGATGTTAACAATTCTATTAAAATGGAAGTTGGCATTGAAGATTGTCTGCATATAGAATTTGAATATAACAAATCCAAGTATGTCTGATTTAAATGAAGTACAAATATGAACTTGAAAAAAATATCCAGCAAAGAACAGTTCAAGGCACATGGAAATGATTAGCAATTGATTGTTAATTGTTGTGTTTGGGGAAAACTGCCAGAACCTTATAATATTGTAAAGAATAAATTGGAATACTAGATTTCGCTTAAATGAAGCAAATTAGTTATTTCCAGGGAATATTAAAACATTGCACAAGCCTGAGTTTTGAAGAATATACATGACTGTCTCATGATTTTAATAATAACAATAATAATAATAATATTTAATATTTGTAAACCGCTCCCTCTCCCCATAGGGACTTTTGTCATTCTTTTGCTATACATCAGTATGTTAGCTGTTTAGGGGTACTCTTGAATATTATGTTGCTGCTGGCATAATCAAGCAATGGCTACAGCTAGAGGTATTTTTATTTAATTTAAGCTGGTCTTCTAATTGCAATATCTGACTTCACCAAAATATGAGCAACATCCCTTTTTGTGGGATTATTTTGAGCAAGAGCATATGAGACAAACTGAAAAATATTGGCAGCTGGAGTTTTAATTGGCTAGGGTTTTTTGGACCATGTGACTCTTTAGCTATTGTCTGTTTCTGAGTTCAATTCAAATGCTAGTAATATGTTTAAGGGCCTAACAGTATTCAAGAAAACATGTTTGTAGTACTCCCTCCCTACTCTTGAATTGTGGGGATCCATCTTTGTGCCAATGGAAAAATTAACAGTTAGCTGCTAGTTAGTTGTTAATCATTCCAACTTAATAGTTGTCTCTCTGAGACTAAATGCGTACAGATATATTAATGCATACAGAGTTCATCTTTTTACAAATCTCTTTCTTTGTTTTAAGGTATCACTTAAAGGATGTGATTGTTGGAAAAATCTACTTCCTCTTAGTAAGAATAAAAATTCAACATATGGAATTACAGCTGATAAAAAAAGAAATAACTGGAATTGGTAAGATGAAGAAAAAATAGTTTGTTGTTAATTGTTTAGGTCTTGCCTTTTCTACTAGGCCCTTGGTTTTTAAAAAAATAATATTTGAATATCATCTGTTTGCCTGAATGCCATTTAATATATTATGAAAATTTACTGTAACTTTAAACTTAACTAATTTGATTTGCAGATAGAAATCTTCTTCCAAGGGGCCTCTGAATTAGTTTTTAAAGTATTACCCTTAAATTGTCATATGTAATTTCATTTTTTTAAAAATTGCATTACAAAAAGATGGAAGACTTTTGTACAATGGCTTAAAATATAGAAGAATCTCAAAACAAAAGCATAGCATAAGAGTTTTTGATAATAAAGATGTTTCAAAACAATAATAAATAAATAATAAATATGTAGTAAATATTCAGAAGTTAGGGTTATATTTGTTTGCTTTGGCAAATTAATATACAGAAATAATTAGCACGTCTTCTGGGCATTAGCACGTCTTCTAAACTACTACCGTGTTTACTCGAAAATAAGACCCGGTCTTATTTTCTTTTTGGCCCCAAAATAAGCACCAGGTCCTTTTCTCAGGGAATGTCTTATTTACTTACCTTAGGACCACCACAACCACACCTCCCCTATCCTGACATCTGTTGTGCTGCTGCTTGACTTGTTCTCTGGTCACTCATAGCCAGATGCCGTGTGGCTTGTCCCGTTGGTGCCACTGCTTGCAGCAGGACGCCATGTTGCACTGATGCACTGATGCTGCTACTCACGGCAAGAGGCTATGTGGTGTGTTGTACCATTGTGTGCACAAGCAGCAGCACTGGTGTGATGAGCCACGTGGCATTGTGCAGCAGTGCAATAGCTGTCAGGGCATGGGAGGCCTGACTGTGGCAATCCTAAGGTACGCGAAGTGTGTGGGGCAGCTCCACCCCCCTACCCCCACCCTACCTTGATTTTTACGCCTTACCCTCACCCCACATTGTACAACCAGACGGTGGGCAGGACTTAAGTAGGGCTTATTTTTAGTATAGGGCTTATATTAGGGGCAGGAGTGGAAAACCAGGGTAGGGCTTGTTTTTGGGGTAGGTTGTATTTCGGGGAAACACAGTATATTCAATTGTCTTGATGGTTTATTTGAGTAGTACAGGAGTACAAAAATCTTGATTGGTATATTAATTAAAATTATGCTGTGACATTTAGAAAGGCCCATTTTTAAAAAACATTGTGTAATCAAATAATGTACAGTTGTACAATTACAATACAGGTAGTCCTCAACTTACAACAGTTAATTTAGTGACCATTCAAAGTTACAACATCACTGAAAAAAGTGACATGACCGTTTTTTACAGTTAGGACATTTAAAGCATCCCCATGTTCATGTGATCAAAATTCAGATGCTTGCCAACTGGTTCATGCTTAGGACCCAGTATCCCAGGGTCATGTGATAACCTTTTGCGACCTTCTGACAAGTAGAGTCAATGGGGAAGCCAAGTTCACTTAACAACCGCATTACTAAAGTATCAATTGCAGTGATTCACTTAACAACTGTGGCAAGAAGTGTCATAAAATGGGGCAAAAATTCACTTAATAAATGATGCACTTAATAACAGAAATTTTGAGCTCAATTATGGTTGTAAGATGAGGACTATCTGTACACAGTTAAAGCATACTTCATATTGGATTGTATCTTACTGAAATAACGGCATTTATAAATAGAAAATTGAGGGAAAAACCCTACACTAAACACCATGCTACTTATTTGTACTTCTATGTAACTATCTAGGACCCAGTACAACAACAGAAACGGAGACAATTGCAAAATACGAAATCATGGATGGTGCGCCAGTTAAAGGTGAGTGGGTGCATTTAGCTCTTATTTATCTGTAATCCAGAATAGCTAGGATATTCTATTTGTATCAGTTGAGATTTTTAAGGACACCTTCAACAATAAACAATCTTGCTGTATTGGAGACCGTTTCTGGCTTCCGGACGCGACAGATGTGTTCTGGACACGTCCGCCGCTTGTTTTCTCCAATGGGCGCCTTCGGGGGCAGGGGGGCTCTTGTAGGGAGCCCCCACTGTATGGGCGGCCGGCAGCGAAACCTCCACCTTGACGGCAGTCGGGGGAGGGCGTTCCCGCTTCACCCCAGGAGCCGGAGGACAGAATGCGGGGGAAGAGTCCTCGCCGAAGGAGTGCAGGAACAGCAGCAATTTGAACAGTGGGCTGAAAAGCCGGAGCTGGAGGAACGTACCGAGGCTCCGCAACGACTGAGTTTATTTTACTTAGATGCTTTCAACTTTTAAAAGGAAGAATAGAGGGGGGAATTTGCAAAAATCCCCCCTCGGAAATAAGCGGCGCTCTAAAATGTTCCCCGGGCTCGTGGAGGGAGAGAAAGTAACATCCGACTTTTAACTATTTGAAAACGAAAGTATTACCATATATGGAATTGCGGTGGAAACATTGTATCTGAATCTTGTAACAGCAGAAATGGATTCTTACTAATTCTTCACGGCCGTCAAAGAGGCGGAAAATGGCGCTTCTTTGTTCTCAGCAAGAAACTTTCTCTTTTGAAATGTGAACATTCCTTCAATTTAATAGGACTCTAAAATTTATACGCAAGCCAACTCAAGTGACGCTCGGGATTTCTCCCATTGTGTGCCTTCTTTTTTATTGGATTGCATTGTAGAAATTTTCTCTCTGGACTTTATACAAGTTATACTTTAAATTTGGACACAGACTTTCCCTTTTCTCTAACCTCACGGACTACCCACCCACCAGACGCCATCTTATATACAAAAACTTAAAACTTTTACTATGGCAGCAAGAAAGCCTCCATCTGGCAAATCTTGGTCTGCGCCAGCTTCTACAAAAGCTAGTCCGACTCCACAACAATCAAAAATCACTACAATGCTACAAAAAGAAGCGGTGGGAGAGGACACTCAACAATCATCAATTGAGGAAACTCTTCAAAATATAATGAAAGAAATAAAAGAAATACGCAGAGACATGATAAGTTCAAGATTGGAGCTTCTGGAAACACAGAACATTAGCGGAAAATAAACAAAAAATTGATGGGTTGGAGGGTGGGGCAGCCGAGGTGAGGGAGGAGGTGAGGGAAGCACAAAAAGAAATTGTGGATCTTACTGGTTAATATGTCTAGAATGGATTTTGAAAGAATGTCTTACTTTTTAAGGTTTCAAAATGTTCCCGAGTCAGATTCAGAAAATTTAAAAGATTTAATGTCTACAATTTTAGCAGACTACACTAAAAAGAACAAAGAATATATCTGGGGGGACATTGACCTGATTTATAGAATTAATTCAGCATATGCCAGAATAAATGATGTACTCAGAGATACATATTAAATTTGTAAGAAGGCCAACAAGGGATGAGATTCTAAGAGCACAGAGAGATGGCCCATTGATATACCAGCAGAAAGAAATTGCTATTTTGAAGCAGATCCCGAAAAAGATTTGAGAGATAAGAAATATTCCTTCCTATCCAAAAAGCTGTATAAAAAAGGGGTGTGGTTCAAATGCCTGAAGGAATGTTGGTGTTCTGGGAGGGGGAAAGAGTAAGAATCGAAACAGTCGAAGAGGCGGAAGCCTTTCTTAAAAAACACTCCTCAATCCTGGAGGACAAAAATGGTTGAACGGGAGGGGCCATGGCTCCGCCCACTGGCGGGAAGGAAGAAGAAGACACAATAGCCAAAAGACTCAGATCACAAAAATGATTTTTTCTTTTATACATTGTAATTCCTAACGGATGCTAATAGAAACAAATGATTGATTGCATGGAATTTATGATATGATATGTATGTACCTCTTTCCACCTTATATTGAAAGAATTTTGTATGAAGTCTCGGAGGCGGCCATCACCTCCAACATGGAAGCCCTAAAATATTTCTATTCATATCCTATATACCCTTTTTCCCTTTAAAAATTTGTAAAACCAATAAAATTATTTTTACAAAAAACAATCTTGCTGTATTGGAAAAGAATAACTCATCTCTTAATTTAGAAGTTCCTTCCTGTACAACTTGTCTTACTTTTTTGATGAAGCAAGTAAGATGAGAAAACATTACTTGCTTTCTCATATGTCAAGTGTTCTTTCATTATGATAAACTAAATGTGCAAAAGTGTATTGGACTAAAAAGCTTCCTAACTCTGCAACGACAGTTAGATGTCGTGCATAAGTTGAGTGTAATACTCTCCAAAGCTATTATTCCCCAGAAATGATATGCAGAAGGATATCTTAAAATGTCTAAAAGTAGCTTCCACAAAGCCATTTGTTCTCCCAGGAAATTAACTCAGCTGGTTTTATTGAAAAATGGCTTGTAAAAAAAAAAGTAAACTCTGAATTTGCAAATCATTCAATATTAAACTTTGCAACCAATTTATTTAACAAAACTAAGAATGATTTTGTTTTTCTTTTAAGGTGAATCTATTCCCATAAGACTCTTCTTGGCTGGCTATGATCCTACTCCCACAATGAGAGATGTAAACAAAAAATTTTCAGTAAGATACTTCTTGAACCTAGTGCTAGTAGATGAAGAAGACAGGCGGTACTTCAAGCAGCAGGTATAAGGTTCTGCAACTGGAATAGTTTGATGACATTGATGTATTTATAATAGCTTCCAGATATGGTAGTTTCTTACAGCTAAAAAAATCATATGGATGTATATGTTTTAAAATTAGGACTAATATCACAAACCTTTTGGCTTTGTTTCAGTTAGAGAAATTGATATAATTAAAGAAGCTGTATCCAATGAACAGAAACTTTTCAGCATTAAACTGTGTGCTTATGAATATTGTGTTTAAACGGTACTTAATGGCTATTCCTTTTCAACTAATACTGATCTTAATGCAGTCTTAAGACACCTCATTATCACAGTTGGATTCAGGTAGCCCTTGCCTAATTATCCTAATTGGGACTGGAATTTCTGGAATTTCACTAAGAAGTGGGCATTTAGGCGAAACACATGACTACACCGCTGAGCAACAATAGTTCTGATAGTGTTGGTTGCAGCTGTTAGGCCAGAACTGCACTACAAGAACTTTGCACTTCTGCTGCTCTGCTGTATTACCTCCGCTTTAACTCCGTCCCACCTTTCTCCCCTGACATCTCTGCTCTTTGGCCGTCCTGCGTGCTACTTTTGTCTACCCCTATCCTGAACTCTCTTTTGCTATCTTCTTCCTGCTGCTGACTGTTTTGGATGCTGTGCAAGGGAGATCTTGCATGGTCTTGTGAAGGGTCAGCAGTTGCTTTGGCCAGGTGTCTCTTGTCTGCTGCAGAAGGAAGAAAGAGCAGCAGGGAATGAATGGAATAAGTGGCAGTAAGTGCAGGATGGACTAGAGCAGGGGTCCCCAACCTTTTTTGCACCAGGGACCGGTTTCATTTTAAAGAAAATTTTGCGGATTGGCTGTGTGGCTCAGCAGTCATGTGACTGGGTGGGCGTGGCCAACTTGGAAAATGTTTTCACATTTTCATCTCACTTAACAATGGTCTTGGTTAACAACCAAACTTTTGGGCTCAATTGTGGTCATAAGTTCTTTCTTTCTTTCTTTCTTTCTTTCTTTCTTTCTTTCTTTCTTTCTTTCTTTCTTTCTTTCTTTCTTTCTTTCTTTCTCTCTTTCTCTTTCTTTATTTCTCTGTCTCTTTCTCGCTTTCTTTCTTTCTCTTTCTTTCTCTCTCTTTATTTCTTTTTCTCTTTTTTTCTCTTTCTTACCCTCTTTCCCCCCCTCTCTCTTTCCCTATTTCTCTTTCTCTCTCTCTTTTTCTTTCTCTTTCTTTCTTTTTCTTTTTCTTTCTTTTTCTTTCCCTCTTTCCCCCCTCTCTTTCCCTATTTCTCTTTCTCTCTCTTTCTTTCTCTCTCTTTCTTTCTTTCTCTCTCTCTTTCCCTCTTTCTCTTTTTCTTTCTCTTTCTTTCCCTCTTTCCCCCCCTCTCTTTCCCTATTTCTCTTTCTCTCTCTCTTTCTCTCCCTCTTTCTTTCTCTTTCTCTCTTTCTGTCTTTTCTCTCTCTTTCTCTCTCTCTTTTTTCTCTTTCTTTCCTTTCTGTCTCTCTTTCTTTTTTCTCTCTTTCTCTCTGTCTGTCTTTCTCTCTTTCTTTCTCTCTCTCCCACTTTCTTTTTCTTTCTTTCTCTTTCTCTCTCTCTCTTTTCTCTTTCTTTCCTTTCTGTCTCTCTTTCTTTTCTCTCTCTTTCTCTCTGTCTGTCTTTCTCTCTTTCTTTCTCTCCCACTTTCTTTTTCTTTCTTTCTCTTTCTCTCTCTCCTTTGTTTGCCCATCTGTCACTCTGTGTGTGTGTGTGTGTGTGTGTGTGTGTGTGTGTGTGTGTGTGTGGCATTCAGGCACTTAAATCACTCATTCTGTGTCTCTGTCTATCTTTCTCTCCCTCCCTCCCACTCTCTGTCTCTCTGTGTGTGTCTGTCACTCTCTGATTTCCCCCTCCCTCCCTGTCTCTCTCTGTGTCTGTGCCTCTCTCTGTCTGTCTGTCTGTCGCCCCCCCCCCCCCCCCCAAGCCTCCTCAGTTCCTGGAAGTAGCCTGGCCGGCCCGCCGGCTGTATTTACTCGCTCGCTCTCTCACCCATCCACCGGACGAAGGAACCTGGCGTCCGATGGGTGAGCAAGCGAACGAGCGAGCAACCGCGGCCAGCAGGCCAGCGGATTGTTGGGCGCTGCCGCAGCAACTTTCCTTACCCGTCCGCCGGCCAGTCGGCCACAGTTACTCACTCGCTCGCTCACCCACCGGATGCCAGCTTCCTTCGTCCGGTGGGTAGGTGAGCGAGCGAGTAACCGCAGCCGGTGTGCGGGCAGGCAGGTTGTTGGGGGCTGCTGCAGCAAGTTTCCTTGCCCGCCCGCGCTTGCTTGCTTGCTCGTTCACCCACCCGCGGGACGAAGGAACCTGACGTCCCTGCCCCCGCCCCCGCTCACTCGCCTTAGCCTGCCCCGGCCGCCTGGCTGCGCGCTCTGCCCAGGGGGCTGCCCCCTCCTCCTGTCTGGCGCTGCGGCCCGGTCCCTACTAAGCCACAGACCGGCACCGGTCCGCGGCCCGGGGATTGGGGACCCCTGGACTAGAGATGGAGAGGAAGACAGGCAGGTGGGGGAAGCGCATGCTGTGGTGCGGGAGATTACCAAATGCCCAAATTTTAATCACATGACCCCAGGGGTACTGCATTGGCCATAACCTTGAGGACCAGCCATAACATTTCCTTAGTGCCATTGTAAATTTGAATAGTCACTCAACAAATGATCATTAAACAAGGACTACCTGTACTATGACCTTCATTCTATTGTATAAAGGAGAATAAAAATGGTGCAGCTAAATAAAATATGCTGTATTTCATCAGAACAGAAGTACATGCAAAGAAGTGGACTGATTGGATAGTTTACAGCGCAACTGCTAGGTCTTTGACCAAGTGTTTTTACCAGTATTTTAATTCAGTATTTTCTTGAATCCTGAAATAGGAAATCATTCTCTGGAGAAAAGCTCCTGAAAAAATTAGGAAACAAAGAACCAACTTCCATCAGCGGTTTGAAAGTCCAGAGCCACAGGCATCTGCAGAACAGCCTGAAATGTGAACTGGATCTACGGGATGAAAAACTGGGATGTCGGTAGATCAGCAGATTAAAGGTGGCAACAGCCTGTAGGAAAGAAAGGCCAAACTCCCATTACAACAGTCTTCCTCATCTTACAGTGCTGCATTTCCCACATTACTAAAACATTCTTCAAGTAAATATTCAGTTCTGTACATACATTTAAAGTAAGTGCTTTCTGAAACACTGGAACTTTCTTAAGCTATTTTATACTGCACATTTTACTTTTGTCTGGTGTGATGCAGTCAGAGATGCATAAAGCTTAAAGAAATCTAGTTATGTGTTTCCATGCATGTAGTATGGTGCATCTAAGTTTTGCTTTCATTGATGGTAAACTAAAGCATTTCCTCTTTCTATATCCGACTGCATATCATACATATTTCCTCAGTGTCTGCTGTCTGTAACATTGGAGACTTAATAAAAAAATTGTCTTAAAATGACAAATTCAGGTTTTATAATGATACTATTGTCTTTACCCCAGGGAAGTAGATATATATATATATATATAAATACAATGTATTTGGAATAGATCTGAGAGCATATTACTGTTTTCAGAATTTTTTTGAGGAATGTGTATAAACAAGTTTCTTTCGGAATCAGTTCTTCAAGACAAGTGACTGCACACTTGTCTTCCCCTTAGCGTACTCATTCCAATGATTTTATGATCAGATTCCAATTAACTTCAAGATTTGTATGATCTGGGCTAAAATATAGTGTTCTCTCATTAAACCCCAGTTTGGTTAATGGTGCGTGTATATGATAAAATGTTTTAAGATAATTTTTACTAATTACACTTTTGAATACTGGATCATTTGCACAAAATTTTATTTCTCATCGAATACAAATTTTTCACTGTCCTCTTCAAATGTAGAATATCTTATTCCTTTCCCATGCTGAGCTTCTGTGAGGAAATGTGGGCGTGTATAAAATATATATAGATGAAAAACACCTGGATTTCCGAAGATGGCATTCTTGTGCAGCAAAATATTGGTTTATTTTTATAATTCATTCTGGAATGTAGTATCTTCAGGCAAATCCTGTTAGCCTCCATTTGTCCACAATTAACGTATAGTTTTTAGAACCACACTGCCTGTTTAGCACACTATGGGGACCTGTTGAATAGAAGGCTACTCACATTTACAATTCACTTGGCCTATTTGTCAAAAATGTTTCTAAAGTGCAAGTATTGTTGGTTATCTTACTGTGTGAAGTAAGCAAAATTGCTAAATTATATTTAGGGAAGAATTGTTTTATTACTGTGGCACTTTGATAAAGCCAAGAATATTCTGCGTGCTGGGATATTTCTCTTCTTAAAACCTGTGACAGAGACAACTTGATTCCCTCATGTAAGTGCCTGTTCAGAATTTCAAAAGAAAAAAAGCCAAATATTTTCATGGACACTTGCATGTTGCAATCTAGAAACTATTCCAAGAAAATTTGAAAATTGATTGTATTTAACCAGCCTCAAATTGTGCAACTATGTATAATAGACATAATAAATTGCTATTTGAATTATTAAAAATAACTGTATTCTCACTAAAATCTCTTTCTTGACTACTTTATGTAGCATATCTTGTGATGTAAATCTATCTCTTCTAATTGGTAGTTTATGTTTATGTTTATTTACACTTATATACCGCCCTATCTCCCGAAGACTCAGGGCGGTGCACAGAAGAATAAAAAGTAATAAAACACAACGACAATACAAAAGTTAAAAATAGATTAAATACTAGATCTGTGCTAAAAACCTATGGTTAAAAACAAGTAAAAATATTATTAAATTAGTATAAAATTGGGACTGTGTCGTTAGAACTATGCTAGGCCAGCCGCATGAAATAGATATGTTTTTAAGGTCCGACGGAAAAGGAGTAGGTCTGTGATGGTACGAAGGTCGGGGGGCAGGTCGTTCCAGAGGGCAGGGCCCGCCACAGAGAAGGCTCTCCCCCTGGGGGCCGCCAGCCGGCATTGTCCGGCAAACGGCACCCTGAGGAGGCCTCTCTGTGGGAGTGAACAGGTCGGAGGGAGGTATGCGGTAGGAGGCGGTCCTGCAAATAGTATAGAACTTTTACTCACCTGCATGTTTTAAATGACATCTAATCCATCATGGGAAAAAGATTTCATCTCCCAAATTCAGTGATTTCTGCATTGTAAGTCCTTAGGTGGAAGGGGTTAATGATTGTCAATGGATGCTAAGCTTTGTTCGTAAATAGCTTTATGATGTCTTTTAAATGGTAAAAATTGTAGGTGCAAATCTTCTAAAACTCCAGAGACAGTAATATACTTTGTAGTACCAATCCCATTTATTGCAGAGACAGTCACAGTTATACAAGCAGTTTTGGTTGCCATTTGGTTTCAGTGTCCACCTATTTTACCATGTAGATTGCATTATATTAGTGCAGGGAGATAACCCCCCGCCCCAACCTTCTTATTACATTACAGCTCAGGACAGCCTTAGTCAACATGGTTAATGATGCTGTGTGTTGTTTATCTGAGGGGCCACAGGTTCTACTCCAGTGCTATGAGAGCATTTGAGGAACACTGATTAAAGTTAATTTTTCAAATACATAAATCAAAGATCTGGAAAAAGATTATTACTGATTAGCTTGACAACGTGAGAACTAGCAACAATGGTCGCTTAGAGGTCAGTGGTTTGTTCTGACTGACATAAAACCAAAACCCAGAGTGAGCATATTTAGATAGGAAAGAACATTGGGTTCCCACAAACCTCTTGAAGAACAAGTATTTTTCGCGTCTTTATTTTTGGATTGACTCCAGGATTATCAAAGGGTCAAAATGGCAGTCATAGCCATGCCTTTGGAGCCCTACTAACTCTCTTTTTATAGCCTTCATGGGGAAGAATATTTTTTGTTTTAAGAAAATATAAAGAGTTTTGAAAAGGGAGCAGTGGTTTATGGGAAAAACAAAGACTTCTCGGGGTCCTGTATTCTACCGGTAGGTTGGACACAAAGTTCTTATGGTAGGAAATTTTTTGGTGTCAACTGGGTAGACACTCAGTTGCGTTGATACAAAATATGTAAAAGTTAGTGGGAAGCTAAAGTGGTAAGGAAACAGGCTAGAAACAGACTTCCACTTTAGGCATTGCCAGCTGGATGACTTAGAACCCAAGTTTGCACTCAGCTCTAGGAAGGACAAACCAGTTGCCAAGAAAATTGCAGGGTCTAAATATTACCTCAAAGATACCCACCTGTCTCAGGTCTGAGAATTAATATTTTAATACAAGGAAGTAAAATAGCATTTTATTTCTTTATTCTGAGCATGGCGTCAGGAGAATGATTTAAGGACCAAGGTGTGTTGACTTCTGATCTTGCTGGATTCCTTCCTTCCCATTTTATAAATTAAATTCCGCTTTTATGGTTTTATAAATTAAACCAGATGGAGATCTTTGGAGATCTTCACATCACTTCATTTATAAAACTATTGTTTTATTGCTTGAAGCCTAGTTTTTGAGATGGCCATGTGGACTTAATAGAAAAATTACCAAGTGTAAGTCTTCAATTAAGTTGGAGTTCCTCAAGAAATTGTAATATTAAGCAGGCAGTTGGATTATACATCAGTTTATTATGTCTTTTTTCCCCTCAGTTGATCTTTATTAATTTTCTGAACACATTGTTTTAATTTGGTAGTCCAAAACGGACAAAGGGCTCATACAGGGTCTACTCAATGCAAGACAGAGTCAATGTGTTACGTTATATTTGCATTTATGAATTTATGAGTGTTTATGATGTATGCTTCTATTCCTAAAACTCTATATGTGTGTGTTTTTTTTAAAGTTTTTTATTTGTTTTATTTTTAAACACAACATAAAAATCCTTAATCTCACGTTATAGAAAGTGTTTCTGCTGATTACAAAATATTTTCATACGTCTCTGATATTCATCCAAGTTTCAGATTATTTCATATTATTTCAAGTACGTCACATCAAATATATTTATAAATTTTATCTTTTCCATGCCTTCCTTGATTAATTATAATTGTATTATACGTCCTTCATTTTAAAACATACCAATAGAAACTTAAAGCATAGCCACATTTTGGCATCATATTTGTTAATCCTACTATCCTCCAAAATCATTATTCCCTGCAGCCTATTATAACCAAACATCAGTAATATTTACTCATCTCTTTTAATAAATCTTATTCAGTATTCATTCCCAATTACCACTTATGTATGCATATATATACATTTATTATCACTTTCAATTACTTGTTAAACTATGTCTATTATCACTTAAGTTTCCGTAATCTCATCTGGTTTTAAGTTAATCTTTTGTCTATTAGCCTGTATCCTTCCAGTAATAAAACAATATCACATCTTCTGCCTTTTGTGGCATAGTTCTTCTGAACATATCCTTAATTCAATTTGTGTGGACCTCTCTTTGCAGTCCATCACTTGTAAGTTCTTTCCTGTCGTTTTGGAGCCCCTCCTTTTCTAATTCCTTGATCAGTTTAATTTCATGTGTCAGGGTTGTTATCAAAGGTGTTACCAGTAAGGTTTCTTTCTTTAGCATCATAAGTTCTTTTGTTGCTTTTTCTTCTACATCTTGCCATCAGAAGTAAAGTTCCCATCCGTCTAATTCATCTTTCCATGTTCCACTTTTCCCATAGCCGGACAAAAGGGATCATTGAAGGGATCAGCCATTTTGGATTATTTGTGGTTTACTCCTTTTTTGGTGTTTAAGGGACCAACCTCTGTTTTTTCCATGCGATATGTAGCTCCATCTTTTTCCACATATTCTCCAATTAAATGTTTAAATTTTTTTTCAAGTGAATTAGAGTATTGTATTGCATCCATTATATCTCGCAAGCTAACAGTTTTTCGTTGTTGTTTAATAAATGCCATTGTACAATTTTTCTTGTTTCTTTTTATATTTTAGTTATTTCACAAAGAAATCAAATTATTTGGTATTCTTAAGTGCAGTAGAAAGAGAAGAAAAAACTTTAAAAGTCACACACAAGTCCAAGTTTGTCATCAGAAAAAAAATAGAAGAGAAAACTTACTCCGTTTCTTTTGGGAGTTCTTCATAGGTTCCGTTTGAGATATCAATTAGAAAAGTTGTGATAACCCACTGACCAAGTCCTCCAGTGCTTAATTCCTCCGCTTGTTTTCAATTTTTTTTGTCTTTTAAAAGTTTCATCTTAATTTAGAAGATTTTTACGGGCTATCTCTTTTGTAGCTGTCTCTTTAAAACATACCAGATGGAATCACTTTCAGTTCTCACATGCCTTAATGGAGCTGTCCGCAACTTCGTGGGGGGGGGGGGGTGTCTGTTTACCATGGATTTGAAGCCCTTCTTTTCGACCAAACAGTGGTTTTGCGATATCCCTGTGGTCAGCAAAGCTCCAGCTTCATCTTTGCTGTTCCTTCAGGACAGTTTAGGTCCAGTGGACCGTCCAGTGGCAAAAGAATCAACGATGATCTTGAAGCAGCAGGATCAAACGTGGTATCGTTGCGACATAGGCTCCATCTTCCAGTTTATTATGTCTTTTGATGATCTGGTGAATTGTGACTTAAACTGAAATAGAGCAGACTATCGTGATTATTTCTATTTCATATCAAACCATTCAGATTACTGCATAGATTATGTTTTTCCCAAGGCAGAATGAGCGTTGGTTCTTACCTGATACGCATATTTTCATGTAGGGAAGTCAGCATCTAGGCTGGGAAAGACTGCTCTGCTCTCATTGGAGGCTGAGTCTGGGCAAAGTTTAAGTCCCGCCCCGTCTCTCTGAGCATGCCCAGTTTCGACGAAGACAATCCCAGACCCGAAGCGTCTTGACCACGAAGGTAGATGAAGGCCAGCCCGGATCCGAACCAATGAGAGCCCATGAAAAAAACCGCTGAGAAGCACAGTTACACAGCAACCAAACAAACATACAGGTGCAAAGGCAGTCAGACACCATGTCACGAAAACAGAAGTAAAAACCCCCAGGGTGGGGCTAGATGCTGACTTCCCTACATGAAAATATGCGTATCAGGTAAGAACCAACGCTCATTTTCCATGTTAGGGAAGTCAGCATCTAGGCTGGGACGTACCAAAGCTGGAGGTGTCCCCGGGCGGGAATCATAACTGGTTAGACCTCTCAGCGCGAACTACTGACTGGAGGACTCTCCGGCCAAAGGCCGCATCCGCAGATGCAAAGGAATCTAACTTATAATGAGTAATGAAGGGCGAAGGGGAGGACCACGTGGCCGCTTTGCAGACCTCCTGAAGGGAAGCCTGGGCCGCCCAGGCAGCTGAGGTAGCTGCGCTCCTCGTGGAATGAGCAGTTAAACGTCCCGGAACCGTCGAGGAGCGTGCCTGGTAAGCCATAGCGATGCAGGCCCGGAGCCAACGTCCAATAGTAACTGATGAAACCTTCCTGCCCTGTGATGCCAGCTGGAAGGACACAAACAAGGCTTCTGAAGCCCGAAAGGACTTAGTACGTTTCAGATAGATCCTGAGAGCCCTTCGCATGTCCAACGTGTGCCACCTTCGTTCCAGCGGATGATCGGGATCAGGGCAAAAATTAGGTAGGACCAATTCCTGAGAACGGTGAAAGCAGGAACACACCTTAGGGATGAAGGAGGGGTCTAATCTCAACACAACTCTGTCCTGATGGAAAACACAGAGGTCATCCCTGACTGACAGGGCTTGAAGCTCGGAAATCCTGCGAGCTGAGGTAATGGCTATGAGAAAAGCGACCTTGAATGTGAGAAATCTCAGAAACCTCCCTCAACGGCTCGAAGGGAGGGCCAGTGAGGGAGTCCAGAACCAGGGGGAGATCCCAAGAGGGATACCGGTGGACCACAGGTGGAGCCAAGTTCGAGGCACCTTTGAAGAACTGACGTACCGTAGGCATCTGGGACAAGGAAGGGGAACCCCCACAAGTGAGAACTGAAGAGATGGCCGCTAGCTGGCATCGGATGGTGTTCAGAGCCAATCCCTTGTCGAGTCCCGTCTGGAGAAAGTCCAGGACCTGTGGAATGGTAGACTGGAGAGGGAGAATGGACTTACCCGAGCACCAGCGACAGAAGGCCCGCCAGGTGGAATCATATATACGGTTCGTGGCGGGTCGTCGGGATGCCTGGATAGTGCGGATGACCCCGGGGGAGAGGTTGTCTCGCCTCAGGATGCTCCGCTTAATCGCCAGGCGGTCAGCTGGAACCATTGCGGGTCCGGATGCCCCAGAGACCCCTGGACCAGAGAGATCCGGTCGCTGGGAATCCCCCAGGGCCGCTCCACCGAGAGACTCTTCAAGTCCGCGAACCAAGGTCTGCGGGGCCAATGAGGGGCCAGGAGAACAATCTCCGCCCTCTCCGACACGATCTTCTGCAGAACTCAGGGCAGAAGAGGCAAAGGAGGAAAGGCATAAAGAAGGCCGGGGGGCCAGCAGCACCGCAGAGCGTCCACACCCTCCGACCCCCTCGACGGGAAGCGAGAGAAGAACCTTGGGAGCTGTGTGTTGGAGGGAGTGGCAAAGAGGTCGATTACTGGTTCCCCTAAAAGAGCCACAATGTCCTGGAAGATGCTGGGGCACAGCCGCCACTCCGCATTGTCCATCACCTCGCGGCTGAGCCAATCTGCCTGCACATTTGAAACCCCCGAAATGTGCTCCGCTGTCAAGGTGGAGAGATGACGCTCGGCCCAGAGACCCAATTGTCTGGCCTCGACCATGAGGGAGTGAGACCTGGTGCCCCCCTGGCGGTTCACATGAGCTTTGGCCGACATGTTGTCCATAAGCACCAGGACATGCCTCCCCCGCAGCAAGGGAAGGAAGTGCCAGAGGGCCAGGTGGATCACCCGTAGCTCCAGCCAATTGATGCTGTGAGACAGGTTGGCGGGCTCCCACCGGCCCTGCGCCATCTGCCCCTGGCAGTGGGCCCCCCAACCAAAGAGACTGGCGTCCGTGGTGACCGTGAGCAACTCCTGTTCCTGGAAGAGGCCACCCTTGGTGACCGCCTGGGATAACCACCACTGAAGGGAACGGGAAACCTCTATGGGAAGGCGCACCCTGGCCAGGGAGCAACTGAGGAGCCGCTTCTGAAATGGCAAAAGAAACCATTGGAGATCCCTGGTATGTAGCCTAGACCAAGGCACAATCCCGATGCAGGAAACCATGGTTCCCAGCAATTTAGAAAGGGAAGCCAAGGAAGGTCTGGCTTCACCCATGACCTGTCGAAGAAGGGCCCGGAGAGATTCCATACGTTCCTGCGACAGGAAAACCCTGCCCCCCACCGTGTCAATCAGAGCCCCCAGATGAACCAACTTGTTAGTAGGGTGGAAATGGCTCTTGGGAACATTAATAGAAAACCCATGGACCTGTAGGGCGTGAATGGTGGAGGCCAGGTCCCTGCGAGCCCCTTCCGGGGAAGAGAATTGAACGAGAATATCGTCCAGATATTCAACCGTATCGGGACCTCCCTCAAGCTAGCCAACAGAGCCGCCAAAACCTTGGTGAAGACCCTGGGCGCGGAAGATAGCCCAAAGGGGAGTGCCGTGTACTGAAAGTGTTGCCCCAGGTAGGAAAACCGGAGGAACTGCCTATGCTGGGGAGCGATGGGAATGTGAAGGTAGGCCTCCGTGAGGTCAATGGAGGTGAGAAAGTCCCCCTGACGAATACCCCACAAAATAGATTGCAATGAATGCATCTTAAAACGTTTGTAATGCAGAAACCTGTTTAATCTTTTAAGATCCAAAATGGTCCTCCAACCCCCAGAAGACTTAGGTATCACAAATATGATGGAATAGAACCCTTGGCCCTGCTGCTCGATGGGGACTGATTCTATGGCCCGAATCTCCAGCAGATGCTGAACCGCCTCCTGCATGAGGCGGCGCCTCTCTGGGTTGGAAGAAACCGGGCAAGCTCGGAAACAGAGCGGGGGAGGAGAGAAAAACTCTAACAGTAAACCGTTTCTAACAGTGGACCTAACCCAAACATTGGAAGTGGTCCTATCCCACTGATCCGCAAAGTAGGCCAACCTGCCCCCAATAGGATACCAATCAGAAGGGGAACTAGTTACGGCGGTAGGAACGTTGACCCCCACCCCGAAAGGGGCGCTTGGACTGCTTGCCCTTCTGAAAGCGGTCGGATTGGCCCCTATTCCTGGGGAAGTAACCACCCTGGGAATGAAACCCCTGGGAACCGTAATCCGCCCCACGAAAGGACGAACCATAGTCGGGGGCACGAAAGGAAGAACCGGCCTCCTGACCCCGAAAGGGCCGTCTGGGTAGAGCGCTGACCGGTGAAACCCCTTCTTGGAAGCAGTGGGCAAAACCTTCCGCTTATCTTTGTTTTCCACCAGGAAGGGATCCAAAGCATCCCCAAAAAGGGAACTGCCCTTGAATGGAGCGGAAGCCAGACGCCACTTGTGGCGCACATCCGCCTGCCACTGCCTAAGCCACAAAAGACGACGAGAAGCCACGGAAGAGAACATGGCCCTGGATGCGAATATGGCGGAGGCCAAGGTAGCATCAGAGGTAAATTGGACGGCGGCCACCAGCTTCGCAATGTCCTGGTGAGCCCTGAAATCGGCAATTGGTGTGCGTTGTTGCAAGTCCTGCAGCCAAAGAAGGCAAGGGCGGATGAAGAAAGAAGCTGAAGTAGCGGCACGAATCGCCCACGCCGCCGCCTGATGACCCCGTTGCAGGGTGAGGTCGGCCTTCTTCTCCTCTGGCTTCAGGACGTCCTCAGGGGCCCCCGGCATATTGGCCGCCGTGTAGAGGGAGACAACCGGGGCATCCACGGCAGGAGTAGACAATATTGCGCCATCTCATCCGCCACGTTGAAAAACCGCCTATCCGTGGAAGACGGGCCGGGCCCCGAGGTAGGAGTGGCCCACTGGCGCTGAACCAGATCCACAAAGATCTTGGGCATTGGAATAGTTTCAGTAGGCAAGATGTCGTCATCGAACATGTTCTCCGCCGATATCAGTGTCAGGCGGGAAGCAGAAGCAACCGAGGCCGCGGTCGGGCCGAAATTGGAAGCCGACTTGGCCTTGTAGAGCAAAGAGGTAAAAAGAGCCGAAGAGAATAGCCCTGACGAGGCCTTCTTCTCAGGTGGCCTGCCTTCATCCTCAGAAAGGCCCCCTTCTCTGATCTCGCCCTCTTCTGCGCTGGAAGCACTGTCCAGATCCTCCTCCTCCTCCAGATCCACCGCAGGATTGGGCACAGGCACAGGAGCGGGAGGAACCACCAACGGGCCCGGAACAGACTGGTGGCCAGGCACCTGATGTTGCGAACCCTTGAGACATGGCAGCAGCGATGATGGCCTGAATATTAGCTGCATCCAGAGACGGCTGAGGCAAGGGCACAGGGAAGGCAGACGAAGTGGATGGAATCGCCTCCATTCGCTGGATACCGGGGGGAAGGAGCGCAGATTGGGGAGGCCCGGGAGCCAAAGAAGGTTGGTCAGGGCCCCAAATCCCCGAGACATCGATGGGGAAGATTGGATTTATTGCAGCTCCCCCCCCCTTGACCCTGTGCCGGAGAAGCCATCAGGGACAGGTGGGCCTGAGAAAGACGAGAGAGAGGAGAGGCCTGGGCCTGGGCCTTTTCTGCTGCTCTGTTGTGCATCCTCTCCAGAGCTTTCTCCTTCCTCTTCTCAAAGGTAGAAGGGGCAGCAGGAGCCTTCGATTTAACAGATTTCTTGGATGCCTTGCCACCCTTAGCTGGGGCCTTCCCTTTCCCCTTGGCTTGAGAAGTGGAGGGTTGGGGATCTAGCTCCCCTGCAGGCTCCCCAGGGGCAGATGAAGGCCCAGCAATTGGCTCCTGCAACGCCGCTGCAGCAGAGGTGGAAGGCCCTTCCATCGCGGCAGAATTCCACCAAGTAAAAGGCTGCAGCAAAGAACAGAGGCCGCTTCGCGCCACCAGGCCTCCTCGCGCCGTTTCAGTTTCACTAGTACTCCCAGAGGCCCGCCCACGCAGCAGCAGCTTGGCGCCAGCCGCCCACGCGCTCCGCACGCCTTGCAGGCCGACAAGCCTGCCGACAAGGCCTCAAACGGCCAGGCGCGCCCTCGCTGAGCCGCTGCGGCCTTACCGGGTCGCTCCGCGGCCGGGGGGAGGGAGGTCTTGATGTTAAAAGCCCCCCCTCGCCGCCGCAGTTCGCCGCTCAACCTTCCGGGAGCGGCGGAGCGTTACCCGGGCCGATGGGCGCTCCCTGGGCCTCCGAATCGTCAGGGGAATGCGAGACGTCCACCGAGGGATCCCTGCGAAGGATTCCTCCCCCATAGGCCTCTGCCGACTGCCTACGAGCCCAGAGAGGGCTTGGAGGCCAACAGCCTTCGCACGCTGCTCCAGGAGCAGTCAAAGCGCAGGCCCTGTCCCCAGTACCTCGATCCAAGTCGCTTTGAAAATAATTCTTCTAGAATCCAGGAGCCTTCGAAGACGCGTCTCTCCTCATTGAGAGGCTGAGTCGAAATTGGGCATGCTCAGAGAGACAGGGCGGGACTTAAACTTTGCCCAGACTCAGCCTCCAATGAGAGCAGAGGAGTCTTTCCCAGCCTAGATGCTGACTTCCCTAACATGGAAAACAAAGGTAGCTCTTCTGTTCAACGTTCCTTGTGTTATGGGTATATTTATCCATTAGAGCAAGGGTCTGCAAAGTCGGCTCTTTTAAGACTGGTGGACTTCAACTCCAGAATTCCCCAGCCAGCTATGCTGGCTGGGGAACTCTGGGAGTTGAAGTCCACCAGTCTTAAAAGAGCCGACTTTGCAGACCCCTGCATTAGAGGATCGAATACTAGAAAGGACTGTGGACTTCTATTTCTCTTAGCTGTAGGACAGATATGCCCTGGCAACCATTTTTATATTTATTTATTTATTCGAATTTATACCCCGCCCTTCTCGTTAGGACCCAGGGCGGGTCCTGGGTCCACCCCTTCACCATCAATCTTTGAAACTTTCTCATCTCCAACTCACACCTGAGGCTTAATTAACCTTCAATAATTGTTCAAGTTACACTGCTTTCCTTCTTCTGATATAGTGCAGTTAACACACTTTCATAGATTCTATGATTGATGACGGGGTCGGATATTGGAATATGCACAGGTTGTATGGCTGTTTCATACTGTCCCACAGGCACTTGGCTTGCATAACACCAAGCTGAAACTTTCCAAACTACTTAAAACCTTTATAAACGTGGGCTTGGTACTCCTTTGAGCGCTTCTGAGCTTGGTTCTACAAACTCTTGCTTGGTCTGTTTGAGATGCAAATTCAGATTTTTTTGCTTTTCTGCTGACAATGGTTCCCATAGCCACAATTTTTTACTCTTTATAATAATGTTCCAGTTTCTGAGAACTTGTGCATCAATACCATACCTGCCACTTCCACTGATCACAATGCCTGGAACCAGTACTATGAAATTGCAACCCCATAGCAACTTATGATTTATTTGCATTGGTCCTGATAGAGGCACCTTATTTTACTTGAGGTACTTATGCTTTGGCCTAGTTACAATAGCCAATCACAACTGTATATCCATGCTACTTCCAGGTGTTACCAGCCACAGAACTGGACTTATTAGCACCACCATTCCCTTGCACCACTACCTGTGGATGGAGTTAATTTGCTTCCTTGGTATTGGGGTTTCGGACTCTTTTGCTTCTTTCCAGTAGCCTGCAGACAATGAGCCACTTTCAAAAGCAGCTTACAAAATGTTGATGTGGAGTGATTGAAAAACATCAGAGAAAATTGCATTGCTGGGAATCTGGGGTTAGGGAAAGAGATGCAATTCAACTACTGTAATATTTATATAGGGATGAGGTGGCTCAGTGGCTAAAACTCTGAGCTTATCAATCAGAAAGGTTGGCAGTGCAGCTCTTCAAATCCGTAGCACAATGTAACAGAGTGAGCTCCTGTTACTTGTCCCAGCTTCTGCTAAGCTAGCAGTTCGAAAGCATATAAAAATGCAAGTAGAAAAACAGACACCACCCTTGGTGGGAAGGTAACAGCATTCCGGGCACCTTCGGGATTTAGTCATGCCGGCCACATGACCACAGAGACTTCTTCGGACAGCGCTGGCTTTTGGGCTTTGAAACGGAGATGAGCAGTGCCCACTAGAGTTGGGAATGATTAGCACATATGTGCAAGGGGAATCTTTACCTTTAATATTGATATTTTCAAAATAAACCTAAGAGAAATTCTCCTGGGATGGATACTAGTCAAGGTCGAGGTGCTTTTGGGGGTATAAGCACATTCTAGGTTATAATTTGAAACATTGAAATGCTGTCAGGTTGGTTTCTTAACCAGCTGTAATGGTTACCTGTGAAAATATTTGATTTCATGGCAAAAAGTATCAGAAAAATGGCATGTAGAAAAAACTTTCTATGTACAATAGAAAGTGCCTGAATTTGTTTTGAAGGCAAGCATTCCTTTTGTTTGATTCGTAGGTGAGAGAAGTCAATCAATGCGACATACCTTATTTTTCGGAGTATAAGACACACCTTTCTTCCTCTAAAAAAAGAGGCTGAAAATCTGGGTGTATCTTATACATCGAATACAGCATTTTTTTGCCTCCTGAAACCCCGCCCCTTCACCAAAATGGCTGCGGGCATACACTTATGGAGGCTTCCAGAAAGCTGCTGGGGGCTGGGGAGGGCAGAAATGAGCAAAAAACAGGGCATTTCCCCCCCCCCCCAGCCCCCAGCAGCACTCTATAAGCCTCCATAAGGCTATGCATGCAATTTTTTTGACCAAAAATTGGGCCGTTTTTTCCTCATTTTGCCCCCCCAGGAGCACTCTGCAAGCCCCCCCAAAGCTCTTTATGCCTTTTATTTGAAAATAAAATGGGCCCATTTTTGCAAAAACAGGCAGTTTGGGGGAGGTTTGCAGAGTGCAAAAAGGGTGGCTTTTTTCCTTTTGGAAAGCTGTTTAGAGTGGTTGATGAGAATTACGTTGGTCAAGTACTGTGCCTGCCGAAACAAAGATTTGTTCCAAAGGTGGTCAGTGATTTCCTTCTCTAGCACATGGGTAAATACACCTGGAAACATCTACCTATCTATCTATTCTCTCTCTCCCTACCTATCTCTCTTTCTCTCTATCCCACTACCAACCTATCTACACTCTTTCTCTCCCTACCTACTGTATTTCTCTCCCCCTCTATATACCTACCTACTCTCTCTCTCTCTCTCTATCTACTGTATTTCTCTATCTCTATTTCTCTCTCTATCCCTCTACCTATCTATCTACACTCTCTCCCTACCTAAGTACTGTATTTCTCTCTCTCCCCTCTATCTACCTCTATACCTATCTACCTACTCTCTCTCTCCCCCTACCTACTGTATTTCTCTCTCTCCCTCTCCCTTTATCTATCTACCTAACTACACACACTCTCCCTATCTACCTACTGTATTCCTCTCTCTCTCCTCCCTCTACCTACCTAACTACTCTCTCCCTCTCCCTACCTACCTACTGTATTTCTCTCTCTCTCTATCCCTCTATCTACCTACCTACTTTTTTTTTAATTTGCCTCTTCAAAACCTGGGTGTGTCTTATACTCCAGTGTGTCTTATACTCCGAAAAATACGGTAAGTCAAGAGTGAATTACTTATGAATGTCAAAAGCAGCCAAGCTGCCCCTTCTCTATCCAACACCCAGAAAGAATGAAGATCAGGGGGCTTCTGCTGAGGGGAAAAAGCCTGGAAAGAGCCAGAATAGTATAGTGGTTAAGATACTGGACTAGGTCTTTTTTCAGAGTTGCTGCTGTGGGGAGAATATTGAGGGGAGAGTGCTGTATCTTCCACCCAGAGTTATAAATCAAGTTGAGTTATACATCAAACTAGCCTATAACTCGGTGTTGCCCAGGTATTTATTTATAGGGGGAAATGTCCAGACCAAACATAATTTCTAATGTTGGATTTTCCCCTTTACCAGAGGGAGCCCCCTTGTGGAGTACTGTGAATCCATTAACATGGCAACTCCACTGCGCTGTACAGTAGAAGTCATTTTACAGCAGTACAGTAGAAGCCATTTGAAGGCACAATAGGCTGTATCTTAACAGAACACAAACCCTGAAGGGTCTTAGGGGTGCCTTACCCCCACAGTATTTGTTTCCAGAGAGTAAGTCATCTGTGAACCAAGTTTGGTTGAAATTGCTTGAGGTGTTCCAAAGTTATGCTGCAACATACATACACACACGCACATAGCCATTTATATATATATATATTGATCAGCTCATAAAACTAACACACACACATACACACACACACACACATACATACATGAATAAAATAAAATAAACAAGGCATTTGTTTGATCCCCCCATTTCACAAAAGTTTACTTAAATACATACAAAACCCTAAAACAAATGGAAAATGAGGCAAGGTGGAGGACTGAAGAACACGGACGGTTAGGGCAAACCGTTTCTATGAGCCTGACTCTGCCCTCCATTCTTCCAGGGCGCAGAGTCTTTTGTTCTGTGCCTCAAGGCGACGGTTCATGGTTTTCACTGTCAAGAGAGGTCAAAGAGAGGTAAAGTAAGAAGCCACATCACTGATGGCAGTGATTGCACTTAACAATTGGGGAAAAGCCTAATTTAAAAGTACCACATCCCATGAGCTTACAGTAAATGCCATTATTGTTCCTGGTTACCAAAGAGGGAGCCAACAGGAAAGAGGTATCTTATAACCATATTTCCAAGGAGAACCAGGAAAGGTGTTTCTCTACCTTGGGAACTTTAAGATGTATGGACCTCAA
The DNA here is from genome assembly GCA_039707465.1 of Rhabdophis nuchalis. Classification (NCBI taxonomy): domain Eukaryota; kingdom Metazoa; phylum Chordata; class Lepidosauria; order Squamata; family Natricidae; genus Rhabdophis; species Rhabdophis nuchalis. The sequence continues at coordinate 92,159,284 of CM077645.1, read as the reverse complement.
CTCTGAGAATTCCTCAGCCACAAGCTGAGGAACACTTGGCATCTCAGTTAAGCATCCTCCTCAAATTAAAGCTATTCAGTGTTTTCTCTCCCAAGAGTGCTCTGATGAGCAAGATGAACCTCAAGATGTCTTCTTAGAACCATCATTGCTTTAGGGAGCACTCTGGGCACAGTACCAGTCTAAAGGGGAATGGTTTCTACACAAATTGTTTCTTTCCACTACGTATGTTTAATGGGAGTGTGTAAGTTGGAACAAATCTAAAGAAGCTATAAAGTGGTTCAGTAAAATGAGTTCTCTCTTGGATTTCAAGATCTTCATTTCTGTCTGAGCTTTCCTCTTGATTTTCATTGGTCAATTCATTTGACTTGAAGCACCTTTCCCTCTGCTAGGGCAAACCTGGGAATAATGTCCCTAGCTATTTTTGTAGAGTGTGGCTGAAGAAGCAAACCCTGTGCTTCCATGTCGAGTGAGTACATGAATAAGACAAAAGTTGAAAGTACTTCAGGCTTACAGTTCTGGAGGACTGTTACCCTGAGTTCCTCCAGGGAAAGGCGAAAGGCCTCCATACTGGTACTTTCTTCCTTTGGCTGTGATGTTGGTTCCAGAATTGTTGTAGCATCTCTGGTCTCCGTTCCTTTCCTTTGCAGTTTCCCTGTGGCACAGTGTGAAAGCTATTTGAGATACAATATGAATACTGTATTTTTCGGAGTATAAGACACTCCGAAGTATATGATGCACCTAGCTTTTGGGGAGGAAAACAAGAGAAAAAAATCTGCTTCTGCCTCCCAGCAATTTGCCTCCTGAAGCAAGCAAGTTTCACTTTCAGTTTAAGCACACCTCCCGATCATCAGCTATTTCAGGCTGCAGGGATTGCTATAGCCCAGTGGTGGGCAAACTCATTAGTCAACAGAGCCAAATATCAATAATACCACGATTGAAATTTCTTTTGAGAGCCAGAAGGTGTGGCCTGTTTTGTGGGAGTGGCTCAGTAGTCATGTGACTGGGGGGCGTGGCCAACTTGGAAAATGTGAAACTCACTTAACAATGGTCTTGGTTAGCAACCAAACTTTTAGGCTCAATTGTGGTCATAAGTTCTTTCTTTCTTTCTTTCTTTCTCTCTCTGTAGAGATGTACTATGAGAGAGGCAGGGGCGGCGGGGTAGCGGTCATTATTAAGGAAGGTCTTGAGCCGAGAGAGACCATTGTGCCACAGACCACCGGTTGTGAGTCCCTCTGCGTGAAGTGGGGCCTAGGGAGGCAGTTGGGCTTGCTGGTTGTATACCTGGCTCCCCGCTATGTAGCAGCAGCCCTGCCCGAGCTCCTGGAGGTGATCGCTACGGTGGCAGAAACACACACACACACACACACCTTTGTCAATGGACTATTAAGGCCTGAACCAGTCTATTCTGGTTCAGGCCTTAACCAACGATGGCAGTTGAGACCCCCAGACTTTTAGTCATGGGGGACTTTAACCTGCCATCGTTGGGCGAATCATCCGAGGTAGCTCGAGAGTTCATGGCTTCCATGACGGCCATGGACCTGACCCAACTAATTCAAGGCCCCACCCACGAGGGTGGACATACACCGGACCTCATCTTTGTCTCAGGCCAATGGAAGAGTGATCTGGGTATAGGGGATATAGTCATCACACCCTTGTCATGGTCAGACCACACACTTCTCCGGCTCGACTTTCCGACCGCTACTCCCCTCCGCGGGGAGGCGGAACCAGAATCACCTATCTGGTTCCGCCCCAGGCGCCTGATGGACCCTGATGGGTTCCAGACGGCGCTTGGGCCACTTCCTGTACCCCTGACCCGCGCCCCGATGGAGGACCTCGTGGCCGCATGGAATACTGCGACCACGGGAGCCTTGGATCGGGTCGCGCCCTTGCGGCCTCTCTTGCGGCGGTGAACCGCCCTGGCTCCTTGGTTTACCGAGGAGCTAAGGGTGATGAAACGCCGCAAGAGATGCCTAGAGAGAAGATGGAGGTCTACTCGTTCTGAATCTGACCGGACACAGGTAAGAGCCCATTTACGGACTTACATTGTGGCGCTGAGAGTGGCCAAACGTCATCATTGTGCCACTCTCATAGCATCCGCAGAAAACCGCCCTGCCACCCTGTTTAGGGTGTCCCGCTCCCTCCTTCAACAGAGGGTGCGGGAAGCCCCGTTACAGGGTAGAGCAGAGGAATTTGTGACTTTTCTGCAGGAGAAAATCGCTCAGATACAGAACGAGCTAACCCCCATTGATGGCCCAGTGGGATGCCACGAGGCAGATCTTGTTTGGGAGGAGTTTGACTCCGTTACTTCCGAGGATATGGACAGGTTACGTGGGCGACTGCGAGCCACCACATGTTTATTGGACCCGTGTCCCTCCTGGCTTGTACTGGCATCCTGGGAGGTGACACGAGGCTGGCTCCAAGAGGTTGTCAACGCATCCTTAAGTGAGGGTTCCTTGCCTGCTTCCCTAAAAGAGGCTATGGTGAGGCCCCTCCTTAAGAAGCCCTCTTTGGATCCAGCTCTATTAACCAACTATCGTCCAGTCTCCAACCTTCCCTTTTTGGCAAAGGTTGTTGAGAGTGTGGTGGCACGACAGTTTCCCCGTCACCTGGAGGAAGTTGTTTATCTAGACCCGTGCCAGTCCGGCTTTCGGCCCGGGCATAGCACCGAGACGGCATTGGTCGCGTTGGTGGATGATCTCTGGAGGGCCAGAGATGGGGGTTGTTCCTCCATCCTGGTCCTATTAGACCTCTCGGTGGCTTTTGATACCATCGACCATGGTATCCTATTGCATTGGCTGGGGGGGGTGGGGGTGGGAGGCACCGTTTTACGGTGGTTCTCCTCCTACCTCTCTGGCCGATCGCAATTTGTGTTGGCAGGAGAGCAGAGGTCGACCTCGAGACCCCTCACGTGTGGGGTGCCTCAGGGGTCGGTCCTCTCGCCTCTCCTGTTCAACACATATATGAAGCCGCTGGGTGAGATCATCCGTAGTTTTGGGGTAGAGTACCATCTTTACGCTGATGACACTCAGCTGTATATATCTACCCCAAACCACCCCAACGATGCCGTAGCGGTGATGTGCCAGTGCCTGGAAGCTGTACGGATCTGGATGGGAAGTAATGGACTCGGACTCAACCCGACCAAGACTGAGTGACTGTGGTTTCCGGCTGCCCGATTCAACCAGCTGACTCCATCGCTGGCCATAGGGGGCGAACATCTTGCCCCTGTGGATGGGGTGCGCAATTTGGGTGTCCTCCTAGATGCCCGGCTGTCCATGGAAGATCAAGTGACAGCCGTGGCCAGGAGGGCGTTTTACCAGGTCCGCCTGGTTCGCCAATTGCGCCCCCTATTGGATCGGGACGCCCTTCGCACAGTCACTCATGCACTCGTGACATCCCGACTGGACTATTGTAACTCTCTCTACATGGGGCTTCCCTTGAGGTGCACCCGGAGACTTCAGTTGGTCCAGAATGCAGCCGCGCGAGCAATTATGGGAACCGCTAGGTTTACCCATGTAACACCGCTCTTGCGCGAGCTGCACTGGCTGCCTGTTGTCTTCCGGGTGCGCTTCAAGGTGTTAGTTATCATCTTTAAAGCGCTCCATGGCTCGGGACCTAGCTATCTGCGGGATCGGATCCTGCCTCATACATCCTCACGGCCGATTCGCTCCCACAGAGAGGGACTTCTCCAGGTGCCGTCCACTAGACTTTGTCAGCGGGCGACGCCCAGGGGAAGGGCGCTCTCTGTGGCGGGCCCAGCCCTCTGGAACAACCTTCCCCCCGATATTCGAACAACCACGGACCTCCGCTCCTTCCGCCTGAAATTAAAAACATATCTTTTCTGCTTGGCCGGCCTAGGGTAGTCTCTCTGCTATGGGGTTTTTATTTAATTATAGGGTATTTTAGTGTTTAATGGGATTTTTAGCACAGGTATTAGATTTAATTCGTTTTTATGCTATGTTTGTATATTTATTGTTTTTATTCTCCCTGTGCACCGCTCCGAGTCCCTGTGGGGAGAGGGAGCGGTTTACAAATTAAATAATAATAATAATAATAATAATAATAATAATAATAATAATAATAATAATAATTATTATTATTATTATTATTATTATTATTATTATGTACTATGCCTCTGTTTAATGCAAAGCTCCTTCTTGACCCAGTTTAAAGGGAATATAGTACAATAAAGCCTATTATGAACCATATGCCCCATTATCTAGTGAAGGGGTGGGCAAACTTTGCAACTTTAAGTCTGAAGGACTTCAGCAAAGCTGGCTGGAGAAGTCTGGGAGCTGAAGTCCTTCAGACTTAAAGTTGCAAAGTTTGCCCACCCCTGATCTACTGGGAATAATTTCATGTAATCATCCAAAATACCCTATTTTTTGGAGTATAAGACACACCATTTCCCCTCTAAAAGAGGGTGAAAATTTGGGTGCGTCTTATACACTGAATGTAGCCCCACCCACCTACTGTCCCCCACCCTTTGGCCTCTGCCTCCCAGCAATTTACCTCCTTGCAGCAAATGGAGAAAATGGGGCTAGCAGAGGCTGCAATAGGCTATAGCAGTGGTCGGCAAACCATCTCTAAGACATTTGGCACATGGCCTGTCTGGTGGCCCCCGGTGGCAGAGGTTTTGAGATGCTGGCTTACCATGTCGCCTCGGACTATCCAGTTCCTCTAGTGCCATAGCAGAAGTGGATGGCCTGGGGTCTTCCAAAAAGGTGGTTGGATGAGAAGTCACAGAATTAGGAAGAGGGGAACAACCTTCCCTCATTGTGTAGCCCTGAATAGATAAACAAATATCAGCAAGAATTATCCTATCCTGGCATTGACACCCTGTGAATTATCAATAGACAGGCATTGGAGGCTACCTAAGTAATGAGAATGCAGGAAGAGATAGTGGGAATGAATGCAAGAACCATGGGAAGCTGTCCTTTTCCAAGATGAAAATGCCCAGTTATTGCAGCAGCCTGCTTGCTTCAGCATCACACACACACACACACACACACAAAGGCCAACTCACAATTGCAGTATAATTTCATTATTTCTTTTGCAATGGGCAAAAAAGTACCCCTGTGACACTCAGGCTTGAAACTCTGAAGCATTTAATTACTGAAGTATTTAAATATTATGGTAATAAGTACCAGAGAGTGCTGGTGGGGAAGGTTCCTTAATTTTCTTATTGGAACAGGGGTGGGTTGCTGCCGGTTTTACTGCTGGTTCGCAACCCATGTGCATGGCAGATGTGCATTGTGCATGTGTACACTGTTCAATGTAAATTACTCTTTGCACATGCGCAGAGCAATTTACAGTGAAAACTCTCTCTCTCTCTCTCCCCCTCCCCCCTCTTTCTTTTAGATCCTTAGGCTTCATTTATCTCTCTCCATATTTTACATCCTTAGGTTTCATTTACTCCAGCAGAGAAATCTCATTTGTTGATCATAGTTCTTGATATTCGTGTTTAGCTGGTAGCAATGTTTAATCTTCTGAACAATATATTAAAAAACTATAACCTTTAGCCACTTTAATTCCTTGTTGATGTAGTTGGATTTTATCTCCACATTTTTTATTTATTTCTTTTAATCACTGTTGATGTAACTTCTTTAAAATGTCTAACAAGGCAGAGAGAGGGAGGTGGTTGCTTTCCAGAAGCAATATCTCCAATCACAAAACGGGATGAGGATAATCACATATTGGCTGAATAGGGTGCGTAAACCTCTGTCCTTCAATAATAATAATAATAATAATTTATTGCTTATAAACCGCACCCTCTCCCCACAGGGACTCGGGGCGGTGCACAGGAGGAATAAGAACAATAACTATATACATATTTCATTAAAAATAGATTAAATTAAGTAACCTGTGCTAAAATACCCATTAAAACTATCTAACTAAAAATCCCCGATAAACCCTAAAAACAGAGGAGTAGCTCTGTTACTTTCAGAGGAATGCAAACACCCAGGGTACCAGTGGGATTAGTGGCAGGTACAATAAAAGCTTGATATCTGTCCCCCATCCCCTTATAAGAGGCTGAATAGTTCCCATCAGGTAAGAATGTAAATGTCACTTTTCAGGCATTTCTCAGTGGCACGTAGTTTCCACAAGTTAAAGGGTAAAGGTTCCCCTCGCACATATGTGCTAGTCGTTCCCAACTCTAGGGGCTCATCTCCGTTTCAAAACTGAAGAGCCAGCGCTGTACAAAGACGTCTCCGCAGTCATGCGAATGCACAGAATGCTGTTACCTTCCCACCAAAGTTGGTCCCTATTTTTCTACTTGTATTTTTTACGTGCTTTCGAACTGCTAGGTTGGCAGAAGCTGGGACAAGTAATGGGAGCTCACTCCATTACGCTGGGCTAAGGATTCGAACCGCCAAATTGCTGACCTTTCAAGACAAGCTCAGCGTCTTAGCCACTGAAACATCGCATCCACAAGTTAGTATAGCCCTTATTGTCATTGTTCATCACGTAGACAACGACATTGGTATACAAAGCGGCCTGTGATGTCTTGGCTGGGCTACGTCAATAAGGGATACTACCGTAGCAGTTATGGGGGTCAAGAAAGTCAAGCGGGGCGGCCACAACACGGCATCAAAACCTTTAATTTTTATGGCGAGGGAGACAAAGAAGACCCTGGTGACCCGGGATGAAAAGGAGATCCCGATCGGGAGAACACGATCCTCGGGCTTACCTGTCCCTACGCCTCACCGCTCCCAGGGATTCCGCTCATCCGTGCCCCATCCAAACGCCTGCGAGCCTCCAAGACAGCCAATAGGAGCCTCGGCTCATCCTCGGACTACAAGTCCTACTCCCTTCCGCCGCTGATTTCCGGTGCGATTTAGACAGGGGTCTCCAACATTGGCCACTTGAAGACTTGTGGACTTCAATTCCCAGAGTTCCTCAGGCAGCTTCTCCCCCATTCAGACGTTTCGCTGGCTGAGGAACTCTGGGAGTTGAAGTCCACAAGTCTACAAGTGGCCAAGGTTGGAGACCCTCTGATCCAGAGGACCTCGCTTAGGCGTTCTTGGCACTGCCGGGGATGAATGAGCTGTCTTTACTAAAAGACCGGCGCTGTTCAGAAGTATTGATAGACAGAGACGACGGGGCATACACGGTGGGTCGGATGAAATCCTCTTCCAAATCACCTATGCCGATAACAGCGTAAGTTTTCTTCCTTCCATTCGGGCGTTTTCATAGACAGCCTCCGATTCTCGTGTCGTTTAGTGATGACGCAAAAGGCGCGCGCGGCCTCGCATGCGGCGTCCGATGCTTCCATGTCTGCGACCGGCTGCGCCCGGTTGCTTTCCCGGCTCCCCTCAAGCCGGTTCCGCTGCGGATGCCCTCTAGCTCTCCGGAGCCGGGTCGGCGGCCTGAGCCGGGCGAGAATCGCCTTCTTCGCCTCGTCCTCCAATGGCGACGAGGAGTCGGGCGTCAAAAGCCCGGACACGTCCTTGTTCGTGCCTCTGCAGGTGTCCCCGCAGACCTTCGCCCCGGAGGTCGACGTGGGAACCGAGCTGACCAGCCCGCTAAATAAGAGTAAGCCGGCGGAGGAGGAGGGAGAGGAGGCCCGGCGCGTTTTCCCGCGCTTTTTCCTCTTGGCTGCGGGCGGCGTCTCCCAGGGTTGCCTGGCAGGTCGTGACCGCATAAGTGGGAGGAGCCGCCACGCCAGTCCTTGGTGACCGGTGCTGAGCGAGGGTCGGCCGTCCTTGACTTGGGGTCCTGCTTGGGAAAGGCTGGGCTGTGGGATGAACCGGTGGGGGTGGCAGGGGGAGGGCTTTATTTTATTTCTTTTACTTTATTTCTTTTACTTTATTTAGTTTGTCAAACAAGATAACAGGAATGTAAGTCAGTGCTTAAATTCATTTTTTTTTTTACTATCAGTTCTGTGGGTGTGTCTTGATAGGCGTAGTAGAATACTGAAAATCTCCATTCCCTCCCCACAATGGGGCCAGCCAGAGGTGGCATTTGCCGGTTCTCCAAATTACTCAAAATTTCCGCTACCGGTTCTCTAGAACCTGCTGAATTTCACTTCTGGTTTAAGTATAAACATGGACATGAAGAAAGGAAATGAGTACCAATAAATGTGGACAGTAGGACAGGGATGGTAGGCACGTTGGTGTGCTTCAGAGGCTCTTCCCTGATGGACATGCTCCATGGGGCTCATCGGAGAGGGAAAGAACGGGGCTTGCCTGAGCAGTGACGAAACTATACAGCGAAGTCATTAAGTGATGACAACTTGACTATTAGGCTGGTAATCCTTAAGGGAGAACATGTTTAGTGCTTTGGATCCGAAGGGTTAAAAAAAGATGTTTCAGGACAAATATGAGAGCCATAATAGGCAGAGCCATAATAGGAATCCCAAACTCCTTTCATTACATCATCACCCAGCAAAGCTCAACCAAGCCTGGGACTCAGGACAGCCTACAGAGTTGCCCCTGCATGGCCATAGGTCACTGGGCCAAAGTATTGTAGGAAATTAGCACCCATCCCTCTCCTAGGAAAATGAAATATTTTGGGAAATATTAAAGGGACAGAATATTTCTCCCAAAAGGGAGTCAGAAACACACACACACACACCTTTGTCAATGGACTATTAAGGCCTGAACCAGTCTATTCTGGTTCAGGCCTTAACCAACGATGGCAGTTGAGACCCCCAGACTTTTAGTCATGGGGGACTTTAATCTGCCATCGGTGGGCGAATCATCCGGGGTAGCTCGGGAGTTCATGGCTTCCATGACGGCCATGGACCTGACCCAATTAATTCAAGGCCCCACCCACGAGGGTGGACATACACCGGACCTCATCTTCGTCTCAGGACAATGGAAGAGTGATCTGGGTACAGGGGATATAGTCATCACACCCTTGTCATGGTCAGACCACTCACTTCTCCGGCTCGACTTTCCAACCGCTACTCCCCACCGCGGGGAGGCGGAACCTGAGTCACCTATCTGGTTCCGCCCCAGGCGCCTGATGGACCCTGATGGGTTCCAGGCGGCACTTGGGCCACTTCCTGGACCCCTGACCCGCGCCCCGATGGAGGACCTCGTGGCCGCATGGAATACTGCGACCACGGGAGCTTTGGATCGGGTCGCGCCCTTGCGGCCTCTCTTGCGGCGGCGAGCCACCCTGGCTCCTTGGTTCACCGAGGAGCTATGGGTGATGAAACGCCACAAGAGATGCCTAGAGAGAAGATGGAGGTCTACTCGATCTGAATCTGACCGGACACAGGTAAGAGCCCATTTACGGACTTACATTGTGGCGCTGAGAGTGGCCAAACGTCATCCTTGTGCCACTCTCATAGCATCCGCAGAAAACCGCCCTGCCGCCCTGTTTACGGTGAGCCGCTCCCTCCTTCAACAGAGGGTGCGGGAAGCCCCGCTACAGGGTAGAGCAGAGGAATTTGGGATTTTTCTGCAGGAGAAAATCGCTCAGATACAGAACGAGCTAGCCCCCATTGATGGTCCAGTGGGATGCCACGAGACAGATCTTGTTTGGGAAGAGTTTGACTCCGTTGCTTCCGAGGATATGGACAGGTTACGTGGGCGACTGCGAGCCACCACATGTTTATTGGACCTGTGTCCCTCCTGGCTTGTACTGGCATCCTGGGAGGTGACACGAGGCTGGCTCCAAGAGGTTGTCAACACATCCTTAAGTAAGGGTTCCTTGCCTGCTTCCCTAAAAGAGGCTATGGTGAGGCCCCTCCTTAAGAAGCCCTCTTTGGATCCAGCTTTATTAACCAACTATCGTCCAGTCTCCAACCTTCCCTTCTTGGCGAAGGTTGTTGAGAGTGTGGTGGCACAACAGTTTCCCCGTCACCTGGAGGAAGTTGATTATCTAGACCCGCGCCAGTCCGGCTTTCGGCCCGGGCATAGCACCGAGACAGCATTGGTCGCGTTGGTCGATGATCTCTGGAGGGCCAGAGATGGGGGTTGTTCCTCCATCCTGGTCCTATTAGACCTCTCGGCGGCTTTTGATACCATCGACCATGGTATCATTGCATCGGCTGGGGGGGTTGGGGGTGGGAGGCACCGTTTTACGGTGGTTCTCCTCCTACCTCTCTGGCCGATCGCAATTTGTGTTGACAGGAGAGCAGAGGTCGACCTCGAGACCCCTCACATGTGGGGTGCCTCAGGGGTCGGTCCTCTCGCCTCTCCTGTTTAACACATATATGAAGCCGCTGGATGAGATCATCCGTGGTTTTGGGGTAGAGTACCATCTCTACGCTGATGATACTCAGCTGTATATATCTACCCCAAACCACCCCAACGATGCCGTAGCGGTGATGTGCCAGTGCCTGGAAGCCGTACGGATCTGGAAGGGAAGAAACGGACTCAAGCTCAACCCGACCAAGACCGAGTGGCTGTGGTTTCCGGCTGCCCGATTCAACCAGCTGATTCCATCGCTGGCCATTGGGGGCGAACATCTTGCCTCTCTTGCGGCGGCGAGCCACCCTGGCTCCTTGGTTCACCGAGGAGCTATGGGTGATGAAACGCCACAAGAGATGCCTAGAGAGAAGATGGAGGTCTACTCGATCTGAATCTGACCGGACACAGGTAAGAGCCCATTTACGGACTTACATTGTGGCGCTGAGAGTGGCCAAACGTCATCATTGTGCCACTCTCATAGCATCCGCAGAAAACCGCCCTGCCGCCCTGTTTACGGTGAGCCGCTCCCTCCTTCAACAGAGGGTGCGGGAAGCCCCGCTACAGGGTAGAGCAGAGGAATTTGGGATTTTTCTGCAGGAGAAAATCGCTCAGATACAGAACGAGCTAGCCCCCATTGATGGTCCAGTGGGATGCCACGAGACAGATCTTGTTTGGGAGGAGTTTGACTCCGTTGCTTCCGAGGATATGGACAGGTTACGTGGGCGACTGCGAGCCACCACATGTTTATTGGACCTGTGTCCCTCCTGGCTTGTACTGGCATCCTGGGAGGTGACACGAGGCTGGCTCCAAGAGGTTGTCAACACATCCTTAAGTAAGGGTTCCTTGCCTGCTTCCCTAAAAGAGGCTATGGTGAGGCCCCTCCTTAAGAAGCCCTCTTTGGATCCAGCTTTATTAACCAACTATCGTCCAGTCTCCAACCTTCCCTTCTTGGCGAAGGTTGTTGAGAGTGTGGTGGCACAACAGTTTCCCCGTCACCTGGAGGAAGTTGATTATCTAGACCCGCGCCAGTCCGGCTTTCGGCCCGGGCATAGCACCGAGACAGCATTGGTCGCGTTGGTCGATGATCTCTGGAGGGCCAGAGATGGGGGTTGTTCCTCCATCCTGGTCCTATTAGACCTCTCGGCGGCTTTTGATACCATCGACCATGGTATCATTGCATCGGCTGGGGGGGTTGGGGGTGGGAGGCACCGTTTTACGGTGGTTCTCCTCCTACCTCTCTGGCCGATCGCAATTTGTGTTGACAGGAGAGCAGAGGTCGACCTCGAGACCCCTCACATGTGGGGTGCCTCAGGGGTCGGTCCTCTCGCCTCTCCTGTTTAACACATATATGAAGCCGCTGGATGAGATCATCCGTGGTTTTGGGGTAGAGTACCATCTCTACGCTGATGATACTCAGCTGTATATATCTACCCCAAACCACCCCAACGATGCCGTAGCGGTGATGTGCCAGTGCCTGGAAGCCGTACGGATCTGGAAGGGAAGAAACGGACTCAAGCTCAACCCGACCAAGACCGAGTGGCTGTGGTTTCCGGCTGCCCGATTCAACCAGCTGATTCCATCGCTGGCCATTGGGGGCGAACATCTTGCCCCAGTGGATGGGGTGCGCAACTTGGGTGTCCTCCTGGATGCCCGGCTGTCCATGGAAGATCAAGTGACAGCCGTGGCCAGGAGGGCGTTTTACCAGGTTCGCCTGGTTCGCCAGTTGCGCTCCCTATTGGATCGGGACGCCCTTCGCACAGTCACTCATGCTCTCGTGACATCCCGACTGGACTATTGTAACTCTCTACATGGGGCTCCCCTTGAGGTGCACTCGGAGACTTCAGCTAGTCCAGAATGCAGCCGCGCCAGCAATTATGGGAATCTCAAGGTTTACCCATGTAACACCGCTCTTGCGCGAGCTGCACTGGCTGCCTGTCGTCTTCCGGGTGCGCTTCAAGGTTCTAGTTATCATCTTTAAAGCACTCCATGGCTCGGGACCTAGCTATTTGCGGGATCGGATCCTGCCTCATACATCCACACGACCTATTCGCTCACACAGAGAGGGACTTCTCCGGGTGCCGTCCACTAACTTTGTCAGCGGGCGACGCCCAGGGGAAGGTCTCTCTCTGTGGCGGGCCCAGCCCTCTGGAACAACCTTCCCCCCGACATTAGAACAACCACGGACCTCCGCTCCTTCCGTCTAAAACTAAAAACATATCTGTTTTGCTTGGCCGGCCTAGGGTAGTCTCCCTTCTATGGGGTTGTTAATAATTTTAGATGGGGATTTTAGTAATTTTTAACTGGGAATTTTTAGCGCAGGGATATCATTTAATCTGTTTTTTATTATGTGTGTATATTTATTGTTTTATTTGCCCTGTGCACCGCTCCGAGTCCCTTCGGGGAGAGGGAGTGGTCAACAAATTAAATTTATTTAAATTTATTTATTTACTCTACATAACAAAGATCTACCTTCTTCAGGCAGAGCCATAGAAGAATTGCCCAATGCCCCTTTGTTACATCATCACCCTGCAAGGCTCAACCAAGCCTGGGACACAGACAACCTACAAAGTTACCCCTGCATGGCCCCATGGGAGTCTGGAAACCAATCAGAATACAAGCTCAAAATTCAAAAGCCCAGAGAGAGCATAAAACCCAGGCACTCTCAGCATCTCTGACCTTTTTTGCCCAGGACCCCAAACCATGTGGTCCTGTCCAACAATAAACCATCTTTCCAAACAGCCTCCATGTTTCCAGTATCTTTCTCCCCCACTTGAAACTGAACCCAGAAGAACATTTCTTCCAACACCCTGTTTGCATCTTTTTCTGAGTTTATATCCTAACCCTGCAATCCTTAGGAAAAGAGGTGCTTGCAAACAGAATGTGATAGAGCTGGTTATAAGGCATGCTTTCAACATTTGCTCAAGTCAAACATTTATTTTCCTGGGAAAATGAAGCTATTGTAAGAGACTAGAAAAGGACAAAACTACTTTAAAAGATGCTGGCGGGTTTGATGTACATGGAACTTTGTCTTTCCCAAACACCTTTTTCCTGTTTTGGATCCAAAATGCTGTCTATCTCCATTAAGTTTCAATAAAGATTCCTAAATCCAAATAGGGATTTGTAATGAGATAATTGGTATATTATAGTTTAATCATGAAAGAGTTTAGTTACTCCTACCATTTCTTAGTATGTTACTAATATAACACGATGTAGTATATTTATTATAACATGGAAGAATACTTTGCTTTGCTTTTTGGAACAGAGCAAAACCTTGTTACTGGTTTCTCTAGTTGTATTTTGTTTTAAATGACCACTCCTCTGTCCTTGGTGCCCACTAACAGAAACTTACTTGCTAGATTTTGTCCCTAGTTTCTTGTAAGAGAAGGCAGCAGAAATGACAAATTTCTTTCAGGACTGAATTCACCCTAAAGCAGTATTTGTGCAACAGCTGCTTCCTTCCAAAGCTTTCTCAATAAAATCAGAATTATTGAGGAAAGGCTTCCCCTGTATTGTTTGTTGATTCAGTAAGCATCATGCAGTCTATATTTTGACTTCTAGGTGAAGTATTGAAGACATTAAATAAATTTTGCAAGAGGAGAGAAGTTCAGAAACTGGCAGCAGAAAATGGACTGGACGGTATGTAATTCTTGGGAATGAATGAATGTTACTGGATATTTCTTTCAGTTGTTAGAAAACCACATGTTTAGATTTGATATATATTTTGGATATTAACTTCTAAGCTGGGGCAAGCACTGTTTTGTTCAACTGGGTCCTTACTGTCATTCTTCCTCTTTGAGAATAAAGAGAGTCATTTGTGTCACTGGAATGGAGTGGATTAAGTTTTGACCTGTTCTGTGTTTGGCTCTTATTTACAAATTGGTTTCATGGAAGCCATATGTTACCCTTTTGAGCTTTTGAGTGGTTAGAGTGCAATATTGCAGGTTACTTCTGCCGGCTGCCTATTCGAATCTCACCAGGCTCAAGGTTGACTCAGCCTTCCATCCTTCCAAGTTGGTAAAAATGAGGGCCCAGATTGTTGGGGACAATATGCTGACTCTGTAAACAGCTTAGAGAGGGCTGTAAAGCACTGTAAAGTGGTATATAAGTCTAAGTGCTATTCCTATTGCTTTTAAGCAGATTCTTCTTTTAAAGTGGATCTTTTGTGACTGGCGTTACAATATACTTGAATATTGTTTATAATACAAATGTAGGTTTAAGTTGTCAGGTTTCTAATACGATTTGAAATATCTTGAAGAGAATGTTAATAACTAAATCCATTTGGTTAGTCCTGTTAAAAACAATTGCATAATTAAGTTTAATTGACACCTGTTTTAAAATATTTTTATTAAGGTTTGATTCAGATTTTAGGAATTTTGAATGTTACACGCAGTACTGAACTTAGGTTTCTTTGTTTTTTTCTTTATAGCTCGTCTTTTTCATCAAGTATTTATAAGTTTTAGGAAGTACATTATAGAGTCTAGTTTTCTGGATCCTGATCTGCACATTATTCTCAATGATATATGCTGTGGTGCAGGTAAGTGGATAATAGAACCTTCTGCAACCTTTTGCTCTTCAGATATATTTTACAGTCTCTGATCATTTCCCCTTTATCATGGCCAAATTTATCAGGTCACTTAGATGCCCTGTGTTGGAGAAGACTAATTTTGGGAGATGAAAACATTTCATAAGCATCCTCTTTTTTTTAAAAAAGGTCTCTTATTTATATAATTGAATAGTAAATATTATTAGATACACAGCTGTTCATGAATGAATGAATCAAACTTATTATCATTGGCCATTGATTAATACAATTTTATAGCAGAAGATATAAAGTTAGAAGAAATACTAAAAGCCAGAGAAGGCTGATTAAACTTACTTAAATGCTAATGTTTATCTTCTGTAGTTTGTTTTGTTACGTTTAATTTGGAGTAGTCATATTTTGTGATAGTCATACGGAGATACTTTCCGGTTAACATTTAGAGGTGTGAAAAATTGTATATAGACAGAAATTGTGTAGCAAACTACAAATACCCTAAATATGTCATTTGAATGTGGCATACGTGATTTTTTTTTTAATGCCTGTTTTTTCCTTTTATCCCCCAGGTCACGTTGATGATCTGTTTCCATTTTTCTTGCAACACTCTAAGCAGATCTTTCCTATGCTGGAGTGTATGGATGATCTACGTAAAATCAGTGATTTAAGATTGCCTCCAAACTGGTTAGATTTTTAAGTCACCTATAGCTATTGTGTAATCATTATCATTTATATTTGTACTGAAACATATCAGATTTATAGGAGGGTGTTAATGTTACTGGAATTATAAGCTGATTTTTTTACCTATTTGAAATGCTGGCTATTGGACTTGAGATTATGAAGCTGTATATTAAATATTTATATATCTTGACATTTCAATAATATGACTTATCTGATGCTGGATATAGCTCATTTTGGAGTAACGTCTGTTAAGTTAAGTTAGGTGTGCTTGAAATTAATGGGTGTAGCATTTCAATCCATGTCTGGATTTGCATGTTGCACTTAACCTGACATGGTTGGCTTATGGCCTAGCCTTAGTATATTGTGTATGGCCTGTCAATGTTCATCAACATACTGTTACGTGGTTCAATATGCAAATTAATTTATATCTGATGCATACTCTGTTCAAAGTCTCATTTGAAATAATTGCATGCATACAATATATGTTTGGCTATCTTAGCTTTAGTTAAAGTTTAGAGAACTTGGACATTTTGACAAGTTTTCGACTGGTTTCTAGACAGTTTCTTTTACTTGGGTTTTGTTTTAGTGCAGAAATGACTTGGTTCAACTTCCTGTACTGTTAAAACAGAACTACTCATAAATAAGAGTACATAATTTGTTTACCACTTTTGCAGTCAGTTTATTTGGTAAATTTTGATAGAAGTTATTTTTCACTTTCTATTTCCAATAGATCAAACAACAGAAAAACATAACGCCCTAGCAGTCAGTGGCAATAATGTAATTTAGCCAAGTTCAGATTCTAAATAATGATAGCTTACAATCACGAAAAAAAATTCCTAAAATGAACTGAAAATAATTTAGAATGCAGGCAATCCTTGACTTATGACCACAATTGAGCCTAACATTTTTTTTTTGCTAAGCAAGACAATTGATAAATGATAAATTTGCCCCATTTTCTGTCCTTTCTTGCCAGAACTGTTAAGTGAATCATTGAAGTTGTTAAATTAGTAACATGATCGTTAAGTGCGTCTGGGTTCCCAATTGACTTGCTTGACAGAAGGTCGCAAAAAGGTGATCACATGACCCTGGGACACTGCAGCTATCATAAATATGAATTTGATCACAGGGCTGGGGGGGGGGATGCTGCAATGGTCATAAGTGTGAAAAATGGTCATATGTCCTTTTTTCAGTGCCATTGTAACTTTGAACAGTCCCTAAATGAATGGTTGTGAAGATTACCTGCATCCAAAGATGCCTTCATTAAAAAATTACACAGCGTTTGAGAAATCATGGGAAACTTACAGTAGAATAAAATTCTTCTTCTTTGAGGAATACATACAGAGCATGTACTTAGGAAAGAAATTCAGAAGACATGATAGTAGTGTTGTGACATCACCAGAAAAGAGATATTTGAGATGAAACTTTAGCCTTCAGTTTAAAAATAGAAATAATAAATGTATTAGGCATTACAAAATCTTAAAGGTTTTCTAGTGTAAACACACTGAAAAATTACCTTGTCAAATGTTACGACTTTGGTACTGCGTCTTGGTTCTCAATCTGGTATAAGAGCCATTGTGGCGCAGTGGTCAGCGTGCAGTAGCGCAGGCTACTTCTGCTGACGGACGGCTGCATGCAATTTGGCAGTTCGAATCTCGCCAGGCTCAAGGTTGACTCATCCTTCCATTCTTCCGAGGTGGGTAGAGAGGGCTGCAAAGCACTATGAAGCGGTATACAAGTTTTAAGTGCTATTGCTATTGACTCAGCCTTCCATCCTTCGGAGGTGGGTAAAATGAGGACCCAGATTGTTGTGGGCAATATGCTGACTCTGTAAACCGTTTAGAGAGGGCTGTAAAAGCACTATGAAGCGGTATGTAAGTCTTAAGTGCTATTGCTATTGCTATACTCCAGGGCAGCAAAAAAGGATCTGGAAAGGGCTGTGTGTTTTTCATCCCACAAAAGTGGTATTGGAAAAGAGGACAGCCTTGTTTTCTCCTTTCTTTCTCTCATTCTATTTTCCCCACCCAATTCACCTAGGGGCGAGTAATCCAACTTGCTATTAAAAATCATCCTCCAAGTGTTACAGAGTTACACATTTAGTGATGATTAAGTACAAACATATCACTTGATTTATTTTTACATTTCTAATGTGTTCTAGGTATCCGGAAGCCAGGGCTGTTGAAAGGAAAATCGTGTTTCATGCTGGCCCTACAAATAGTGGGAAAACCTATCATGCAATCCAGAGATATTTAAAAGCAGAATCCGGAGTATACTGTGGTCCTTTAAAGCTCTTGGCTCACGAAATCTTCCAAAAGAGTAATGATGCTGTCAGTATGTCATTGAATTTCCATGTGATATTTGCCTTCGTGGCAATCATGCTGTTAACATGGGACATTGTTGGTGGTTAAAAAATGTGTGTTGTCAGTGTCTATCTGGAGTCCAAAACCAGCTTATAAAGTGGAAAAAAATAAGAGTTTTTAGGGACAGTGGGTGGGTTTTAAGGTTACAGTATTTTTCAAGGGCATTCCTAATTTTTAGTCTGCTAAAGATAGTCAATGGGACACGGTGGCTAAGACGCTGAGCTTGTCAATAAGAAAGGTCAGCAGTTCAATGGTTCGAATCCCTAGCGCTGTGTAACGGAGCGAGCTTGTCCCAGCTTCTGCCACCCTAGCAGTTCGAAAGCACATAAAAAATGCAAGTAGAAAAATAGGGACCACCTTTGGTGGGAAGGTAACAGCATTCACATGATGTCTTCAGACAGCGCTGGCTCTTCGGCTTTGAAACAGAGATGAGCACCACTCCCTAGAGTCGGGAACAACTAATACATATGTGCGAAGGGAACCTTCACCTATACCTTAAAGATAGCCAAAAAAAGTGGATTTCAACTAACTGCATTGACCACGAGAATGCTTTCGCCACAGGAATGGGGAAGATAACAATTGTCAGTGGTTTTCACTCTTTTCTATAATTTACTAATCCTCTCAGAAGTCTGCTCTGGAAGAATCCAAATCTTTCTGGACCATATTTTTAGAGGAAAAGAGATTTCTTCCAGTGCATTCTAATAACAGAAGTCTTGTTGCAGGTTATGTGAATCCATTATGTCACAAGACCACAGATAGATCTCAGTTAACAACCACTCTTTTCAGCAACCATTCACCGTTACAATGAATATACTAATGAATGGATCTCAAAATTATAGCCATCCCAGCATCCATACAATCATGTCAACCCAATCTGGGCTCTTGGCAACTGGTTTGCACTTAGGACTTTGCCGCATCCTGAGGTCATTTGCGACCTTCCCTACTGCCTTGCCACAAAAATAATCAATGGAAAGCAGGCAAGGAAGGTTGTACGTCACTCTGGTATGTCGCCCTCCCCCACACCTTTGGCCTCAATGCACTCATACCTCACCAATCATCCACACTCCTTCCCCATCTGGTAGTAGCCACTTACATGGGCCATCAGCTTGCTTGCAAGGAGGCTCTTGCTTAATGATAGCAGTGTTGTTGTGGCTAAGAAAACCAGTAATTTGATGTCAAACTTCACAATTGCATCACACAGTGATGAAAATTTCAATCCCAATTATTGTTGCTAAGAGAGGATTACCTGTGGTTTTGCTATTCCTTTCAAGTGGTTTGTTGGGCTGTATTGTTTATGTCTTCAGTGTTATATCCTTGAGGGGAATGTTTATTTTGTTTTTTTAATGTTACAGAATGTACCATGTGACTTGGTTACGGGAGAAGAACGAGTCTGCATTGATCCTGAAGGGAGATCAGCTGCCCATGTGGCTTGCACTATTGAGATGTGCAGCGTTAATACACCTTGTATGTATGATTTTTTTTAAAACGTATTTAGTTTAGAAGTGCTTGTAATGTTTGTATACAGAACTGGCCTGAAGAGAAAACACAAAATAATTTTTTAAATGAATAGATGCCCATTTCAAATACTTCATTATGGAAATGCCTCTTACTTCTGTAGTGAGAGTTTATGAATGTTAGTAAACTTTTAAATTTGATAGATAAATAAACGACTCTTTTATTGCATGCTGTTCTTTAAGATGACGTGGCTGTGATTGATGAAATTCAGATGATTAAAGATCCTTCTAGAGGCTGGGCCTGGACACGAGCACTCTTGGGTACGTCTTTGGAGAATTTGTTATTACTAAATGGTGTTATCTCAATCCATGTTGTGTGTAATTTGCAGCACAGTGTTTTAGAGCAGGGGTCCCCGGGCCGCGGACCGGTGCCGGTCCGTGGCTGGATGGGAGCCGGGCCGCAAGGCTAGAGAGGGGGAGGGAGGGAGGAGGGGGCTGCCCCCTGAGCAGAGCGCGCAGGAGAACGCAGGCGCGGCTGTTCGCACCGTTGGAGTGTGACTCTTCCTCCACCCTCGTCGACGGAGGGACTCCTGGACGCCGCCGGACCGGCCACCGATTCCCTCCCCTGCTGGCATGCCGGCCACTCGTTTTCATCCAGGGACTGCGGAGGCTCTGCGGGCTGGGGTGGGAACTGGCGGGTTGCTCTGGCGGCGCAAGGAGTCCCTCCGTCGACGAGGGTGGAGGAAGAGCCCCCACCATCCTCCTGCGTTCTCCCGCGCGCTCTTCCCAATGGGCTGCCCCCCCTCCCTCCTCCTCCTCTCCAGCCCGGCTCCTATCCAGCCACGGAGCCTGACCGAGCGAACGAGCGACCAAGCCTGGCAGGCGGGATGAGGAGGCTGGGGGCGGGGGGACGGGACGACGATGACGACGACAGACACACATAGAGAGACAGAGGGAGGGAGGGAGAGAAAGATAGACAGAGACACAGAAGGAGTGATTGAATGAATGAATGCAAGACAGACAGACACACACACACACACACAGAGTGACAGAAATGGGCGGATGAAGGAGAGACACAGAGAAAGAGAGAAAGAAAGAAAAAAGTGGGAGAGAGAAAGACAGAGAGAAAGAGACAGAAAGGAAAGAAAGAGACAGGAAAAGATACAGAAAGAGGGAAAGAGAAAAAGAAAGAGAAAGAAATAGAGAGAAAGGGAAAGAGAGAAAGAAAGAAATAGCGAGAGAGAGAAAGAGAGACAGAGACAAAGAAAGAGAAAGAAAGAGAGAGAGAGAAAGAAAGAAAGAACTTATGACCACAGTTGAGGCCAAAAGTTTGGTTGCTAACCAAGATCATTGTTAAGTGAGTTTCACATTTTCAAAGTTGGCCACGCCCACCCAGTCACATGACTGCTGAGCCCCTCAGCCGGTCCGCAGAATTTTCTTTAAAATGAAACCGGTCCCTGGTGAAAAAAAGGTTGGGGACCCCTGTTTTAGAGCATCTTCTCAGATCTCAAACTCTCCAGATTTGTTCAGAATACATTGGCCAACACTTCCAGTCATGGAAAAATCCTACAATTTCGGATGCCTTAGATATTTGTTTTAAGAGTTTGTCAGGTTCCAAAACTTAAGAACAACAGATGGAGTTACTTCTGAGTAGTTTCTTTATTGTCGTTTGCCTATAGACAGAATCTTGCCAGACTAAAGCAATTAACCTGCATAACTGTAGATATGCTCTAAGCTGCTAGAAAGTGGAAGGGTGGGGGTATGTTATCCCTACCTAGCAGACATTCCAAGCTCCTCTGCCTTTTTGCCCCCTGGGGAAAAGCCCTTCCTCCTAGGACTACATTCCACCACAGAATGGCTGGCTGGGGAATTTTGAGAGTTGGAGTCCACATGCCTTAAAATTGCTGAGGTTAAGAAACACCACTATAGACAAAGCATTTTGCTCTCTGAAAATAATTTTGTAATACTTGCACATCATTATTTTGTTCAGGACTCTGTGCAAAAGAAATCCACGTTTGTGGTGAAGAGGCTGCTATTAACTTAGTGACAGAACTCATGTATACTACAGGAGAAGAGGTTGAGGTAGGTGTTCTGCTTCACACTCTCTATGTCCAGGATAAGAAAGGAGGCCTAGTGGGTGGAGCTGCAGGGAAATTAGGGGCAGGGGTGTCATTCTTTTTCCTGGAGTTTGGGAGGTCATTTTAAATTTGTGTCTTTCTCTTTTTTCTAAAATATATCTTCTGCTGTAGGGCTTATATTCTGGTTTCCATGTGTTTCCCACTCAAAGTAATGGTAATTATATTTCTGATTTTGAGTAATTATGGACAGAATGGAGTCAGGGTTGCAAAAAAGTGGCTCAGGCTCTTCCAACATTGAAACCTCATATTGTCCAATTTAATGTGCAAACTTCTTCCAGTTGCTTTTCCTTAAGAGATAAAATAAAGTATGTTAAAAGTCATCCCCTCCACCAACAGTTTTTATCATAAAGCTAAATTGCTCAGTGATATTTACTGTATACGGTGTTTTTAGACCACAAGTGTCAAACTCAATTGTGTCATGTGACGTATACAACATTTTTTGCTGCTGCGGAGCCAAGGTGGACATGGCCTGCGCATGACGCATACCCTGCATGCTGCCAATTTGACATCCCTGTTTCGAGCCACGGTGGCGCAGTAGTTAGAGAGCAGTACTGCAGGCTATTTCTGCTTCCTGCCGGCTGCCTGCAATTTGGCAGTTCAAATCTCACCAGGCTCAAGATTGACTCAGTCTTCCATCCTTCTGGGGTTGGTAAAATGGAGACTCAAATTGTTGGGGGCAATATGCTGATTCTCTCTGCTTACAGAGAGTTGTATAGCACTGTAAAGCAGTATATAAATCTAAGGGCTAAGAGCTATTGCTGTTTTAAATTTTAAAGTCTTACTTTATTTTCTCTATATTGACCACTATTGAGAAACATCTAGAAATGTAATTTAATTCATAGGATTTTGACGTCCCCTCACTCCCAAAAAAATCTGAATTCTGAAATTCACATAGAAGTGAAACCAGCAAAGGGAAATATTGTTCTCAAAGTAGCAGTTTTTATCAATGACTGAAGCAGAAAGTAATTTCTAGTGAATATACAAGTTACTTCCCTCCAATAAGTGCTGTCTCCTTCCCTATCCAGTCACTAAGAAACACCATTCACCAATTGTTCAGACCCTGTTTGTTTCCCATAGTTCTTCTCTTTGATGTCAACAGCTCCATTTGTTACAAAGGTCTTGCTAGATGGCCTGCTTAGGATGAGAAGAGCTAGTTAAGAGTTCTTCACTTTTAGTCATTGTTTTTACAGCCTGTGATCAAGATCATGCCGAGAGCCCCCTGACAATAACCAGTGTCTTTTGTTCAACATTACTGTATTCTGGTTATGGCTATAAATAATATTGTATGTTTATAGGTGAAAAGGTACAAGAGGCTTACTCCCATCAAGGTTCTGAATAAGGCTCTTGAATCTCTGGATAACCTCCACCATGGAGACTGCATTGTTTGCTTCAATAAGAATGACATTTATTCAGTGAGCCGACAAATTGAATTCCGGGGCTTGGAATGTGCAGTTATCTACGGAAGTCTTCCACCTGGTACAAATTCTAAATACTTTGGGTGAATTACGTGTGGGAAATACTCCTCGCTGTAATTATTATTGAAAAGTAGAATTAGTAGGGTTGACATTTGATTACTAAATTGTTCAATATTTCTATACCTGATAGTTTAGATGTATTCTTTGTTTCTTTATCTTTGGAATTTTGTAGCGTTTACATCCACTATTTGTTTCATTTATTAATTCTTGAATTAACTGCCCCTTATTTAGGCAGCAGCTACTTGAAGATAATAATGTGCACCTCAGTGTATTCCTTTTGTTTTATTTAGTTCCTTCTTTTAAAAAAATACATTTTATATTACTGTGTATGAATTGTATTGTCTGAATGGGTTGACATAATTTTTTCTCAGGGAGATTTGTACAGATAGCAGAAGGGCTCCATGTAAGAGAGAAATACCAGGGATATACCACTCTAAAAAAATCATATTTCATGCTACTCCAAAACCATAATAGAATTAGAAAATATCCCCAGATGCATTTAGTTCAAGTTCCTGCCAGTATAAAGCACACAGGTTAAAAAAAAAAGCTAGATTGGGGGTGGGTGGGTGGACCTGCCCTACTTACCAAGCCTTGCACACCCTGACACCTGCCTTGCCTTCTTCTGCGGCTGCTTCTTCTGCAACCACTTGCCACCACTCGCACGCATTGTCCTGGCCTCTGTTTTGTTTTCAGATGCCTGCCGGAAGGCAAATGCAGCCAACAACAGAGCTCTGGCTCCAGAGCTCTGTTTTCGGCTGCAGAGGCCGGGGCGATGCGTGTAAGTGGCAGCAAGCGGCCACAGAAGAAGTGGGCCAGCAGCGGGCTTTTGCTGGGCAGGGCTGTCGGTGCCACCCCCACGAGGTGAATCAATAATTAGAACCCTCCAAAAAGAGGGGTTAGCTGGATTTGTTTTTTGGGTGTGTGTGTGTGTGTGTCAAAAGAAAATAAGACTCAGCCTTCTTTTTGGAGAAACACGGTATATATTGGCATGTGGCAACATTTCCTATTTAAATAATTCTTAGAAAATGACTTCCTTTCCTCAGCTATCTCTTCCACAAACAAACAGATCAGCTTCTCTTATATTGCAATATTTTTTCTTAATTGGAGGTAGTCTTACAAAGATATTAGTAGTACCCCTTTCCCCGAAAATAAGACCTCCCTGGATAATAAGCCCAATCTGGCTGTTGAGTGCATGCGCTAAAATACGCCCTCCCCTGAAAATAAGCCCTCCATGAAAATATTGCAACCCAGCAGTAGCCATGAGGTGACCACACTCACCACCTCCTGCACCTCAAAAATTCTTAGACCTCCCTCAAAATAAGGCCAAGTGCTTATTTTGGGGGTCAAAAGAAAATAAGACCCTATCTTATTTTTGGGGAAATACGGTATGAACTGGCAGTTTTTTGTGGCTTGTTGCAGAAGCACTATAAATTCACTAATTTGAGAACATTTAGTTATTAGAAACATGTAATGCATAAACGTACGTATGATTGTATGTGGACGACACCCCTCCAGACAGATAACTTATCTCTGTGCAAATGCAGAAGGTGTGATCCTGGGACGTACTTTCTAGTTACATAGTATATCTGTCCCTAATGCAGTTTTGGATGCTGTATTTTTTCCACCATCTAATTAAAATGTCAGTTTCAGAAGGGAATTTTTAAAAAGTAAATCTAAGTAAAAGTAAGTATTCAGCTTCTTGTATATGGGACTTCATCTGTTGTTCTGATTGTTTCAGGAACAAAACTTACCCAGGCAAAGAAGTTCAATGATCCGGATGATCCGTGTAAAATCATGGTTGCCACAGATGCAATTGGGATGGGTCTCAATTTGTAAGTACACTAGATAAATTAAAAATGATCTCTTAATGAATCTAAGGTGGAATGGAATAGAATAGAATAGAATAGAATAGAATTCTTTATTGGCCAAGTGTGATTGGACACACAAGGAATTTGTCTTTGGTGCATAAGCACATGACTGATGATGTTAGCTAGTTGGGTAATGAAATATCTGCAAGGGAACAACTAAGCTCAGAGAGCACCAAGAACATAACAGTTCAACCCTTAGCAATAGAATAGAATAGAATAGAATTCTTTATTAGCCAAGGGTGATTGGACACACAAGGAATTTGTCTTTGGTGCATATGCTCTCAGTGTACATAAAAGGACAAGATACATTCGTCAAGAATTGTAAGGTACAACACTTAATGATAGTCATAGGGTGCAAATAAGCAATCAGGAAACAATCAATATAAATCATAAGGATACAAACAACAAAGTTACAGTCCTGCAGTCATAAGTGGGAGGAGAAAGGTGATAGGAACGATGAGAAGACTAATAGGAATAGTAATGCAGCCTTAGTGAATAGTTTGACAGTGTTGAGGGAATTATTTGTTTAGCAGAGTGATGGTGTTCGGGAAAAAGCTGTTCTTGTGTCTAGTTGTCTTGGTGTGCAATGCTCTATAGCGTCATTTTGAAGGTAGGAGTTGCAACAATTTATGTCCAGGATGTGAGGGGTCTGTAAATATTTTCATGGCCCTATTTTTGACTCTTGCAGAGTACAGGTCCTCAATGGAAGGCAGGTTGGCAGTAATTGTTTTTTTCTCCAGTTCTGATTATCTGAAGTCTATCTCTGTCTTGTTGAGTTGCAGAACCAAACCAGACAGTTACGTAGGTGCAGATGACAGACTCAATAATTCCTCTATAGCAGGGGTCCCCAACCTTTTTTTCACCAGGGACCGGTTTCATTATAAAGAAAATTCTGCGGACCGGCTGAGGGGCTCAGCAGTCATGTGACTGGGTGGGCGTGGCCAACTTTGAAAATGTGAAACTCACTTAACAATGATCTTGGTTAGCAACCAAACTTTTGGCCTCAACTGTGGTCATAAGTTCTTTCTTTCTTTCTCTCTCTCTCTTTCTTTCTCTTTCTTTGTCTCTGTCTCTCTTTTTCTCTCTCGCTATTTCTTTCTTTCTCTCTTTCCCTTTCTCTCTATTTCTTTCTCTTTCTTTTTCTCTTTCCCTCTTTCTGTATCTTTTCCTGTCTCTTTCTTTCCTTTCTGTCTCTTTCTGTCTTTCTCTCTCCCACTTTTTTCTTTCTTTCTCTCTTTCTCTGTGTCTCTCCTTCATCCGCCCATTTCTGTCACTCTGTGTGTGTGTGTGTGTGTCTGTCTGTCTTGCATTCATTCATTCAATCACTCCTTCTGTGTCTCTGTCTATCTTTCTCTCCCTCCCTCCCTCTGTCTCTCTATGTGTGTCTGTCGTCGTCGTCGTCGTCCCGTCCCCCCGCCCCAGCCTCCTCATCCCGCCTGCCAGGCTTGGTCGCTCGTTCGCTCGGTCAGGCTCCGTGGCTGGATAGGAGCCGGGCTGGAGAGGAGGAGGAGGGAGGGGGGGCAGCCCATTGGGAAGAGCGCGCGGGAGAACGCAGGAGGATGGTGGGGGCTCTTCCTCCACCCTCGTCGACGGAGGGACTCCTTGCGCCGCCGGAGCAACCCGCCAGTTCCCACCCCAGCCCGCAGAGCCTCCGCAGTCCCTGGATGAAAACGAGTGGCCGGCATGCCAGCAGGGGAGGGAATCGGTGGCCGGTCCGGCGGCGTCCAGGAGTCCCTCCGTCGACGAGGGTGGAGGAAGAGTCACACTCCAACGGTGCGAACAGCCGCGCCTGCGTTCTCCTGCGCGCTCTGCTCAGGGGGCAGCCCCCTCCTCCCTCCCTCCTCCTCTCTAGCCTTGCGGCCCGGCTCCCATCCAGCCACGGACCGGCACCGGTCCGCGGCCCGGGGGTTGGGGACCCCTGCTCTATAGAACCTAGGCATTGATAGCACCAGAAAGAGTTTGATAGTTGTATGGCTCCTCTGCACCAACTGAGGAAGCCAAGAGATAGATATTGTAATGTCATTACGTGGGTGGGCTTCCTTTACATTGCAGATGACCCTGCGGGGGCTTCAGTATTGGGCAGAGCTCTGTTACCTCCCTCACAATCCTCTGGCAACTTTTTACAGTTTACATTTTTTGTTGGTAGTTACGTTAGCTCGGCTAGGATCACATTTGGGGAATCCCATTGTTATAATGCAAATATATTAATTTGTGTGACTTCGGTATTCATTACCTTTCTTCTTAGGAGCATAAAAAGGATCATTTTCAACTCCCTAATAAAACCACAAATCAACGAAAAAGGAGAAAAGGAAATGAATAAAATTACCACTTCTCAGGCACTACAAATTTCAGGCCGAGCTGGCCGATTTAATTCTGCATTTCAAGAAGGGGAAGTTACTACGATGCATTCAGATGACCTCGGTCTGCTAAAGAAGATTTTGAGTGAATCTGTGGAGCCTATAGAGGTATATTAATCAACAGTCTGAGCTTGTTAAATTTGTTTTGCGGTTCTTGGATAAGGAGCCTGCTCTGGATGTACCACACAGTGTAATTTAACCATAGAAACCCAGGAATTACTTTCTTCCATAGCCTTCTGTGACCTGGTGTCCTCCAGATATGCCAGTCTATACTTGTAATCATATTTAGCACAAGGAGATTAGAATAGAATGAATCAGCAGGAAGGAACCTTGGAGGTCTTCTACTCCAGCCCCCTGCTCAAGCAGGAGAACCTATACTATTTCAGATAAATGACTGTCTAGACCAGTGATGGCTAACCTTTTTTGGATCGCGTGCCAAAAGCGGGGGGAAGTGCAGGGGGGGTCGTGCACAGGCGTGCCTACACCCATAATGCTATGCGCGTGATCCCTTAGTGTGCAGTGTACCTAACACATGGCTCTGCGTGCCACCTGTGGCATGCAAGCCCTAGGTTTGCCATCATGGGTCTAAACTCTTCTTAAAAACATCCAGTGATGGAGCACCCATGATTTCTGGAGGCAAGCTGTTCCACTACTTAATTTTCCTCACTGTTAGGAAGTTTCTTCTTAATTCCAGGTTGCTTCACTCTTTGATTAGTTTCCAACCATTGTTTCTTGTCTTGCCTTCTGGTGCTTTGTAGAATAATTTGATCCCCCTCTTTTTTGTGGCAGCCCTTCAAGTACTGGAATACTGCTATCATGTCTCACTTCTCTTCTTTAGACTAGCCAAACCTAAATCCTGCAGCCGTTCTTCATATGATTTAGTCTCCAGACCTTTGATCATCTTAGTTGATCTTCTCTGAACTTTTTCCAAAGTCTCAACATCTTTTTTGTAGTATGGTGACCAAAGCTGGTTGCAGTATTCCAAGTGTGGGCTTACTAGGGCTTTGTAAAGCGGGACTAATACTTCACATGATCTTGATTCTGTGCCTCTGTTTATACAGCCCAGGATTGTATTAGCTCTTTTGGCGGTGGCTGCACACTGCTGGCTCATATTCAATAGATCATCCACTAGGACTCCAAGGTCCCTCTCACAATTACTGTTTTTAAGCAGTATAGCATGTGAAGGATGTTTGTTTGTTTTTTTATTTTTATAGTTATAATGTACACTGAAGATGGCATTTAATCCTTTTGTACAATGTGCAATTAGAGCCAAGGTGGCGCAGTGGTTAGGGTGCAGTACTGCAGGCTACTTCAGCTGGTTGCTAGCTGCAGTTCGGCAGTTCAAATCTCACCAGGCTCAAGGTTGACTCATCTTTCCGAAGTGGGTAAAATGAGGACCCAGATTGTTGGGGACAACAGGCTGACTCTGTAAACTGCTTAGAGAGGGATGTAAAGGCACTATGAAGCGGTATATAAGTCTAAGCACTATTGCTATTGCTATAAAGTAAAGTAAACTAAACAGGAGCAGCAAGGGTCTCCTTTAGGTCTTTAAAACAGCCCCATAATTTGTAATCCTAAAAGGCTGCAGGGTTGCCTGAAGTTTGGCCAAAAGTGGCAAGATGGCGACCACACTGATATGATGGAAGCTCTCCTGGTTTTATATGTGTCCTGTAGATGCCATTTTAATGCAACAAATGTGCTAAAAACTTCATAAATTTGGAAAAATGACACTTCCCTTTCTTTCTTTTTCCTCTCCAGGCTGCTGGCTTGCACCCCACGGCTGAGCAGATTGAGATGTTTGCATATCACCTTCCAGGAGCCACTTTATCAAATCTCATTGTAAGAATGGAAAATGGCCATTTAGCTTTACCTTTACAGCAGACAGCTGTTCGAATACTGCTTTCATAAGCTGAGGCATGCTACGTGTTTTAGGCTCACGTCATTTTACTGTGTTTCCCTGAAAATAAGACTTGGTCTTATATTATTTTTTGCTCCCCAAAATGCATCAGGGCTTATTTTCTGGTTAGGTCTTATTTTGTGGGAAATATGGTACTAAATGCATCCATCTGGCTGACAACCTTAACTGGGGCATAATTACGGGGTGGGTGGGTGGATAGGGGCTATGAGCATCCTAGAAAAATCATGCTAGGACTTATTTTCCAGTTAGGTCTTATTTTCAGGGAAACAGGATGGATCCATGCAAT
Organism: Rhabdophis nuchalis; assembly: GCA_039707465.1. Classification (NCBI taxonomy): domain Eukaryota; kingdom Metazoa; phylum Chordata; class Lepidosauria; order Squamata; family Natricidae; genus Rhabdophis; species Rhabdophis nuchalis. Next base: position 92,130,074 of record CM077645.1, on the reverse strand, counting down.
CTTCCCAAAATGCGACTGTTTTTACGTTGGTTTTTGCACCCGCTTAAAGTTGTGACTGCAACTTTTCTTTTTGGACTCTTGAGAGCTGCAGGAGGAAAAGTGGAACTTTCTTTTGTGTAACTCATTATTCATTCCTGGGACTGTGATACACAACTAAAAGCCAGCAGCACAGATTCCATGCCAATTAGAACTCTTGACCTGTATGTACTATGTCAGGAATGGATGATCCTTAGGCCACAAGAGACAATCCTGCCACCTGATGCATATTGCCTCCAGAACTCCTCTAAGTTACTTTTCCTTGCAATTTTTTTTTCTAAATTACATGCAATAAGATTTTGATAGGCTGTGTGTGTCCTGAATTTATTTTTTACTAGCTGATAACCCGGCGTTGTCCGGGTATTTATTTATAAGGGGGGAAATGTCCGGACCAAACATAATTTCTAATGTTGGATTTTCTCCCTTACCAGAGGGGGCCCCCTTGTGGAGTAGTGTGAAACCATTACCATAGCAACTCCACTCCACTGAACCATTTTACGGCAGTACAGTAGAAGCCATTTTAAGGCACAACAGACTTTATCATAACAGAACACACATCCCGAGGGGTGTTAAGGGTGTCTTACCCTCCACAGTATTTGTTTCCAGAGAAAATCCATCTGTGTATCAAGTTTGGTTGAAATTGCTCAAAGTGTTCGAGAGTTATGCTGGAACACACACATGCGCGCACACACACATTTTGATATATATAGAAGAATATAGAACGACCTTTTTTTCTCTTATTGTAGTCAGAGTTACATTTTTCCCAGAGACTGGGCACCTCTAATTTTGAATGATTGTTTTGTTTTATCTAGGAGTGGGACACCCAAGCTAGCTAGATTTCTAAGCCAAATAGGGCTTTCTACATTCAGAAGCCCCTGGCAAGATTGAATGCCTTCCCACCACCTGTGGGAAATTATTGTGGGGTTTCCATTTGAACCAAGGGTTGCCACTATAGTGAGGCAATTACAATGTTTTGCCACATTGCTCTGATGAGAAAGATCCCTGGTTGCATTTCCAGGCCCCCTGAATCCATTTTATTTGAGCTTGTTAACTTATCTGTAGGAAATGTGATAATGATTACATTTTACTGTAGTTCTACTTATAGTCTCACAATGTTGATTTCTTTTTGGGGGGGGGGAATGGGTTTGGGAATGGGTGGATTGGTTGTTTATTGACCTATGGAAGTCAGCGTAATACAATATTCACTCCACTTGTCCACATGTATCAGTGGTGCATGCTAGATCACTGCTTTCCTTGTCACTTGTCAATAGACTCTTCATTCCTTCTCTTGAGCAATAAGCCTCTATTAAGTTTAGCTGCCCACCGTACTGCTGTGTTGCAGTATTTTCGGGGGAGGGCTTATTTTAGCACATGCACTCAAAAGCCTGATTGGACTTATTATCCGGGGAGGTCTTATTTTCGGGGAAACAGGGTAGCTAACTACATGGAATCTTTACATTCTGGCTTTGGAATTATACACATTCCAAATATCTCACCTTTTCATCCACCATAAAATGCATTTTTCTACCGAAAAACTTGTGGAGGAAAGAGAACACTAAACTGTATGGCAGGGGTAGTCAACCTTTTTATACCTACCACCTACTTTTGTATCTCTGTTAGTAGTAAAATTTTCTAACCACCCACCAGTTCCACAGTAATGGTGATTTATAAAGTAGGGAAGTCAATTAAATTTAAAAAAGGAAAGTGCTTCAGTATCAGACAAAACCCCTACCGCCCACCATGAAAGCTGGAACGCCCACTAGTGGGCGGTAGGAACCAGGTTGACTACCACTGGCGTATGGGAAGGGCTGGATTATAAGACATGGAGTAAGAGAGCCAGGTTTCTGCTAATTTTGTGAGGAAGCAGGGATTGGAAAAGAAAGTTTCAAATCTCTGTGAATATTAGAAAGCTTTTTAACAGAGCTGGGATTTGGTCTAATTAAATGTTTTTTTTTAATAGGATATTTTTGTGAGCCTCTCTCAAGTTGATGGACTCTACTTTGTCTGCAATGTTGATAACTTCAAATTTTTAGCCAAAATGATTCAACACATTCCACTCCATTTGAGAGCAAGATACGTGTTTTGCACGGCTCCCATTAATCAAAAGGAGCCTTTTGTATGTACCTCACTCTTAAAGGTAATTTGCATCTGTTTTGTAATTTAGAATATTTCCCTGGAGGAGCCTATCTAAGCTCCTAGTATGTCCAAACAGTAGATGTGGTTGTGTTATAGGTATGTATGAGCTTCGTTGTAGGGCAGGAGTGTCAAACTCAGGGCCCGGGGGCCAGATCCGGCCCATGAGGTACTTAGATCTGGTCCACGGGGCTGCCCTGAAAACAGCGAAGACCAGCCCATGGTGCTTCTGCCAGTGAAAACATGCTATCAAACTCCGTTTTCATTGGAAGAGGGTTATAGGCGGCTGTGGCAGCCAAAAACGGAACTTGGGAGCCTGTTTTTGCTGGCAGAGCACTTGGGCCACCACAGGCACCCCTGATAGTGACCTCAAGCTGGCCACACACCCTGGCCATGCCTCCCCCCCTCCCGGAGGTCAAATACAACCCTGATGTGGCCCTCAAATTGAGTTTGACGCCCCTGTTGTAGTGGATCAAGTTATCCCTGGCACTAACCTCTCTAGCATGATAGTTTGGTGGAGCAAGGAACTTTCCTAGCCTTATTTACCAGTTTAAATAAGTATTTCCAAAATGTTCCTCTTTCCTTCAGTTTCCTAAGCAGCAACTGCAAAATTTCTTATGCCAGGGACAATTTTTGTAGATTTCATTAGAACCATAGAAACAGACTGAATAATGAACAGCTTGCACTGTCTCTGATTTTATGTTTATAGATTTGATTGTTTAATTGAGAATAGAATGCAACCCAGCATAATTTGTTGATTCGCATAGTTGCCTATGTGTGTGAGATCAAACACTGTTTTTGCACAAATGGGGAAAGACATTACTGGAGAATCATAAGACCCAGCTTAGTTTCTCAGAAATTGACTGTTGGCTAAGACAATCCCATTGCATCAACTGAAAGCCTATCTATAACTGCTAATGAGGATTAGCAGATTGGATATCTGATTTCATCTCTCAACTGACGTTTTGAGCAAAGTTTCTGTTCCATGAAGCATAAGAAATTGCCAGAAGCTTTCTAGAAAAGCAAGGCGGACAATTGTTTCCTGTTTTAAAAGGATTGGAACGCTCACCGTTTTCTTTTTCTTCCCATGTCTGAAGTATTAAGAGAAAGGAAGTATTTTGCTAATCCTTTGAAAAACTGTAAAATGTTTTGCCTCTTATTTGAACCTGCTAAACTTTGTAAAAAAAAAAAAGGTTAATGTTATAAATTATGGGAATTGCTTTCCTGCTTCAGTTTAGTTGTTGCAGGGAGCGTTTGGCAATGTGTGGGCATTGCTGTTGTGGAAATATATTGTTTGCCCACTCATGTCTTTTTGTGTTCCAGTTTGCACGGCAGTTCAGCAGGAATGAACCTGTGATGTTTGATTGGCTCTGCCGACATATTAACTGGCCCCTGGTCCCACCCAAGAACATCAAGGACCTTGTCCATCTTGAAGCCGTTCATGATGTTCTTGATCTCTATCTCTGGCTGAGGTATTGGAACGGAAGAGTGGTTCTGGCCCAATGGCACACTTTCCTGTGATAATATATAATTTTACAGTGCTGTGGGGAACTGTTTGTGTGAACATCCATCTTTGCCAAAATGTCTGAGACATCTCTCACTCTCTCCAGTTCCTGTTCTCCAGGAATTACCCCAGGGGTGGGATTCAGCTGGTTTGGGCGAACCGGATGCTAATTTTACATCTGGTTCACCGAACTGGTAGTTGCAAGGACTGGCTGGCCCTTCCCCTCCCAGGAATCTCCATGCAGCCCGTTTTGGGTTCCAGGTAAGTGCAAGGCCTGCACGGAGATTTTGGGAGGGCGAAAAACGGGCCTTCCAGATGTCGGAAACGGGTCAGTTTTCTGCTTCCAGAAGGCCTCCAGAGCCAGGAGGAGGCAGTTTTCGCACTCCCGGAGGCTCAAGAAAAGCCTCTGGAACCTGGCGAGGACGAAAATCCCCCCTTCCCCATGGTGTAGGAGGCTGCCACACCCACCCAGTAACTTGACAGAGAACTGATTGCTAAAATTCTTGAATCCCCATCTCTGAATATCCCCGTTGGACTCTTTGTTCTTGAAGAAAATAGGCTCTCTTTTGCTCAGATTTATCCCATCTTTTATGCTAGTCCATACAATAGTCCCTGTTTAGCAACCACACTGGAACTAGCAACTTGGTCTTTAAGTAAAGTAGTCAATAAGTGAAACTGTGACTAGTTATGGTCTTAGTTCAGCTTTCCTTTGCTTTACACACTTGTGAAGGTTGCAAATGCTGGTCATAACATTACTTTTTCTTCACTGTTGTAATTTCAAACGGTCTCTGAATGATTCAGTCGCTAAAGGATACCTGTACAATATTTAAATCATCAAGCTTTTTTTAAAAAAAAATGTAATTGTCAAACAAAATATTGCATGTCACAACTTTATTATTGTAAACTTTTGAGAGGACAAATACAGTTGCTTGCATTAATAAGCTATGGACTCAAGATTTGCCACACCTTTTTGTAACCTTGGAGTTTTGTCAGTATTAAATTCTGTCAGGTGATGCCCCCTAACAAAGCATTGTAGAGCCGTAGAGAAGGGATTTGCTTTTCCAAGAATTCCCATTCTCAAATTGACTGTACGCTTTGTGGTTTTTTTTTAAAAATACAGTTACCGGTTCATGGACATGTTCCCAGATGCTGGTCACGTGAGGGCGATTCAGAAGAAACTGGATGACATCATACAAATCGGAGTGTTGAATATTACGAGACTGATTCAAGCTTCCCAAGTCACTTCCGAGGCAATGGGGATCCCTGTGGAGAGCCTCAGAACTGACGATAGGCCTGCAGAAATGGCAGAGATTTCCACAAGCAAAGAGATGGCCCTTGGCCCCCGCAAAGCAAAAGGACCTAAAGCCAAGAGCTTACAGTCTGTGGGCGCACAGCTGGGCCCGATGAAGGGTCCCCTGACTGAAAGACTGATACAGCAGGGGCTGCTCAGCAAGGAAGTGCTGAAGCAATTGGAGAAGGAGTGGCTCGCTCAACAGGAGGCTGACCCTGAAGCTCATGAAAGCAAGAGCTCAAACAAACAGAAGGACAAAAAGAAATGAAGCGATGCCTCTGCCTAAAATAAAAAACAAAAGTAGTTTCTTAAGTATTTTGTGTTCTGATCTTGCCCAGATTTTTTTGTTTTAAATCTCACTACGAATAAGGGAAGATCTGTTGAGTTTTGTGCATCTGCATCAACGCAGCTTCACAGAAGCCAACAAAACTGCAAGGAATTTTCATCTTCAATTGAAACGAGAGATCAGAGAGCACGGCTATAATAAGGAGAAAAGGAGAAGTTAGGTCTCAAACCACTGAGGGATTGCAATGCGGGCATAATACAGGTAGTCCTCAACCTACGACCACAGTTGAGCCCAAAATGTAGGTTGCTAAGTGAGAAATTTGTTTTGCCCCTTTTTACGTTTTTTCTTGCCACATTTCTTGAACGAATCACTGTAGTTTTTAAAATTAGTAATACTGTTGTTAAGTGAATCCGGTTTCCCCGTTGACTTTGATTATCAGAAGGTTGCAAAAGGTGATCACTTGACCACGGGACATTGCAACGGTCATAAATGTGAGTCATTTGTGAAGCATCTGAATGTAAATCGCATGGCCAAGGGGATTATGATCATGTCATAATTCACCTTTTTTTAGTGCCATTGTAACAACATTCACTAAGCAAACTGTTGCAAGTGGAGGACTACCTGTAATAGCTGGAACAACTGCATTTCAGTTAATGTAGACCAGGGGTCTCCAAACTTGGCAACTTTAAGTCTTGTGGACTTCAAGTCCCAGAATTCCTGGGTCATCAGCTGGCTGAGGAATTCTGGGACTTAAAGTCCACAAATCTTAAAGTTGCCAAGGTTGGAGAGTCCTGAAATAGACTCCAGCTAGGAAATTCTGTCAAAAGAGCCTAAATATTGCTTAAATGTTGACTGGTTAGCATTGAGTCATGTTTGGGCTTGTTCCATAACAATGGAGCTTAGCTCATCAGTCTGCTGCTTCCTCAGAGTACATAGTTCAGCAGATAAAATCGTTTTAAATGCTAATATACAACTTGACCACAAATCAGATTAGTAGACTTGGTTGATACCTACTTTGGCAAAGAAATCAGCATTTTAAAAGTCGTCCAAGTGAACAATTTTATTTGGGGTGGGGGTTTACTTTTGAGTGGGGGGAAAATCATAATTATACCTAATAAAGACCTCTGCCTTTTGAAAACACTTTCAGAGTTAACTCGGTATGTAAGTTTGAAACAAAAAATGCTTTTATGATCTTTATCAAATGTTTTTAATATGGATGCATTTAAATCCAGAAAAAAGGGACATTTTGAACGCTATATGCACTGTTTTACTATACATACATATATATATGTGTGTGTGTGCATAAAAGGAGGAGCTGAAGGCAGCTCTACTCATTGGTTACAATTGAGAGAACTTCCACTTTCAGGAGTAATCTTAGGGTGGTGACTTTGTGACATTAACGGCTTTTAAAGATATTTGTTTGCTTTGGATTTCTGACAAGAAAGCATGTAGGCTGTGCAGTTGGGAAATATAAAACAAAAGCTTTGTATTCCAGTTCTTTTTAAGAACTAAAATGCTAACCCTCACATTTCTGCGATTAGCATTTCCTTCATGGAAAGTTCCCAAAGTGTCTCCATAGTAACATCTATAAGCCCTTTGAAGTTTGTTCAGGTGATCTGAAATCTAAGTGAAGGTCACCCCCTCTAATGAGGTGCATGCAATTAGACTCAAGGAAGAGTGCCCATTTCATGAGCCATAAATGAACTGGCTGCACTACTGTGTTAATCCCTTGTTTAAAAAAATTCTGGAGTTACTTCGCACAGAACAGAAAACTCCTTTCTGTTTGTTAGGATTCAGTAGTATGAGGGATTATCACATCAGAGGCAGGTTTTGGATTTGTGTTCAGTGGAAGAGAGGGTGGAATGTGGCAAATGCAACTGGAACTTTTGTATAGCACGCCAAGAGAAATGTTAAACTTTGTCAGACCAATCGAAGAGTTTGTTTTACCTTGTCTGAAATTATTTATTTTTATATATAAAATCATATATACATACATACATACACACACACACTAACACACACACATACAGCGTTCATACACAATACACATACATCGAAGTGTTCCAGAGTTATGCTGAAACACACACACACACAGCCGTGTGTGTGTGTGTTTCAGCATAACTGGAACGCTTCAAGCAATTTGGTACACAGATGACTTACTTTCTGGAAACATAAAACATCCACTAACACCCCTCAGGGGTGTGTGTGTTCTGTTAAGATACTGCCTGTTGTGCCATAAAATGGCTTCTACTGTACAGTGCAGTGGAATTGCCATGATAACAGCTTCACAGTACTTCACAAGGGGGCTCCCTCTGGTAAGGGGGAAAACATTAGAAATTACATTTGCTCCGGGATTATTTTTGAAGACAAATGTATGGATTAGGATAAATAAATAGCCTGGCAACTCCGGGTTATCAGCTAATAGGATATAAATTTATTCTAAACTTTGTTAGTAAACAGGCTCTGGGAAGACTGCTACTAAAATTAACTCTCTGCTGAAAGAATCTGCTACGGTATTTATAATAGTGGGAGACTTGCAAATAGCTGCTCTGTGTGGCAAAGTTGCCAACTTTGAGAAACACTGCTTGGGGTTTAATTTCTGCAATTCTGATAACAGTAGTAGGTTTTTAGAGAAAGTGCTGCTCTTGCATTGTCTTGTATATCCAGTTGCGTCTCTTGACTCCGTTCACCCCACAAGGATGGCATATTTAGGAACCTAGGCACCCTACTGCCCCTGCCAGAGGCCATAAGAAGAAAGAGAAGCATTTTGATTGGCATAGTGGCATACTACTGTTGCCCAGTGATGGGAATATGAGGTCGCTGGTGGACAATGAATCTCTTTGTCTGCAGGCAGTTGTGTGGCAGGGGCCCTCACATGAAGAAAGAAAGCAGAGAACAAACTCAAATTATTTCTCGGGCTGAGCCAAATGTCACTCTGAGGGAATGTTGAGATTACTTTGCACATCTTTTGTACATGGACCCAGCTAACATGAGAACTCTGAAGTCTCCTGGAGTAGGACTTTCTTCTAAATCACTGGAATGCTGAATTGGGAAGTATCATTTGCCTTAACTTACCAATGTCTGGAACAGTGTTTTTCAACCTTGGCAACTTTTAAGATATTTGGACTTCCCCATGTTGGCTGTGGACATCTGGGAATTGAAGTCCACACATGTTAAAAGTTGTCAGCATTGAAAAACTGATGTAAAACAATATCTACCATATTTTTTGGATTATAAAATGCACCACTGTATAAGACACACCTAGATTTTGAAGAGGAAAACAAGGGAAAAAATAGTTTTGGGCCTCAGCACGTCTGGTTTTTGCCCTCCCCAGCCCCCAGGAGCACTCTGCAGGCCTCCCAAACCCTCTGCGCAACCTGTTTTCATGAAAAAGGGTTCATTTTTGGTCTCCTGAACCCCCCCATGCATCCTGTTTTTGCCCTCTCCGGCCCCCAGAAGCACTCTGGAGGCCTCCCAAACTTTCTGCACATCCCATTTTCGCCAAAAATGGGCCGTTTTTGGCAAAAACAGGACATGCAGAGGGGTTGTTTGGGAGGCCAAAAACCGGGCTGTATTCGGTCTATAAGATGCACATTTCCTCCCACATTTTTTGGGGGGAGGAGTGTGTCTTATAGTCCAAAAAATACAGTATGTCCTTAATTGTCTAGTTTTCTCTATCCAGAGGGATTATTTTGAGGAGGAAATACATCTGTGAATACACACAAATACATCTGTGAATACACACAGGGTCATTATGAATAGTGGAGGCAAGAAATCAAGATGGCAACCACATTTGTGCGATCAAAGCCTTGCCTCTTTAATACATGTGTTGCCCAGGGGACAGGTACTAAAATGTGGTGGGGGTTTCAATTGTGCAGTCACCTTGACTTTTAAAACCCCTCCTGCAAACGGACACCCAAAAAACTCTCTTCTTGTTGGACATACAATCACAGATTTAATAATGCTTGCTTGGCCATGTCTGACGTCAAAGACTAAGGTGGGTTTGGTTTTGGCTTTGTTTTGCAGTTAATCCCAGACTTAAAAGCCTTGTGCTGGTCCTCATGCTGGTTTGGGTTGAGGGTTATTGTAGTCCATCATAACAGGAGAAACCTGACAGGCACCCTTAACCAGTCCCCTTAAGTTCAACAGGTCCTCAAATCCTGCATTCACAGAGTTAATCTTTGTGTTATTTCACTTCTCAAACTTCTTGGTAAATGTATTTCCTCAGCAGAGATGGTGGCTAATCATTAAGATCCACCAGAGAGGGGGAGGGGGAAGGGAACACCCAACCAAACAATGCAAAGATGTGAGAGAACAAAGACATCTCCAATCTATCCAATTTTACAGTGCTAGAGGGAAGGCAAAAAGAAGAGAATATATTCTCCTACTTTCTCAAGATTTCTTCCCCCCTCCTCTCCCAATGTTTCAGATTCAATAATACCCATTGAGGTGACTTGTTTTCATTGCAGTCAGATGAAAAAACCGACAGCTGGACGTGTGCCACCCTAAGGAAATTCGTGCTGGGTTTGAGCGAAGCGAGGGATATCTCATAGCAACTGGGATTGTTCCTAAAGTAAAACATTGCCAAGTTGGGCCAGTCACTAATCATTCTTTCTTTTTTTTTCCTCCCTTGCCTCTTGGCAGCTTGCCATCTGCTCAGCATTATACGGTACCCAGAGATGGGAGGGAAGCAGCGAGAGGCGCTGGAAGCTTAATCATTGAACCATGCAGAAGGATTGGCTTTACTTCAGCCCTGCCGCTCCGGAGACTCATCGGAGAAATGGCTGGGTGGTAGGATCCTGCTGGCTTCTCGGCATATCGATTCCAGCTTTGGCCGCAGGAACTTGGTGTCAAGACCAAACGACTCGCAAACATGCTTGCGGTGCACCTCGTGGCCTTTTATTTCACAAAGCTGAAAGAAGATCAGATCAAAAAGGTAAGACCTGGTTTGTGTTGACTCTTTGTGGCAAAGCGGGAGTTGCTGCGGTCTGAGTGAACACGCTGCCAATCAATGCTAGTAAAGAAAGAGAGAGGGAGGAATTTTAAAAAAACATTGTACAGCCCTGTATATAATAACTTTCATTTATTAACGTTATAATCTTACCCAGCCTCTCATTGCCACTCTGGGTGGTTTGCAGCTTGAATAAATAAACTAAAGTAAGAATCGCAATGTATATGTGCTTTTAAAAAATCCAACAAGTGGTGCATAAAATTCAGAAGTATCAACTAAAAAGATTCCTCTGATGCAGATGATGATTTAGTAACTTGACATCCTAGGGCACACTCATATTTGCTTATTTGTTTTATTACTTATGAAACAAGGGAAGACCTAATTTAGTGTGCTGTTCATAAAGCCCCATTCAAATATATGCTCTTACTCTCAGTTGAAACTTATTTTATCCATTTTATCCAGAAGCAAAATACAGCCAAACGACAGCAGCCGTTGTCATGAAGCTGTGATAGAACTGTCCCCAATATTTTGTGCAATAAATATCTTTTACAAAAAAAAAAATCTGGGACAAGAGGGTTTAGTTCCTATGGATTACTTCTCACATCTTTATCAGTTGGTGTAATGTTTTCAGTCTTATATTTAAATGAATCGTTACCTGAGATGAAAATAAATTAAGATTAGGACAGATCCGTGAATCTCTTGCCATAGCTAAATTTTACAGCCATAAAACTGGAGATCTTTCATCAAATGCCCTATACCAGTGATGGCTAACCTTTTTGTTGCTGTGTGCCGAAGGCAAGCAATGCAATGCATGCAATGCCTGCCCCCACACATGTATGTGTGACCACTGTGTGTGCCCTGTCTCCTGTGCATGCACATGAGACCCCTGTGCATGCACATGAGACCCCTGTGCATGCACATGAAACTCCTGTGCATGTACGCAAGACACCTGCACATGTGTGCAAGACACCCTGTGTGCACCCCATTCCTGTGCATGCACACGTGACACACCGTGCTCCCCCCACCCCCTACGCATGTGCACACCTCCCGTAAGTGCCCCATGCATGCACAGTAAAGACCCCAAAACCAGTTGGTTGGCGGGAGACGCACGCGCATGCACGGTGGAGCTGAGCTGGGGCAACAGCTCGCGTGCCTGCATAGAAGGCTCTGCGTGCCATAGGTTCGCCATCATGGCCCTATACTTTTATTCAAAGGGTATTTTTTTTTCTAAATTCCCTATTTATGACCCTGTAATTCCATAATTATGAGTAGAGGTGGGGCAACTGGATGGAGCTGAGTGTTATTCCAATCTGTTGACTTCTTGGGTCTGTTCTAGACCTTCTAGACCTTCTTTATCAGGTGCACCTGATACGCCATTTGCGCCCCTATCTAGATCGTGACGCCTTACGCACGGTCACTCAAGCGCTCGTCACCTCCTGCCTGGACTATTGCAAAGCTCTCTACATGGGGCTTCCCTTGAGGTGCACCCAGAGGCTCCAGCTAGTCCAGAATGCGGCCGTGCGGGGGATCCTGGGAGTGTCTCAATACTCCCATGTAACACCTCTCCTGCGCGAGCTACACTGGCTGCCTGTAGCCTTCTGGGTGCGCTTCAAGGTGCTAGTAACCATCTTCAAAGCACTCCAAGGCACGGGACCTGGCTACCTGCGGGACCGCCTCCTACCACATACCTCCCTTAGACCTGTCCGCTCCCACAGGGTGGGCCTCCTCAGGGTGCCATCAGCCAGACAATGCCGACGGGTGGCTCCCAGGGGGAGAGCCTTCTCTGTGGTGGGGCCTGCCCTCTGGAACGACCTACCCCCCGACCTTCGGATCATCACGGACCTATGCTTCTTCCGCCGGGCACTAAAGACACATCTACGTATTTCAAAAGGTCGGCCTGGCTTAGTTTTAATGGATATGGTTTTAATTGATTTTAACCCTTTTTCTAATCTAAATTTTAGCACAGACCTTAATTTAATCTATTTTTAACTGTTTTGTACTGTATTGTTTTATATTTTTTATATTTCTGTGCACTGCCCTGGGTCCCCTTGGGGAGATAGGGCGGTATACAAATGTGAATAATAAATAAATAAATAAATAAAAATTTATGGGCTTCGGCTCTCTGCCTGCCTGCCTCCCCCTCCCTTATCTTGTAAATCTTGCTGCCATCATCTGGAAGGAATTCCCACAAACATGAGAAGTTTGTCATGCAGACTTCCAACCTTTATAAAGGAAGCACTGAAATGAAGCGATTCTGCCACTTGGAAAAATGAGCAAACCAATTAATTGGGGAGAGAATCCTCTTCACCAAAGGATCCCCCCCTCCCCCTTAGTGCAGTTAGCTTTGCTAGTCAGCAGCTTATTTATTTATTTGTTTGTTTGTTTACTTATTTATTTTGTCAAACATATACAAGATAACAGGTCTAAGTATAAACATGGACATAAACACTAGAAATGGGGACAATAGGACAGGGATGGTAGGCACGCTGGTGCGCTTATGCACGCCCCCCTTACAGACCTCTTAGGAATGAGGTGAGGTCCACGGTAGACAGTTTAAGGTTAAAGTTTTGGGGGTTTGAGGCTGTAACAACAGAGCCAGGTAGAGCATTCCAGGCATTGACCACTCTGTTGCTGAAGTCGTATTTTCTGCAATCGAGTTTTGGAGCAGTTTACCTTGAGTTTGTCTCTATTGTATGCTTGTACATTATTGCGGTTGAAGCTGAAGTAGTCGTTGGCAGGTAGGATGTTGTAGCAGACAATTTTGTGTACTAACACTTAGGTAAGACCGTAGGTGCCGTAGTTTTAGACTGTCCAAGCCCAAAATGTCAAGCCTGGTGGCAAAGGGAATTCTATTGTGAGCAGAGGAATGGAGGACTCTTCTGGTGAAATACCTCTGGAATCGCTTTGATCGCTTATGCACTTAATTTTTAATTAATCAAGATTTCTGTTTTTTTCTACTATGCCTCCGGGAGCACTTGGTTCTGATAGTATCCACCTGAGAATTCTTAAGGGCTCAGGCATGACTGCTGACGACCTAGCAGAAAATGGAACCGGGATCCTTAAATTGGCCTCAGTCCCAGTGGACTGGAGGGTTGCCTATGATACTTATTCTTCAAGAGGGCCCCAAAAGAAGAGATTCAACCAGTTGGGCCAAGTAGGTGGAAGTGGAAAGCTGAGGGGAATAACTAAGCACATTGTATACAGAAGCGGTAACCACTGGTGGTCTGTGAGAAAATTTGGGTGGTTTGCTGAAGAATGATTTGCATTTTTTATTTTGCACTAAATAGCAATAGTACTTAGACTTATATACTGCTTCATAGTGCTTTACAGCCCTCTCTAAGCAGTTTACAGAGTCAGCATATGGCCCCTAACAATCTGGGTCTTCATTTTACCCGCCTCGGAAGGATGGAAGGCTGAGTCAACCTTGAGCTGATGAGAATTGAACTGCCAAACTGTAGCTAGAAGTTAGCTGCAGTACTGCACTCTAACCACTGTGCCACCTCGGCTCTTAAATGCTATTCATCTTTTTTTTTAAAGACATATTATTGGTCCGCGATTTAAAATTATGAATTTAGTGGTCCCTGAGGCCAGAAGCGTTGGTGACCCTTGGTATATAGCAGAGGTTATGCTGGCTGGAGAATTCTGGGAGTTGAAGTCCACAAGTCTTAAAGTTGCCAAGTTTGGGAACCCCTGCTATATAGGAACCATTCTTGCTGGTTGGAAATCTGCAAAAGTCAATCTTGCTTATGAAACGCCTGCAGCTTTTTTTTTTTTTTTACAGTGTCAGCTGACCCCCCCTACTGACACTGAATTTTTAAGAAGACTTTAAGAAAATTCCACATCTAAGCAGCCCCAGAGGTCCTTTGTTAATCCAGTCACAAAGGAGAAGCAAAGAGTAGAAATAAATGGCAAAATTTCTCAGTGGAAAGAAGGAAGGAGTCAAGTAGGGAAGTCCTTGGTGCTTTCTGGGTGTGATTGCTTGTTTGCAGATGCTTCATTACTGGACAAGGCAACATCTTCAGTGCTGAAGAGAGATGAAAAGAAAATTCAGAGAGCACCAAGGACCCCCACAGTTCAACTTTGAGCTACATTTATTCTTTTTTACTAGCTGCTAACTCGGTGTTGCCCGGATCAAATACCTCTTACCAGAGGGAGACCCATTACTTTTTGTTTGTTTTTTTAAGAACCAATCCCCTTTACCAGAGTGAGCCCCTTTGTGGAGTACTCGGAAGCCGTTTCCATGGCAACTCCACTCTGCTGTACAGTAGAAGCCATTTTAAGACACAACAGACTGTATCTTAACAGAACTTTAATCCAGAATGCATACTATCACTGCCAAAACTACTGTGATTTGATACTATAAATATAATTCATTCCTTCTGATTTCAGCGACCCATGTGTTCTAAATTTATGCCGGAACTCTCACACACAGACACACACACTGAGGGGCCCTAGGGGTGTCTTATTCCCAGAGTATTTTTTCCAGAGAGAAAGGAACTTGTGTACCAAGTTTGGTTGAAATTCCTCCTACAAAGAATGTGACTTGGTGCCAGGGCTTTCTAACTTGTTCATAAAGGTTCTTCATTAGGGCCAGGAAGTGAATTGGCTGAGCTTGAAGATACAGTAATACTAAACTATTCAAAAGTGATTGTGAAGGGCTCCTAACAACTTCACCTATATACTAAGGGGGCTGAATGGTCGGTTACCACAGGAAAAAGATGATGTGGTGGACATATTGAGTGATGGAGGATGTAGACTCAGTGCCTGTGAAAAGGTAAATCCCTTGCTAGGGATAAGTACGAAAATAACTGGAAATAATATTGTCATCATTGCTATAAGCTTACACAAATCTATAGTACATTCACATCTGAAATACTGTTCTGGTACAGGTCTGGTCACCACATTTAAGTTGAGAATACAACTGAGCCGAGCAAAGGTTATAAGATGGTAATCAGAATGGTTATGAGGCTTGAACAATTTACTCATGAGAAAAAGCTAGAATATCTGGGATTCTTTCAGATGAGGAGGGGAGGAAACTGATGTTGAGATATTGTTGAGATATTGTACATCTGAAGAACCTGATTGGCAAGGGATTTAATATAGAAGTTCTTCACGCAGTATGAAATTAGAGAGTGGAATTCACTATCACAAGACATAATGATGGCTTAAATTGGAGTTAGTTGGGTGGCTTAAAAAACGAGATTGGAAACTTGTGGAAGAGAAGTTTATCAAAGCCTACTAGTCTTGTGATTTGATGTTGCCAACAAGAATAGAATAGAATAACAGAGTTGGAAAGGACCTTGGAGATCTTCTAGTCCAAACCCCCGTTTAGACAGGAAACCCTACACCACTTCAGACAAATGGTTATCTTCATCTTAAAAACTTCTAATGTTGGAGCATTCATAACTTCTGGAGACAACTTGTTTCACTGGTCAATTGTTCTAACTGTCAGGAAATTTCTTCTAAGTTGCTTCTCTCCTTGATTAGTTTCAACCCATTGCTTCTTGTCCTGCCGTCAGGTGCTTTGGAGAATAGCTTGACTCCCTCTTCTTTGTGGCAGCCCCTGAGATATCAGAACACTGCTATGATGTCTCCCCTAGACCTTCTTTTCATTCAGCTAGACATACCCAGTTCTTGCAACCGTTCTTCATATGTTTTAGCCTCCAGTCCCCTTATTATCACAAGTGGGGACAGCATACCAGGCGTTGAGAATGGTGGCAGGAGAGGACCGTATCTTTATCTTCTACTAATGAGCACTCCAGAAGCTCATTATGGCCACTGTGAGAAAGAAAGATAAATCTTGGCCTGACCTAGCAGGTTTTCCTTATGTTCTTGAAACATACATTCATGGATGTTTAAGAAATACCTGCATACTTAAAAAATAGCCCACCATACTCACAACAACCAAAAGAGGAAACGGATTACCTTAATAAGTAGTTTTTAAAAAAATAGATTCAGCGAGACAAGGTGGTCCACCTGTTTTATTGTTTAGATCTTGGCCCCATGTTTGAGAAGGTCCACTAGAAGAAAATCTATTCTATGTAGGGGAACTTAAAATGGGTTCTCTAAGGCAGTGGTCCCCAACATTCCCAGTTCCACGGATTACTGGCAGTAGGGGGGAGGGGAGGGTTTCATGCACACAACCTAATTCCGCACATGCACTAATAGAGCTTTACGCACTCGCCCGCTTGCATGGCTTAATTCCCAATGGGCTGTGGACTAGTATCAGTCTGAGGATGAGAGATTGGGGACTGCTGCTCTGGGGGACAATTTTTATTTATTTATTTATTTATTTATTTATTTATTTATTTATTTATTTATTTATTTATTTATTTATTTATTTATAATGTTATTTTAAACACATATACACATAAAGAAAACAAGAACGTAGATTAAAACAAGAAAGGAACCAAAGTGTTCCATCATACAGCAGTTCCATATCGGTATGTATATGCAATTCATCATTTGCCTCCTATACATTCCTATGTTATATTCATGGTCTTCTTATTCTTTACTTATTTATATATACTATTCCATATATATTTGTACTTAACTGCCGCCCTGGGTCCATTCGGAGAAGGGCGGGATATAAATTGAATAAAATAAAATAAATAAATAAATAACTGTTTATATCAGAATATCTTATTTCCTATATTGTACTTTGTGTTCTAACTATCTTTTAACTACCATGTCTTAATTTATCTTAACTACTGTATTTATTCGACTATAACGCGCACACGTGTATAACGCACCCCCCCTAATTTTCGATTAAAAATCGGTATAAAATTTTTATACCAATTTTTATAAAGCATGACGGCCGGGCTCTGCAGCTGAGGGGCGATGGAGCGATGCCGTTCCACCCTAACCGCGTCTCTTTCTGCCTCCGCTTCTCCCCCCGCGTCTCTTTCTGCCTCCACTTCTCCCCCCGCGTCTCTTTCTGCCTCCACTTCTCCCCCCGCGTCTCTTTCTGCTTCCGCTTCTCCCCCCGCGTCTCTTTCTGGCTCCGCTTCTCCCCCCGCGTCTCTTTCTGCCTCCGCTTCTCCCCCCGCGTCTTTTTCTGCCTCCGCTTCTTCCCCCGCGTCTCTTTCTGCCTCCACTTCTCCCCCCGCGTCTCTTTCTGCTTCCGCTTCTCCCCCTGCGTCTCTTTCTGCCTCCGCTTCTCCCCCCGCATCTCTTTCTGCCTCCGCTTCTCCTCCTGCGTCTCTTTCTGCCTCCGCTTCTCCCCCCGCGTCTCTTTCTGCCTCCGCTTCTCCCCCCGCGTCTCTTTCTGGCTCCGCTTCTCCCCCCGCGTCTCTTTCTGGGCTCCGCTTCTCCTCCCGCGTCTCTTTCTGCCTCCGCTTCTCCCCCCGCGTCTCTTTCTGCCTCCGCTTCTCCCCCTGCGTCTCTTTCTGGCTCCGCTTCTCCCCCCGCCGCTGCCGCCGCCACGCAAGAACCCAAACCCTCGTTTATAACGCGCACCCAAACTTTGAGTTCTTTTTTGGGTACAAAATTTTGCGCGTTATACTCGAATAAATACGATATATCTTATTTTATCCCTCTCTCCTAATATTTCTAATACGTCACTGTTTCAGGTTTCCTTATTTCTTGTTTCTGTGGGGGATAATTTTATTAACCTCACGGCCAACAGCTGTGATAACTGGGAATCACTATTGTAATTTTATGTTCCATAGTGTGTCAATCTGCACTTCACCAGAGTTATTGGAGGATGTTCAACAATGTCTCTTAGATCTAAAACCAAAATGCAGAATATGAATTTTAGTATGGCTGGACACATTGTGAATAAAGCAATATTCCCAACCTATGCGGAGCTAAAACCTCCAAGCAAATATGGACCATGGTTAGCCAATCTGGGTCCTTTCCACACCCCATCTAAGATTTTTATTCTGTCCCAAATCTATGTCATGTATACCATATGAATCTAGCTTGGATCTTTAGAAGGAGCCTTCATTTTAGCAACTTTTCATTTTAGCCTGAATACATCTGTAGTTCAAACATCATCAATTAGTCATACAGAATTTTATTTATTAAGATTAATCACTTAGAGATGCAAATTAATTCTAGGAAAAATTAAGATATTTCAATTCTTTCCTCTCCTGTGAAGAATTTCCTTTGTTCCGAAGATGGCTACTCATACTGAAGAGAAATTACCCAAATGCCCTTTCCCAGTAGTATTAACCACTGGAGAACAAAGATGCTGCTGTAGACGCATAATGAAGCTTGTCATTCATAACAATGAGCAACAAAGGGTCATTGTTTGGGCCAGTGTTTTCTATAATGTGTAAGCCGGGTCATCCCCATTCTTTGACCCCAATAAAGTTTATGAAGATGTCCGAGTTGATTCTCTTCCAAATTCTTTCCAGGATTTTGTAAAGTTTGACTGAACTACACATGCAAATGCAGTTAACCAAACCTGAAGCCTACTCTTTATTTTATAGAACAAACCATTTATACCTCAAAAGGCACTGATGACATCTCCGTGAATGGTGATGAAACATTTGCAACCTAATTGCCACGTTCGGCGCTCAAACCGACAGCCTCACTACCAACCTAAGCTACTAACATTCAAACAGATTTTAACCAATTATATTATTTGGAAACCTAGATGTTTTGTACCACTTCTCAGATAGTGTTTTTCTTCTGTAGTTAATTTTAATCAGTGGAAGTGATGTGATGTGTGGATAAAGAATTAGACCCCCACCTTCAATTTCACCAAGTCTCTACAGTGGAATTCACACACCCCTTCTTAATTCTAAAAAACACAATCTGCTTTCTGGAGAAAAATCCATATGTGAACATTTGCACCTAAGTCTTGACTTATTTCCTAACAGGTTTTGAGAAACTTGCCAAAACTTTCCCAACTTGCCTCCTCAGCTCATTATTATTAGATGTTATTGTTGTTAGTTGCGAAGTTGCGTCCGACCCATTGCAACGCCATGGACAACATTCCTCCAGGCCTTCCTGTCCTCTACCATCCTCTGGAGTCCATTTAAGCTCACGCCTACTGCTTCGGTGATTCCATCCAGCCACCTCATTCTCTGTCGTCCCCTCTTTCTTTTGCCCTCCATCATTCCCAGCATTAGGCTCTTCTCCAGTGAGTCCTTCCTTCTCATTAGTAGTCTTACTGTAATTTTTGTTACTTGGCCACATTCCTATACTCCAAGATAGCCAGATCTACCTTCTCCCCCTTCCAAATCCCTATTATAAAAGTTAGAACCTCTTCTCTCCATTATTTGTTCTTGGGATTGGATCAGATTTTTCGAGTGGATTTGTCTCTGCTGCCATTTCAAGTTTGTCTTTTAAAAACCACTCCCTCAAACACTTACTTCGGCAGGACAAAGGGGATTAAGGAAAGCTCCAAGATTGCAGTCTTAAGCTTTTTTTCTGAGGAAATCAACAGGCCAGTTCACAAGTTCTATGGGTAATGTGTAAACTCTGCTATGTGTACAAAGTTTAAGAATTGCATACTATGAGCACAGCTAACAAAAACTACAAGTCTGTAGGTAGATAATGTGTAAACTGCTAGGTGTAGAAAGTTGAAGTATTGCATATTATGAACATTGCTAACAAAAACTACAAGCTGCTGAAAGAACTGACTATAGTTCCAGAAAAACATCTACTACTGCTTCATTGACTATGCTAAAGCCTTTGATTGTGTGGATCACAACTAATTGTGGCAAGTTCTTAAAGACAGGGGAGTATCAGACGATCTTATTTGTCTCTTGAGAAACCTGCATGCGGGTCAAGAAGTAACAATGAGAACTGGACACGGAACCACTGATGGGTTCAAAATTGGGAAAGAAGTCTAGCAAGGTTGTACACTGTCGCCCTGCCTATTTAACGTATATGCAGAGCACATCAAGACTGCTTTTTAGAAGGCCAGATCCTGAAGAGGAAACTCAAATACTTTGACCACCTAATGAGAAGGAAGAACTCACTGGAGAAGAGCCTCATGCTGGGAAAGATGGAGGGCAAAAGAAGAAGGGGATGACAGAGAATGAGATTTCGTGATGAGTGAGTGGTATTTGTCTTCTATACATACCGGTACATCCATACATGGATTCAAAGGACTTGATAGAGGATAAAAATGCCATCTGGCTGACTCTGTGATGAAAGACAATAATATACTTTCTCATTGTTTGCCTGCTTTCTCCTAGAATGTACATTTCTCCTGAAATACATGCAGTCATCAAGACAAACATTATGAATTTATAGGTCTACGTTTTAAAATGCAGGCACTTTTTGACTTACATCCAAAATTTATATGTCTGAGACATTTGTTAAATGACTTTTGCGACTTTTTTTGCCACAGTTTTTAAGTGAATCACTGAAGTTGTTAAGTTAGTAACATGGTTGCTAAGTGAATCTGGCTTCCCTATTGACTTTGCTTGTTTGAAGTTCACAAAAGGTGAGCCCAGGACACTGCAACCATCATAAATTCACGTCGATTGCTAAGCACCTGGGGATGCTGCAATGGTCATAAGTGTGAAAAACGGTCATAAGTTACTTTTTTCAGTGCTGTTGTAATTTCAAACAGTCACTAAATGAACTTTTGTAAGTCAAGGATTACCTGTATGCGATCAACAAAAATCAAACAAATCGTGATTACTGTTTTCAGTGCAGAAAACCCACAGGCCAACTGATAAGAATGGCTTTATTTGAAAGGTTTACTTTCCCAGGTTTCAGTTATTATGAAAACTGGACATGAAAATGGGCTCACATCACCTTTCCTTAATCTGAGTTTCCAGAAAGGGTCGAAGGGTTGAAGACGCTCTCTGCAAAAAAGACAATGCAAATGTTAGCTTTTTGATTCCAGAGATAGTAGTTGTGTTTTGTCAATCCAGGGATAGGCACAGACTCAAGTGTATTGTATCAGCTTTGTCCCACCTTATAGGTAGGAGGTGTGGGAGGCACTACACTGAATCAGTGTGTTCATGACACCAAATTGTAAAAGTAAGCTGTGTGCAACAGAACTGATTCAGATAACTCATCCATGTCTGCAAAGTTTAATCTGATTCAGAGAAACTCAAAAAGTAAGGTTTTACATTTAGGCAAGAAGAAACAGGTAGAGATGAGGTGAAATCTGGCTCAACTATGAGAGGGATTTTGGAGTCCTAGTCAGGCCTAAGGAGAAGGGGGAGTGCAGCTGGTACATTGTTCCGGGGCCCATGAAGCTCAAAGGGGGCCCATTTTTTAAAAAAATTACAAAACCAAATTTTAAAAAAGATAAACAATATTGGATATATACTTCAAACTCTATACTTTGCGTGTATAGAAAACTGCCTTGCAGCCTTGTTTGACACAAACTTTATTGATCTGAAACTCAGTGCACAGTTATTTATGTCATGTATTGAATTTTAATTTCATCACTTATTTATTTAAGTCTGCAAGCTTAGTTCCATTTTGTTTATGAATATATTTTATATTTCACTTCAGTTTATGGTTGTGAAATGTCATCTCAAAAATCTGGGGCTCAAGAATGCTGTGCGTTGTAAATGTGCAATTATGACATCATTGATTTATGTGTCCGTGGGTAGGTGAGGGGGCCCATACTAGTCTTGTTCTCTCGTGTGTGTGTGTGTGTGTGTGTGAGTGTGTGTGTGTGAATGTGTGTGTGTGTGTGTGTGTGTGTGTGTGTGAGAGAGAGAGAGAGAGAGAGAGAGAGAGAGAGAGAGAGAGAGAGAGAGAGAGAACACTAACATGTACCTGGTGTATTTTATTCCAAGGTTGATCGGTACCTGTACCAGATGCGCCTTTCTGATGATATGTTACATGATGTAATGACTCGCTTCCAAGCAGAGATGGTGAAAGGTTTAGGAAGAATTACCAATCCAACGGCTACAGTAAAAATGCTACCAACTTTTGTTAGGTCACTTCCTGATGGCTCAGGTAAGGCTTTTCTTTTGATCCAACAGGTAGTCCCTAACTTACAACCATTTAATTAGAATGATTGGCCCTTGCACTTATGACTGTTATAGCATCCCCCGTCATGTGATCAAAATTTGGATGCCTGGTAATTGCCATGTATTCATAATGGTCGCAGTGTCCCAGGTGTCCCAATAGGCCAGGAGTCTTTAAGTTGCTGATAGCTCCAACTTCATCCTTCTTAGAGCCTTTCCAGATTACCCTGATAACATCTGGCAGCACACTTTTTTTTTTGGCTGGTTTAGAAAAAATAAGCTCTAAAACAAGGTCTAAAATTCTGATATACTTAACACGCTTACTTTGGAATAATCAAGCCTCACCCCAAACATTCAGGCCCAACCCTGCTCTGTTGACATCACTGCATCCCTACCATGTCCTCCAGGGGTGGGATTCAAATTGTTTTGCTAATGGTTTTGTGGGCGTGGTGTGACTTTGTGGGCGTGACTTTGTGAGCGTGGCAGGGGAAGGATACTGCAAAATCCCCATTCCCTCCCCACCCCACTAACCTGCTTTCCAGCTCCGTTCTCCTGTTCAGAGCAACAAAAGAAGATCAGCTGGGAGGCTGGAAGGCAGTGGGGGCGGGGCCAGCCTATTTGCCGGTTCTCCAAACTACTCAAAATTTCCGCTACCGGTTCTCCAGAACCTGTCAGAACTAACCCTGAGTACCAACTCTGATGTCCTCACTGTTTCTGTCATGGATGCATTTCACCATTGCATTCATCAACTGACAGCTTGGGGATTGGGGGAGGGAAGGATTGGAACGTAAGGAAGAAATGGGGATGGGGTAAGGGTGAAAGCCCAGCTGAGCCTTGTGAGAAGCTCCAGCCAGCCAAGGTCATTAATGAGATGCTGAGCTGGGAACTGAGTACCTGTTTCCTGAACAATATACAAGCACCTGATTGGACATTTGCAGATAACCAGGGGCTTTGGGGGGTGGGGTGGGGAGAGGGAACTTTCCTTTGTGCTATTTGCACAGGAAAATCTCAGATTTGGCTTAGGCTACTTCTGTAACCATTTAAACTTCAGTAGAGTATACTCTTGGCAAAACAAATGGCCAGGAGTCTTTCTTTGCTAGATGACTTGAGTTGGACAGTTGACGGTACCTCATAATAGCTTTACGAATACCAGAATACTAAGATCCCTCTGACATTAGAAGATCTTTAACCAATAGCTTAAGTCTCAGATGTTGATATTGTGACACTTTTAATATTTGTGATGAAAGTCCATAATGAAGCTGTACTCATAGTCTTGGGACAGTATTCACCTGATATATTCACATGTGCGCATGCACCCCCACATAACCCCACGCATGTGAATGCGCACATGACCCTCCCCCCAATGTGCCCCGCCTCTGTGCATGCGCAGCAGGGACCCAAACACCAGCTGGCTGGCGGGAGGCATACATGCATGCCTGGCAGAGCTGAACTGGGATGACGGCTCGTATGCCATCAGAGAGGGTGCTGCATGTCACTTCTGGGCCGTGTGCCATAGGTTCCCCATCATGGCTCTATATTAAGGCTCATGAAATATCATTTGGCAAGAGGTTATGGAGGAATTAATCATTACTCACTATTATTTCCATTACAGAAAAAGGAGAATTCCTAGCTTTGGACCTGGGTGGTTCCAAATTTAAAGTCCTACACGTTAAAGTATCTGAAGAAGGAAAACAACATGTACAAATGGAGAGTCAGTTCTATCCAACACCTAAAGAAATCATACAGGGAAGTGGAACAGATGTAAGTACCGTATTGCTTTGAGAATTGTATTCCTTTGGGATCTGCTCTTAGGGATTTGGAGGCATGACATAAATGAACACTGCATCTTATAACCAGCGGTGTGTTCCACATTTTGTTATCACTGGTTCACCCTGTGCATGTGCACCTGCTTCACAGTTGCATGTGCCCCTTCCATGCATGTATCCAGCCTGCTTGCATGTGCACCTTCCACGCATGCTCCCAGCCTCAAATACATGCCTAAATATCACCGCTAGAGCTTGGGGGTGGGGGTGGGGCAGGCCCACCTGCAATTTCCGCTACCGGTTTGGGCAAACTGGCCTGAATCCGCTGAATACCACCTCTGCTTATAACACTTCCTGTTTAATCATTGCAAATTCTGGGACTTTCAACAGGAATTGCTGCATTCAACTCCATGGATGATAGATCTCTGCAAATTGACTTCCTAAATCTGTGAATTCTAGTTGGTGTAATATTCTTGAGAGCAGGAATCCCACCTTCAGATATATTCCTGTGGTTTTACCGATTAATTTTATCAAACCCTCCCCTGGATAGCAGAGTCATGAAACCTCTAGGACAGTGATGGTGAACCTTTTTCTTACGGCGTGCCAAAATTGTGGGCACGCGAGCTTTGGTGCCCACACCAATTCAATCCTCCCTCCTCACCTGCTCATGAGAACACAATCCCCACCCCATGCATATATACACGACCCCTCCCCAGACTTCAGAGGTTTTCCTGAAGCCTGGGGAGGGCAAAAACGGCCCCCAAGTGCCCCCAAGCCCCTAAAATTCAATGTGTGTGCCCCCTGCATGCACCCTTTCCCCATGCATGCACATACAGCCCCCCGCATGTGCCCCATCCCCGCACAGGCGCATGTGTGCCCCCCCACTCCCTTATGCATGCACGTGCCCCCTGCCCCCCGCAATTGCACGGCAGAGACCCGAAGACCAGCTGGCCAACAGGAGGCATGCATGCATGCGTGGCGGAGCTGAACTGGGGCGACAGGTCACATGCCATGAGAGAGGGCTCTGCGTGCCACCTGTGGTATGCATGCCATAAGTTCACCATCATGGATCCAGAGGTTGATTCTGAGAATAAATATTATTGTTTATTGAAATGGTAACAAATCAGTTACACTGATGTGGGAAGATATATTTTATTTGGATTCAAGTATTTCAAGTTTTGCTTACATGCTTAAGAAAAAGAATTAACTATATAGATAATTGCTAATATTGTTTTTCCCTCTTCTTCAGTGTAAACTGCCTCACATCTTTATGTGGAAGGAAATGCAACAAGTATTTTGTATTAACCATCATGTGGTGTTAGTGGCTCATTAAAATAATATTTAATCTGTGTTCCTTTCCAGCTGTTTCAATATGTGGCCGACTGTCTTGCAGACTTTATGGAGACAAAGGACATAAAATATAAGAAATTACCTCTTGGTTTTACTTTTTCTTTTCCCTGTAGGCAGAAAAAATTGGAGGAGGTAAGTGCAGCCCTGTGTGTCGCATTATAAATCATTAACTAGGATGGTTGGTAAATTATTGGTAATATATTACTTACTGTCGCCCGATAATTTTAAGCAGTGTTTCTCAACTCTGACAACTTGAAGATGTGTGGACTTCAACTCCCAGAATTCTGCTTTAAAGTGTGCAAGCTAATGTAACTGTTCTGACCTAGGCTTCACCAAATCACGAAGCAGACTCCTTGCCCCGACAGAACCTCTTTTTATTAAGCTAATGTGAATTCCTCTCATTCATATCCAGCAAAGTCCCTGCAAAGAGTCTTTCAAGGGTGAATTTACCACCACAGATCTTATCAAGCTTGGAGAGCTGCCAGGCCGATATCTTCCAAACGCAACACTGTACAAGAAAATACTTGGCAAGGAGTCTGTGAGAATCATGAACAAATCTTCACACTAATTAAATGAACAAATTGTCTCTTGCAAATTCCACTCCCCTTTTGCTCCTATTCTCTACGGGAGAGGCCATTCACTGTCCACCTGTGCTTTTACTCCTGAGTCAGCCCTTGTTCCGTAACTTCTCTTCTCTAACTACCCTTCTCCTGGCAGCTCTGCACATGCGCACATCAGGAACAGGCTCCAGCTGTTCTTCTGCCCCACTGATCTCGGTCTCCGAAGGCAGTTGATAACTGTTGGGCGACCCTGGCCCCATCTCTGCCTCCGATGCAGAGCCCTCATCAGAGCCTTCACCAGACTTAAGGATTGGCCCATGTTCCTTCCCAACCTCCTCACTGTCTGAGTCTGCCACCAGCTCTTCTGGCCGCTGGCGGGCCACAACAGTAACAGTACGATACATCAATTAGTTTTTCAGCCTAGTCTAGTCTGGTACCTTGCTTTTAAACAACCTGAAAATGCGCTTAAAATGAGAGGATGAGGATCTGTGCCATCCATACCCCTGTCTGAAAAGAACTGAATGATGTTTGAGGCAAACAAAGCCATCTGGTGCTCTTCCAATCCCATCCATTTTTTTTGACATTGATATTGAATAGGGAAACTCGGCTCCTCTAGAAATCATTAAACTTTTAAGACATCAGGACTCAACTGAAATTCAAAGCCAGGAAAAAATTTGGAGTTTTTCTTGGTATTCCATTTTCTTTTGAAAAACTCGCCATTACTTCAACATTTCACTTAGAACAGAGGTGGAAGGGACCTTGGAGATCTTCTAGTCCAACCAAGCAGGAGACCCTATACGTTTTCAGACAAATGGCTGTCCAGTCTCTTCTTAAAAACCTCCAGTGATGAAGCCCATGATTTCTGAAGATAAGCTGTTCCACTGATTAATTGTTCTCACTGTTAGGTAATCTCTCCTTAATTGCAGGTTGCTTCTCTCCTTGATTAGTTTCCATCCATTGTTTCTTGCCTTGCCTTCTGGTGCTTTGGAAGATAATTTGACCCCCTCTTTTTTGGGGCAGCCCGTCAAATACTGGAATATTGCTCTCATGTCACCAAAAGTCCTTTTATTCAGTGATAAAAAGTATGATTTTATCCAGTCATTTTTGCTGAGTTACCAGTCACAAACATTAATGGATTTACATCAACTTAGTCTAATTTACTTTCTGGAAAAAAAATACTGTGAGGGTAAGACACCCCCTAACACCCCTCGGTGTGTGTGTTCAGTTACGATACAGCCTGTTGTGCCTTAAAATGGCTTCTACTGTACTGTCTTAAAATGGCTCCTACTATACAGTACAGTAGAGTTGCCATGGTAACGGATTCACAGTACTCCACAAGTGGGCTCCCTCTGGTAAGGGGGAAAATCCAACATTAGAAATTATGTTTGGTCTGGACATTTGTGAATGTCTAATATAGGATTGGGGTAAAAAAAATACGTCGGCAACACTGGGTTAACAGCTAGTCATTAATAATTTCTCTTTTGATAGGGAGTCCTTCTTTCATGGACAAAACATTTTAAAGTCCGAGGGGTACAACAAACGGATGTGGTGAGCAATCTGTGCAAAGCCCTCAGAAAGCACAAGGCAAGTTAAACCTGATACACTTTCTGAATAACCTGTGTTTCAGCTGGAGTGTGTATATCGTTTGTTGATATGCCTGCTGAGTGGGAGGAGCGGTATTGGCCTATTATAGCAAAACAATCAGGATTCTGATAGCATCTGTTTTGACTTTTATTAACAGGCACAAACCGATATTTTTTAATAAAATGTTGGAAAAGATACTACCAGATTTCTGTGGATGTGCATACCTGTGGTGAAATTCAACATTTTTTTACTACCGGTTCTGTGGGCATGGCTTGATGGGTGTGGCTTGGTGGGCATAGCAGGGGAAGGATGCTGCAAATTCCCCAGCCAGAGGTAGCATTTGCCGGTTCTCCAAACTACTCAAAATGTCCGCTACCGGTTCTCCAAACTACTCAAAATTTCCGCTACCGGTTCTCCAAACTACTCAAAATGTCCGCTACCAGTTCTCCAGAACCTGCTAGATTTCACCCCTGGTGCATACTGAATCTCACACACACAAATTGTCCTGTTCATTATTTCAAAACTAGACAACATGTGGCCTCCCTGTGTCATCCTTTCAGAGATATTTCCTTATCAGATTCCTCAATGCCTTCACACAAACAGCTTCCGATGTACTTAAAGGTCTTAAAAATTCAAGGAGATATTCAAATATATATCTGCCTTGCAAGTGGCTCATGTTGAACTGTATAGCAGTGGTTCTCAACCTTCCCAATGCCACAACCCTTTAATACAGTTCCTCATGTTGTGGTGACCCCCAACCATAAAATTGGTGTCTTGGTTCCTAAGACCATCGAAAATATGTGTTTTCCAATGGTCTTAGGCGACCCCCGTGAAGGTGTCGTTCAACCCCCAAAGGGGTCCTGACCCACAGGTTGAGAACCACTGCTGTATAGCATCGTGATAGTGAAACTATGGCCCTCTCTGTGGGCATGTGTGCCATCACCAGCTGCTCTTCTGATTTCCAGAATGCTCCTGCATGCTGGCCAGCTGGTCTTTGCGGGCACCGGGGCACCAGAAAATGGCCTGAAAAAACAGCCTGAGAAACGGCCCAAAACCAGGCCATTTTTTAGGCCATTTTCTCAGCTGTTCATGGCCCCAAAACAGCAGAAAAACAGAAGGCTGGAAAGCAGCAAAAAAAAACCAGTCTACACTGGCCAGTTGGTCTTCGGATTTCGGGTGCTCCAGCACGAGCGTATGCGCAATCCGGTTTGGGCATTTGGTTCGCCATCACTGGTATAGCATAATCAAACATCTAGAGCTGACCATAGGAAATGTTTTATGATATTTTGCATTAGGTCACAAAATACTTTAGGATAATTTTTATGTCATAAGTGTTTATAAATTTTGCCAAATTTCAGTTCCACAGGAGGCATGAGTCCCAGATTGCAGATGCATTTCTGTAAGTTAGCCCATTTGTGTACCTGGTTTCAAAAATTGTTGCCCTATTTCATGGTCTACTTCACCTAAAGCAGGGGTGTTAAACCCAAGGGGCGAGGGCCAGACCCGGTCCACGGTGTGCTTAGATCTGGTCTGCAGAGCCGCCCTGGAAACAGTGAAGGGCCGGCCAGCAGTGCCTCTGCCAGTGAAAATAGAGCTCATGAGGGCGGCGCGAGGCCCTCCCGAACTCCATTTTCTCTGGCAGAAGGTTGCAAGAGGCTGTTGCAGCTGAAATCAGAGCTTGGGAGCCTTTTTTCGCTTGCAGAGCGCTAGGACTGCCACAAGCACCCCTAACATGAGTGACGAGCTGGTCATCCACTCTGGCCACATTCAACCTGGCCCCCCAAGGTCCAACACAATGCTGATGTGGCCCTCAGTGAAATCAAGTTTGACACCCCTGACCTAAAGGATACAAACATGAGAGTTTTAATGGTATTTAGATGGTTTCTCCTATACTTTGATTTATTTATGGACAGTAATTTATTTGTAATATAAGCATGATAATTTGACTTTTTTGCCATTGTTGAAATTACTGACCTATGGTTAGCTGGAGTTACCAGTGACCAATGTTCTGGGAATACCCTGCAGCTCTGTCCAATAATATAACAATACTGATTGTATAAAGCAAACTCATATAATATCATGAAAAAATCGTATTTACTTTAAAAAAAAACAGAATTATTGAAAACCACTGGAGGTTCTGTTGTATTTGTGCCATTAGGACATTGATATAGACGTTTTGGCTTTGGTCAATGACACAGTGGGAACAATGATGACCTGTGGATATGATGACCAGCGATGTGAAGTTGGTGTCATTATTGGTAAGTTTATATTCTTTTAGTAAGAAGACGGGGGTCAAACTAGCTGATGTTAAGACTTATGTTCCGGAAGTTTAGGTTTAATTTGAATAAATTATAGATATCTTTGAAAAATTCTTTTAATTTATTCAATCTCTGCATTTTGCTCTAGGCTAATACATTGATTTTATCATTGTTTTGGCTAATGCATTTAGTTTATCATTGTTATAATGAAAATAGGAAATCTCGGTTAATTGAGTTTTTATATGGCTGTTTGAATAAAGGTTGTGCTTGATTTACAACCAGTTGCTTAGCTACTGTTCGAAGTTACAATGGACCCCTCCAAAAATATATTTACCACCCCTCCAAAAATATATTTACCACCCACATTCAAAGTTCTGATGGTTGCCCACATTTTGGGTGCTCAGCAATTGACCCATTCTTATGGCCATTTATAGTGTCCTGAAGTCACGTGACCACAACACACCTTTTTTTTGGCTGAAAAATGGCATTTCCTTCTGGTTTCTGGCAAAAAAACCCCATTGGTTTGCTTAATAATCATCATTTTAAAAGTGTTGTGAAATTGACCACATGATGACCTGCTTAACAACCAGCATGACTTGTAACCATAATTTCAAGCTCAATTAGGGTCATAAATTGAGGACTATCTCTACTACTGGAATCTTAACAAACTTGAACACTGCACTCCTATCCAACTAAACAGAAGTCAGATGTGATAAAAGTAAGGTTTCACACTTAGGTAAGAAAACCCAAATGCATAGGCATCAAATAGGTGGTACCTGTCTCAACAGCAGAAACTGTGAAGAGGATCTAGGAGTCCTAGTGGTCAACCACTTAAATGTGAGCCAAAATAGCCAATGCAATCCTAGGCTCATCCACAGAGAGATAGTATCAAGATCACCTGAAATGCTTTGGTAAGACTAACCTTAGAATACTGCCTCCAGTTTTGGCCACCACGATACAAAAAAGATATCGAGGCTCTAGAAAGAGTGCAGAGAAGAGCAACAAAGTGGAAGTGGGGGCTAAACCATATGATGAATGATTAAGGAAACTCAGTTTGTCTAGCCAAGTCATGGCTGACCTTTTTGTCCTTGTGTGCTGAAATCGGACGCGCGCGCACAAAAGCACGCACGCACATTCCCATACCCACAATGCAATGCGCCCCGCCCTTTGCGCATACGCACGCAACCCTCCTGCACTCCCCCTGTGCATGCGTGTGACCCCCTCCATGCCCCATTTTGGGCCTAGCAGGCCTCCCTGAAGCCTCCTGAAACAAAAAACAGGGCACAGGGGAAGTGCACCGACCCCCCCCCCATGCTCGCCCCTGCCCCTGTGTAAATGTGTAAACACATACCCAAACACATACCCTGCCCTCTCCGTGCATGCGCAGCAGAGACCCAAAAATCAGCTGGATGGCAGGAGGCATGCAGGCATCCGCGGTGGAGCCGAGCTGGGTGATGGCTTGCGTGTCCGCAGAGAGGGCTCCACCATAGGTTCGCCATCATGGATCTAGCCAATCGAAGATTAAGCGTGACATGATATATGTCTTTCAGTATTTGAGGAGCTGTCACAGCTGAAAGGGAGTCAATTTATTGTCCAAGCCACCTGAAGGCAGGACAAGAAACAAGATGGAAACTAATCAAGGAGAAAACCAGCCTAGAACTAAGGAGAAATGTCCTGACAGTTAGAACAATAAACCAGTGGAATGATTTACCTTCAGTGTTGCAGGAAATAACAAGGCTTGGACTTCTCAGAATCAGGCAAAGTTTATTTATGGCTGCCAGGTTCAGAAAGCTAGTCAAAGGCCAGCATGTAACTTCTGAACAGTGTTCTGAATAGCAAACACACATTTTTATACTTTGACAAAGACAGCATCACCCGGAAATACAACTCATCGCTGATTGGTTAAGCTCCTTATTGCTAGGCAGAGAAGCATGCAGGAAACACTAGTTTCATTCTGACTTATGTGGTTAAGCCCTATGTCTGACTTGCAAGCGACCTGGACTTCCAACTAACTCAACCTACTTACAAGCAGGTGTTTGTGGTTTGACACTTGAATTTCCTGAGTTCGAGCTTCCTGTCTCAAAGATGCTTTTTGTACCTTAAAAAGCGTAAAAATAAAAATGACTAAAGATCATCTAGTCTGACCCTGACTCATTTCACTCTTATGTCTAAAAATTGCTTTATGCCCTGCCTCATCAGAAGTTGTGGGTGCTCCAATACTGGAGGTTTTTAAGAAGAGATTGGACAGCCATATGTCCAGAATAGTAAGGCCTCCGTCTCCTGCTTGAGCAAGGAGTTGGACTAGAAGACCTCCAAGGTCCCTTCCAACTCTATTATTCTATATTCCAGAATTGTAAATTTGTTTCAAGCTGTGCCTCCTTCAATAATCTCATTATTGGGTATTTCATGCATGTAGTATTTCATGCATGTAGTTTTGAAAAGCATTTTAGATTGAGGTGTGGAAGTGTTCAATCATCTCCGTTTCTTTCCCATCTTTCAAAATGTGATGGCTGCGCAGGAACAGGCACCAACGCTTGCTACATGGAAGAGATGAGCAATATTGATCTCGTAGAAGGGGATGAAGGCCGGATGTGCATTAACACTGAATGGGGAGCCTTTGGAGATGATGCATCCCTGGAAGACATCAGGACAGAGTTTGACAAGGAGATTGACTCGGGGTCTATAAATCCTGGAAAACAATTGTAAGTGGAGTTGTCAGGCTGTTGTAAGGTTTCCTTCTACTGAGGTAGCAAATGGGACTAGTGCTTCTCAACCTGATGTGGACTTCATCTCCCAGAATCCTCCTGCTAGCATGCTGACTGAGGA
The DNA here is from genome assembly GCA_039707465.1 of Rhabdophis nuchalis. Taxonomy (NCBI): domain Eukaryota; kingdom Metazoa; phylum Chordata; class Lepidosauria; order Squamata; family Natricidae; genus Rhabdophis; species Rhabdophis nuchalis. The sequence goes on along the minus strand of CM077645.1, from coordinate 92,097,635 downwards.
AATTCTGGGAGTTGAAATCCATATATCTTAAGGTTGCCAAGGTGGAGGAGAAACACTGAATTAAGACATGCATTGGAACAGAAATTACACTGAATAAGTTTGTTCATTTATTTGTAAAATGTATGAGCCACCCATCTTACCACACAGTAACTCTGAGTTTAGCACTAAGAATTGGTGTGATTAGTGGATGTGCTGTATAAGAGAACTGGAAAGAGCTGGAGTCCAAATACCTTAAAGGTAAAGGTTCCCCTCACACATATGTGCTAGTCGTTCCTGACTCTAGGGCAATGTTTCTCAACCTTGGCAACTTGAAGATGTCCGGACTTCAACTCCCAGAATTCCCCAGCCAGCATTCGCTGGCTGGGGAATTCTAGGAGTTGAAGTCCGGACATCTTCAAGTTGCCAAGGTTGAGAAACACTGCTCTAGGGGCTGGTGCTCATCTCCATTTCAAAGCCAAAGAGCCAGTGCTCTCTGAAGACGTCTATGTGGTCATGTGGCTGGCATGACAAAATGCTGAAGACACACAAAACGCTGTTACCTTCCCACCAAAGACGGCTCCTATTTTTCTACTTGCATTTTTATGTACTTTCGAACTGCTAGGTTGGCAGAAGCTGGGACAAGTAATGGGAGCTCACTCCGTTACGCGGCGCTAGGGATTCAAACCGCTAAACTGCTGACCTTTCTGATCGACAAGCTCAGTGTCTTAGCCACAGAACCACTTTATTATAAAACTTACCAAGGTCCAAATATCTTGGTAAGTCCTATTTTTCAAACGCCTAAAAAAACCTCCAAATAAATAGCTGAGAATAGGTGATGTGCATAAACTAAACTAGTTTTTTTCTCTGCCTTGGCAACCTTAAGATAGGTGGACTTCAACTCCACAAATTCCCTGGCCAGTCAGTCAGTTCACCCATCTTAAAGTTGTGAAGGTTGAGGAACATTGAGGTGTAAACCAACCACAAACTGACACATTTCAGACATTTGGGGTACTATTTATCCAGAGTGCAAAAATGCCATCCCTGAAATAATTCCAAAACATCAGATGTATGTGTTTTAAAACCAGGGGTGGGTTCCTGCCAGTTCTAACCTCTTCTATAGAACCTCTATAGAAGAGGTTCCACAAATCTACAGTGCCGTTTAGAACCGGTTCCAGCTCTCTCCCCCCACCCGTTTGCACATCATCAAGATGAAGAGTGAGATGAGGAATTTTGGGAGTTGAAGTCCACAAGTCTTAAAGCTGTCAAGTTTGAACACCCCTGGGTTTTTTTTTCCTAAAGGGTTAGGGGTGCAAGGGTCTTGTAACTTGACATCTTTAAGACTTGCATGCTTCAAATGCCAGAGTTTCTGAGCCAACATTTTGGTTGCTAAGCAAGAGCATTGTTAAGTCCCACCCAGTCACATGGCTGGCAAGCCACTCCCATCCAGTCACATTACTCGCAAGCCACTCCCACAAAGCAGGCCACACCTACATAAGAGGTTCTCAAAAGTTTTGAAACCCACCACTGTTTAAAACATACATTTTTGAAAAGAAAACATTCATTGGGTGAAATGAAATTTGTCATCTGTTGTGAAGGGAGAGTTTCATTGAAGGCCACTTGAACATTTGGGTTTGGAGCAGTGGTGGGTTTCTGCAGGCTCGCACCTACTCGCGAGAGCCGGTTGGTGAAATTTAGAGAACCGGTGAGAGAGGGTTCCACCGGCGTACCTGGAAGTAAATCTGGCCCGCTGCTGCCAGTGACCCAACGGGAAGGAAAGGAAAGGAAAGGAAGGAAGAAAGGAAAGAAAGAAAGAAAGAAAGAAAGAAAGAAAGAAAGAAAGAAAGAAAGAAAGAAAGAAAGAAAGAAAGAAAGAAAGAAAGAAAGAAAGAAAGAAAGAATTTATCATCACAATTGAGTCCAAAATTTTGGTTGCTAAGCAAGAGCGTTGTTAAATGAGTTTCACCACATTTTAAAAGGTGGCCACTCCCACCCTGTCACATGACTGCCAAGCCACGCCCACAAAATAGGCCACACCTACAGAGTAGGTTCTAAAAAATTTGAAACCCACCACTGGTTTGGAGCACCACCATTTTAACTTTTTTGATACCTCTCTACAGAGATAACTGACATTTGGCTGTTCTCTGTTTGAATATAGGTTTGAGAAGATGATTAGTGGTTTATATCTGGGAGAATTGGTCAGGCTTATCCTTTTAAAAATGGCAAGAAAAGGCTTGCTTTTCAGTGGGAAGTTATCCACAGCGCTCTGTACGAAGGGCAAGATTGAGACAAGGCACGTGGCTGCTATGGAAAAGTAAGAGGTTTGAGTCTATGTCGTTCTTTTATTCTTCGTTACCTTAAAAGCTGACAGCATAAGCATGTAAAATTACATTTGTTTGGCAGCTGGCAATCAGCAGAGGTAGCCTGCAGTACTGCACTCTAACCACTGTGCCACCACGGCTCAGAGGGCCAGATGCACTTAAGAACTGTGTTATTAACTTAACAACCGCAGTGAATCACTTAACAGTTGTAGTCAAAATTAATGTAATAACAGTCTCGTCTAAGAACAGAAATTTTGGGCTTGGTTGTGGTTGTAAAAGGAAGGCTACCTGTAAAACATCATTACTGTCCTGAACATAGCAAATAGACCCGGTTGACACTGATTTGAGAATAAATTGTCTCTTCAGCATTAGCTGCTGCGATAGCAGCCTCACAGAAGCCTCCATTTTGATTGTCCAAGGTCATCTCTGTAACTCTTTACAAAGAACAAATACTATCTTTTTTTCTCTCTCTCTTTCTCTTTCTCTCCCTCTCTCTTTCTCTTTGTCTCTCTCTCTCTCTCTGTCTCCCTTTTGTCTCTCTCCCTTTCCCTCTCTCTTTCTCTCCCTTTCTCTCTGTCTCTCTTTCTCTGTCTCCCTCTCTCTCCCTTTCTCTCTCTCTCTCTCCCTCTCTCTTTCTCTTTATCTCTCTGTCTCTCTTTCTCTCTCTCCCTCTCTCTTTCTCTCCCTTTCTCTCTCTCTCTGTCTGTCTCTCTCCCTCTCCCTCTCCCTCTCTTTCTCTCCCTTTCTCTCTCTGTCTGTCTGTCTCTCTTTCTCCCTCTCCTTCTCTCTTTCTCTCCCTTTCTCTTTCTCTCTCTTTCTTTCTCTTTGTCTCTCTGTCTGTCTCTCTTTCTCCCTCTCTCTTTCTCTCCCTTTCTCTCTCTCTCTGTCTCTCTTTCTCTCCCTCCCTCTCCCTCTCTCTTTCTCTCTCTCTCTCTCCCTCTCTCTTTCTCTTTGTCTCTCTCTCTCTCTGTGTCTGTCTCTCTTTCTTTCTCTCTCTTTCTCTCCCTTTCTCTCTCTCTCTCTGTCTCTCTTTCTACTCTCCCTCTCTCTTTCTCTTTGTCTCTCTCTCTCTGTCTGTCTGTCTCTCTTTCTCTCTCTCCCTCCCTCCCTCTTTCTCTCCCTTTCTCTCTCTCCCTCTCTCTCTCCCTTTCTCTCTCTCTCTCCTGCACTCTTTCTCTTTGTCTCTTTCTCTCTTTGTCTCTCTTTCTCTCACACACACTCTCTCTCTGAAAAAAGAATCAAGGCAGCTATGAATGCATGATCAAACAGCTTTCAGAAAGGGCCCTCTGGCAGCATAATTTGTAATTCATAGACTACATCCTCAACTTTTAAGAAGTCACTTTACCCCTTCCGGTAACTGAAATGCCATTTTCCTAATTTCTTGGCTGGGTACCAGGAATAAAGAAGGTCTGAAAAACACGAAAGAAATTCTGAAGGAACTGGGCCTGGATCCTTCCGAAGAGGACTGCATTGCTGTCCAGCACGTTTGCACAATTGTTTCGTTTCGTTCGGCCAACCTCTGTGCCACGGCCCTGGCAGCGATCCTGACGCGGCTTCGTGAAAATAAGAAACTGGCAAGGCTCCGAACCACAGTTGGAATTGATGGGACCCTGTACAAGACCCATCCACAGTAAGTCAGATGCTAAGAGTGTGGATCAGGAGAACCGTGGACAATTATGCTTCTTTCTTCCAGTGAGTCAGAGGGTCGATTGGATGACTGAACTGTGCGCTGTGCTTCAGTCTAATGAGATGCACCTGTATTTAAAGATAGGCAGGTACAGTGGTACCAACCAAGATCTCCTTTTCCGAAGGGAGATGGCAGGAACACAGTATATAGATTTGGTGGAGGTGAAGATGGCTTGGAAGAATCAGAGGGCAAGGAGAGACATGGAAAATGGTATTGGTACATTACGATCAGTCTTTTTCAAATTTGGCAATTTTTAGGTAGGTGGCTATCAACTCCCAGAGTGCTAGCTGGGGAATCCTGAGAGTTGAAGTCCATCCAGGTTGGGCTAAATGACCTACAGAGTCCCTTCCAACTCTTCTATTCTATTCTATTCTATTCTATTCTATTCTATTCTATTCTATTCCATTCCATTCCATTCCATTCCATTCTTGTTCTATATTCCATTCCATTCCACTCCAGTCCACTCTACTCTACTCTACTAACAATCTTTTATTCCTTTTGCTAAGTTAGGATGATACTTTCATTTCTTATCACATGCCACATTTTCCTCGGTGTGCTCTCCTTACTTTATGCATTTTGCTTACCATTGCTTAACCCACCCGCCCCCAAATATATAATCTTTTGCACGAATATCTATGAGCTAGATTGGAGACATCAAGAGAGAGGCTTGAATGTTGATGCCTATGCTCTCTGTTTTGTACAGACCTACCTATAACTTTACAGTAGTCTTTGCTATCGGTTAAGGTCTAATAAAAAGTGATGAAACTCAACCCAATTGTGATTTAAGGTGCATTGTGAAGGCTTTGGAATCAGATAGCCTGGTGCTCTGGAAATGTTCTTTGACCCTGGTTACCAAGTAATAGATCAAAACAAGAGCAAATTGTGTTTAATTTGCTCAGCTGATTAATATTTGTCTACTGAAGCAGAAAGTGGGGTTAAATGAAGCATAATTCTGACGCAGCAAAAGCACTTACTTTCAGCCAAATCCAGATTTAAATTTCTGTGGGCACAAGCTCTTTTTCATATGGGGTAGATTCCACAGTTCTTGAAAAATAAGGTTTGATGGTTGCTCCAAGTCACACCCCCAACGAAAGAAGACTCAGAGGCTTGAAGTTCCTCAAATATCCATTTTATTAGAGATGTCCTATTGGCACCTCTGGGAAAACCCAATTCTGAAAGTTTCCAGCTTTTCACCGCCCAAATGAAAGTCCAAGCACCTACCCAGCACCCATAGGTCCATTACATGGTCCAATCAAAGCACCGTCCCAACTGGAGATGCCTCCCAGTCACGGGCAGAATGACCTTGACTCTCAGAGAAAGGAATATTGTTATGACTATATATCTGCCCAGCTCCATACACTTCCCCCTCCCAGTTTCCCACAGCACTAAATGTGGCAGGCCTAAAGATCCAATGCCCAAGATGGCTTCCAGGCCTGACAGTGGCATGTGCCATGAGGAGCTGCAGGGTGGTTGTGGGGGATAGATGGATAGATTTAGATAGATAGATAGATTTTATTTTTCTATACCGCGTCCTCTCCCCAGGGGGACTCGGAGCGGTGCACAGGGAAAATTAAAACAACATAAAATATATACATAAATAAATACAATAAAAACAAATTAAATCAACTGTCCCTGCACTAAAATCCCCATTTTAAAATTAACATTCCCTAACCCCTGAGGTAGAGACTAACCTAGGCCGGCCAAGCAGAAAAAGTGAGTTTTTAATTTCTGACGGAAGGAGCGGAGGTCCGTAGTTGTTCTAATGTCGGGGGGAAGGTCGTTCCAGAGGGCTGGGCCCGCCACAGAGAAGGCCCTTTCCCTGGGCGTCGCCCGCTGACAAAGTCTAGTGGACGGCACCCGGAGAAGTCCCTCTCTGTGGGAGCGAATCGGCCGGGAAGATGTATGGGGATGTCCCTTTACCTGACTTTTAGAGCCTAAAAGGTTTAGGAAGCTAGAAGAATTGCTATTGGAGGGACGGAGAATTCCAATTCTGATAGTGTTGTTGAATCTGCCTTGTTTGCTTGCTTGCTTATTAAATTTATATAACCCATCTCACAATTTGAGGCAACTCTGGGTCATGCTGTTGCAGAACAATGTAGGGAGGGCAGGGCCTTCTGTCCCAAATAATAAGAAGGAATGGTGTTATTGTGACATCGCTTTTATCACATTAACATAAATACACAACATCTGTGAATGGTGTTAGCTGCTGGTGTTGTGCAATGGTTGCATTACAAGATGTACATTTGGCACAACTGTTGTCATCTCCTCGGTCTTCCTTGTAGGTATGCCAAGCGTCTTCATAAGGTCATCCGGCGGTTGGTGCCCAATTGTGATGTCCGATTTCTGCTTTCGGAGAGCGGAAGTGGGAAGGGGGCGGCCATGGTCACCGCCGTGGCTTACAGGCTGCTGTCTCAGCGGAAGCAGATTAATGAGGTCCTGGCCCTTTTCAAATTAACCCGAGAGAATCTCATCGAGGTAAGAAACAAAATGAGGACAGAACTGGAGTACGGCCTGAAGAAAGCAACCCATTCAGCAGCCACTGTGAAAATGTTGCCAACGTTTGTTTGCGGCACTCCGGATGGCACAGGTACTTCCTCATTTCTTTCATAGTTGTGTAGGCTGCCCACTTTGGAGAGCTCAAGAGGATTTACAAAAATCTGAAAAGAAAAGCCATAAAACCAGGAGCATTTAATAAGTGATTAACTATCTTCTAGACAGCCTACTACATGCCAAGTGTGTCCATAAGGAGGGATGGGTGTTCAAAAAATGTCGGGGGAGGGATAGAAGTTATGAAAAATCTGATACACAGAGGCATGACACACTATAATGTCTGTATCTCTCTGCTCTAATAGTGGTAGGATTCAATTTTTTTTGCTACCTGTTCTGTGGGTGTGACTTGGTGGGTGTGGCTTGGTGGGCGTGGCAGGGGAAAGATACCGCAAAATCTCCATTCCCACTCCACTCCAGAGGAAGGATGCAGTAATATCTCCATTCCCTACCTTACTTGCAATCAGAAGGTTAGCAGTTCAGCAGTTCGAATCCCTTGCGCCGCGTAATGGGATGAACTCCCATTACCAGACTCAGCTTCTGCCAACCTAGCAGTTTGAAAGCACGTAAAAAATGCAAGTACAAAAATAGGAACCACTTTTGGTGGGAAGGTAATTGCGTTCTGTGCGCCGTTGGCATTTAGTCATGCCGGCCACATGACCACAAAGATGTCTTCGGACAGGGCTGGCTCTTCGGCTTTGAAACGGAGATGAGCACCGGAAACGACTAGCACGCATCTTTTCCTGCATATCTCAATATGAATTACCTACATCTGAATATAATTACTTGACAGCAAATTTGTCTAGAATTCAGTATGTCTACTTGCAGTCTTAGAAAAAAGGCCAGTCTGTAAGCTGGACAAGGAACATTGTAAGGAATTGATATGGATTTTTAGTAAATATTGATATATTTTTTTTGCAGAAAAGGGGAAATACTTAGCTCTTGATCTTGGAGGAACAAATTTCAGAGTTTTGCTTGTCAAAATCAGAAGTGGAAGAAACAAATCAGTTCGGATATACAATAAAATATTTGCAATTCCTTTGGAAATTATGCAAGGAACAGGAGAGGAGGTAAAAGTTAATTCTTAACTATTTATTCTGGGAACTTAAATTCTATTCCAGTCTAACAGGACTGTGAACAATTCTCCTTGCTGATCCACATGTGTTTAAAACCGTGGTATTAAATGCTCCCTTTAATTATTTTTCTTCTTCTTTCAGTTATTTGATCACATTGTCCAATGTATTGCGGACTTTTTGGAATACATGGGAATAAAAGGTGCCCGGCTCCCCCTTGGTTTTACTTTTTCTTTCCCCTGCCGACAAACAAGTATTGATAAGGTAAGAAGACTGGGATCTTCTACTTTGATTGGCTTCTACTCTTAATGTGGTTATAATCGGTGCTCAATGTTGCAGAAGATTATGCTTTTTAATAGATTTTGTGCTTCCATTCCTTGAGCCTCCGGAAGGATGAAAATGGCCTCCCCCAAACTCTGGAGGCCCTCTGGAGGTTGGAAACAGGCCTGTTTCTTGACTTCCAGAACTTCCGGAGACCCGTTTTCAGTGGTGGGTTACGACTGGTACACCCCCATACGGGCGTACCGGTGCCTGCCGGGAGCACCAAGTACCGTTCCGGTATGGTGCTCCGAAGGGCCCACCTGCATTCGTATTTGAGGTGTTCAGGGCTTCCGCGCACACGCACAGAGCATGCGGCGTCTGCACAACACTCCACCAAGTAGCTGAAGCGTTGCAGCTTATAAATGCACACACATTTATGTAGTGGACACCTGGCCCCATTGCACCGTACTGGTTGCAACAGGATCCAGAACCCACCACTGCCCATTTTTCACCCTTTCAGAGCCTCCGTGCAGGCCCTGCACTAACCTGGCATCCAAAATAGGCTCTGTGAAGACTCCTGGAAGGGGAGAGGCAGGGTGCGTGGGGTCAGCCAGTTCTTTCAACTACCGTTTCAGCAAACCAGATGTAAAATTAGCATCCGGTTCACCCGAATGGGTCCAAACAGGCTGAATCCCACCCCTGCTTAAATATCAACAGACCTCTCACATCCTGGATATAAATTGTTTCAACTTCTACCCTTAAAACGACGTTATAGAGCAGTGATGGCGAACCTTTTTTGCCTCGGGTGCCAAAAGCACGCGCTTGCACAATATTGCACGCACTTGGGTGCCCACCCCCATAATTTAATCCCCCCGTGCCATGCCTTCTGTGCATGCCTGCATGACACCTAGCCCTGCTGCCCCATGCATACACACACAACTTTCTTGGAGCCTGAGGAGGGTAAAACGCCCCCCTCCCAGAGGCCTTCCGGAGGCCAGAAACAGCCCATTTTCCAACTTCCGGTGGGCCCGGTAAGTCCATTTTTTGCTCTCTGGAGGCTTTCCTGAAGCCTCCAGAGGACAAAAAACTGCTGAAAATCAAGGGTAAAAATCAGCTGGCCAGCATGTGCATGCGTGCTGGAGCTGACAGGGCAACATCTCACGTGCCCTCAGAAATGGCTCTGCGTGCCACCTGTGGCACGCGTGCCATAGGTTCACCATCACAGTTATAGAGCAATGAACACCAGAACAACTAGACACAAGGACAGTTTTTCCTGCATGCCATCACTCTGCTAAAAACTGATTCCCACAACACTGTCAAACTATTTACTGTATTACTATTATTCTTTTCATCCTTCCTATTACTTACCTCTTCCCACTTATGACTATAATCATGTTGCTTGTAAGTTTATGATTCATATTGTTTTATTTAGTTTCCTAGTATGATTTTGATTGCTTATTTAGTATCCTATGACTATCACTAAGTGTTGTATCTTATGATTCTTGATGAATGTATTTTTATGTACACTGAGAGCTTATGCACTGAAGACAAATTCCTTGTGTGTCCAATCCCACTTGAAGAATTCTTTAAAAGATCTTGCGCACCAGCATTAGGAGAGACTGTGTAAAATCAATGCTCAGTGCACAAAAGTTACAGGCATTCTTGTTTGATTTTGATTTTTGTTTGGGTAAGGCATGCTGATGTGGGAACTGCTGATGCATGAAACATTGGTGTCTTTCTGACCCACCCAAGCACAGCATGGATATGTCCTGGGAATCTGCTTTGTCTCCCTATATTCTCAGAATACTGCCTTTGCCCATCCCCAAGCCTATACAGGTAGTCCCTGACTTATGACCATTCATTTAGCATCTATTTGAAGTTACAATAATGCTGGAAAAAAAATGGTCTGACTGTGCTCACAGTTAGGATAGTGTCCCTGGAGATATCTGACCGCATTTTGGGCACTTGGCAACCAACATGTTTAAATGCGAGATGCAGCATCCCGGGGTCACGTGATCATCATTTGCAACCTTCCAGCCAGGGGTGAAATCCAGCAGGTTCTGACAGGTTCTGGAGAACCGTAGCGGACATTTTGAGTCGTTTGGAGAACCGGCAAACGCCACCTCTGGCTGGCCCCAGAGTGGGATGGAAATGGAGATTCTGCAGTATCCTTCCCCTACCATGCCCACCAAGCCACACCACAGAACCGGTAGTAAAAAAAATTGAATTTCACCACCGCTTCCAGGGTGATTATGATTAGCAAAGTCAGGTGGGAAAGCCAGATTCACTTAACACCTGCAGCAAAAAGGGTGTGAAATTGGGCACAATTCACCTAATCACAGATTAGAAGTGTTTTAAGGTTTGCCAAGGTTGGGTGCCCCTGATTTAAACCTTCTTTGAAAATGTAATTTGCAATGAGTCTCTCCTAAAAATGGAAAGCCAGTTTTGAGTTTGGGTGATCCAACTCTTTTCTCTATCTTCAGTGGACACTTTTTAATTGTCCCTTTTGTTTCACTACTTTCACTTTCCAGGGAGCTCTTGTTGGGTGGACAAAAGGCTTCAAGGCAACCAACTGTGAAGGGGAGGATGTTGTCGACTTGCTAAGGGAAGCGATAAAACGGAGAAATGTAAGTATCCTGCATCTTTTGAGCTCAGTCCCTACCACTAGGATTGAGCAGAAGTCCTTGCTTACTGAGATTTTCCAACTGATTTGATTTCATTCAAAATTATTAACATAAGTGTAGAAATCAAGGGGTCTTTTGCCCTTGATTCAGGGGAAGCTCTTTTAGAATTTGCAGGGACCCAGAATTTCATGAAAGTTCATAAAAGTTGGACCGTAAGAAAGGCTGAGCGCCAAAGAATGGAGGCTTTTGAACTCTGGTGCTGGAGAAGACTCCTGTGAGGCCCTTGGACTGCAAGGTGATCAAACCGGTCAGTCCTAGAAGGGATCAACCCTTACTGCTCTTTAGAAGGCCAGATCCTGAAGATGAAACTCAAATACTTTGGCCACCTAATGAGAAGGAAGGACTCACTGGAGAACAGTCTAATGCTGGGAAGAATGGAGGGCAAAAGAAGAAAGGGACGGCAGAGAATGAGGTGGCTGGATGGAGTCACCGAAGCAGTCAGAGTGAGCTTAAATGGACTCCAGAGGATGGTAGAGGACAGGAAGTGCAGGAACATTGTCCATGGGGTCGCGATGGGTCAGACACGACTTCACAACTAACAACAACAGAATTTCACCCCAGTTCATTAAAACAGCCCATCTTTGACTAAGACCTTTGTAGAGTGAGAAAAATGAGATAGTTGCTTTAAGCAGTGGCTCCATTAAAATGACTGTGGGCTCATTTTTCAGCCATGGGTAGAAATCTGAAGAAAGATGGGAGGCTTTAATAAATAGATGCAGGATGACTCTGTGTGTGTGTGTGTGTGTGTGAGAGAGAGAGAGAGAGAGAGAGACAGACAGACAGACAGACAGACAGACAGACAGACAGACAGACAGACAAATTTAACAATCATACAATTAGGTTCTACCCATTTTTAACATGTGCTGTGATAAATACGAAAAAGGAATGGGGCTTTGCTTATGTGGCTGTGGTTGCCATCTTGACTTTTTTGACCTTGTCACTGTGAATTATCCTGAACAGGTGCTTCACTGATAGACGTACTGGTGTATGCACAGCAGCCACACATTATATTATTCCCTCAATTTTTTTCTTTTAAAAATAACTTCTTTAATCTGATTATAGTACATTATTCTGAAGAAAATGTAGTTGTGAGGTTCTGGCCAGAATGAACCTTTCAGCCCTGGATATGTTTATGGCAGTGATAGGTTACCAATTTTTTACTACCGGTTTGGGGGGGGCGGGGTGACGCTTCTGTGCATGAGTAGAAATGTCCAGATGAGCCCAAATGTCCAGACGGGCCCAAACATCCCAACTACTGGTTCGGCTGATCTGGGCTGAACCTGGAGCAACCCACCTCTGGTTTATGGGGAAAACAATGCCGCATAATTTAAAATAAATAAATATTAAGGTGGTGCTGCCCCCTGCTGGACATCTGTACATTTTTAAAAAAAAATTTAAATTTTTATTTCAATTTATATACCGCCCTTTTCACCAAAAAAGGGACTCAGGGCGGTGCACAGAAAAGTAAAACCCCACAATATACAAAATTTAAAAAACAATTAAACCAATATAACTGTGCTAAAATTGAATAAATAGTTAAAAACCCATAAATAACAAATTAAAATATTCCCTAGTCTATGTCAGGCCGGCTAGATGAAAGAAATGAGCTTTTACCATCCGACGGAAGAGTCGTAGGTCCGTGATGGTGCGGATATCGGGGGGAAGGTTGTTCCAGAGTGTCAGACCCGCCACAGAGAAGGCTCTTCCACTGGGGGTCGCCAGTCAGCATTGACCGGCTGACGGCACCCTGAGAAGGCCAACTCTGTGAGAGTGGACAGGTCGAAGGGAGGAATGTGGTAGGAGGCGGTCTCTCAAGTAACCAGGACCCGAGCCATGGAGCGCTTTGAAGACTTAAACTCATATTCACTGTCTTGCTTCGCAACAGAAATTTTCGGCTCAGTTGTAGTCATAACTTTGACTACCCATATGGAACACCCATGATTTAAATCGGTTTCTTATCGGTTCTAGCAACACATAGGTATTAGAGCAAATGGATGATCAACTGAAAGAACGATTCACTGTTAATGACTGCTGGGCATTTTTTTAAAATTTCTTCCAAACTTTTGCCCAAAAGGATAACAGAGAGTTGGCAGTAAAGAGACTAATATCTAACAGACTGCTGAGAACCCAGCCAACATAATCTAAACATGCAGATTTCCCTCTCATTATGCAAATGGATTTATACCAGTTTATTATGCAATGGATTGTTTTAAATAAAACAGTCCGTCTTCCTACTATTTCCTCCCAAAATCCAGATCTTTCAGGTAACAGGTTGCTCATTTTGCTTTATATCAGGGGTGTCAAACTCAAGGCCTGCAGGACTGATGCAGCCTGTGGGGTGCTTAGATCTGGCCCACAAGGCTGCCCTGGAAACGGCAAAGAACCAGCCCATGGTGTCTCTACCAGCAAAAACGGAACTTGGAAGGGCCACATGTGGCCCTCCTAGCAGGGGTGTGGGTGGATTCCACAGGTTTGGACCGGTTTGCCTGAACCCGTAGAAAATGCTACTCGTTTGGGCGAACTGGTAGTTCTGATGATCAGCTCTGCGACAATCAGCTATGCCGTGTGATTAGAAACCACAGGGCACATCTGATTGTCTCACAGTTGATGGTGCGGTAGCATTTTTCTACAATCAGCTGTGCGACAATCAGCTGTGCCACGCGATTTCTATTCGCTAGAAAGTAGGAAATCCTGCTACCTAGGGAATCTAAATCGTTTGGCACAGTGTTCTCCCTCCCTTGCTGTTTTACTTACCTTTGCAGACTCAGAAAAGGCTTCTTAATCCTCCTTTTTCAGCACTGCGCGGTAGCACCTGTGGTGCACATGCACACGAACCAAACCGATAACAGACTTCAGAGCATTTCACCCTTGCCTCCTAGGCTCCATATTCAGCCACAATGGCCTCTGCAGCCCTCTGCCAGTGAAAACGAACCTCGGGAGGGCCACCCGCAGCCCCCCCCCCCAGCTCCATTTTCTCCAGCAGAGGTTTGACCCTGAGGTCAAACTCAACCCTGATGCGGCACTCAATGTAATCGAGTTTGACACCCCTGCTTTATATGAACTAGTCTTGATATAGAACTGTGTTTTTCACATTTCGCAACTTTAAGATGAGTGGGTTTCAACTCCCAGAATTCCCCAGGCTGCTGGGAAATTGTGGAATTTGAAGCCCGCACACTGCAACATCCAGTGAAAAACACTGATGTAGAAGGTCTGAAGACGGGTTGAACTCCATTTTGGAGCCCATGGTAAGAAGAAGCCTGGAGCACTGTCCTTTTGCTCTATCGGAGTGAGTTGTGCATCTTTTTCACCCTTGCACCATCAAAACCCATTAGCCAAGAACAGAAGTAGGTTTCTGCCCATTCGCCCCAGATTGGGCGAACCGGTAGTGGTGGTGGTGAAAGGCTCCGCCCACTTGCCTGGATGCTTCTGTGCATGCGCAGAAGCGTCATGCAAGCGAACTAGTAGTAAAATAAATTGAAACCCACCACTGGCCAAGAGTGGAGAACTTAAGGCTGGAATGTGTACCTGCAGCTCACTTTGCAATTGTAACCAGTATGTGTTGAACTGAACTTGTTTTACCAACTTTTCAAGGACTGTTTCAATGTTATGCATACTTTTGTCTACCAGTTGCTAAAGTGAAATAAAGTAAAGCAGAAGAATGCAAGTGTCCAACCAGTGATTTAAATTATTCTTCAAATCAGATCATTCTTAGGTGAAGCTTTTTTTCCAAGTACATGTAACTCTAATGCCATGATGGCGAACCTATGGCACGGGTGCCACAGGTGGCATGCGAAGCCATTTCTGAGGGCACGCAAGGCATTAAATCCCCAACGATGCCGTAGCGGTGATGTGCCAGTGCCTGGAAGCCGTGCGGATCTGGATGGGAAGTAACGGACTCAGGCTCAACCCGCCCAAGACCGAGTGGCTGTGGTTTCTGGCTGCCCGATTCAACCAGCTCACTCCATCGCTGGCCATAGGGGGCGAATATCTTGCCCCTGTGGATGGGGCGCGCAATTTGGGTGTCCTCCTGGATGCCTGGCTGTCCATGGAAGATCAAGTGACAGCCGTGGCCAGGAGGGCGTTTTACCAGGTTTGCCTGGTCCGCCAATTGCGCCCCCTATTGGATCGGGACGCCCTTCGCACAGTCACTCATGCGCTCGTGACATCCCGACTGGACTATTGTAACTCTCTCTACATGGGCCTCCCCTTGAGGTGCACCCGGAGACTTCAGCTAGTCCAGAATGCAGCCGCGCGAGCAATTATGGGAACCTCAAAGGTTTACCCATGTAACACCGCTCTTGCGCGAGCTGCACTGGCTGCTTGTCGTCTTCCGGGTGCGCTTCAAGGTGTTAGTCATCATCTTTAAAGCGCTCCATGGCTCGGGACCTAGCTATCTGCGGGATCGGATCCTGCCTCATACATCCTCACGGCCGATTCGCTCCCACAGAGAGGGACTTCTCCGGGTGCCGTCCACTAGACTTTGTCAGCGGGCGACGCCCAGGGGAAGGGCTCTCTCTGTGGCAGGCCCAGCCCTCTGGAACGACCTGCCCCCCGACATTAGAACGACCACGGACCTCCGCTCCTTCCGTCTAAAATTAAAAACACATCTTTTCTGTCTGGCCGGCCTAGGATAGTCTCTCTGTCTATGGGGTATTATATTTAATTGGGAATATTATTTTAGTTTAACTTAGTTTTAATGGGGATTTTTAGCACAGGTATAGGTTTAATTTGTTTTTAAATGTTTGTATATTTGCTGTTTTTTATTCTTCCTGTGCACCGCCCCGAGTCCCTATGGGGAGAGGGAGCGGTCGACAAGTATTAAATATTATTATTATTATTATTATTATTATTATTATTATTATTATTATTATTATTATTATTATTGCCCTGTCAGCTCCAGTGCACATGAGCGTGCTGGCCAGCTGATTTTCGGCCTTGATTTTCAGCCATTTTTTGCCCTCCTGAAGCCTCCAGAGGGAGAAAAATGGCTCAACGGGCAACCTGGAAGTCCATTTCTGAACTTCTAGTTTGTGTGTTGGGCCTTTTTACGCCCTCCCCAGGCTCCTAGAAAGCTTCTGGAGCCTTGGGAGGGCAAAAAATGGACCTTCCGGGCCCACCGGAAGTCAGAAAACGGGCTGTTTCCAGCCTCTGGGGGAGGCCATTTTTGCCCTCCCCAGGCTCCAAAAAAGCCATGTGTACATGCGCTAGACAGCAGGGGGTGGCACACATGTATTCTCAGGGGGCACGGCATGGGAGGCATTAAAGTATGGGGGTGGGCACCCGAGTGTGCACAATAGCGCGAGTGTGTGTGCGTTAGGCACCGAGGCGAAAAAGGTTCGCCATCACTGCCCTAATGTATGTTGTATTACAACACTGGCTGCCCCTCACTCAATTTCTCTTGCAGGAATTCGATTTGGATATCGTAGCGGTGGTAAATGACACTGTGGGGACAATGATGACGTGTGGTTACGAAGATCCATATTGTGAGATTGGGCTCATTGCAGGTAAAACGAGAGAAATATACAGCAGACAATAACCCAGTCTTTTGTACTGTGTTTTAATATTCCTGAGCAGTAGGAAAGTACAGGAGATAATGCTAATTTTCACTGATAGCCTGCAAAAGAAAACAGTACACAGATGTTGATTTGGCTTGGTGAGAATTGCACTTTTCGTTTTTCCTTCATAAACGTAACACACATCTAAAAAAATTTACACAACGGAATTCATGGCTTTCTGTCTAGATGGTCTCTGGTGATGAGCTGAAAGGCAGAAAAGGAAACAGTATGTCTCCTCCCTTGATTGGGGCCTTAACAGGGTGTTGTGGAAACAATTATATATAACTATCCTCCTGTCTCAGCTTACAAGAACAGAACCTAGGTGGCTTAATGGCAAGGGTCTCGCCTGGCATGTAATACAGCCCTGGTTTGAATCCCAGTAAGGGTATGGCTAGCTGATGAGAGCTAATAAGCTCGAAATAGATCAATACTAGTCTCTCTAACTTATTTATTGATCAGCTCAAAAACGTCACATACACACACACACACACACATATATATATAAATTTACATTTGATTTAAATACTGGGAAATTCTGGGAGCTGAAGTCCATACATCATAAACCAGGGGTCACCAATGTTTTGAACCTCAGGGACCACTAAATTCATAATTTTAAATCCTGTGGATCACTAATATTATATTTATACATTTATATATTTATTAAATTTATATACCGCACCTTCTCCCTACTGGGATTCAGGGCGGTGTACAGGCAGGTAAAAATCGATAATATAAAACATAAAATACATTAAAAATACATTAAATAGTTGGCCTGTCCTAAAACCCCTACTAAAACTCCTGCTAAAACAAATTAAAAATTACGCCAGGCCGACCGCACGAAATAAATAGGTCTTCAAGGCCCGACGGAAAATGTGTAGGTCAGTGATCGTCCGTAGGTCAGGGGGTAGGTCATTCCAGAGGGCAGGGGCTGCCACAGAGAAGGCTCTCCCCCTGGGGGTCGCCAGCCGACATTGTTTAGCCGACGGCACCCCGAGGAGGCCCTCTCTGTGGGAGCGAACTGGTCGGTGGGAGGTATTTGGTAGCAGGAGGCGGTCTTGAAGATAACCAGGTCCCTTGCAATGTGATCTGCCTAATGACTTGCTGGGTGGGCGTGACTAGATGGTCATGTGACTGGGCCGGCATAGCCAACTTGATGTCACTCACATTGAGTGGCGTCTCGCCAGCCTCTACTTGCCCCTCCCCTCCCAGCCACTCCTTGCCAGCCCGCCCGGGCTCCTCAGGGCCCCAACAGGAAGCAGTTGTTGGAGCTCAGCAGCCACCACGAGAAAGAGTTGGCAAAACAGCTCAGTTCAAATTGGATCTGACCGAGAAGGCGGCTCAGTAGAAGCACTTTACTGAGGACTACGAGCATAGGCTTTGCAAGCAGAGGGAAGACCTGCGGGAGTGCCAGGCCAGGTACCAATGCTTGGAGGCTCAGCAGGCTGAGATGGTCAGCCAGTTCCAGGCCATGAGGCAGTCCCACTGGAATGAGGCCTTCCAGCTCTTTGCCACCAATGGCACTTCCCTCTAGCCTTCGCCCAAAGCCCTCTTCTGGGAGGCCGAAGCAGACCCTAAGTTGGAATTTCTCCCCTCCATCCGACTCACACAAAATGTCTCCAAAGTGGGAGACTCTCTGCAGCAACCCAAACGTCCATTGCACGTATCCGTCTCAGGGGCCATCCAACGACCCCTGATTTATTGCAATATAAAAAAAAATGCAAATAAATTTTCTGTGGACCACCACAAATTTCTTGCAGACCACCGGTGGTCCAGGGACTACCAGTTACTTAAAGTAAACAGTGTTGAGAAATTCTGTATTAGGATTTTCTGATCTTGCTGCTGCCACCTTGAGGTTGTCTGGATTTTTTCAGCCCAATTTTGTGGCCTGGCTCTTTCTATAGTAACCATTAGAACTGCTACTATTTTGTGTTCTGCATGTTGTAGATTGAGGGAGAGAGCAAAAGCCATTTGAGGACCTCAACACTGCAGCTATGGTTTTTCCATCTCCTACATTTGAACTTCCTTGGAGAAAAAACCTTTTTGCTGTTTTAAAGTCCCGCTTCCTTTCTCTCTTTCAGGGACAGGCAGTAACGTGTGCTATATGGAAGAAATGAAACACATAGAAATCATAGAAGGAGATGAAGACAAAATGTGCATCAACACAGAATGGGGAGGATTTGGTGATAATGGCTGCATTGATCGTTTCAGGACAAGATATGATCAAGAGGTGGACTCGGGGTCTCTGAATCCTGGGAAGCAAAAGTAAGGGTAGATGTTGTGGCACTACTCCAAACGTTTCAGCCAAGATTATGGGGTTTCTCTGGAATCAGGGGTGAAATCCTCCTGGTTAAGCCCAGTTCGGCTGAACCGGCAGGGACAAGTGGCATCTGTTCTCCAAACTGGTGTTATATTATATTTTATATTAATTCAATTTATACCCCGCCCTTCTCCAAGCGGACTCAGGGCGGCGCACAGGGAAATTAAAAATACATACAAAACATCATATAAAAATTTAAAAAACTAATTCAATGGATCCTGTGCTAAAACCAGATTAAAATCCCCAAATTTAAAAACTATCTAAAAGTCAGTTTAGGGGGCTACGCTAGGCCGGCTAGATGGAACAAATGTGTCTTTAGACACTTGCGGAAGAGGCGGAGGTCAGAGATGGTGCGAAGTTCAGGGGGTAAGTCGTTCCAAAGGGCTGGACCTGCCACAGAGAAGGCTCTTCCCCTGGGTGTCGCCAGTTGGCATTGTCCGGCCGACGGCACCCTGAGGAGGCCCTCTCTGTGGGAGCGTATTGGTCTGAGGGATGTATGGGGCAGGAGGCGGTCTCGCATATAACTAGGCCCCGAGCCATGGAGCGCTTTGAAGATGGTCATCAAAACCTTGAAGCGCACCCGAAAGACCACAGGAAGCCAGTGCAGCTCGCGCAGGATTGGTGTTATGTGGGAGTGTCTAGGCGCTCCTGTAATCACCCGCGCGGCTGCATTCTGGACTAACTGCAGCTTTCGAGTGCACCTCAAGGGAAGCCCCATGTAGAGACCATTACAGTAGTCGTCGAGAGGTCACGAGGGCTTGAGTGACTGTGCGCAGGGCAGCCCGGTCCAGTAAGGGGCGCAATTGGCGCATCAGGCGTACCTGATGGAAAGCCCCCCTAGCCACGGCCGCCACATGGTCCTCCATGGACAGCCGGGAATCCAGGAGGACACCCAAATTGCGTGCCCTCTCCACGGGGGCAGGTGTTTCGCCCCCAATGGCCAGAGTTGGAATAATCTGGCTGAACCGGGGTGCCGGAAGCCCCAGCCACTCAGTATTGGACGGGTTGAGCCTGAGTTACTACCCATCCAGATCCGTACGGCCTCCAAACATCGGGACATGACCTCGACGGCATCGTTGGGGTGGTCTGGGGTGGATATGTACAACTGAGTATCATCAGCGTACAGATGATATCCCACCCCAAAACCACGGATGATCTCGCCCAGCGGCTTCATGTATGTGTTGAACAGTAGGGGTGAGAGGACCGACCCCTGAGGTACCCCACATACGAGGGGCCTCGAGGCCAACCTCTGCCCCCCCTGCCAACACATATTGCGACCGACCAGAGAGGTAGGACGAGAACCACCGCAGAACGGTGCCTCCCAGCCCCAACCCCCCCAGTCGGCGCAATAGGATACCATGGTCGATGGTATCAAAAGCCGCTGAGAGGTCTAATAGGACTAGGATAGAGGAAAATCCTCTATCCCGCGCCCTCCAGAGATCATCAACCAATGTGACCAATGCCGTCTCGGTGCTGTGCCCGGGTCGGAAGCCGGACTGGCGCGGGTCTAGATAATCAACTTCCTCCAAGTGTTGATTATCTAGACCCTCAGTTTGCTTGAGAGGAGTCCTTTGGTTGTTCTGAAATGTTTTCAATTCTATACCGGAGAAAACAAGATTAGAGAAACTTTTATTACTCCCCATTTGTGCATAGCAATATGGAGAACCTGCTTGGTGTTGTTCAAATCCAAATGTTACTTTTTTCCCCTGTTGGTGTTTAATAGATATGAGAAAATGACCAGTGGGATGTATTTGGGTGAAATAGTGAGACAGATCTTGATAGACCTGACCAAGAGAGGACTTCTGTTCAGAGGCCAGATTTCAGAATCACTGAGAAGAAGAGGAATATTTGAAACAAAATACTTGTCTCAGATTGAAAGGTACGAGTTGTGTTGTACAAACAACATTTTCCCTCTTGTCTTCTGGTTCTCGACCTCATATGAGAGAAGAAACAGCTGAATGGGATTCATGATTTATTTATATGTTTTTCTTATATAAAAGCTAAAAGATTCAATTATGAGAGCCAGCTTGGTCTTCTCAGGCACAAAGAATCGTGATCACACATTAAGTTCCAGTTAAACTGATTTCTTGCTCATATCTATGCACAAGAATCTAGTCAACGAACAGTCAGCACTAAATTGGCACTAGATAAGAGGGAATGGAGTGACATTCAGTAGGTTCTGACAGGTTCTGGAGAACCAGTAGTGGAAACTTTGAGTAGTTCAGAGAACCGGCAAATAGCTTTTCTGGCTGGCCCCAGAATGGGGTGGGAATGGAGATTTTGCAGTATCCTTCCCCTGCCACACCCACCAAGCCACTTCCACAGAACTGGTAGTAAAAAAAAAATGAATTTCACCACTGGGATGGACTTAGGCCTCTTGTGGGAATGTAACAACTCCTGGCTGATTCCTCTCTTGACTCCACCCCAGTCTTTGCTTGTCCTTCTCCTACAGGTCTAGTGGTTAAGCTTTTGGGGGAGGAAGAGGAAAATATGAATTATAGTCCTATCTTAAGTATAGAAGTCTATGGGGTGACTTTGGACAAGTCACTTTCTTAGCCATAGGAAGAATACTGTGGTTTATGATGTAATACATGAGCATTTCCAGGCGCTTTCTTTGATTTCTCTCTCTCTCCCCCTAATCCATCTATCATCTATGTAATATATTGGGAGACAGACAGACAGACAGACAAACAGACAGATAAACAGACAGATAAACAGACAGACAGAGAGACTGTTCTGCAAAGAAGTTTAAATTAGCCCTCCAGGTTTTGCTAATTTTCAGTTCCTGATCATCTTCATCA
The DNA here is from genome assembly GCA_039707465.1 of Rhabdophis nuchalis. Classification (NCBI taxonomy): domain Eukaryota; kingdom Metazoa; phylum Chordata; class Lepidosauria; order Squamata; family Natricidae; genus Rhabdophis; species Rhabdophis nuchalis. The sequence goes on along the minus strand of CM077645.1, from coordinate 92,076,413 downwards.
TCTTTTATCATCACCATACTCTCTGTGCCCCAGGAATATCTGTTTTTTTTCTGCTGGTGATAGCAATGTCATCTTAAACATTTCAAAAATTATTTTGGGTTGTATTTCAGGGTGTTGTGACATTAAGGTTAGAGTAGCATGTAGTATTCAGACAAAGTTCATTCTTAACTCATGGAGAACATCTGTCTATGCGATTGCTAGGTGTCAAAAATGACTTGATGGCACATAATTAATCATTCTAAATCCAGTTTAAAAAGGAACCATAGTCATAAGTGGGGGAGATTATAATGCCAAAGAACCAACATATCAGCAAGATACTTCTTAAAAACCAGAAATGCAGCTCCCCAGTTCTTTCTAAGAAGCACCATCGAGTAATCAAAAGTGTTTGTTCCATTTTGGCTGAGACAGCGATCGCCTCGCCCTGCTTCAAGTGAGAAGAATTCTGCAACAACTCGGGCTGGATGGGACTTGTGATGACAGCATCATTGTGAAAGAAGTGTGTGGCTGTGTTTCCAAAAGAGCTGCCCAGCTCTGCGGAGCCGGATTGGCTGCTGTTGTTGAGAAGATACGTGACAACAGGAAACTTGAGCACCTCAAAACTACCATCGGAGTGGATGGTACCTTATACAAGCTACACCCACAGTGAGTATCTCTTTCAGCATCTCTTTGGTTGTACGGATTTGTTTTTTTGAGGGTTGCTGTTAGTTGCGAAGTCGTGTCTGACCAATCGTGTCTCCCTGGACGTTTCTCAGGCCTTCCTGTCCTCTACCATCCTCTGGAGTCCATTTAAGCTCACGCTGACTGATTCAGTGATTCCAGCCAGCCATCTCATTCTCTGCCATCCCCTTCTTCTTTTGCCCTCCATCTTTCCCAGCATTAGGCTCTTCTCCAGTGACTCCTTCCTTCTCATTAGGTGGTCAAAATATTTGGGTTTCATCTTCAGAATCAGGCCTTCTAAAGAGCAGTCAGGGTTGATCTCCTCTAGGACTGACTGGTTGGATCACCTTGCAGTCCAAGGGACTCACAGGAGTCTTCTCCAGCACCAGAGTTCAAAGGCCTCCATTCTTTGGCGCTCAGCCTTTCTTATGGTCCAATCCTCACAGCCATCCATTGCAACTGGGAAAACCATGAGGATAGCAAAGGACTAATGAAATATTCTGCCTAAGTGGATAGGAATAAAAAAGGACCTTTTCATGCTGCAACTCTGAATTGATTGCACATTTTTGCATTAAGATGAGAATAACATTTTTGTGGCATTCATGTAGAACTTGAAAGGAAATAAGTGAGATGTCCTTTTCTTTCCAAGTGTTCTCCATTCCCATCCCCCTTCATGCCTCCCTATTTACAGGTAGTCCTCGACTTACCATAGTTGTTAAATAAATCACTGAAGTTGTTGTTAGCAACATGGTTGTTAAGTGAATCCGGCTTTTCCATTGACTCTGCTTGTCAGAAGGTCGCAAAAGGAGATCACATGACCCCGCGACTCTGCAATCGTCATAAATATGAATCAGTTGTCAGTTTGAATTTGGATCACGTGACCATGAGGAATGCTGCAATGATCATCAGTATGAAAAATCACTTTTTTCAGTGCCATTGAACGGTCACTAAATCAACTGTTTGGAGTCAAAGATTACCTGTATTTATACCAGCTATTGGAAGAAATATCCATCTGGTTCAGTTCCAAGCCTGGAGAAAGGTATTGGAGACAAAATGGAGGCTGGAGGCTGATAGGAAAGAGGGCCCATCTACTGATGAAGCAGAAGCGCAAGGGTGGTTCTGGGCAGTGTGTGTGTGAAGGTATTTATACTTTCTCTTGGACTTTGCACTTGAGCTTCCTGTTCCTGCGCAAGAACTTGTATTCTATTGACTGTTGTCAGACTCCCATGGGGCCATGTGAGGCCATGTTTGTCTGAGCTCCCAGGTTTGCTTGAAGCTTGGAGGGTGATGATGTAATGAAGAGCCTTATGTTCTGAAAGGGTATTGGGCAATTCTTATTGTGTCTTAATGGCTTTGTCCTGGTTTGGATCCTGAATGAAGTCTAATCCCATCACCCTGAGGCTAAAGGTCTTTCATCTTGCAGATAGGATGGCCCAGCCTTTCTTAATGGGCACCAAATATCTGCTGGCAGCAGGGAGCTGGGGCTGAGTTTCTGTCTCCCTTAAGATTTCTCTTTCTCTTTTAGGGGAAATATAATATTCTGCCTTTTTAAATATTTCTCAAAATATTTCATTCTTCTAGGAGGGGTGACTTCCCTCACTAGTGATCCCCACTGGTACTTAATCACAGCCCAAGAGGTTTTTTGTTCTGCCATCATAACACAGCCTTCATTTTGACTGCAGTCTGTGAGGGCGGCAGACCTCGGTTGCCTTTAATTGTGCTGGTCTTGAAGAAGACCGTCTAATCAGCATCATCTCTCCAGTTCAAGAAACGGACATCCTTGTTCAGGGATCACCAACCTTTCAGACCTCAGGGACCACTAAGTTCATAATTTTAAATCCCACAGACCCCTAATATGATCTGCCTAATGACCGGATGGGTGGGTGTGGCTAGATGGCCATGTGACTGGGTGGGCGTAGCCAACTCAATGTCACTCATGTCAAGGGGGGCCTCGCCAGTGTCTACTTGCCCCTCCTCTCCCAGCCACTCCTCGCTTGCCAGCCCAAGCTCCTTAGAACCCCAACAGGAAGCAGTTGTTGGAGATAAACAGCCACCACAAGAAAGAATTGGCAAAACAGCTAACAGTTCAAATTGGATCTGACCGAGAAGGAGGCTGAGTAGAAGCTCCTCACTGAAGACTACGAGCATAGGTTTTCCAAGCAGAGGGAAGACTTGCAGGAGTGCAAGGCCAGGTACTGGCGCCTGGAGGCTTAGTGGGTTGAGATGGTCAGCCAGTTCCAGGCCATGAGGCAATCCCACTGGAAGAAGGCCCTCCAGTTCTTTGCCACCAGCGACGCTTCCTTCCAGCCTTCGCCCAAAGCCCTCCACCAGGAGACTGAAGCTGGAATTGGAAGTTGGAATTTCTCCTCCTTCTGACCCACACAAAAAGACCCCGAAAGGGGAGACTCTCTGCAGCGACACAAACGTTCATTGTATATATCCAGCCCAGGGGGCGTAGTTTGACGACTCCAGATTTAGTGCAATATAAAAAATGCAAATAATTTTTCTGCAGACCATCAAAATGGTCGCTGGCTACGAGCGATCGCTTGCCCCAACCCCCTGTGCTCCACTCGTGGGCTAGGCGGTCAGGGATTACAGAGCCGAGGCCCTAGGTTGATGTTCTGCAACGCCAGGTCCGTGGTGAACAAAGCCCCCCTCATAAATGACCTTGTGTCAGAGGGGGACCCGGACCTGGTGGGGATTACGGAGACCTGGTTGGGCCCCGAGGGGGGTCTACCCCTCGTAGTAATGTGCCCACCAGGTTACCGTGCATTTCATCAACTTAGGGCCCTAGGCAGGGGTGGGGGGGTGGCGGTTGTCGTTAAGGAAAGTCTGGAGCCGAAGGAGACCACTGTGCCTCAGACGACCGGCTGTTAGTCCCTCTTCGTGAAGTGGGGCCTAGGGAGGCAGTTGGGCTTGCTGGTTGTATACCTGGCTCCCCGCTATGTAACAGCAGCCCTGCCCGAGCTACTCGAGGTGATCGCCGCGATGGTGGTGGAGACCCCCAGACTCATGGTCATGGGGGACTTTAACCTGCCATCGGCGGGCGAAACATCCGAGGCAGCTCGGGAGTTCATGGCTTCCATGACGGCCATGGACCTGACCCAAGTAGTTCAGGGCCCCACTCACGAGGGAGGACACACGCTGGATCTGATTTTTGTCTCTGGACACTGGATTAGTGATCTTGGAACAGGGGATTTAGCCATCTTACCCTTGTCATGGACAGATCACTCTCTCCTTCGGATAGACTTTCCAACCGTCACACCCCACCGCGGGGAGGCGGAACCGGAGACATCGAGTTGGTTCCGCCCCAGGTGCCTGATGGACCCGGAAAGGTTCCAGAGGGAGCTTGGGCCAGTACCTGTGTCCCTGTCCCACGGCTCGACTGAGGATCTAGTGGCCGCATGGTATAGTGCGGCCACGGGGGCCTTGGACCGAGTCGCGCCCTTGCGGCCTCTCATGCGGCGTCGAGTCACCCAGGCTCCTTGGTTTACCGAGGAGCTTCAGGAGATGAAACGCCGCAAGAGATGCCTAGAGAGTAGGTGGAGATCTTCTCGATCCGAATCTGACCGAACACTAGTGAGAGACCATATTAGGACTTACTTAGTGGCGCTAAGAGTGGCCAAACGTGAGTATTGTGCCACCCTTATCGCATCCGCGGAAAACCGCCCTGTCGCCCTGTTTGGGGTGACCCGCTCCCTCTTGCATTTGAGGCCGCGGGAAGCCCCTCTGCAGGGTCGAGCAGAGGAATTTGGAGTTTTTCTGCAGGACAAAATCACTCAGATTCGGAACGAGCTGCCCTCCACTACTGGTCCGGTCGAGGTGTCCGGTGCTGGTCTTGAGATAACACCTTGGGAGGAGTTCGACCTTGTTACTATCGAGGATATGGACAGGTTGCGGAGGAACCTTAGAGCCACCACATGTTTATTGGACCCGTGCCCCTCCTGGCTTGTACTGGCATCCTGGGAGGTGACACGAGGCTGGCTCCAGGGTATTGTGAATTCATCTCTGAGTGAGGGGTCCTTGCCTACCGTCTTGAAAGAGGCGGTGGTGAGGCCCCTTCTCAAGAAGCCATCCCTGGACCCAGCTTTATTAGAGAACTATCGTCCCGTCTCCAACCTTCACTTTTTAGTGAAGGTTGTCGAGAGTGTGGTGGCTCAACAGTTTCCCCGACATCTGGAGGAAGTTGATTATCTAGACCCGTGCCAGTCTGGCTTCCGGCCCGGTCACAGCACTGAGACGGCATTGGTCGCGTTGGTGGATGATCTCTGGAGGGCACAGGATAGAGGTTGTTCCTCTATCCTTGTCCTATTAGATCTCTCAGCGGCTTTTGATACCATCGACCATGGTATCTTATTGCACCGATTGGGGGGGTTGGGGCTGAGAGGCACCGTTTTACGGTGGTTCTCGTCCTACCTCTCTGGTCGGTCGCAATGGGTGTTGGCAGGAGGGCAGAGGTCGTCCCCGAGGCCCTTTACATGTGGGGTTCCTCAGGGGTCGGTCCTCTCGCCACTCCTGTTTAACACCTATATGAAGCCGCTGGGTGAGATCATCCGTGGTTTTGGGGTGGAATACCATCTGTACGCTGATGACACTCAGTTGTACATATCCACCCCAAACCACCCCAACGATGCCGTTGAGGTGCTGTCCCGGTGTCTGGAGGCCGTACGGATCTGGATGGGTAGTAACAAACTCAAGCTCAACCCGTCCAAGACCGAGTGACTGTGGTTTCCGGCACCCAGGTTCAGCCAGATAAGTCCAACACTGGCCATTGGGGGCGAACAACTGGCCCCCGTGGAGAAGGTGCGCAACTTGGGCCTCCTCCTGGATTCCCGGCTGTCCATGGAGGACCATGTGGCGGCCGTGGCCAGGGGGGCGTTCTATCAGGTACGCCTGATACGCCAGTTGCGCCCCTTACTGGACCGGGGAGCCCTTCGCACAGTCACTCAAGCGCTTGTGACGTCCCAGCTGGATGACTGTAATGCTCTCTACATGGGGCTCCCCTTGAGGTGCACTCGAAGGCTACAGTTAGTACAGAATGCGGCCGCGCGGGTGATTATGGGTGCCTCAAGGCAAACCCACGTAACACCTCTCCTGCGCGAGCTGCACTGGCTGCCTGTGGCCTTTCGAGTGCGCTTCAAGGTATTGACGACCATCTTTAAATTGCTCCATGGCTCGGGGCCTAGCTATATACGAGACCGCCTCCTGCCCCATACATCCCTTCGTCCGCTCCGCTCCCACAGAGAGAGTCTTCTTCGGGTGCCGTCGGCGGGGCAATGCCGGTTGGCGACACTCAGGGGAAGGGCCTTCTCTGTGGTGGGCCCGGCCCTCTGGAACGACCTACCCCCCGACCTTCGCACTATCTCGGACCTCCGCCTCTTCCGCCAACGTCTTAAGACGTATCTATTCCAACAAGCCGGCCTAGGATAGCCCCCCGTTTCTGACTTTTTAAGAAAAATTTATAATCTGGTAAGGGTTTTAACATTGGGTTTTAGCACGGGTTTATTAATTTAATACATTTTAATTGATATTTATTGTATTTTGTGTCTTTTAAATAATGCCTGTGCACTGCCCTGGGTCCTAACAAGGAGAAGGGCGGGGTATAAATTTAATAAAATAAAATAAATAAATAAAAATTTTTTGTGCCGTCCACCAGTGGTCCATGGGCCACCAGTTGGTGATCGTTGTTCTAGAGCGGTGTTTCTCAGCTTCAAAATGTGGGGATCTCAACTCCTAGTATTCCCCAGCCAGCTTAATGGCTGAGAGGGATTCTGGGAATTAAAGTTGACACATCTTTAAACTGCTGAGGTTGAGAAATACTCCCATAGAGATTGTAGGAATACCACTTTATTATTATAGTAGAACAGCAGTATATTATAATATAATGACAGAATCAGGCACATTCCTTCCAGCTCCAAATTCCTTTTCCCTTTCAAATTCAGATTGTTGCATAGTTTCAATACAGAGGTCAGTCTTTCTCCTGCCAACTGCCTGGAAAGCATAATTTCTAAATCACTTATGTACTTTTTTATGAATGGAAAATTTCATAAATAGGTACTCCATCAAAGCCATTAAATGGAAGTCTTCTGTTATGCCAAAGGGGGTGTAAGAATTCTTCCATGTTAAAGAAATGCAATATCACTTTCATTGTTAGAAGGCTATCATGAATATTTTATAGGTGCTCTACTTCACTAATGCACCTGAAAATAGCCTTAAGAAATTTCCTAGCATCACTTAATCAGCTCAATCATTTATTTATCAAGCTTACTATTTTTTGAAGTTTTTAATGTTGGAGCTTGGGAGCCTATTTTTGTTGGCAGGCACCAGTGACATGAATGACGTCACATCACATGCGCCCCAACATGAGTGACGTCAAGCTGGCCACGCCCACCCCGGCCCAAGGACAAACACAACCTTGATGCGGCTTTCAATGAAATCAAGTTTGACACCCCTGTTGTAGAAGACCAGAAAGGAACAAGGAGAGGGAGATGGACACTGTGATCAATAACCTTCTAAACAAGGACTGACAGAGCAAGAGCTAAAGGAGAAGATTTAAAGGAATCCTTGGGTAGACCTCACCTCCTCTTTGTATTTGTTAGCAGCGGAACAGCGTAGAAGCAGGCCATCTAATGTTACATCTGCAACAGGCTTAAATCCTTTGCTCTTACAAAGGACAAACATGGAGACCTCACTTAACAACTGTATCAGGCCTGCAGCCACATTTTCCAGTGGATCTCAGGCCTGCCACGCTTTCTATTATTCTACTATGCATTTTCTATTGTGGGAAAATGGGAGGGGGGATTGTACAGAGTTAGAGATATGTAGCGATAACAAAATTCTTTCTAGAAAGCCAAAGTGTCTTTGCACTTCTGCGCCTGACTGGAACTGGATTGGTGGAAGCTGCCAGCATGGCAATGGGAGATTGGACATGTGATGGATTTGTGGGTGTGGGAGCAAGATCTTGAACTTTCAACTGGGTGGGAAAACCGGGAAACCTTCAGATTCGGGTTTTCCCAGATGTGCCAACATGGCTCTCTTAATAAATTGGAACTTTGAGGAATACTTGGACTCTGATTTACTTTTGGATGCTATTTGGAATCCTGACAGGCTGCCCTATTTAGCAACTGTGTAAAACTACAAGGGCACTGACAACCTAACATTGCGACCAGTCCATGTGCTTACAAACCATTGCCGTGTCCCTGTGATCAGGTGATCAAGATTCTGGTGCTTGGCAACCATTGGATGGCCACTTGATTCCCATATCTGAGCTTCACAGCCAACTTTTGGCAGAGTCAGTGAAGAAGAAATAGCAATCCATGGTCATGAGACGTTTCACTTAATGATTGCAAGTGATTCACTTAACCACAGTGGAAGTGAGGTTGTAAACCTAGCATAGTCGCAGGATCTCTTGGTTATCAACTATGTCAGCCTCAGAATTACCAGCCCTAAATGTGGTCATTAAATGATTGCCTGTGTAATACATACTGTATAATATTCTAATTATAATTGATGTGAGAGCAAAGTTTGCCCTCTTAACTTGGGCACACACTGAAAAATTTTGCCCTCACTGGACTGAGAGCATTCAGAGTATCCTCTTCACTCTGTGTCCCACTCTCTCCCGTCTTTGCAACGTAAACCATTTCTTACCTTTGCAAAACATCGTGTATGTCAAAATTTGCTTGTGTTTCTTCTTTTTCTGTTTAGCTTTTCTAGGATCCTGCAAGAAACGGTGAAGGAGCTGGCACCACAATGTGATGTAACTTTTATGCTGTCTGAAGACGGAAGTGGGAAAGGAGCAGCCTTAATTACAGCGGTGGCTAAACGGATGCACCACATTGCTGAAAATTAAATGGATCTCCCAGACCTGAGTGGGCAAGAAGGATCAACTGTAAAAATTCCTACATACACAGTTGTGGCACTGATCAAGCCAAAAGATTCAATTTTTTGCAGAATGGACGGTCAGAATGGACATAGGATACAAGCCGTCATATCAAAACGGATAGAGATTTTGCCTTATCTGGACACTGGGTCCTAGGTTGCCTGATATACATATTCGTATTTCTTCCTTGTGCCTAACACAGTTCAAAATATTAAATGGCCAAGTTCCCTAGGTTTGTTTTAAAGAAATCCGTTTCTTTTGAGTGTATTTATACAATCCCTGCTCTATGTCCTAATGTAGTAATTCCTTGTTAATTTTAAAATAATCATTTGTATTACATAAATACTTATTGGAGAGTAGGTATAATATACCATAGCTATGTATTGGGAGCTGGTGCTGTTTACCTGTTGCAGTATTTTTTGTCCTGACAGAATATGAAGGTTGGAATCCTCCTCAGAGATCACCTAGACCTGTGATGGCGAACCTATCGCATGCGTGCCACAGGTGTTATGTGGAGCTCTCTCTGTGGGCACGCATGTAGCCGCCAGCTGCTCTTCTGGTTTCTGGTGGGGCCAGCTGGTCTTCGCAGGCACTGGAGCACTGGAAACAGCCCGAAAAACGCCCAAAAAACAGGCCATTTTTTGAGCCATTTTTCAGTCCGTTTTCAGGTGGGTGCCTGAGCGCCTGGAAACAGCCCCCAAAATGCCCCCAAATGTCCTGAAAATGGGCAGACAAACAGGCATGTGCAGGCCGACCAGCTGGTCTTCAGGTTTTCAGTGCTTCGGCATGCTCAAAGACCAGCTGGCTGGCGTGCATGTGTGTACCAGAAACCCAACGACCAACTGGCCGGTGCGCGCACGTACACCGGCCACCTGGTCATTGGGTTTCTGGTCCTCTGGCACGTACACATGTGTTCTGGTTTGGGTGCTCGGTGTGGAAAAGGTTTGCCATCACTGACCTAGTCAATCCCACTACCCAGTGGAGGAATCCACCATTACAGCATCTCCAACGGATACCCACCCAAGCAAGCAAAAAGGCTAATGTATCAATTGTAATAAATTAATGTTTCCCCTCATAAAAGTTGTCTCTTGGGTGACCCTCGTTGTATTTTAAGTTTTCTTGCATTTATTTGATGCTGCTTTTTGAAAAACAAAGTCCATTCGATTTCAATACATGTTTAAATACGGCTGGGAGCAGAAAAATAAATTTCTCGTGCATTTTCTTGAAAAAGCAAGAGGCTGTTATCCCCAGTGGGGACAACATTTGTGGATACACGCTATCAAGTTCGAACGGCTATTTTTTCTAGAGACATTCAAGCAGCTTAAACCTTGGTTCTTGTGACATGTGCTTGCTTAATAAGGGTAGCAACCCACTGTTGGAAGAAATGTGCTTCTGGGTTCAGTTCCAAGTGGGGAAAAAGACACTGGAAACATGGAGGCTGCTTGGAAAGATGGTTTAATGGTGAACAGGATCACATGCCTTGAGCTCCTGAACCAAAAAAGGAGGATCACATGCTTCGAAGATGTTGGGTGAAGAAGAAAAGAGAAAGAAGGGGCTTGCTGAGAGTTCCTGAGTTTTTTATACTCTCTGTCCCCATGGCTCTGTTTCCTGTTCCTGTGTAAGAAATGTATTCTGATTGGTTGTCAGACTCCCAGGGGCAGCGGCGGGGGGGTTCCTTAGCTAACTTTGTAGTTTGTGTGTCTTTTGAGTTCCACGCTTGGTTGAGCATTGCTTCTTCCCAGGTGCCCTGTGGTGAGATGGGTCAAGGGCTAATACTATCATGCCTTAATCCCATCTCACCCTGGAGCTGAATGGGGACATCTTTGTAATGTAGAATAGACTGGCTCAGGCCTTTTAATGGCCCATTGACAAAGGTCGGGGCTATTAAGAGTGAGTCCGTTTCCTACCTAAAACATGTTTCTCCATTTCTGATCCAGGGAAATATAATATTCTGCCTTTTCAATATTTCCCAGGAGATTTTATTTTTCTAGGAGAGGGGTGGGTGCTAACTTCCTACACCACAAAAATTAGCACCTGAAGGTTGTTTTCTCCAAGGGTTCATTTGAATGCTTCAATTCCATATCCTGCTTAAAATTATGTGAAACCCTCCTCTGCTAACAATATTCTCTCCTTACATTTTTAAAAAAATTCTATAATCTATTTTTCAAGGGATTTCAATATCACTTTTTTTTACAAAGCAAACCTGGGTGTCTTTTTCAAGTTATCTTCAATATATTTTATCCTCATGGCAACCATCCATGTGGCATTTCTGCCTAGACCTCTAGAGGGCGCTAGGGAATAAGTACAGCTGCTGAATCCTTCAGTTCATTTTATTTCAAGCCTTCATGAACAGTTTACACATGGAAGAATGTTTTACTGTGGGCCGCATGGGGTGTGATTTTACCTGCATCCCACAGATGGGGCTTTGCTTGTTTGAGGGGCCCGGTTTCTGGCATCCTGTGTACCAGTGCTAGTCCATGGACTGGGAGTTGGGGAGCCCCTGATTTAGGATACTTTTTCAAGTGATCAATTAATGCCATTTTCAAATGTCTAGTTTAATGAATTCCATGTCTAGTTTAATGAAAAGAAGGACTAGGGGAGACATGATAGCAGCGTTCTGATATCTCAGGGGTTGCCACAAAGAAGAGGGAGTCAAGCTATTCACCAAGGCACCTGGGGGTAGAACAAGAAACAATGGGTGGAAACTAATCAAGGAGAGAAGCAACTTAGAACTGAGGTGAAATTTCCTGGCAGAACAATTAATCAGTGGGACAACATGCCTCCAGAAGTTATGAATTCTCCAACACTGGAAGTTTTAAAGAAGATGTTGGATAATCATTTGTCTGAAACGATATAGAGGGCTTCCTGCCTAGGCAGGGGCTTGGACTAGAACAGGGGTCCCCAACCTTTGCAACTTTAAGTCTGAAGAACTTCAGCTCCCAGACTTCTCCAGCCAGCTTTGCTGGCTGGAGAAGTCTGGGAGCTGAAGTCCTTCAGACTTAAAGTTGCAAAGGTTGGGGACCCCTGGACTAGAAGACATCCAAAGTCCCTTCCAACTCTGTTATACTATTCAAAGAGCCATTAAATTTACCTTAGTGAGAAGAGCAATAGCCAGAATATATATGGTCTTCTGCTCTCTTCATATATTAAAAGCATTTCCAACATTATTGCCACATAAGGCAGTGAAAAAGATCTAGACCAGGTTTCCTGCTACCTATTTCCCTGTGACATTGATAAATGTGGCCACGACATGCTGAATCTTTTAATATGGTACATTTTTAAATGTTTGCAAAGGAAAAAGATGCAAATTAGATCTACTGTGCTTCAGTAGGCTTCATACCTGTTTTTCTTCTTTCTTTCTTTCTTTCTTTCTTTCTTTCTTTCTTTCTTTCTCATGTTTTTTATGTTTTTATTTTTTACAAATATATCAAATCAATGCGTGAACAGTGGGGAACCTGGGTGTCGTACATTTTAATACAAATAAAACTAATAAAGTTAATCATGATTATTACATTCAATCAACATCTATTTCTAATAATGATACACATTTATATTAGGTTGGAATCTGCAATTATTCAATTATTCTACGTTTTCTCTTGTTATTACTTTTATTTTATTATATAAAGGTGTGTACACTAATATTTCCCTCTCTTATTTCTTTCACTTATTCTGGCTTTTAATCATGTCATCCTTTATTTAAAACCTTTTCCTTTCTCTCCTAGCTAACTTCTAATCATGTCACCTGCCTAAAGAAAAAAAAAAGAGAAAAGGAAAAGCAAATCAGAACAACAAAAAGATATCCAAAAATGTACCTGTTTTTCTTAATCAACAGTCAATCATGCTAGAAATAACATTGTACTGTATTCTGTTGTTACCAGTGATGTTATTAATATGCTTCTCTTGCCCTTGTAAACTGGAGAGAGAGAGAGAGAGAAAGAAAGATAGAGACAGAGAATGGTTTTAATCAGGCACATCTTGCTCTCTTCTCATCTTTTTCCTATCTGGAAATGATGAAACAATAAAAATGGAAATGGGAGAATTCAACAACATCTGGACAACAAAAGCATCTGGATGATTCATCAATAACAACAATATCTTATTTGAAACAATATGTGGACAAAACTGGTCCCATTCATTACATCTCAGTATTAAGTAGCTGTTAAATAACTCTGAAAGAATATCCTTTACAATGGGCAGAAATATTTCATCTTAGTACAAAGGGAACACATATTCTCTTCTTTGGAAAATATCTGGCTTTGTTTCTTAAAACAAAAAAAATATATTTTTTTCAGCTGCTTTTCTCCTCTTTTTAATTCCATTGGTAGTATAGAATTCCTGCAAATCTGAATGTTCTGGTTGCAAATATCAAGAAAATGCATGCTGCGCTGACTGGAGAATTCTAGGAGTTGAACTCCATACATCTTAAAATTGCTGAGACTGAACACACTTGTTTCTGCTGACTTCTTTTCCCAACCTAAATTCTGCAGTGATCTTCCTTTCACTAAGCGAGCTTAAAGTTGACCTAAACAAGTAATAGACACTGCCTCTTGGACAGATAAAACTGAGAAACGATTGAACTATTTTAGGAAGAGAAAGTAATCTGACCACATAACTAGAACTGGCAGACAAACAATGAATTGCAGTATCTGTTGTGCTTCTCACTCTTTTATCAGCGCTTCCCAGTTTTCCGCCTGCTATCTTCTTTCTGGCTATCATTAACCAAACATACAGGCGCTTTTGTGTACTTAGAGAAGGATACGAGTTAAATGCACCAGAAAACCTCTGGACGGTCCTATTTCAGTTTGACTGCTATCATCAGTTATAATCCTTTTTTGTTATTATTTGCTACTAAAGCAGTGTTTCTTAACCTTGGCGACTTTAAGTCCTGTGGACTTCAACTCCCAGAATTTCCCAGCCAGCTGTGCTGGCTGGGGGATTCTGGGAGTTAAAGTCCACAGGATTTAAAGTCGCCAAGGTTGAGAAACATTGAAAGCCTTTTGAACAACGCCTACATTTTCTCAAATCCCGCTGAGTTAAAGTTTGGGGTGCTGCTAGTGTCAATTTTGAATGCAAATGGCTTTTATTTTAGGAATTACGCATGCATGAATGTATATATGCACAACTTCTTCATCTATGCAAATATTAAATAAAGCATCCAGTCTTAGGTATGCAAATATTACTATTGCTCTTGATAATAGCCTGTCATTAATATAAGACACTTCAATGGTTCTGATTTCCTTTCAAATCTCTATAATCTTTATAATTTTCTAGAAAGAGAAGCGAGATTTGTCTGCCAACAAGATGTCAAAATTCTTAGAAAGGAGTGTTAATTTGGAAGAATCCTCTGATTTTTTTTTAATGTCATGTCGAACAGACATGAACATGCTCCAAATTGAATGCCTTTAGATAAGTAAATAGTAAGGGGATTGATAGAAAAATTTCCCCTGTTCGTATTGTTCAAATTAGATACTAAATTGGAGCAGTCAGTTTGGAAGATTGGGTAATCCAATTTACCCCAATCAAATATTCTAGATTACTGCAACATACTCTACATGGGGCTACCCTTGAAGAATATTTGGAAACAAAGCAATAGTACAGACATTCCTAAGAGCTCCTAGGGTTGCAAGTATAACATCATTGCTCATGAGCTACATCGATTATGAGTTTACGTCTGGATCCAAATCAAGGTTCTGGTTGTGTTGTGGCCTATCAGTGGCCAGTGGAGCTGGCAGCAGATTCAGGAGGTTGGGGAGGAACATGGGCCAGTCCTGGAGTCTGAGGAAGGCTCTGATGAGGGCTCTGGGTCAGAGGCAGAGAGGAAGCCACAGCCATATGCCAGTCAAACATCAGTGAGGCAGATGAACAGCTGGAGCCTGTTCCCAGTGTGCACATGCGCAGAGTTGCCAGGCGAAAGGAACAGCTAAAGAACAGGGGTCAATTTGGGAATAAGGCCACAGGTGGACAATGAATGGCCCCTCCCAGAGGAAATAAAAGAGGAGCGAAAGGGGAAGCTTCCCCAAGAGCATGAAGCAAACTCCTTGTCCCGACAAAAACCACTTTTATTAAACCACTTTTATTAATTTACTGTGATTTCTGCTCATTCACATCCAGCCTTTCAAGGGAGGATTTACAGTCACAGACCTTATCTGGCTTGGAAAGCTGACAGGCTATCTGGAAAACTTGGCAAGGTGTCTCGGAGAGTAATGAACCAATTAAACAAACTAATTGTCTCCTGCAAACTGCCCTCCCCTTTCGCTCCTCTTTTATTTCCTCTGGGAGGGGCCATTCATCATCCACCTGTCGCCTTATTCCCAAGTCGACCCTGTTATTTAGCTGTTCCCTTCATCTGGCAACTCTGCGCATGCGCACACTGAGAACAGGCTCCAGCTGTTCATCTGCCTCACTGATGTCTGACTCTGAAGGCAGCTGATAACTGGCATACATTTTTGGCCCAGAGATGTTATTCAGCAGGTTCTGGTGGACATTTTGAGTAGTTTGGAGAACCGGTAAAAGCACCTCTGACTGGCCCCACCCCATCTATTCCCTGCCTCCCGAGTCCCAGCTGATTGGGAGGAATTGGGGATTTTGCCGTAATCTTCCCCTGCCATGCCCACCAAACCACTCCCACAGAACTGGTAGTAAAACAATTTGAATCTCACCACTGCTCTGGCCCCCTCTCTGCCGCCAACACAGAGCCCTCATCAGAGCCTTCCCCAGACTCCAGGACTGGCCTATGTTCTTCCCCAACCTCCTCTCTGTCCGAATCTGCTGCCAGCTTCACTGGCTGCTGGCGGGCCACAAAGCTGTCTATCTCTTGTATCTCTTAGTTGCAGTTTTAGTATAGTTTTTAATAACATTTTAATTTGTGCAGCTTGAATGTTTCACTATTCTAATTATGTTTTACTTGTTTTATAACTGTAAAGCACCCAGAGTCAATTTATAGGGGTGATGGGATGGCATAAAAATAAAGTAAACAAATATTCTCCAAATGCTTCAGGGACTGCAGAGTTGGAATCTGAGACCTCGTAATTCCGGTTGATCTAGAAAACGCTAGGTTGAGGAAGGCTGGAGCAAAGAGGTTCCTGAATAATGAGATATAGTTCCTGCTTTATTCGTAATGATTGCATTTGGCTGACTTTATAGTGGAGCCATTTGTTGTCCAGACAGGCTGGTTCTTTTGAGTGGTGATGTGAATTAAATCTTTGGACAGGTGCCAGTTTTGCCTGGTTTAGCTCTAGGGCCTTCGATCTCCACTTTCGTGCTGGCATAAAGCCTGAAAGTTTAATCTTGCATTGCGTCTGTGGTCTCTAACACATCCTTGCTCAAAGAGCAGCAGCAGTTTTGAAGAGGAGTTTGTGCAAAGTGGGGGGAAAAACCATCACAAGCTACCCTCTGCTTAAAGGTAAAGTTAAGGATTCCCCTTGCACGTATGTGCTAGTTGTTCCCAACTCTAGAGGGTGGTGCTCATCTACGTTTCAAAGCTGAAGAGCCAGCGCTGTCTGTCTCCATGGTCATGTGGCCGGCATGACTAAGCGCCGAAGGCGCATGGAACGCTGTTACCTTCCCACCAAAGGTGGTTCCTATTTTTCTACTTTCATTTTTACATGCTTACGAACTGCTAGGTTGGCAGAAGCTGGGACAAGTAGCGGGAGCTCATTCCATTATGCAGCACTAGGGATTCGAACCACCAAAGTGCTGACCTTTCTGATCGACAAGTTCAGCGTCTTAGCCACTGAGCCACCTTGAACCCCCTGCTTATAGTTAGGTAATTTGACATTTGGGAGATGCATATGCTGGGCTTCCCTAAACGTTGCGTGTCTTAAATTTGCTTTCCCCAAAAAGACCTTTGCAGACCTGCCAACTGTCAGGGAGATGGCCATCTCCTCTGGTGTCACATTTCTCAAAAGGACTCCTTGCCCTTCTCACTAATATCACCAAAATAGTTTTTCCCATGAGTGCCATTCCAGTTTGGATGGGTGTGATCTTTCTACCCACTGAAAGAATCCTTCAAGAGTTGGACTGCCGATAAAAATTTCCTTACGGGAAATGTGAGTAAAGCACTGAAATCTGTCTCACGGTGGATTCTTGCAATGTTCCATCTAGTCTGCTGCCTTTCAATAAAGAGTAGGAAGTTAGCACCCACCCCTCTCCTAGAAAAATGAAATATTTTAGGAAATATTAAAAGGGCAGAATATTTCCGCTAAAAGGGAGGCAGAAATTCAACTCCCCCCCCCCCACTTGTCAATGGGCCATTAAGGCCTGAGCCAGTCTATTCTATATAACAAAGATCTACCTCCTTCAAGCAGAGCCAGAGTAGGAATTACCCAAAGCCCTTTCATTACATCAGTGGTAGTCAACCTGGTCCCTACCGCCCACTAGAGGGCGTTCCCGCTTTCATGGTGGGCAGTAGGGGCTTTGTCCAATACTGAAACACTTTCCTTTTTTTTATTTAATTGACTTTTACATTTTTTTTCATAGCATTATTTAAAAACATTTTCATTAGGTTTTCATAAAATCACCATTACTGTGGAACCGGTGGGCGGTTCAGAAAATTTTACTACTAACAGAGATACAAAAGTGGGCGGTAGGTATAAAAAGGCTGACTACCCCTGCATTACATCATCACCCAGCAAGTCTCAACCAAACTTGGGGCTCAAAACACAACCTACAAAGTTAGCCCTGCATAGGCCCATGAGAGCCTGACAACCAATCAGAATACAAGCTCAAATTCAAAAGCCCAGAGAGGGCATAAAACCCAGGCACTCTCAGCATCTCTTCCCTTTTTTGCCCAAGACCTCAAACCATGTGGTCTGACCTGTCCTCATTAAAACCATCTCTCCAATCAGCTACCATGTTTTCCATGTCTTTCTCCCCACTTGGAATCAAACCCAGACATTCCTTCCAATAATTGTTATTGTATTTTTTCCAGGCATATGCTAGCACACTGAGGGTATGCGTGAGCTTGATTCACTTTTTCAAATTGATTATGATTCTTCAATTTTAAAAGTACAAATAAATGTGGAGCATCTTTCTTCCAAAATTACTTTAACAATAATTTTATATCCTATTTTAGGCAGCCCATCATCATAAAGATCATCTCACTCCTGGAGCAGATGTCATATGTTCCAATGTATCCACCTGGTTTTTATTTCCCCTAAAGCAGGGATGTCCAAACTTGGGAACTTTAAGACTTGTGGACTTCAACTCCCAGAATTCCCCAGCTGGCTGGGGAATTCTGGGAGTTGAAGTTCCCAAGTCTTAAAGTTCCCAAGTTTGGACATCCCTGCCCTAAAGGATTTCTCAATCCCCTTTGGTTGGTTTTATGATGGTCTTTCTTTAAATTTGCAACAGTCCTGTTTTGCAGAGAATCGTCAAACATGGAAGTTATGCATCTTATATATGGAATGTGTCAGGGTTCCAAACAGCATCCAAAAGTAAATCAGAGTCAAGGGCAAAGTATTTCTCAAAGTTCCAATTTATTAAGAGAGCCATGTTGGCACATCTGGGAAAACACAAATCTGAAAGCTTCCCGGTTTTCCCCATCTAGTTGAAAGTTCAAGATTTTGCTCCCACACCCACACGCCCATCACATGGTCCAATCTCCCACTGCCATGCTGGCAGTTCCACCCGTCCAATTCCGATCAGGTGCAGAGGTGCAGAGACAAAGGATGACCTTGGCTTTCTAGAAAGAATTTTGTTATGGCTACATCGCATCTCACTCCTACAATCCCCCCTCCCATTTTCCCACAATAGAAAATGCATAGCAGAATAATAGAAAGTGTGGCAGGTCAAAGATCCAAAAGAAAAGATGGCTGCAGGCCTGACAGAATGTCCCTAAAGAAGGACCTCAGAGAAACAGAGAAAGTGAGAGAGGCTTTCTAATGATGTTGTGAAATTGGGCTAAAGAACTGTATTGCTGGCTATGTTAAGTTCTCTGAAAAAATTCAGAATGGTTCCCCCCCAAGGGATTGTTAGCAGGGCATCTACATCTACATCTAGATCAGGGTTGTCAAACTCAAGGCTCAGGGGACAGATCCAGCCCGCAGAATCTGGCCAACGAGGCCACCCTGGAAACAGTGAAGGACCGGCCAGTACTATCTCTGCCAGTGAAAACGTTTTTGCCCTGGGTCCTAACAAGGAGAAGGGCGGGGTATAAATTTAATAAAATAAATAAATAAAATAAATAAAGAAGGTTGCAGGGGGCTGTTGCAGACGAAAACGGAGCTCGGGAGCCTGTTTTCTCTGGCAGAGCGCTTGGATCACCACAGGCGTCCCTGACATGAGTGATGTCAAGCTGGCCATGCCTAACCTGGCCCCCTGAGGTCAAACACAAACCTAACGGGGCCCTCAACGAAATCATGTTTGACACCCCTGATCTAGATTTGCAACTCAGAAACAAAGGTGTTATAGTTCAAATCTGGGCATGCTCCCAGACAGAAAAATAGATTAAAAAATAAAAACTGAAGACAACAGCTTGGCTTTGTGGTTACAGTGCTGTTGACCACCCTGAAATCCATCCACCCAATGGCTTAGCAATAGCTCAGCTTCCTCTTCATGCTTACATTATAAACACAGTGCAGTTTCTCACTTAACTGGTGACCAGCAAGTGCATTTTTGAAAACGAAGGTTTATGCATTTAAGGAGCTCCAGAAGTGATTGTTAACAGTAGCTTTGTCTGTCTGAAGCTTTGCCAGTTTTAATATTATGTTCCATAGAAAATGGGTTCATTTATTAGTGTAAGTGAAGCTGCCAAAGGTTTAAGCCAAGGGTCCCCAAATTCTTCACTCATAGACCCCCCTCATGGAAGTCCAGATTGTTAAATCCTGGAGAAACTGTATTATGCAATGCAGTGGTGGATTTCCATTTTTTTTACTACTGGTTCTCTCATGCACATGACACTTCTGCACATGCGCAGAAGTGTCCGGGCAGATGGGCGGAGCCTCACACCGCCGCTATTACCGGTTCACCCGATCCAACGGCGCTAGGGATTTGAACTGCCGAACTGCCAACCTTTCTGATCAACAAGTTCAGCGTCTTAGCCACTGAGCCACCTTACAATTCTATATACAGCTACCTAACAGCATTATTTATCAACCAATATCAAATTTACAGCTGAAAGAATGGACTTTTTTCATTTGTTGTCTTTTTCCCCCTTTTTAAAAGATAATTTCAATGTGTTATTTCTTTTCTTTGGCAGTGTGTGCATTTCTGTTTTTGTGTTTTTGTTTTTCTGTCACAATTTTAAAAGCAATAAAAGAACAATAGATTCATGGGGTTGAAAGGGACCTCAGAGATCTTCTAGTCCAACCCTCTACCCAAGTAGAAGACCTTAGTGCATCCTGGACAAATGTCCAATCTCTTATTTAAAAACCAGTGATGAAGCACTCATCACTTCTGGAGGCAAGCTGTTCCACTGATTAATTGTTCTCATTGACAGGACTTTCCCCCCTTAATTCTAGGTTGGGTCTTTCTTTGATCAGCTTCCATCCATTACTTCTTGTTGTGTCCACAGGTGCTTTGGAGAACAGGTCAACCCTTTTCTGCCTGTGACAGCCCCTCGAGTACTGGAAGACAGCTATCATGTCACTCCAATCCAAGAATAAAGTTTAAAAAAAGAAATCGATGATATTGAACCTAGAATTTTACTCACGTTCAGCCAAAATACTGCAAGCAAGAAATGACTGTCTAATCTAAGCTATATTTAAACCTAGAGTGTATTCCCATATATAGTAAGTGCTCTAAGTGCTTTGTCACTCACTTGTATCTGTGTGAACGTGCACATTGTCACATACTGTCAAAATCTTATGACCTTAAGAACCATAAATGCCTGAAGCCAGTATTTATCTATGCTTCTGAAAGTAGGAGCCCTCTGGGCCAAATTGCACAAGGATGGGCATCAGGGATTGGATGTCTTGATACTTTTCATTTCTTTCAAGCCATCTGCAAGGAGGTTTCTGAGTTGGCCTAAAATATTAAGTGGCAATCAAGGGGAGTCTTTTAAATTCTTTTTTAGCATGCTTTCCCCCCAGGACTACCTTACCCTATGAAGCTGCCATTTTGTTCCATGAGAAAAGAAAGCCTGTAGCTATAAGCAGGGGCCAAGACATCATTTAAAACACCAACTGGTGGTCCATGACATAATTTTGGTGGTCTGCAGAAAAATTATTTGTATTTTTTAAATTGCACTAAATAAGGGGTCCTCAAACTATGGCCCCTGGGAAGGATACGTGCAAGGCAGTGGTGGGTTTCTGCAGGCTCGCACCTACTCGCGAGAGCCGGTTGGTGAAATTTAGAGAACCGGTGAGAGGGGGTTCCACTGGCGTAACTGGAAGTAAATCTGGCCCGCCGCTGCCAGTGACCCAACGGGAAGGAAAGGAAAGGAAAGAAGGAAGGAAGGAAGGAAGGAAAGAAAGAAAGAAAGAAAGAAAGAAAGAAAGAAAGAAAGAAAGAAAAAGAAAGAAAGAAAGAAAAAAAAAGAATTTATCATCACAATTGAGTCCAAATTTTTGGTTGCTAAGCAAGAGCATTGTTAAATGAGTTTCACCACACTTTAAAAGGTGGCCACTCCCACCCTGTCACATGACTGCCAAGCCACTCCCACAAAATAGGCCACACCTACAGAGTAGGTTCTAAAAAATTTGAAACCCACCACTGGTGCAAGGAACACTTGTGTTGCTGCAGAGAGTTTCCCCTTTTGGGTTTTTTTTTTTAATATAAATTTTTATTTTCAACATAAAAAACAAGTAAAAACATTCAATCATTTTCAGCTTTGTACAACATGTCGTTCGGTCATAAGTTTTCAGGCATCAGTCTTTAAAATTACAAACATAATTATTAGTTTTCCATCCAGTGTAACCCAATAAATCATCATAATTAAGTTTGAATATATAAATATATGTGTAGCCATCTTCTCTGATCATTCTGCACATTTCATTCTCTTGCCAATAAAATTCACTTTGATTACTTTAGGAGCAGCATTTCTAGACAGTTTATCTGGCAATACCATAAAAGAATGAGATGGATGGCTCCTATGCCTTTTCCTTCTTAATGCATTTTCTATGGAAAGAAAAAAGGAAAAAAAGTGTGGTGGGAAAACATAGGAAGAATACAGAAGCTGAAGTTATTGGATGTGGTCCTCCTAAAATTTGTGTGAAAGAATACAGACCCATAAAAGTTTTACATGGATGCAGTCATAAGACCCATATGCTACTGGTGCCCCAAACTCTTTTTTTAATGAAATTTACAAATCAGCTGAAAAATGGGATAGGTTTCCTGACATACAGAATTTAAGCATATTGTTTTAGAGGGTGTTTAATTTTTCTGCTTATGGCAGAGAGGAATAAGGAAGGATTCAGAGAAATTGCAGCAGGTTTAAGACAAAGGCACACTGATGATAGGGGAATAAAACGAAAACCCGTGAAAAGGGTCTGGATGAGATAAGCATGTTTCGCCTGGGGAAAAGATGACTGCTCGGGGACAGGATAGCATATTTCAAATATCTTAAAAGTCTGACTTCACAGTGGAAGAATGCCGAGACATGTTCTCGCTCATTCTAGAATCTGGGGTACAGTGGTGGGATTCCAAATCTTTTCCTACCGGTTCTGTGAGAGCATGCTTTGTGCTTGCGCGCAGCACTCAAAGCCCACCAAGCTACGCCCCCAGAGCCGGTAGTAAAAAAATTTGAGTCTCACCACTGCACTCAGAGACTGCCCTCGGTGTCAGCGCTGGTGAGCTGAGCTGTTTTTTAGCTCAGTTGTGGCGCGGCAATCTTAAGATGCCGTCAGTCTGGTGAGGGTATGGAAGAATATTTTTTGTCATTTGAGCTCCTATTGGCAATCTGAAATGGTACCATTCCCTTTCTCATGCTTAGGCTTTCTTTTCCCTTGCTCTTTAGAACCCGAATGGCAATTACCTTGTTCTTTCTTTGCACCGAGGCCATCAAAGGCTGGCAGTTGGTCCTCTTGGTAAAGGAGGGAGCACAGGAATGTGGTCCAGCAGCTATTAAACATTAACTACATCATTAAAGAAAATACTTGAATTGGGCAAGACTGGCCTTGTTGCCTGAGAAATAAGGAGTGCTACTCTTGAATATATTTCCATAGATAAACTGAACAGAGACTTTATTTAGTCACTTAAGCATATCAAAAGTGATCAATACAAATATATACATTAATCTAAGGAAAAAACAGGACATACCATCCCTACACTTAAATGTTCTGGCCTTAAAAACTAGTCTTTTATACAGTAGCAACAAAAGCCATAAACGCTCATGATTAATGTAATTTCTACAACTCGTAAGGACAGAAGATTCAACTATAGTGCATGTTAATCCCACTAAATGCTTAGGTGTCTTCAGTGTCTTTTAAAAATTGTTGTCAAACCCTGCACAGTAGTGCTAAAGCAAAATAGAACAGTTTTCCTCTGTAGCAGGGATGGTGGCACTTTGCTACACATTGATCCATGCTCATTTGTGGGAGAGGCAGCAGATTGTGTGATTCCCCCCCCCCCCCCGCTGCAGCAGTGGCAGCAGGCACGATCAGAGCAAAAAATGAATTTCTTTGGAAGCCCAAAGCATGTAGAGCACATGCTTTTCTTGAGTTTCAAAACCAAATCAAACTGGGAAATATAAGTTGCACGGTCCTCATGCAAAACTCTGGAAAGTCAATGGTGCATCTTAAACTGGAGTGCGAAAATGAATGCAAAATCACAACTCATTTTGTTTAGCTCAGGGCTAAGAAATCCTCTCTAGAACAGTAACGGGAGAGATGCTGGCCTATGGCAGTAAAAAAAAACCAAACCAGCTCCCTGGTAGCACCTTTTCTGACGAACATCTTTTGTTAAAAGACATAAAACTATCCGGAGTCGCTGCTCATGAAAGCACATACCTTGTAAGAAACCGTGTTAGCCAGAAAAGATGCTACCTGAGTTCTTAGAAATACACAGATCAGTCTCGCTGCCATGACCCAGCAGATTGTGTATGAATCCTTTATATTTTTATTTATTTTAGTTTGGCAAACATGCAATAGATGACAGGCATAAGTATCAACATAAATATGAACACAGTAAATGGGTACGAATAAATGAGACAGTAGGACAGGGACGGAAGGCATGCTGGTGTGCTTATGCACGCCCCTTGCAGACCTCTTAGGAATGGGGTGAGGTCAACAGTTGACAGTTTAAGGTTAAAATTACCGTGGTTTGAGGTAGTGGTGAAATTCAATTTTTTTACTACTGGTTCTGTGGGCATGGCTTGGTGGGCTTGACAGGGAAAGTATCCCAGGGGAGGGATACTGCAAAATCCCCATTCCCATCCCACTCTGGGGCCAGCCAGAGGTGGTATTTGCCTGTTCCAGTTCTCCAGAACCTGCTGATTTGAGGCTGTAACAACAGAGTCATGTAGTGCATTCCAAGCATTGACCACTTTGTTGCTCAAGTCGCTATTTTCCACAATCGAATTTGGAGTGGTTGACCTTGAGTTGATCAAAAGGCTTCTTTTGGTTTATCAAAACACTTGTGGGTTGACATCTGTGCCTGAAAGCGCCTCAAAAGGTGGGATGCAAATGGGATCTAGGGAGTGGATAGAGGCCCGCATCTTTACACAGCTAGCTAATTATCCGTAGGCAACATTTGAGATTTTTTTTTTTATTCCACCTTTTTCCTCCTAAGGCGCCTCAAAGAGATTCCCCTTGATTCTCCCCAGGGACCGAAAGCGCGCGCCCAGGATCCCCACCTAAAGCCTTGTCTCTCTCCGCAAGAGGGCACCTCAAGAGATCTCCCCGGGGTCGGGGAGGATCCCTTTTGGCACCCCCCCCCCTTTTTCAAAGGCGTCCCGTATTACACCCCCCCCCCCCAAAAGCCGGCTCGGTCCAATGGTCCAGAAACGCGCCCGGGGTGTGTTTTCCACCCGCCTTCCTCCAGAGCGAGTCCAAGGAGGAGCGTTTTTACGCGCGGGCCTGGGTTCCTTTGGAGCGGGAAGGGCGCAAGAGAGGCGAGGCGAGAAAACGCCTCCCATCCCTTCCCTGGGGAGCTCGAACGCGAGACCTCGGGCCGCTTCGGAGGGAAAAGGCAAAGCGGACGTGGGGGACGTGCGGAAGGAAAAGGGATCCCCTTTTCGGGGCCGGCCGGCCGGAGGGCCCTCCTCCCCTTCCTGCCGAGAGAAAACGAGGCGGTGGGGGGTCCGCCAGCCGGCGAGGCTTTCTTTGCCAGCCCTGCCTGGCCATCTCCCGCCCGGCTCAGCCAATGGCAGCGCAGGAAGGGGGCAGGTTTTCCACTTAGTCACTCTCGCGTGGAGGGAAGGCAGAGAAAGGAGCATCCTTTTTTTTAATTATTATTATCCCCCGGCGGGGTTGAAGGACGGGACCGCTAGGGTCTTCCTTTCCCCTCCACAGATCCTCGTGTTCAAGAGAGCCGGGAAGCGGCGCGCCTCCCTTCTCCATCCTCCACCAGCCCAGCTTTCGGGTCGCCTTCTCTCGGGGCTGCTGTCCGGCGAAGCCGTCTGGGAACCCCCCTTCCGCTTGCAGGATGATCGCCGCTCAGCTGCTGGCCTATTACTTCACCGAGTTAAAGGATGACGAGGTTAAAAAGGTAAGCCGCGCGCGGGGGTCGCGCCAGGGCGCAGCTCCGCGGGGCCTGTGCGCGGGAAATGCTTCCCTATCTCTCTCTCTCTCTCTCTCAACCTGCCTTGTCCGTTTTTTGCACCTGGGGGAGAACGGGCTCCTTCCGTCGCTTTTCGGGGCCGGCTCGCCAGCCGAAAGAAGCAGCGGCCGCCCGCTACAGTGTCCTTGAGAGGGGATGTAGGTGTCATAGCGGCGGCGTTACTTCGCCGCCGTCATGGTTCCCTCCCTCCCCGCTTAGGGCGGAACTTGCCGAGCGGATCGTCCACGAGGGACGGAGGATTTCAGGGCCTAAGGTGGCCTCCTCGGGGCCAGAATCGACGCGTGGGCAAGGGCCCCCGGTTGCCCAGGCTGGTTTCAGTGCCCACCTTGAGGAGAATTCCTCCGATACCGAACCGGGAAGCGAGACTTGGCGGCGGCGCCCCCAAAGGGTTGCCCGGCACGTGCCTTAAATTTTGATCACCACCTTATGATTCTGGGGTTAAGTGGGGATCCCACAGAAAAAAACCCGAAATCAAACGACCACAGGCGGTGACGTGACTCCCGGTGGGAGATCCTTTAATATAAAAATAAAATGGGGACAATGTAAGACCTCTTCTGCAGCTGTGATGATTACCTGACGTTGTCTCCCAGGGCTAAAAATACCATAGTCTTAAAATTTGCAAAATATTTAGGATGGATTGGCTGAGGTTCAGGTGGAGGGCCAAACTTTTTTTTTTTACATTTTTAAAAAATTTTAATTTTCTCAGTCTGAAGGATTTGCAGATATACTACTGTATTTTGTTAGGAATGGAAGGTGAGCAGTTCTGCATTGGAAGGAAGGGCTATAGGATTACTTAAGAAAGGAAGGGATCCTGTGCTATATTGTGACTTTGCAAAAAAAAAAATGTTGCCTGTAAACTCAAAGCAAGTTTTATTTATTACCAGTGACTTTCATCTGATGATATTCATCACCTTCTTAATGGATTTTAATAGGAGATTTTGAGTCCTACTTTGGAGGTCTTAAGATTTTTTCTCCCTAAATGGTAAGCCGTAGCTCTTGCAATAAGGAAGATATACACAGACAGCAATGGCAGCAACAGAGGAAATCGTTTATGGCCAGCATGGGGAGCCACTTTGTTCTGCGTTTATTTGTACATTGTACAGTAATATCTTCTTCCTGGTTTTCTTTGTAGGAGGAGATTGTAAGGCAGCAGTCTGATGAAGGTTATGACCTTTTGCCTTTTAGTAAAACTTGCTAGTTAAAAAAGAAAAGTACCAGATTCCTTTGGATTCCACTTTTTGCTTTATTTAAAATACCTATATCACTTTTTTCATGTTTCTGCCCCTACTATCTCACAAATCTACAAAAACAAAGCCAAGACTTTAAAATAAAGTAAGTGAAGCCAACTCTGAATATGCAGAAACAATGATTTCATCTGCTGTGATAAAATATTGGTGGATATTTTTTTTGTAGGAGAAGGAACATATCTCCTCTTAGTACTAAGGAAAATAATTGGTATTAGTACTAAAATAATAGGTCAGCTAATACTTTGCATTTAGCTGTTTTGAATTGAAAACTTTAAACTTTAAAATGGCAATAATACTGTAAAAGTAGTAATAATAAACTAGTATAGTAATACTACTTTGAAATAAATCATCTGTCTTCCTACAAAGAATATTGAAAAGAACCACGTTGCTTCATAAAATATAAAGCAGGCCTTAGTTATTAGAGGTCCTGTGTATATTCAGAATTCTTATATTTTGTTGTTGGAAAAGTGAATTCTTATTCACATTGAAGAAGAATATTAGATGACTTGTGACTCTAGTGTGTGTGTATGTGTGAGAAAGAGAAAAGTTGGGCTAATTGTTGTTAGTTGCAAAGTTGTGTCTGACCAATCATGACCCCATGGATTTCTGAATACATTAGAGTGAATCATTTATATGTTAGTGCTAAGCCATAAACTATGGTTTTCAAACTTAATATTTTTGTCTAGACAGAAATTAACAACATGATGAACTCCATTGAAACAAAGAAAGATGAAAGCAATTTTGATAGTTGATGTTGAAACAACCCCCTAATGTTCCAGAATTCTTCATAAGAATAATAATTTGCTATTTATGACATTATGGGAAGCCCTCCCTTCTAGAAGAATAAAATATTTTGGGAAATATTAAAAGAAACAGTTTATTATATTTCTCCAAAGGAGAAATTGAGAAACATACTCTTAGTGGCAGAAAGTAGCCCCAATTTCCTGTATAGTAAAACAGCCTCGAGCAAAAATCTTTAGAGATGGTAATGTTGGACCCATTAAGAAATCTCTGGGGATGGGATTAAAATTTACATCCTTCCCCCACCCAGATTCTAAGGAAAGGACATGCCCTTTTAGGACATAATAAGATTAACCCACTGCCAATTAGAATAACAACAGACATCAGGCTCACTACATTGCATGATCCCTGCAGCATTTCAGAAATTGTATAAAAATCCTTGCTCTGATCAAGCTAATTTGTCACCTGTCCCAGAACTGCAGGCTGGGGTTCTGTTCATCAATAAATTTTCTTTCCAGCCTCCATTTTATTTTCAGTGCCTTTTTCCCAGCTTGGAACTGAATCAAATGGATTTTTCTTCTCACAACATTATTTTTTTTAATCTTGCACAGAATTATGTGGTTGATAAAAATGCAGGCAAATGAGAACGTTGACGTTTTAAGCAAAGATAATAAGAAAGTCACTTGAATTAGGCAGTCATAGAGGAGCCCAGATGAGATAGACGGTGGGACACAAATTGATTTAAAAAACATTTTGTTGTTGTTAGTCATAAAGTCATGTCTGACCTATCGTGACCCCATGGACAATGTTCCTTCAGGCCTTTCTGTCCTCTACCATCTTCTGGAGTCCATTCAAGCTCACACTGACTACTTCGGTGACTCCATCCAACCATCTCATTCATTCTCTGTCGTTCTGTTCTTCTTTTGCCCTCCATCTTTCCCAGCACTAGGCTCTTCTCCAGTGAGTCCTTCCTTCTCATTAGGTGGCCAAAGTATTTTGAGTTTCGTCTTCAGGATCTGGCCTTCTAAAGAGCAGTCAGGGTTGATCTCCTCTAGGACTGACTGGTTTGATTGCCTTGCAGTCCAAGGGACTCGCAGGAGTCTTCTCTAGCACCAGTTCAAAGGTCTCCATTCTTTGGCGCTGAAAAAAACATGGAAAGAAATAATTTTTGAGCACTAATATTTGCTTAAATTCTGACAGTTACTAGCCATAGCCCCATTATAGATGGAAGAATTGTTTGTATCCTGCCAAATAAGTAAATCTTCACAAAATAATTAACTGTTGCTTAAGTGATACAAGGACTTAAAAACTTTTACAAGATTTACATTGAGCATGTAGAAGTTGTAGCTGGCCTGTAGTAAATTCCACTTTGTCATTAAAGAGAAACTTTCTAACAGTGAGGACAATTAACCAGCGGAACAGCTTGCTTTAAGGAATGTGGGCGCTTCATCACTGGATGTTTTTAAGAGGAGGATACGATTGCTTATCCGAAATAATATAGGTTCTCCTGCTTGGGGGTGGGGTGGGGGTGGGAGCTGGAATAGAAGACCTCCAAGCTATCCCATCCCATCCTGACTGAAGATGTTAGAAATTGGTAAATACTTTCTTGAGTTCTTCAACTGTTTGGGCAATCTGGTTGCAGTAGATGCAGCATTCTTCCATTTTTGTTGGAATCTCATCAGACTCAGATATCCGGGTTTTATTTAGGGTAAATAAATAGTGATATTTTTTTTTGAATGGTTGAGGGTTTTCAGGTGCAGTTTTCTTTTCCAAATGACAGCTGAAGATTCTCCTTGCTGTCTGTCTTGG
Source organism: Rhabdophis nuchalis (assembly GCA_039707465.1). NCBI lineage: Eukaryota > Metazoa > Chordata > Lepidosauria > Squamata > Natricidae > Rhabdophis > Rhabdophis nuchalis. The sequence continues at coordinate 92,047,424 of CM077645.1, read as the reverse complement.
GGAGATTGAAAGGGCTGGAACATCCCAGCAGTTTGATACTCTCCAAATACTTTGGTGTGTTCATGTTTCACGTGGCAGCTGAACTGGATCAAGGCACAACCTACAGTTTGTCCCAAGATTGCCTTATAACTTGGCAGCACCATGTAGAATCAGTAGATGGTAGACTGTTGAGTCATAATGTTTCCCTGTTTTTATCTTGTATTTAGAAAAGTTGTAATGTTTGCAAAGAGATGGACCAAATCAATTTCAACTTCTGTATGAATTTCAGTGCCGTCACTTTCATGCATTTGGATGGCCAACTGATATTTCAGAGTGTGGATGTGGATTGTTAGGTGCAACTAGAAAATGCTGTTCAGTTGGATGCTGTAAATAAACAAAGTTTACACCAGTGCAAGTCATTGGTTTTATATTATACACATGTGCATGTTTTTGGAGTTCCCCAGATAGCTTCTTCAGACAAGAAAATAAACAAAGAACATATATTCTGCATTAAGACCATTTGATCATATAGCCAAAGCAACAAAGTATGTGGGGCAAACTATGGAGCAATAAGATATAGGTATTTCTCGACTTACAACCATCATTGAACCCAAAATTTTCAGCAAGCAAGGCAGTTGTTAAGTGAGTTTTGCCCCATTTTTTTGATCCCATAGGAATGCTGTAGTGGTCATAGGTACGAAAATCGGTCATAAATCACTTTTTTAGTGCCATTGTAATTTCATACTGTCAACCACTACTTGTAAGATATACTGTGACCTTAGCTTTTGTTGTTAGTTGTGAAGTTGTGTCTGATCCATTGCGACTCCATGGGCAATGTTCCTCCAGCCCTTCCTGTCCTCCACCTTCCTCTGGAATCCATTTAAGCTCACACTGACTGCTTCGGTGACTCTGTCCAGCCACCTCATTCTCTGTCGTCCCCTTCTTCTTTTGCCCTCAATCTCCCAGCATTAGGCTCTTCTCCAGCGAGTCCTTCTGTCTCATTAGGTGGCCAAAGTATACAGACTAGCTTTAATAGACTAAATAGCTTTAGTCTATTTAATTATAGATTTGTCTTCCCCTTCTGTGTTTCTTCACCTTGCCTAAGTACTATTTTTTTCCCTAGTCCATCATCTGCTTATAATCACATGGTGACCTTGTATGAGTTTCTGCTTGTTGATCATCATCTCTAGGGAACAGACAACCTTTATTTGTTCCAGGATAGATTCTTGCACTGCATGGTTCTTTAATACCCATCTTCAGATCCATAATTTGGTCTGTCTGCCTTCTCTTGTTCTTTTTTATTATCTTTTTTCACCGCTTATCAGGGGAAAACCATTGCTTTAATTACATTGGTCCTTTCCCCCCTTGAAATGTCCTCTCCTTTATAATCTTGTCTGTTGTTGCCTGCTCTCCAAGGATCAAACTCCTTTTTATTTCTCCAGCACATTTTTTTAAAGTTGTCAACTGAGTTTACTAAGCAAGTTGGTTGATACGTTTTTTGCCTGGAGTTAAACCAGTTTGGGTTCAGTCATCATAAATTCTTCTTGTTGCCCAAAGCTTTTATCTCCTATCTTTGGTTATCAAGATAGTTTGTTCTATAAGACTTTCATCTTTTCTTCTTTGAAATTTGTGGAACGTTTTCCCACTTCAGTTTTAATGATGTCTTTTATATTTCCCCAAGCTCTTGGGCTCTTTTTCTTACATGAGGTTAAGAATACTGAATTTGTTCCTTACATTGGTCTTGTGTATCCTGACTGTGTTTCTTTAGGTCAAATCTTGCTTGTATATATCTCCTGTCCTTATCTTTTGAAGTTTAACCCTGTGTATTTGACACCTCAAAATAACCTAAGATAAAATCTATTTTGAACTCAATCTACTGCGTGCTTCAAGATTTTCAGCAATGAATGTGGCATTCAAAGAAATAAAATTATCCTAGATATGCCCTTAATTTAACTAAGAGTTCCTGTAAAAAGAATCTTACATATTCAGGATTCTTCTCTGTGAGAGAACTGTGAGAACTAGGCCTACCTAGCAATTATTTAATAATAATAATAATAATTTAATTTATAAACCGCTCTCTCTCCCCGAAGGGACTCGAGGCGGTGCACAGGGAATTTAAAAATACATGTATAAAACGACAAACATAATACAATATTAAAATGAATTAAATTAAAACCCTGCGCTAAAATCCCATATCAAAACTAAAACTAAACCCCTAAAAACCCTAAAAACAGTTAAATTACCCCAGGCCGGCCAAGCAGAAGAAGTGTGTTTTTAGTTTTTGACGGAAGGAGCGGAGGTCCGTAGTTGTTCTAATTTCGGGGGGAAGGTCGTTCCAGAGGGTCGGGCCCGCCACAGAGAAGGCCCTTCCCCTGGGCGTCGCCCGCTGGCACAGCCTAGTGGACGGCACCCGGAGAAGTCCCTCTCTGTGGGAGCGAATCGGCCGCAGGGATGAATTTTAAAATTTGAATTTTAATTGCGCTAATAAACTCTTCCAAGCTGGAGCAAAAATAAGTGCCTTTGCAAAGCAAATATATTTCTTCAAACCAGTGATATTTAGAAATTCCTGCATCAATGCACAACAACAATCATATGGGTTAGTTTGGGCTTTAACTGATGCCAGTTAGCGTTCCATTTCTTCCTGCATTCAGGGATGGTAGAAACGCAGTATGTAAGCTGATACACAATGGACTTACAGCACTTTTTGTCTGAAATACAAATAGCCAAGTCACTGCCTTTATCTGGTGGTTTCACCTGTACCGGAGGTAATGCCAGTAAAGTTCCTATGGCAAAATAAAGACAAATGAGTCATGCAGCCGTCTCTAATTTTAGTTAGCTGTGTAACAAGGTCTGTAACGAGGTCCTTAACTTAAACTCCAAATGACCAAATGTCTTTTTCAGGAAAGCTGTACCCAACGATTCTGTTGGCTATTTATGTGGCAAATGTAGTCTCTCTGGAGTTGAGCTCAGTTCCCACTCACATCATGGACATACTGTATCCTTGTTTTCTTGGCAACAATATGGGAGAAAATTTGCCATAGTCAAAGTTGCTGAAATCTCATATTGAACACCAAACAAAAATCTTTCTGCTTCTCAAATTCAAATTCCTATCATGTTTTCCCGAAAATAAGCACTTATTTTCTTTTGACCCCCTCCCGAAATAAGCACTTGGCCTTATTTTCAGGAAGGTCTTATTATTTTTGAGGTGCAGGAGGTGGCGAGCGTGGTCACCTCATGGCTGCTGCTGTTTTTCAGGGAGAGCTTATTTTTGGCGGAAGGCTTCTTTCGCGCATGCGCTCAAAAGCCCAATTGGGCTTATTATCCAGGGAGGTCTTATTTTCAGGAAACAGGGTAGGACATCTAAGATTTTTTCTGTCCTGCTTGAACTGGTGCAGTTGATGTCCAATAATTTAGAATAAGAGAATAACAAAGTTGGGATCTTTGAACTCTTCTAGGCCATCCCCCTGTTCAAGCAGAAGACCCTAATACAGTGATGGCAAACCTTTTTTGGCTCGCGTGCCAAAAGCGGGGGGGGGGCGGATTGCAGCGGGGGTTGTGCGCGGGTGTGCCACACCTATAATGCTATGCGCAGGACCCCAGCGTGTGCACACATGGCCAGCACTTTCCCCCATTTTTGGCGTGCTTTTTTCGCCCTGCCCATGAGGCATCGGCCTGTCACTGAAGGTTTCGGAGGGCAAAAAAATGACCCTACAAGCAAACCGGAAGTGAGAGGGCGATGCCTCACGCGCCCTGACAAATGGCTCCGCGTGCCACAGGTTCGCCATCACTGCCCTAATACCATCCCAGTGGCATGGCTGAATTATTAAAAGAAAAAATATGCCATTTCATTAAAAACAAAAGTCAAGGTTTTTTGTACTTTGGGTGCATTCTCAGTTATCATGATTCAGTTTGAAAGGTGCCTTCAATTTAAAACAAGTACTCATTTATTTATTAGTCTGTGCCTCCTAATTGGATTAACAGAATCATTTGACAATTAGATTGGATGCTTAGTATTCACTGTGAGCAGAAGGGAAAAAATCATTCTCTTTGGTAGAGGAGTATTTTAAACCAAATGCAAAACATTTGACAAGGTGATGTTTTTGGGCATGGGTTAGTTAACCAGATTCCTCAAATAAATTCTAAAAAGTGGCATTCCAAACACTTAGTGTCTAGTATATTGGAAATACATGAATTATTTTTCCTGCAGCAAAGAAAGTTAATTGCACAGTTACATTTTGATTTGATTCCACTGTTGCAACACAAATCAGTGGCTACACGCTTGGATTTTAATCTTTGTTGATGTAATGTAATGATAGGTAAGCTACAATCCGCCGACAGCCTACGTAAATAGGGTTTAAAGTTTAATGTAAGGAATAAAAAGCAAAAGCAGATGTGTGTATGCAAAAAAAGAATCCACAGGAAGGCAGTTCTTTTATTAAGTTAACTAATTTTTATTCAACGGTATTTAAGCTTTCAGGTTCCTAAAGTCTTCATTAAGAGATATACAAATCCGTGAAAGGAGAAAAAGAAGAAAAACACATTTTTAAATTGTGCCTGTTTCCCTGTTTGTAGCTTCAGTTCTACAGTTTTAACAGTTCTAACAGTAGTTGGAATAAATTTGGTGACAGGTGAATTTTGGTCTAAGATGATGCAGTTAATGCTGATAATTGCAAAATGTCAAGCCTGTTGCCCTGTAAAATGTGCTTCCACAGATGCTTCTGTAATGTTGCATTCCTCAAGATTAAAACTGGGCTGGTTGTGCAAAAAGTTGCATAATGCTTTCAATTCTGTCCCAGATAAATTACAGTGGGAAATCCCTTCTTTTATATATTTGTGGTGAACAATGAACGAAATTCTTCCCTTGTGAACTAAGGAACTTGGTAGGATCTCTTGAATTTAACTTACAATAACTAAGAGTCTGTGTGCCATCCCTTGCGTTCTCTTGCCAAAACACATTCTAGGGCAGATTTATTTAGATTGATCCATTGTGAATGACATCACTATTAAAGGCATGGGTCTAGTTAGCTTAAAAACCTCTGTTGGCAGATGGCCTCTAGTCCTTTCTGGGAGTGATGCCAGGTGTTGCATTTAGGAAACAGTGCTGTGATAGCACAATCTTTTCTCTGAAGGCAGGTAATCATGCTAAAGTGCAGTTCCCTTAGTGGGCCTTTGCATCTTGATCTCTGCAGGCATTGTAATGAAAATCATTTTGCTAATGCCTTCAAAGCAACTACATATCCCCATGTTTCCCCGCTGCGGCCACCTTCAGATGAATGGACTTCAGCTTCCAGAATTCCCCAACCCTCAAGGGAATTCATATTAGCTTAACACAAATAGGATTGTAGGGAAACATATGACAAATTAGAGGGGCGCAGTGGCTCAGTGGCTAAGACGCTGAGCTTGTCAATCAGAAAGGTCGGTGGTTCGAATCCCTAGCGCCATGTGAGCGAGCTCCTGTTACTTGTCCCAGCTTCTGCCAACCTAGCAGCCCGAAAGCATGTAAAAATACAAGTAGAAAAATAGGAACCACCTTTGGTGGGAAGGTAACAGGGTTCCATGTGCCTTTGATGCCGGCCACATGACCACGGAGACATCTTCGGACAGCGCTGGCTCTTCGGTTTAGAAATGGAGATGAGCACCACCCCCTAGACACAGGCATGACTAGCACATATGTGCGAGTGGACCCTTTAGTATTTTTTGAGTTTGCTTTCCTACTGCTCCCTCCAAATCCTTGTAACTCGGCCCAGATTTAGGATAGATACTCTGATGCCTGGTCCATTTTTCGAATAATACTAATTATTGCAAATCACAGCTTCAGTTTCTCAAGAGCTATCTTATCCTTTTGCCAGAGTACATTTAAGAGATCTCTTCCTTATATTGAAGGTAGGGGCTTCTCTGTGAGTGTTCTCAATTTCTTCTCCACCAGGTTTCCGTTTTCAACTCATTTACATTTTCAAAGGAAGTTATATAACTCTTGATTTTAGTTCTGTTTTTATTGATTTGCTGTTTGCTATGTATGTCATGGCCCTGAAAACGCTAGAAGAGAGAACCTGCTTAACTAAGTGGGTCTGTATTTGATTTGCTAGTCTAATGGCAGACTACATAAGCATCTGGAATTTATGGGAGAAAGTACTACGAAGTAAATGCTTAAATAAAAACATGGGGCATTTTAAAAGCAAAATGATTGGGTGGGAATGTTAGACTGAACAACACGTGGCATCAGATTTCTAAAACATGGTATTGTTTGTAGAAAGTTGGTAGGGGAGTAAAGTTCTTTTGTATGAACCTTTTTTCATCCAGATGTGGATTTTTATTGTTTGAAATACTGGTTAGAGTTAGTAGTTTTTACCTATGTCTAGCTCAGGAGTCAACAACCTTAAACACTCAAAGAGCCACAAAGGTCCTAACCAGAAGCTCCCTGTTCAATTCTGGAGCCAACCGGAAGTCCAGTTCTCCCACCATAGAGTCTCCTCCTAGCATAGCATGCTTTTTCCTCTGCCGAAGTCCGGTTCTCCCACCATAGAGTCTTCTCCTAGCATGATATTCTTTTTCTTCTATCTGTCCTAACTGAAAGCCCTATCAATTGTGGAGCCGACTGGCGATAGGGAGCCACAGCAGAGGGATGAAAGAACCACATGCGGCTCCAGAGCCGCAGGTTGCTGACCCTTGGTCTAGCTAAACAATTAAGGAGAGCGATTCCATGTTCTTTGGAAGATGCAACATCAGGACCAATTTTGTTCCTCTGGATCATGGTCATGGATAGAAGAAAGTTTTTTAAAAAGCTGATAAATGTTGGCTGAAGCCATTAGATTGGTGAAAAAAGTTACAGAAGACTGAATCATTAATATGATTTGTCAAGATTAAAATGGAATCTAGAATTACTGTGTTTCAGAGAATTAGTGTATTAATAGAAAACAGCATTAGTGGGGCTTTCTCCATTTCTAACTGTTGGATTACAGAGAATGCTACCTTTTACTATTTTAACTTGCTTAATATTATCTATGAAAGACGTGCCGTTGGGTTCCCTCCAGATATTTTGGGTCATCCTGTACTCTGCCCAACCTTGTCATCTGTCTTGCCACTTGAGATTGATGTGAAGTCCAAAAGGCTTGCTAGGAATTAAGCGTAAATCATTTAGGAGGAACTGCTTCTCATCATGTGATTTATAATTCCAAATCTCTCCATGAATCAGGAGAACTCTACGCATGACCGTAGGAGATTATATTCTCATACTTGTCCATTGCCCAGGAAACACCTGCTCCTTATATATTTGTTATGGGAAAGCTTAGATTAAGGTTTCCAACAAGAATTGAGAAATATGGCGATGTCTGTACCTGGAAAGCGAGTTCCAACTTACGACCATACAAACTTATGGCAGACTTTAAAAAGTTACTTCCGGCGATGCCGGAAGGGATGCTGGTGTTCTGAGATGAAGGAAGAGTAAGGATTAAAACAGTTGTTGAGGCGGAAGCCTTTCTTAAAAAACATTCCTCTGTCCTGGGGGACGATTCAGGGGGGGCAGGGGGGGGCATGGCCCCGCCCGCTGGGGGCCAGGGAGGAGAAAAAGAAGATACAATTGCCAAGAGACTTAGATCGAAAAAATAACTTTGCTTTTTTTTATTATTAATATTGTATATCTTTATACCTTTATATCTGGATGTTTGCACACGACTGCTAGCATAGAATTGAGAATTTAGGAAACATGTACTTATTTTCACCTTGTAGTATTTTTGGAAAAATGTTTTTTTCAATATTTTATTATGAAGCCCTGGAAGGGCCAATGATCCCGACGCGAAAGTTCTTAAAATGTTTCTGTATTCCCTACCCCTTTGGAAAATTGTAAAAACCAATAAAACTTTTTCAATATAAAAAAAAAAGTTACTTCCAACCTCTTCTTGGAGTTACGACTCTTTCCTCCCTATGATACTTAACAAACAGTTCACATTTCAGCAAAAATGCCCATTTGGAAGAATGGATTTGCTTATCAAGAATTTAATTCTTTTTACAACTGTGGCGATTGTTTCATGACCATTATAAAAAGGTTGTAAAATTGAGTTTGGTTACTGGTGTGGGAAGTCAGCAACCCCCCGCCTCCCCAGGAAGAAGGCTTTCTTAGGATAAAATCATTCACTTCTCTCCATTAACCAATTAACCAATTTCATTGTAATTTTTACAATGACAATAAAGATTATTATTATTATTATTATTATCAGGAAAACACAATTACTTTTTATGAAGAAGATACTTTTGTATCTATTGAGAAAGCTGGAGTATCCATTTACAGCAGAAGTCAACCTTTTTATACCTACCGCCCACTTTTGTATCTCTGTTAGTAGTAAAATTTTCTAACCGCTCACCGGTTCCACAGTAATGGTGATTTATAAAGTAGGGAAGTCAATTAAATTAAAAAAAAGGAAAGTGTTTCAGTATCGGACAACACCCCTACCGCCTACCATGAAAGCTGGAACGCCCACTAGTGAGCGGTAGAGACCAGGTTGACTACCATTGATTTACAGAAACCCAGGCCAGCCTATTCACAAACAAACCACCTTGAGCCACAGCTGCGGGAGATGAAGGGATTAAGAATTTATATTCTCCCACCCAAATTCTAAGGACAGGACATGGCCTTTAGGACATAATAGTATTTACCCACCACCATTAGAATAGCAAAAGACACAAGGCTCACTACATTTCCCAAACCCCTGGAGCATCTCAATCACAGAACCCCAGAACCCTATAAAGATCCACCCACCCACTCAGCCATTTTGTCAGCCATCCCAGAAACAAGCAGCTGTGACTGAAGTTTCTGGAAAACCAAATAAACAGAGACCTTCTTTCCTTGAAGCCAGCCTCCATTTTATTTCCAGTGATTTTCTCCCGAATTGGACCCGGACTGGATTTTTCTTCCCAAATTGGTATCTGATCCCCTCCTGATCTGGCTTTACTCTCTGAAATGTCTGTAAATAAATTTTAGCTAGATCATTGTGTTCAATTTTGTCTTCTGATTGAGGGTTACACAAGTGGTCATCTGTGATTTTCGGTTTACGTTTTGTTTTCTGGACTCAGTTTATGGTGGCGTGGATTGTGAAATCTGATCTTCTTAGAACCAATACAGAAATGCCTTCTTTTGTTTGCGTTCAGCTGAGAACCTCACTGTTTTGTCATTCCTCTATCATTAGGATAGATCAGTGATGGCTAAACTTTTTGTCATTGTGTGCTAAAAGCACGTGTGCACCCATAATGCAATCCGCAATTGAGCCTCCTGTGTTCCCTCCCCCCGCACATGTGAGTGCAACCCCCTTGTGCCCCGCCCCATGCATGCATGTGTGAGTCCCCCATGCATGCATGCGCGACTTCCCATGTCCCCGTGCATGCATGCACAACCCACCGCATCCCCCCCCCACCTCTGTGCATGCACACAAAAACCAGTTAGCTGGCGGGAAGTGTGCGCGCATGCGCGGTGGAGGTGAGCTGGGGCAACAGCTTGCATGCCCTACAGAGAGGGCCCTGCGTGCCACTTGTGGCACACATGCTATAGGTTCACCCTCACGGGGATAGATCCACATTACAAAGAGAATAATTTTGAGCTGCTGCTTCTCAGCTCAGGAATTTCCCAAATTCAAAAGCAAGGCCTTGTTTGTATATTGTGTTTATTTTCCTGGGGTGTGGCATAAGTGTTTCATTGGTGGTATTGGAGATTTGCAAAGAATATTAACTGTCCTTGTCTAGAGCAAGCCATACTTCAGCATTTTAAAAAGATTAAGCAACCTTATGCTCAGAAACAAAATCACACAAAATTTGAATCTTCTGTGTTTTTCTATATAGATCGATAAATATCTATATGCCATGCGGCTGTCGGATGAAACTTTGCTGGATATTATGGGTCGCTTCAGGAGTGAAATGAAGAATGGCCTCTCTAGGGATTTTAACCCAACGGCCACTGTAAAGATGCTGCCTACTTTCGTAAGATCAATTCCTGATGGCTCAGGTAAGAATTACCGCAATTTCCCGAAATAAGCGCTTGGCCTTATTTTCAGGGGAGGTCTTGTTATTTTTGAGGTCCAGGAGGGGGTGACCGTGGTCACCTGATGGCTGCTGCTGTGTTGCAATATTTTTGGGGAGGGTTTATTTAGGGGGGAGGGCTTATTTTAGTGCATGTGTTCAAATAAGCCCGATTGGGGTTATTATCTGGGGAAGTCTTATTTTCAGGGAAACAGGTTATCACTCTTGTGATGTGCTGCTAAAATTGCTAATAAAGATGGTTTCTTAAAACAAATCAGTATTGTTCTTTCCAATATAGTGAGATCTGATGATTCCACTTGTGGCCATAGTGAGCCTAATGCGAATAAAATTGTAAGAAAATAATGTGCAATACTAGTAGCACAATAAAAAAAACTTTCCACTGTAATAGAACATGTTATTTACCAAAACATGTTACAACTATTTGTTTAGTGGCCATTTGAAGTTACAGAGTCACCATCAAAAATTATTCATGACTGGTCCTCACACTTAACGACCGTTGCCGCGTCCCCAGGGACGCATGATCAGAATTCAAGTGCTTAGTAACATGCACCTATTGACAATAGCATCAGCATCCTGAGATCTTGCTGCAACCTTCCCGGCCAGCTTCTGACAAGCAAAGTCAAAGGAGGAAGCCAGATTCACTTAATGACTGCATGATTCACTTAACAACCACATGGTTCACTTAACAACCACAGTGATTCACTTAACAATCATGGCAAAAAGATAACAAAATAGGCTTAACAAATATCTTACTTAGCTCAAATTCTGTGCCAATTGTGGATGTAAATTTAGGACTACCTGTAGAACAGGGATGTCAAACTAGATTTCATTGAGGGCCACATCAGGGTTGTGTTTGACCTGGGGGGGCGGCTGGGGTGTGTGTGGCCAGAGTGGGCATGGCCTGCTTGATGTCCCCTCATGTCAGAGTCACCTGTGGCAGCCCGACACAATACTGAAATGTGTACAGAAATGCTTTTATTACTATTGCTAAAATTAAAAGCATAGGTGTAGATAAGAGGTACTGGGAGAAGAAATTACTAACAGTTCTATGAATATGTGATGGTTTTCCCCCCCTGAAATGCTGTAGTTTTACCCAATCTGGTATATCTGGAAAGCAAATTATATGAGCTCTTGCAAAATTAGTGATGGAGTGCTAATTTGGAGTGATGGATATTTGAAGAGAATCAGATTGGAGGAAGATAGCATAAATAACAGTTACACTAATCCTAAATACAGAATTTAGTAGTGAGGTTGAAGCATTACAGCACATTCATTCACAGGCGCAAAGAATGTCACCTTTGCCAGGATGTCATTCATGTCATGAATTGTATCGTTTGCATGATGACAGGATGATCACACATTGTGTATGGCTCTTACGAGATGTTTGTGAGTATATCAGCCATTCATTGATAATCATGGGCATAGACAATCTGTGGTTTTCGCACCTTTCCTCTCTGCTTACTTTTCTTATCACATGATGTAAACTCTCACTTCTGAGATATTGTCATATGCAGTTTGTATTAAATCATTGGGCATAGTTGGATAGTTCAAATTGCAATTTGCTTGCATTTTAGGATCACAAGACAGGAGCAAGATAAGGAAAACAAATTTCCGGCCATAACCTCCCATGCAGTTCATATGAATTAATTTATTAACACACCTGATCGTGATTTGCCTTTACATCAAAATGTCCTTTCAGGTGTTCTGCTGACTGAGCATCTGATTTCTGTTTTCAGACTGCAGGTTAATTTACTAGCTATTGCAGAATCCCCGTTTGTTTAAATTGTACTGAGACTTGTTTACATTTGCTGAAAGAAAAAGGCTCCATCTGTTCCACTGTTTACCTTTGAGGTCTTATTTTGTGATAATGGCTTGTTTTTAAGCAATCAATGGGCTACAATGATAAAAGTCTATTTGCGCACTTGGCATAATGTGAAGAAGTACTTGTCCCCGACAGTGTCGTTTCACATCGTTTGATCTCCAGAAGTGCAATACGATGCATTGGCATCTGGAAGAATTGTGGTGATGTCACATATGTTAGGATGGCATCAGTACAGTTTTCATACAGTTGTGCTTTGTATGATGATGTCACGACTCATGTGACATTACTTGCTCTCCCTTTGACCATTTATGTCAGGGGTGTCAAACTCATGAACCATGGGCTGGATGCATCACGTGCGCATCACGCCCACCCCAGCTCCGCAAACGGAAAAAAGTCACGATATGTCATGTGATCGTAATGTGACACTGTGAGTTTGACACCTGTGATCTATGTTCAGCTTGGAAATGATGCTGATCCAACAGACATTGTGTTAGTGCCTTGCATTCTTTGGCTTCAATTCTCCCAAATACATGGCATCATTGTGGCATTACATGAATTCCTTGTTGGCTCTCAGATCTTGCACCCCTTCCCTGCTCCTTCAGTATGGCTGGGGATTGAACAGCATTTTAACTACTCTACAATGCCCCCATGTTCTGGATTTGCACAATAGATTGAACTATGAATAAATTGGGTTTGCAATTTATTTGCACAAGGACAGGGGTGTCAGGCTGGATTTCTTTGAGGGCTGGATCAGCATTGCAGTTCTCCTATGTGGGCTGGCTGGAGGGGAGGGGAGGGGATGGTATGGGGAGCGCCTCATTTTCAGCCTGGATGGCCTCCTGCAGCACTTTGCCAGCCAAAAGGGGGAGGCGTGTCCCATTTTCGGCTGGGACGGCCTCCTGCAGCACTTGGCTGGCCAAAAGTGTGGGGAGGGGGGACATGCCCCATTTTCGGCCTAAATGGCCGGCAAAGTGCAGCAGGAAGCTGTCAAGGTCGAAAACAGGACACAGGAAGCCGCACAGGGGGCCTCTGTGTCCTGTTTTGGCTGCCAGAGGCACCGCGGGCCAGTCCTTCCCTATTTCTAGGCCAGCCCTGCAGCCCAGTAGGCCGCATCTGGCCCACAGGCCTTGAGTTTAACACCCTGCACTAGGAGATAGAAAAAAAACCCCTGAGATGAACATTGACCTTGCTTAGCTGCCTGTTTGGGTGCATCTTTATATCTTGAGGTGTCTTGTTTAAGTGAGCGGGTGCAAATTTTGTTTGTAAGTCAGGCTTGCTTTGAAATGAGGGTAAGATAGGACTTGGTTGAAAACTGGGCAGGGCATGATAAAAGTTTTTCCACGCCAGGCTGTGCGGTTTTATGTTTCCTGTTGAAAGTAGCAGGAATGATGATATCAGAAGGGTTTCTGAAGGTCACAGTTTTGGGAGCTGCTTACGGATTTCATATCTCAGGTTGCATACATCTGTGGGAATGTCTACATCCAAAAAAGGTATTTTAAATGCAGGGGTGTACATGCGAAACACCTATTCTTGAATCATTAAAGCAGACTCCTCTTTTTTCACCTGGTTGCTTTAGAAACTATTCCCTGCAATGTAAAAGATGGCTTCCAGGCCTGACAGCAGGAAGATTTAAATAAGGCCCGATTAGATAGCCCCTCCTTGCTGGGAAACAGGATGAGGTCCTCTTAGAAGTGTGAGAAGTCTCTTCAATTATAATTTGATTGCTGGAAGAGGACCTCCGAGTGATAGAGAGCATTGCCCTTCATTCTTCTGCTGCTCACCAATGCTGCCTACAAGGCAGTCCAAACCCAGAATTGCCTACCACATTTTTACAGAGGAAAAATATAGGACAGGGGAAATTAGCTGGTCTGATTGATGTTCAAGTCCTATTGTGGTGACACATGCTTTGAGTCTATATATCAACTCCCTAATCTTGACTGTTTAAAAGCTATATAAAACAGTTTTTGGCAAGATTGAGATTGTCCCTGCATAAATAATAGTTTCCTCTGGGAAGAAGGAATTACTTGGAATCTTTCAGGTCTATTTTTGGCAATTTGCTTAGTTTCAGTCACAGAGTAGGTTGGGGTGAGGGATTTTTGAATTAAGGTCTTCTTTGGGACAAGATGTAGCAAGCATTAAAATTCCTTTTTTTGCAGGGAAATAGTTTTACAGGTAGACTTACAACCATCGTTCAGACCAATATTTCTGTTGCTAAGTGAGACATTTGTTAAGGGAATTTCCCCCCATTTTGCGACCTTCCTTGCCATGGTTTTGAAGCGAATCACTGCAGTTGTAAAGTTAGTGACACGGTTGTTAAGTGAATCTGGCTTCCCCATTGACTTTGCTTGTCAGAAGGTCACAAAAGGGGATCACATGACCTCAGGACACTGAAGTCGTCATAAATATGAGTCAGTTGCCAAGCATCCGAATTTTGATCACATGACCATGGGGATGCTGCAGCGGTTTTAAGAGTGAAAAACGATCATAAATCACTTTTTTCAGTGTCATTGTAACTTCAAATGGACACTAAATGAACTGTTATAAGTCAGGGACTACTTGTACTTAATGCTCTTTCCTTCCTGCCACTGTCCTCCTCCCATGTCACATATACACATACAGAAAGTTTTGATCTCTTTTTACATGAAAATGTTAGTATAACTGCCGGTAATATGTCTTTTTTTAAAGTTTCACCCCTCATAATAATGTTTCATAATCAGCTTCGCTCTGCTGAAATGGTTCTTAAAGTTTTTGTAGACTTCGGCAGCACATTATTTGTTTAGCAGAGTGATGGAGTTCGGGGGGAAAACTGTTCTTGTGTCTAGTTGTCTTGGTGCACAGTGCTCTATAGCAGGGGTTCCCAAACTTGGCAACTTTAAGACTTGTGGACTTCAACTCCCAGAATTCTCCAGCCAGCATAGCTTGTGGACATAGTTGGCTGGAGAACTCTGGGAGTTGAAGTCCACAAGTCTTAAAGTTGCCAAGTTTAGGAACCCCTGGATTAAAAGATAAACATTGTTAAAAGTAAAAGGAAGGAATATAAAGTTGGTTTATATAATTAAGGTTAAAAATAGATACATTGTTATCTCTGGTAAGACTTAGTGGACTTTGGCTGACCAGGACTGAACGATGAACGCTTTAAAATTTGTTTATAGACAAGAGAAAGGAAGAGTTTATTTACTGTAATTTAAGAGAAAGTGAAAAGTCTCTAAAATTGTTTATATTTATTATGAAGAGGAAAGTCATTTCTTTATACCAACGATCCCCAACGGCTTGGTGGCCTGTTGTGGGGAGGGGAACTGGCCTGTGCAAGTGGTGGGCTGGTGTGCACCTGCATAGGTGCCGGCCCACAGCTTGCACAATTTGAGCTTCATGCATGTGCCTGTGCTTCAGCCAATTGCTCACGGGGCCCAGTAGTGGGCCGTGACCTGAGGTCACTGGGACCTGCTTTAAACATTTGTCTCTGTCTATCTGTCTGTCTCTCTCTTGCTTTTGTTATTTTTTTCTCTTTCCTTTCTCTCTCTCTTTTAGTCTGCATTAGTATTGTTGTAATTATAATCCTTAATAAAAGTATTGTTAAAATCCTGATACAGTGCTATTCCTAGAAATATTAAATGTCATTCCTCGTTTGGTAACTTAATAAAATGTTGTCCAGTAGCAAAATTGATTCTGATTAATTATGCAGTCTTTGGAATAACAGTTTTATTACTATATTTTCTTCTATCTCTTTTTTCCTGGAATGAAATTCTTTATTTTATTTTTTTAATAGGGTTGTAAGATTAATCAATTAATCCCTGGGTCCTAACAAGGAGAAGGGCGTGGTATAAATTTAATAAAATAAATTTAATAAAATAAATAAACTATCCATTTATTTTGTTCTTGCAGGCTATTTTAAAAATTGGGAAACTAGTCTAATATTTAAAAAAATGGTTAATATATAATGGAACACTTTATTTCATGTCGTTGGGACACCTCTGAGAACATACAGTAATGTTAGTTAAAACTCCCCGGTGGTTGAGGATGCTGGCTTGTCAAAAGAAAATAATAAAAGGAAATTATACTTAAAAGGGGATTGTACTTAAAAAAAGAATTCTGCATCTTTCCCAGCTGGATTGACATATTATTAACTGGAAATTGTATTCCCATCACATCTGTTCTTCTTGTGGGCTGGTGCAGAGCCTTTTGCGGATATTGAAATACATTAATTGTGCGATCTTTTGTATTTGTCTAGTAGTCTGTGTATGCACAGAGCAGTATATCTTGAAACAATGATTATGTTAATTGGCAGTCTTAATTTCAAAGTGATTCAAGATTACTATCTCAGTCCTGTTAGATAGGCTTGAGGCAAATGTTCTCAGTTGATATATCAAGATCAGAAAATGATAAGTTCCTAGGTCAGAAAAGGTCAGCAGTGGATCTGCTCACCGTAGCACACTAATGGGAGTTTATGTTAATGGGTGGGGAAATTTAAATGCACGTTAATGGGTGGGGAAATTTAAATGCCTACTTCTAATGTCTAAAGTCACATCTGTTTCTTCCCAACAGAGAAAGGAGATTTCATTGCTCTGGATCTTGGTGGGTCTTTCTTCCGAATTTTGAGAGTAAAAGTCTCACATGAGAAGAAGCAGATGGTGCAAATGGAAACAGAGATTTATGAAACGCCAGAAGATATTATGCACGGCAGTGGAACACGGGTAGATTCTTCTTTAAGTATATAATGAATGTTCTGAATGCTTCCCAAATTGTTTGTTAAGTTGAGTTCATCTCTTCTGATACTTAATTTTGAAAGGAAAAACAAAATTAATTTGTGATTTTAATATTCCAGAAAATGGAATATTAAAAGTCATAAAAAAGGGTGTGTCAAACTCACGGCCTACGGGTAGGATTCGTCACGTGCTAGCCAGCAGGGGGAAGTCGTAATACATCACATGATGATGCAGTGACGGTGCATGTTTGACACCCCTGTCCCAGGGGTGGGTTGCTGCCGGTGTTACTGTGGTTCTTATCGTGCATGCGCCAGACACGTGCTGCACATGTGTGCCTTCTTCAATGTAAATTGTTCTGCGCGCATGTGCAGAACAATTTAAAGTGAACTGCACACACGCAGTCACAAAAATCCAAAACTACGGAGGCCAAGCGGTAGCGAGGGAACCAGTTTGGGGACGTGTCAGGCCTGGCTCGCTGCCGGTTCTGTGATCCAGGCCTGAATTCCACTACTGGTTTGCCTGAACCGGGCCAAACTGGCAGTAACCCACACCTGCCCTGTCTTAAAACATGTTTCTTGACAAGTTAGAAAATATATTTTGGGATAAATTTCTTCTCATCATTTTCTTGTTCAAAAAAATGTGGAGAACTCCAGATTTTATTATAAAAATTACTTTTGTAGTAATTTCTCCCAGTTCACCTATTACAAATATGGCTTTTTTGCTCACTAGCATAGAAAAGTAGAGTGTACATCAAATATGCAGTGAAAGCTAGCTGAATTGCAAGGCAGACAATTGATGTCTGATGAGTGTGAATGCATTGGCATAGCTGTGAGTTAAAATATGTATTTCTGTTTATTCTGTTTCCTCATATGTTTTTATACCCATCTTTATTTTTCTTGACTGTGTTCTCGGATGGGTGAGTATCATTAAACATTTTTAAGATGTGACTGTTCATTTAGAAGAAAATTCTTCAGCACAGTGCCTTAGGCAGCAATTCTTTGGATACTTACTTGAGAAAATAAACATTTCCTAAAGTTGAACTTGATTCTAATAATTTCATGGATACACCCATGTGAATTTTGGAGGGAACAGGGTAGGAATATATCTACTGGTTGCAGTCACGCATTGCAATTTGTGCTGGTTTTTTGGTAGTTTCTGGCAAAAATGCCTGTTGCTAAGAATAGGTTTGTAGTTAGGACAGTGAGGTTGCTTAATGACCATTGATTCACTTAATTATAGTGAAAACCGTATAACCGTATAAATTGGAAAACCGTATAACCGTAACGACTTACAACCAAAAATCTATATTGCAACCGTGACCAGTTGTGGTCATACGTTGAAAACTACCCGTATTCCAACTTTTAACGTTATTTGAAAGAAAGAAGAGAAATGCTAACATCTTTATTAAAAGTATTGGCTGTTGAAATATGGTAATAAATATATTTGAGCCGATTTGATTAAAAGTAATAATAAGCAAAATATTAACAAGGTTAGAGATGCCTGAACATATTGCTTGTTCTGTGTTCAGAAGGTATAATTAATAGAACAACCATACGCAAATGGGTGTGTTTGCAACTAACTAACTTTTGTGTTTAAGCATGCTGTGTGAACCCAGTCAGTGGCTGTTACAAGTGAGGGTTTGGAAGGCCAAAGCAGTCTGTTTTAGGGAAACAAGTCAACAGGGAGTAAAACTTTGTTTTCATATCTGATGCACCTTTTGCTGATTGCCATATTTGTTGTATGGTAGATCTTCTGTGTTTATTTATTTTTTACCAAAGGACTTTTCTGTCTTGATCCCTATGTATACATTTTGCAGCCAGCAGCTCAAGCTGCGGACATTAGATGGATAGTTGGTGACGCCAAGGAAGGCAGGAGAATTTCTCCTACTTCCTCCACTTAAATCTCTTATGTAAGTTACAGAATTGGTATCTGCTGTCATTGATGCTGCTTTAAAAAAAAAAAAATCTACATGACACCATCCATTGCCATTTTTCCTGCTTTTCCCAAGATGTACATTCATGATTGGGTTTCTTCTGAGCCCTGGCAGCATGGCTGTTGAGCCTAAAGGATGATGATTTAGCCTGTTTGGCTCTTCTCTGGCACCCTTTGGCATTGCTAATGCAAACATTCTTAGTTTGAGACGGCCGATGCCAAGATCATTTCTGTTTTTGCTGCTGATTACCGTATTTTTTGGACTATAAGATGCACCCCCCCCCCAAGAGTGTGGAAATGTTGGTGCGTCTCATACACCATATTTGGCCTCCTGAAGCCCTGCCCCTGCATCCCATTTTTGAGAAAAATGGGTCATTTTTTGCAAAAACAAAGGCGTTTTTGCCTTCCCTCAGCCCCCAGAAGCACTCTGTGGGCTTCAGCAGGGCTGGGGGAAGGCAAAAATGCCCGTTTTTCGCAAAAATGGGGGCAATTCTGCCTTCCCCCAGCCCTGCTGAAGCCTGCAGAGTTCTCTTGGGGGCTGGGGAAGGCAAAAACTTTTTTTTCTTACTTACCTTTTCGAAATCTTGGTGCGTCTTATACATTGGTGCATCTTATATTCTGAAAAATACGGTAGTTCTTGAAACCTTTAGTCTGGTTGCTTCCAGCATGAGCGTGGCAGAATGAGAAAGTGTCTTCGATGGTACTACGATCAAAGGTTCTGATTTGTGTCATGGATTGTTGGCATCACACAATTTGTGAGTTAGCAAGTATAACAGCTGATACATTTTCAGCAGTTACTTAGAACGATAATAGTGATGAAAACCCCTTTGGGCTTGGTCTATCAAAAATTTGGAAAGCCTAACTTGACTATCCTAGCTTGTCAGCACAGCTTCCTCTCTGAATAAAAGAGCGACAATTCTCTATCTCTCCCTGCCCCTACTATACAATCTAGGTTACCATGAAGCAGTGCCAAGGCTGGTCATGAAGATCAGCCAAAAGATCCTCAATTTCAGCCATGACATCACTGCTGTGACCAAAAAGGCTGCCTAGTGCCATTCTCCAAGGCATGTAAGCCTTGTGGAACTGTGTGGTTGCCCCCACAAGCCTACTGCTGCGTGCTGCTTCCCTTCAGCCGATGTTCTCTTTCTGTTGATAGACCTCTAGGGTCTACCCAAGGCTGCTGTGGCCACATGAGAGGTCTTCATTCTTGGTGCGGCAGCAATCTCCAGAAACCTTGTGAAAGCGCCCCATATTCTCGCATGATTTTTCAGAGCCTCTGGAGGCCCCACAATTTCTCGAGGGTCTGGAGGCTGCATGAGAATGGGGCATGTTTTTGAGTGTAGTTGTCAAATGTTGGTGAACATTGGCATAAATGCTGCCAGTAGTATGCCATACAGAACATGGTGGTGTGTCAGCTTTGACACACATTGTGGTATGTCAGCTTTGATAGGTTTGCCATAAAAATATAGATCTGTTCCCAGGTTGGGTATTGTATTCTTTTTTTTTTTTTATGAACAAAGGTCAAACCATTTAAATGAATGCATTATGACTTGCCATTATTTTCAGGTTTGATTCTACTTGGCAAATGACATTTGATTTCCTGGTGACTTTAACAATTTGGGAGACTTAATAGATCTGATCACTTTAAGACGCAGATCATCAGGTTTTTGGTTTTGTTTTAAATCTCAAAAGAGAAACTTTATCTTGGTCTTCACTATTTGGCACTGTTAGAGTCATAGCTGTTCTGGAATGTTGAAGTCTTGGTCAGTGGTGGGATTCAAATAATTTAACAACTGGTCTTCTGCCTTAATGACCGGCTGGGTGGGTGTGGCCAGGGGATTTGACAGGCAGCACTCGGCCTCTTGCACCCCCTGAGAGCAAAAATGGGTCATGGGGGGGGGGCTGCTGCCCCCTCACTCCCATTTTGGGGCTAGTAGGCACCCCTGCAACAAAAACAGGCCATGGGGGGGGCTAGTGGGGAGCCAAAACGGGGCACGTGGGGACTCTAGGAAGGGGCTGGGCCAGCCAGCAATTTAACAACCGGTTCACCTGAACCGGCTGAATCCCACCACTGGTCTTGGTGCATCTGGAAGATGAGAAGGCCATGTTACTACATCTTTGACTTTGCTGAAAACGTACAAAAAAGGATGTTTTTTCTAAACAATGAGGGAAAATAAATGAGAAGAATGTTATTAGATAGCTTTGCAAAAATGAAGTAATTTGTGTTTTGCTTAATGAAAATGAACTCTTGGTGAAAATGGCCTGACCTTATAGTTCAGCCATATTATTATACTGGGCTGCTAGTTCCTATTTCCCTATTGCAGTGCTTGTTGTCAGACCTATTCCATAGCATGGGAAGAGACGCAGCCTTGAAATCATATTCTTGTCAAACTCTACATCATTTGCCTGCATTATGCTGCATTAAATACACACCCGTTTTGCATGTTAAATATTAAGCAATTTCTGGGTGTACTTTTAAGAAATATCAGATTTTTGTTTTGCATGGGATCAATATTCCCGGTAAATAGAAGAGTACAATGTTGAAATGCCATAGCGTAGGAAACATTGGGCTTGGCCTTTTTAATAAAGAACGATCACACAATCTCTTCACAATACCACAATATTTATAAGTGGGTCAAGGAATACTGTATCAGATTTGATTTACTTTTTCAGGAAGGTACTGCTTTTTAAATGCCATGATTTTATTTTGTTTTGTTAAAGTGTAGTATAAAAGAAGAAATTATCCTAATCTGGAGTTGTGGTCTCACAACAACAATGAAATAATCAATTGTCACCAAAGTAGTGATTATGGGTTGTTTAATTATTTTTTCTCATTTTTATATTATGGCTTGTAATGCCTTCTACTGTAATTAATATGATTGGATTACTCCTTAACATTCTTTTGTCTTTGTTTTGCTTCCTTCTCAGCTTTTTGATCATGTTGCTGAATGTCTGGGAGACTTTATGGAGAAACAAGAAATTAAGGACAAGAAACTACCCGTTGGGTTCACATTTTCATTCCCATGTAGGCAGACTAAACTAGATGAGGTATGCCTAATCACAGATTTGCAAAATCTACATTGTGGGTAGAACACAAGAAACTGTTTTTGTAAAGTGGATGCACTCACTGGGTGCATTCACTTCAGACTTAGCTTTCTGATGTTTAAATGGTGATTATACTGTATTTTTTGGAGTATAAGAAGCATCATTTTCTCTCCTAAAAGTGGGTGAAATTTTAGGTGCGTCTTTTAGTTTTTTTAGTGTTTTTATTTTATTTTAGTTTTTGCCCTCCTAAACCCTCTGCGTGTTGCATTTTTGCCCTCCCTCCCCGGCCCCCAGAAACACTTTGCAGTGTTCCACACGGCCTGTTTTTGCAAAAAATGGGCACGTTTTTGCCGAAAATGGGCTATGCAGAACACTGCAGAGTGCTTCTGGGGGCCGGGGAGGGAGGCCAAAAATTTTTTCTTATTTTCTTCCTGTAAATTTAGGTCCATCTTATAGTCTGAAAAATACGGTATCTCCTGGGACTCTGTATCAGGCCAATAATTGTTATTGCGGCCTATCACAGCTTTACAGAGTGAAGTCATGGTTTTTCTTAGATTAGTAGGATTAAGTTTATAGTAGAAGGTGATTTGTAAGCAGCCTTGGGAATCAACAGTTGTATGAGATCTTAGAAAAGTGTTCTTTGTGTGACTTTATGTATTATGTGATAGTCACTGAGTATCTTCTGAACTATTCAGAGCTACAGAAGAGGCAATTAAAGTTGTAATAGCTTTGTATCAACATATGTGGAGTGAAATGGTGTGATCTACAATTTGAAAAAAAAGCTGTGAACACCAAAGAAACAGATACCCAGATTACAAATTCATTAAGCTCATCATTAACGCTAGCAAAGTTTTGTGTGTGATGTTATAAAGAAAAACAGGCACCTGCATAGGGTCAGAAATGCTGCATTAATAGGAAAGCTTCCAAAAAAGCAGAGGGCCATGTCATCTATTCTATTCTATTCTATTCTAAACCTCACTTGGAATTTCAGTAAGTGGACATGCAGGAGGTTTGCTGACATTGCTCTCTCCCCCCCCCCTCCCTCCCTCCCTCCAATGATCAGATTTTCCATTATTTTAAACCATTCCAGCCCACCTCCCAAAAACAAGTGATGTGTTGGTGGAAAGAAGTGTCATGCATGCCTTGTAATTTGGCTAGAGTGGTAATAGTTTAATTTTTCCTAGGGTGTTCTGATTACCTGGACAAAACGTTTCAAAGCAAGTGGTGTTGAAGGAGCCGACGTAGTGAATCTCTTAAACAAAGCCATCAAGAAACGTGGGGTAAGAATAAGAATTTTGGCTGTCTGTATAAAGGATATATGAATTGGCTGATTTTGGACACACATTGTTAGTTGAATTAGATCTCTTGCTGTTGTTTCTCAGGGTCATTGGAAAATAGCAATAGCATTTCCACTTATATACCGCTTCACAGTGCTTTACAGCCCTCTCTAAGAAGTTTATAGTGTCAGCATATTGCCCTCAACAATCTGGGTCCTCATTTTACTGACCTCGGGAGGATAGAAGGTTGAGTCAACCTTGAGCTGGTAGGATTTGAACTGCCAAACAGTTCCACTGCGCTACTTGTTTATTTAAGATCATCTTTATTCCTAGCAAAATTATTCATTGACTTGTGGACTTCATTCATTCTCTAGTGGACTTCAACTCAGGGCTGGCTGGGGAATTCTAGGAACTGAAGTCCACAGGTTTTAAAGAGGACAAATTTGGACAGGCTTGCTTTAAACAATCCACTCTGAAGTAATATAAATTGTTGCATTATAACTTCTTTGACCCATTTTATGTAGAAACAAGTCCATTGGTAATCTCCATAGAATGAGAATTATTCCCAAGTCGTTGTGGTAATAACATACATTTACGTATTAGAATGTGCTTTTAACAAAGCTACAAATCACAGTAGATTTTTTTTATTGGTCCCAAATTGGCTACAACGAGGACTGATTTTTTGATGAGAGACTTTTTTTGAGAAGGAGTTAATGGTATATTTCAAGGAGATGTCGTGTCTTGTGTGTAACAATAAGAAAGAAAGAAAAGCAAAATCATGATGTATTGCCGTGATGGCGAACCTATGGCACGGGTGCCACAGGTGGCACGTGGAACCATTTCTTAGGGCACGCGAGGTGTTGCCCTGTCAGCTCCAGTGTGCTTGTGTGCGCTGGCCAGCTGATTTAGGCCTTCTGTTGAGACTGTTTTCCACCCTCTGGAGATGGAGTGGGGAGGCTGTTTTCACCCTCCCCAGGTTACTAGAAAGCCTCTGGAGCCTGGGGAGGGCGAAAAAAGCGAGCCAAAAAAGGTTAGCCATCACTGATCTATTGCCTGACCTAATGATATCTGGGCTGACACTTCACTAGACAAAGTTTGTGGGGTTTGACATTTAGAATATACAGATCAGCATTGATAATGACATTGATATGTAAGAAAATGCTCTGTTTCATTCTAAAGGATTATGATGCGGACATCATGGCAGTGGTTAATGACACTGTTGGGACAATGATGACCTGCGGATTTGATGACCAGCGTTGCGAAGTTGGCTTAATTATCGGTACTAATTCTTTGTTCAGAATCACTCATAGTAGAATTTTGATTTTGCATCTGCGATGACATGATCCCATTTGCTTCTTTTTAAGGTACTGGCACAAATGCCTGTTACATGGAGGAAATGAGGCACATTGATCTGGTGGAAGGGGACGAAGGCCGCATGTGCATCAACACAGAATGGGGTGCCTTTGGTGACGATGGTTTATTAGAAGACATCCGGACTGAATTTGACAGAGAGATTGACCGGGGGTCCCTTAATCCTGGGAAGCAACTGTAATTGGAAACAATCATATCTTATATAGTCTAATCCTGTGTTTCTCTTGAAGAAGTGGCAACTTTAAGATGCGTGGACTTCAACTCCCAGAATTCCTTGGCCAACTATGCTGGCTAGGGAATTCTGGGAGTTACAAGTCCACACATCGTAAAGTAGTCAAGGTGGCAAAACATTGGTCTAATCCAGGGGTGTCAAACTCTTATTTCATTGAGGGCTGCATCAGGGTTGTGTTTGACCTTGGGGAGCTGGGGTGTATGTGGCCAGCTCGACCTCACTCGTGTTGGGGGCACCTATGGGGGCCTGAGCGCTCTGCCAGAGAAAATGGGCTTCTGAGCTCCATTTTTGGCTGCAACGGCCTCCTGCAACCTTCTGCCAGTGAAAACGGAGCTCGGGAGGGCCGCGGGCCGGTCCTGTGCTGTTTCCAAGCACCCCTGGTCTAATCTAAAAGAGTTCTTTTCAAATTGTTAGTTCTAGGCACCTTTGGACAATTTCTTGGTTAGTTCCATTAAACCTTCAGCATTTAATTTATTAATTACTTACACTGTTCAGTTGGAATTGGCATAGAACCAACAGTTCTTAGTTGGGATTCCTTTCAGTGTTCATACTGTCGGTCTTTCCCTGCTCCCTTGCCTCAAAGATAGTGCCATTGAAGCACTGTGATGTAATCTAGCAGAAAGTAATGAAATTATGTACGTTTTGGAGCTCTTGCCTCACAAGCAGGAGGTTGTGAGTTCGATCCTAGGTAGAGGCAAATGTAGGCTCTCCTGCTTGGGCAGGGGGTTGGACTAGATGACCTGCTAGGTCCCTTCCAACTCAGTTAATCTGTTAAAAGACACAAAAATCTTAAAGGAAAGGTCTTATTCATGGACATGATATCAACATCATGCATTTCTAAAGCCTTTGGATGTTTGAAATAACAGGTGAAAACAGATGGCTGTGGTGAAAAAAAAAGTTTATAGGTCATCCTTACTTTACAACTGGTTGCTTAACAAGCAATTGAAGTTACAATAACTCCCCCAAAGTTACTTACAATCTGGTTTTGAAGTTCCGATAGCTGGCAACTCCTGCCCTTTGGAGTCTGTGTGACCAGACTGCTGGCGTTATTGCCGGTTTGCAACCCACCCACAATGTGTGCCTGCTGTTCAAAGTAAATGCACAGAACAATTTACAGTGAACTGCATGCACAGTCACTAAAATTCAAAATGGCTGCGCCGAAGTGGCAGCGAGGGAACTGGTTCGGGGCTGTGTCAGGCCTGGGTCGTTGCCGGTTCTGTGATCCAGGCCTGAATTCCACTACTGGTTTGGCGAAACTGGGCCGAACCGGCAGCAACCCACCTCTGATGGTGACTGGCCTGCATTTACAGCTGTTTGCCATGTCCTGTGGTCATGTGACTGCAATTTGCAACCATTATGGAACTTTTTACATGGATAAGATTTTTATGGCTCGGAACCTAGTTATATGCGAGACCGTCTCCTGCCCCATACATCCCTTAGACCGATCCGCTCCCACAGAGAGGGCCTTCTCAGGGTGCCGTCGGCCGGACAATGCCGACTGGCGACACCCAGGGGAAGGGCCTTCTCTGTGGCGGGCCCTGCCCTGTGGAACGACCTACCCCCAGAACTTCGTACCATCACCGACCTCCGCCTCTTCCGCCAGTGTTTAAAAACACACCTCTTTCATCAAGCCAGCCTAACATAACCTCCGCTGGGACTAGTTTAAGTTTTATTTCGGGGATTTTAATTGGTTTTTAGCGCAGGACAGGTATTTAATAGGTTTTTAAATTTTGTATTACGATTTTGTATGTATTTTAAATTCCTGTGCGCCGCCCTGGGTCCTTTTGGAGAAGGGCGGGATATAAATCTAATAAATAAAATAAATAAACAAATAAATAAATAAATAAACAGAAAACTTGCAACTTCATTATATTCTGAGTGGGATGCTTTTTTGTATATTTGTTTGAATGACTGAACACCATTTTTTCCCCGTGAAACCTCTTTCCAGATTTGAGAAGATGGTCAGTGGAATGTACATGGGTGAGCTTGTCAGGCTTATCCTTGTCAAAATGGCCAAAGAAGGTCTCCTTTTTGAGGGGCGAATCACTCCTGAACTTTTGACCAAAGGGAAGTTGGAAACTAAGGATGTTTCTGCCATAGAGAAGTAAGTGCAGTGCTTTAGAAGCTTCCTCTAGGTTTGGAAATGGATTTAATCCATCGGTGGGTTTTAAGAATAATTATTGGCTAACTTAATAGTGCTATAGATTTGTGCTTAGTTGTAAGTACAGTGAATCCATTGAAATAAATGAGACGATATTAGTCACATTCACTTTGATGCCATTCATTTCATTAGTCAGTTGAAGTACAGTACAACCAAACCTGCATTCAATTATAGTATTAGCCAGTGTTAATTTTGCAACATTCAGAGATCATTCAAAATGAATCGGGTTGAAGATGGCCAACAATTTTAATGAATCTGCAAGGTTCTAAATTACAGAAATTGTTAATGTTTCATTTATTCTGTATTTTTGTTTCTGGATTATTGTCATTGTTTTCAGACTGCATATGTTAAACATCACAGATGTATATGTCTGAAGTCTGTATCTGAATCTGCTTTTGACTTTACCTTTTGAATGCATCTCAGCAGCCTTGAGAATTAGACCTGTTTGTTCTAATAATTAGAATTCTGAAGTGTTGATCACATTTGTAGAACACATCCCATTATTAGAAGCCCAGATATGGTCAGTAGCTGTCTTTTGTTTGCCAATAACTTCAGGAACAGGACACAGATTTAAGCATTGAGTTTGCATTTATGGAAGTATTTTCTTGTTAAATTTAAATCTGTTTGCTTCCACAATAGTTTGGACACTGTAACATCTTTTAATTTACATTACATCCATCCATCCATCCATCTCCCCATGTTTTTTGCACAAACACAAACGTTGTTTCATAGGTTCATTATAGCTGTCATGGTATATATTTACATTGTATCTGAAAATCATAATTTTCAGTCTGTTTAGAATTATTTTGGGAGGGAAGAACACACATGTGTTGAAGAAAATAATAATAAGCATTGATACTAACACCATTAATAGCAAAATAGGGCAATATATCATTTCAGCAAGGAAGAAATAAAATTTCAATGTATGCCTCAACATTTGATTTTTTAAAGTTTATTCCTGCCTTTTAGCTTCTTTAAAGGAAAGACATCACAAATAATGTTCCTAGTTGATTGCTTTGTTGCACAATGGTTTTAAAATCAATGCCCTTTTTCCAAATTCATTACGGTATTGCAGAACAGTGCAATACTGTGCTTTATCTATCTATATAAAACTCACTCATCATGAAATCTCCAGAACTGTAAAGCCTACAAACTTAAAACATGGCATGTATGTTCCTCTTGGCTTCTAGGTGCTTGCTAAGAAAGGATTTTTTGAAATGACCATCAGATCATTCGTATTTTTTATACAGTATTATATTAACATGCTCTGATGCTAAGGAGTTAGATGTTCTACTCTTCCACCCCCTCCCCAACTGAAAGGAATGCTGTTCCAACTGTCAGTTGCCTTATATTAACACGTTCTGATGCTAAGGAATTAGACATTCTACTCCCCCTCCCCACCTGAAAAGAACTCTGTTCCAACTGTCAGTTGCCTTAAATTAACACGCTCTGATGCTAAGGAGTTAGACATTCTACTCCCCCTCCCCACCTGAAAAGAACTCTGTTCCAACTCTCAGTTGCCTTATATTAACACGCTCCGATGCTAAGGAGTTAGGCTATAACCCATTCTCAGATTCTTCCAGCATCTCCTGCAACTTGAATGAGTAACTTGCGGTCAGATTGTCATGTTAAATTATGAGTTTTAAAACCTCATATCGTGTTCACTTCTGGTTTTAGGAGCAAGGAAGGTTTGCATAAAGCCAAAGACATACTGACACGTCTCGGGGTTGAGCCTTCCCATGAAGACTGCATCGCTGTCCAGCATGTGTGCACCATTGTGTCGTTCCGCTCTGCGAACCTGGTGGCAAGTACTCTGGGTGCTATCCTGAATCAGCTGCGGGACAATAAAGGAGTTGGCCGGTTACGCACCACCGTGGGGGTGGATGGATCCCTTTACAAGATGCACCCACAGTAAGATCTTGTGCAGTTTCCATAATTATATCTTGGCACCTGTTAAGAGCCATCTCTAGCAAAGGTCAGCTAGGCAGCACATCATGCTGGCATCTGATACACACTCTGAACTTCAGCTAAATAAACATAATTCTTCATAGAGAGAAACGTGGACAGTTAATAATGTAGGCTTGAATCTGAAAAAATAGTTCAACAGAGTCATTTTTGCTGAGATGGCAGCTGTATAAATTTGATCAATAAATAAACAGTATACTGTATATAAGGGGATGCTACGTATCCTAATAGAGATAGCTACTTTTCACAATATTTGTAAAAATGGTTGCCACTTAGGGCCTTAAACATCTCTGTAACATGTAAAGCTCTGTGGCTTCTATTATATTTCGTTGAGTATTTGTAGAAGAAGAGCAGGCAGAACTGGGGGATGGAGGTAAATGTTTAGAGTCCTTGCATTGCCACAAGAGATTTAAATGCAGCCCCCTTTGAATTCTGTTGATTCTTATCTAGCACCTATTTAGGACTGATTGTTAGTTGATCAGATTTTTGTGTCTTAGTGTTGTGGCCCACCAGTGGACTTGGACAGTGAGGAAGTTGGGGAGGAACATGGGCCAGTCCTGGAGTCTGGGGAAGGCTCTCACAAGGGCTCTGCGTCAGAGGCAGAGAGGGGGGCAGGGCCATCTGACATTTATCAGCTGCCTTTGGAGTCAGACATTAGTGAGGCAGATGAACAGCTGGAGCCTGTTCCCGATGTGCGCATGTGCAGAGTTGCCAGACGAAGGGAACAGCTAAGGAACAAGGGTCAACTTGAGAGTAAGGCCACAGGTAAGATGGTGAATGGCCCCTCCCATAGTAAAAGGGAAGAGGTGTTTGCAGGAGACAATTAGTTCATTCCTGCATTCCTGCCAAGTATTGTGGTGTCTGAAAGACATTGGCTGGCCACTCTCCAAGCCTAATAAAGGTCGGTAATTGTAAATGATCTTGAAAGACTGTGGAAGAGGAAAGATTTTGCTGGAGAGGAATTCACTGTAAATTAAATAAAAGGGGTTTATCGGGACCAGGACTCAGCTTCATGCTGCTGTGGAAGCCTAGATCAGAATACTTTGTTTGCACAAATCTTTATGATTCATCCTGATTCTTCATGCCTGACATTCCATGGGTGCATGTGCATGAAGGAATGGGGACAGTGGCTTCCCATGCTTTCCCCCCTCTTTATTAATTAGATAACTGTACGGGAGATGTTCAGGAGATCTTAGGGTTCAAAGTAATATTAAGGAACTGAAAAATATCCTCGAAGAAGACAGTGTGATCCATCTATCTGTCCACTCTCCTTCTCCCTCTCTCCATCCCATCCATTTTATTTAGGTACCCACCCAACTTCCAACAGTTTTGGTCAGCACACAGTATAATAATAAAATCACTGTACAAAAGAAAAGAAGATGGTGTTCGGGTAGATATACATAAAAACACAGACCAAAAGGCATTCAGCAGGGGGCTCCAAATAGCATCCAAAAGTAAATCAGAGTCCAAGGCAAAGTATTGCTCAAAGTTCCAATTTATTAAGAGAGCCATGTTGGCACATCTGGGAAAACCCGAATCTGAAAGCTTCCCAGGTTTCCCCACCCAGTTGAAAGTTCAAGATCTTGCCCCCACACCCACCAGTCCATCACATGGTCCATTCTCCCACTGCCATGCTGGCAGTTCCACCCATCCAATTCTGATCAGGTGCAGAGGTGCAAAGACAAAGGATGACCTTGGCTTTCTAGAAAGAATTTTGTTATGGCTACATAGTATCTAACTCCGTACAATCTCCCTTCCCATTTTCCCACAATAGAAAATGCATAGTAGATTTAATAGAAAGCGTGGCAGGCCAATGATCCAAAAGAAAAGATGGCTGCAGGCCTAACAACAGTCTTAAGTCAAGGCCCGGAACACATCCAGGGTTTCAAGGCATTATGGAAAGCCAACAGAGTAGGAGTCCTATGGATATTAAGAGGCCCAAAGGGCAGGCACTGTGCAACAGAGAAAGTATGCTTCCCAGTAGATGACCCTTTTTATCAAAGGCATCCAGAGCACGCCAACTCTGCTATCATGTATTCGCTGGCCATAAACAATGGTACGTAGGCAGTTCCTCAAATAATCTGAACCTGTTCCATGTAGGGCTTTGCAGATGATGATCAGTAATTTGGATTATGCCCTAAAGCAGGGTGCTCCAGCCTTGGCAACTTTAAGACTTGCGGACTTCAACTCCCAGAATTCCTCAGGCAGCAAAGCAAAGCTGGCTGAGGAATTCTAGGAGTTGAAGTCCTTAAAGTTGCCAAGGTTGGAGAGCCCTGCCCTAAAGCACACAGAGAAGCTGTGCCATTTTGCAAACATTGATGCCTGTCACTGCCCTTAACATGGAAGTCATGACCAGTTGAAGATTCTGGATAGTTTTTAAGGGCAGCCCACGTAGAGCAGATGGTCATCAGATGAATGGAGCATGGGTTTACTGCCTGAATTTCTATATTACTGTGGGGTGAGGGGAATTTTTCTTTTATCTTGGGCAAACCAAAACATTAATTTAGTAACCAGCTAGTGTGCTATGGGAACAGTGTGGATTTCATCGTTACCAGAGTGCCAGGAAAAGATAAGTTAAGGTTTAGGCCATGTTTTTCTTCATAATATATGCTTTGAAAGCTGTAAAAAAATCTCGTGGTCTGTATCTTTTGGAAAGGAACACTTTTATTAACTTGTAATAAACCTTGATTCCATTCCTTAAGCATTTCTGAATGCTTAAAATTTGTATTTTGAAGAAGTTGGTCTCTGTTTTCAGCCCTTAAGAAATCTAACTAATTATTTTTAATTGTTTTGATATACAGGGATTCCCCTCCACCCCACCCCTGAAGTTGCTTATGCTTTCTCTTGTACCCGTTACTCCATAATTCATGGAGTGGCATCTCTCACAACATGGGATTTGAAATATAAGATTTTCTATGTTAATCGGTTGAACAAAACAGGCAGGGATTACTTTGGCAGGCCTCAATTCCATTGATTTATCCTCAGGTTCTCTGTGAAAGTTACGTTGTTGTTCTGCTGGACCAGATAAGCTCCTAGAGTTCTCAAATAGTAGATTTTGGATTAGATTAACAGAGTTGGAAGGGACCTTGTAGGGCAACCCCATCACCCAAGCAGGAGACCCTACACCAGTAGTACTCAACCTTCCCAATGACGTGACTCTTTAATACAGTTCCTCATCTTGGGGTGACCCCCAACCATAAAATTGGTGTCTCGCTTCCTAAAACCATCAAAAGTATGTGTTTTCCGATGGTCTTAGGCGACTCCTGTGAAAGGTGTCTGGAGGCCATGCGAGTCTGGATGGGGAGAAACAGGCTCCAATTCAACCCGTCCAAGACTGAGTGGCTGTGGCTTCCGGCGTCACGATATAGCCAGCTGGTGCCATCGCTGGCTATTGGGGGAGAGTCATTGGCCCCTACAGAGAAGGCTCGCAACTTGGGTGTCCTCCTGGATTCTCGGCTGTCTCTAGAAGATCATATGACAGCCGTGGCCAGGGGGGCTTTTTATCAGGTTCGCCTGATACGCCAGTTGCGCCCCTTTCTGAATCGTGACGCTTTACACATGGTCACCCAAGCCCTTGTCATTTCCCGTCTGGACTACTGCAACACTCTCTACATGGGGCTTCCCTTGAGGTGCACCCGGAGACTCCAGTTAGTTCAGAATGCGGCCGCGCGGGGGATTCTGGGAGCGTCTAGATGCTCCCACGTGACACCTCTCTTGCGCGAGCTGCACTGGCTGCCTGTGGCTTTCCGGGTGCGCTTCAAGGTATTAGTAACCATCTTCAAAGCGCTCCATGGCAAGGGACCTGGTTATCTGCAAGGCCGCCTCCTGCTACCAAATACCTCCCACCGACCAGTCCGCTCCCACAGAGAGGGCCTCCTCAGGGTGCCGTCAGCTAGGCAATGCTGGCTGGCGACCTCTAGGGGGAGAGCCTTCTCTGTGGCAGCTCCTGCCCTCTGGAATGACCTACCCCCTGACCTACGGACAATCACGGACCTGCACCAGTTCCATCGGGCCTTGAAGACCCATTGGTTTCATGTGGCCGGCCTGGCGTAGTTTTTAAATTGTTTTAGTAAGGGTTTTAGTAAGGGTTTTTAACAGGATTTTAGTCAGGCTAGCTATTTAATAGATTTTTAACTGTATCTTATGTTTTATATCATTGACTTTTATTAGTGCCTGTACACCGCCCTAAGTCCCAGAAGGGAGAAGGGCGGTATAAAAATTTAATAAAAAAATAAATAATAAATAAAAGGGTCGTTTGACCCCCAAAGCGGCCCCGACCCACAGGTTGAGAACCACCGCCCTACACCATTTCTGACAATGGTAGGATTTCTCCTTAATTCCAGGTTGCTTCTCTCCTTGATTAGTTTCCATCTATTGTTTCTTGTCTTCCCCACAATAACCATCCTGTCAGGTGGGTTGGACTGAGAGAGAGTGATTGGTCCCAAAGTCACCCAGCCAGTTTTCATGTCTAAGGCAGGGCTAGAACTCATGGCCTCCCAGTTTCTAGGCCAGCGCTTTAACCACTACACCCAACTGGCTTAGTTACTCTTAGGTATCATATGAATTGCTTTCATGGCTTTGTAAGAGGAGAAATGCTAATCACGCTAAGCCTGATGGGAGTGTTGCTGAAGATGACCCACGTGAGCCAGACCTCAGCTGTGAGCTATGAATGTGGTTGTGTTGTGCATGAAATGAAAGATCAATGTAACCCTTCTTGTTCCTTAGATACTCCAGGCGCCTGCACAAAACGATGCGACGCTTAGTGCCCGATTCCGATGTGCGTTTCTTGCTCTCCGAGAGTGGCAGCGGAAAGGGGGCGGCCTTCGTGACCGCGGTAGCTTATCGGCTGTCGGAGCAGCACCGGTTGATTGCAGAGACCCTGGCAGAATTCAAGCTGACCAACGAGCAGCTGCTTCAGGTGAAGAAGCGGATGCGGATCGAGATAGAGGCCGGCCTCAAGAAGAAGTCACACGACCATGCCAAGGTCAAGATGCTGCCCACCTTTGTCCGCAGCACCCCTGATGGGACAGGTAGCTCTCTCATGACCTTTAGGGGAGATGGTTGATCGGATGCCCATTAGATATTTCAGAATACAGCCTCCATAAACCCCAACAAGTATGTGCCCATGGTCTGGAATTAGGGGTATGGAAATCAAAAAACGAAAAGAGTCTGAGATGCAGAATGAAGATTTTAAAGAAAAGAAAAGAAATGAGGTTAGAACCCACCAATCAAAGATCTATTGATTGACAATCCACACATTTGATAATTTTCTGAGATACTGATGCACATACTTTGATATACGTGTTGGGTGAATTCTGGAATAGTCAGTGGAATGGCTTGCCCCCAGAGGTTGTGGGTGCTCCATCACTGGAGGTTTATGAGACTGGACAGCCCTTTGTCCGGAATGGTATAGGTCAGGGTCTCCTGCCTGAGTAGGAGGTTGGACTAGAAGACCTCCAAGGTCCCTTCTCTGTTATTCTGTAATCTATTCCGTATCCCTTTCAATTGTAATGGAGCTGCTGTGCCACCTAGTGGTAAATCTTCGTCATATTCAGCATTGCTCAGCAATCCAAATTTTGTTGGCGTGAGATCTTAATATTAACATTCTACATGCCTCAACTTTCTGCATTTTCTATACATTTTAGGCCAGGTCACCAATTGGGAAGATGCCTGCTTGATTTTGTTATTTCATAGCCAGTAAATGTTTTCGAAATGCCTTTATATAGTCTAGTCTAGTGAAAAGGACTAGGGGTGACATGATAGCAGTGTTTCAATATTTGAGGGGCTGCCACAAAGAAGAGGGAGTCAAGCTATTCTTCAAAGCACCTGAAGGCAGGACAAGAAACAATAGATGGAAACTAATCAAGGAGAGGAGCAATCTGGAATTAAGGAGAAATTTCCTAACAGTGAGGCCAATTAATTTCAGAAGTTGTGAGTGCTCCATCATTGGGGGCTTTTAAGAAGAGACTGGACAGCCACTTGTCTGGAATGGTCTTTTACTTGAGCAGTGGGTTGGACTAGAAGACCTCCAAGGTCCCTTCCAACTCTGTTATTCTGTTATATTAACTAGCTGTATTAATAATTAATGTTAGTTAGTAGCCCGGTGTCTATTCTTGAGAAGACTTGTACAGCAACAGACAAGTGTAGTGCTGTATTTTCCTCCTCCAGTGGCCAACCTGATGTCTGAGATACCAGCAGGCCGCATCACCATCTCCAATCGAATTTAAGGGCTTTATTCCTAATGTTTAAAACGCCTTTGTTTGCAGAGAATGGAGACTTCCTGGCTCTGGATCTCGGTGGGACAAATTTCCGTGTTTTGCTGGTGAAGATCCGAAGTGGTAAAAGAAGGATGGTGGAAATGCACAATAAAATATATTCAATCCCCGTAGAGGTTATGCAGGGGACCGGGGAAGAGGTGAGCATCATGTGAAAAGAATAAGTTATGTTATTATTTGTCAAATGCATTTTTGAAAACAAGAGCCTCTATTTCATGACCGGAATTTCCTTCTCTTTTTTTAGCTGTTTGATCACATTGTCACCTGCATTTCAGACTTCTTGGATTACATGGGAATAAAAGGAGCTCGTCTCCCACTGGGCTTCACGTTTTCTTTTCCCTGCAAACAGAACAGCCTAGATTGTGTAAGTGACTCTTGTTGTTTACAAACATAAGTTTTCATCGCCTGCTGCTGAGGATCCATTTCCTTTGGCATTCTATAAATGGAAAAGCAGTATAGATTCATGATGGTGAACCTATGGCATACGTGCCAGAGGTGGCACGCAGAGCCCTCTTACACGTGTCATCACTAAGCTGCTCTTTTGGTTTCCAATGCACGGCAGCCCGCATGAAAATCAGCTGGCCGGTGCAAAACCCAAAGATCAGCTGGTCTTTGGGTTTCCAGCTCTCCAGCATGCACACATGTGCACGGTTGCTGGACCGCTTTTTTCGGGGCCGAAAGGAGTGACCCACACGCTCCATGTATTTCGCCGGGCCATCAGGCCACTTCTTTCGCAATCTTAAGACTTAATATCATTAAGTCCATTAATCCAATCCATTAAATCACATGGGGTGGTGGCTGGGATTAAGCTAGGAAAGGGTTGTTTGCTATCAGTCTGGATTTCCCCATTGACTTTGCCTGTCAGGAGGTCGCAACAGGGGATCAATTGACCCAGGGCTATAACCATCTGCAATAGGGCCCTTTTTTGTAAAAGGTCTTCCTTCCTGCGCTGGGCCACATGGGTTGGTACAAATATAAACACTCCAAAAAAGTTGCGGTCCGTACTTCAGGAGCCGTGGGGCGCTTCGCTTGTCCACACACTCTTCGTTCGCAAAAGAAGCGACCCAGTGGTCAGGCTTGCCGGAGCAGATGACAGCAGGCTTTTCTGAGGGTAAACGGCTACTGGGAGCTGGAGTGGCCGTTAAGGTAGGCAAGGGTGCGTGTGGCGCATGGGGCATGTTGGTGGCTCCTTTCGGCTGCGAAAGAAGTGGCCTGGCAGACAGGCAAGGCACATGGGTTGCTCCTTTCAGCCGACAAAGAAGTGGCTTGATGGTCAGGTGAGGCGCATGGGGAGAAAATTAGGACACCCCTCGAAAAGAAGGGATAGCCATTTTGGGGGGGGGGAGAGGGGGTGTCAAAAGAAAATAAGACCCAGTGGCATTTTCCGAGAAACAGGGTGGCATAGTTAACACTGAATTGTAAATAATTTTTCATGAGATTTAGCTGAGGAAATGTAGGTTAGTGTCTCCTTCTAACCCCAAGTAGCTTAGTCTAGCATTCCACAGGTGTGGCATAGATGTCATGGACTGTCTTCTTAATGCCATCTTTCTCCAATCAAATGGCCACCAAACCAATTGGAACTACGGGGCCAAAGAAATTTTGGAAGTTGCAATCCCAATCTGTGTTGGGCATGCAATAATAATTGCCTGTCATATGTGTTTATTAGTTGTTTAGGTCCAATATTGCTTCTGGTGGCTATTTCAGGTTTGTTCTCATAACACCTGTTTCAAATCAGGTGTGAACTTCATTTATTTATTTTGTTTAACAGGGTATCCTTTTGACTTGGACCAAGGGTTTTAAGGCTACTGACTGCGAAGGAGAGGATGTTGTTAATTTGCTAAGGGATGGAATTAAAAGAAGAGAGGTGAGTTATATATCTGTTTTTGGTTCAGGATGGAAGAATTGTGATAATTTTAAAATTAATATATTGTTGGTTGAATCACTGATGTATCATCACATTCCCTACATTGGTTAAAATATAGTACATACTTATCTACAAAGTGAAGGATATGCAAAAACAAATGCTGGTGAAACTAAGCAGGCAGATTTTAACATCCTTTGCCAGTCCTTAATGGAGAACTGGCCTTTGACAGTGATTTAATACATATCTGGTCTACCCAAAATTATGTAAGTGAGCTTCCTATTAAACTATTATTGCTAACGCTTTAGAATATCTTGCTTTTTGGTAAAATCTATCAAAACAGTGTAACCAGAAGTGTTCATTGAGGGGATATTAAATGGTAAAATCTAGATGTGGGTCGTAAGGAAGTGGTTGAAGCTTTGTCTGTACATGTGTTGAATATACAAAACATTTAAAAAGGAGGGAAAGCTTCAGTTGCATGATCGTGGCTTCCATCTTGATTTTTTTTGACACATACATTCCAAATCTATATAAATAAAAATTTAAAATAGTTTGTGCAAAATCGCTAATCTCAGAAAGTACTGCACCGATCGCCACCAAATTTTCACACAATGTTGCTAAGAAAGAGAGTAACAATCATACGTACATTTTGTGTGGCTGGCACACGTGTGTCATGTGCAAGCAGCACAAAAGTAAAAGGTACGCACTTCTCTGGTTTTCACCTCCCTGTAGCTTCTCCCACCCGGC
Source organism: Rhabdophis nuchalis (assembly GCA_039707465.1). Classification (NCBI taxonomy): domain Eukaryota; kingdom Metazoa; phylum Chordata; class Lepidosauria; order Squamata; family Natricidae; genus Rhabdophis; species Rhabdophis nuchalis. Next base: position 92,010,031 of record CM077645.1, on the reverse strand, counting down.
TGCTTCTTATGATGCTTCATGCACACGCCCCTCACATTTCCAACGGTCGTTTCCTCAGCAACTGAACAAGCCTCCAACGTTCCACACCTACTAGGCCCAAAACAAGGCGCAGAGGATAGCACACTCCCAGGTGGCCCATAGAGGGATAGAGAGAGAGAGAGGAAGAAATACAGTAGGTAGGTAGGTAGGTAGAGGGATAGATAGAGAGGGAGAAATACAGTAGGTAGGGAGAGGGAGAGAGGGAGAAATACAGTAGGTAGGTAGGTAGGTAGGTAGGTAGGTAGGTAGGTAGGTAGGTAGGTAGAGGGATAGATAGAGAGGGAGAAATACAGTAGGTAGGGAGAGGGAGAGAGGGAGAAATACAGTAGGTAGGTAGGTAGGTTGGGGGTTATACGGTGGTTGTGTATACATGCTTGTGTGTGCAGGTATAGATCTACATACAGATTGGTTGGCCATTTAACCAGACTGGGCAACAGCAATGCATGGCTGGGTACAGTTAGTGCCCCATAAAATAATGGATTGAATTTCTCATTCCATTCCTGAAGATTGGCCTTGTTCTATTAGAAACCCCAATATTAAGATGTATCCTAATTTGAATCAGATTATAGCAGTGTAGTGTAGTGATTAAGACTCCCAGCCAGGAAACTGAGTTCTAGTCCCACCTTATGCACACAGCCATCTAGGCCACGGGTCAGTCACTCTTCCTCAGCCCTAGGAAGAAGGCAATTTCAAACCACTTCTGAAATAATTCATTCGTTTGTTTGTTTGTTTGTTTGTTTGTTAGTTCATTCATTCATATCCCACCTTTATTATTACAAATGACTGTTGTGGCCCGTCAGCAGAGCTGGCAGCAGATTCAGACAGTGAGGTGGTTGGGGAGGAACATGGGCCGGTCCTGGAGTCTGGGGAAGGCTCTGCTGAGGGCTCTGTTGGAGGAAGAAGGGGGGGCAGAGACATATGCCAGTTATCAGTTGCCTTGGAGTCACACATCAGTGAGGCAGACAAACAGTTGGAGCCTGTTCCCGATGTGCACATGTGCAAAGCTACCAGGAGAAGGGAACAGCTAAGGAACAAGGGCCAACTCGGAAGTAAAGGCACAGGTGAAAAGAGGAGCGAAAGGGGAGTGGAGTTTGCAGGAGACATTTAATTCGCTTAATTGGTTTGTGACTCTACGAGATTCCTTGCCAAGTTTTGCAGATAATTGGCCTGGCAGCTCTGCAAGCCAGATAAGGTCTGTGGCTGTAAATTCTTCCTTGAAAGACTTTGCTGTATGCAAATGAGAGCAGAATTCACAGTCAAGTAATAAAAGGGGTTTTTGTTGGGACAAGGAGTTTGCTTCATGCTCTTGAGAAGTCTGGGTAATAACAGATTCAAAGCACGAAACATGTCCAACGCATCTTCCTCTTCCTGTTTTCCCCACAACAATAACCCTGTGAGGTGGGTTGAGCTAAGAAAGATAGACTCTGCTGCCTAGTCACCCTGCTGGCTTTTATGGCCAAGGCAAGACTTGAACTTACGATTTCCTGCTTTCTAGCCTGGTGCCTTAACTACACCAAGCTGAAATTTTCAGGAATTTGCCCAGGTAGTTTCCAGGAGTCAACAATGACACTTAATGCACCAAAAAAGCAATACCCTGCAACATAGGTAAGTTGGGAGCATAGCAGTGGTGGGTTTCTGCAGGCTCGCACCTACTCGCGAGAACCGGTTGGTGAAATTTAGAGAACCGGTGAGAGGGGGTTCCACTGGCGTACCTGGAAGTAAATCTGGCCCACCGCTGCCAGTGACCCAACGGGAAGGAAAGGAAAGGGAAGGAAGGAAAGAAAGAAAGAAAGAAAGAAAGAAAGAAAGAAAGAAAGAAAGAAAGAAAGAAAGAAAGAAAGAGAATTTATCATCACAATTGAGTCCAAAATTTTGGTTACTAAGCAAGAGCGTTGTTAAATGAGTTTCACCACATTTTAAAAGGTGGCCACTCCCACCCTGTCACATGACTGCCAAGCCACATCCACAAAATAAGCCACACCTAGAGAGTAGGTTCTAAAAAATTTGAAACCCACCACTGGAGCATAGCAATGTGATTAACTCTTAGTACACGTAAAGGTAAAGGTAAAGTTTCCCTGGCACATATGTGCTAGTTGTTCCCGACTCTAGGGGGCGGTGCTCATCTCCGTTTCTAAGCTGAAGAGGCAGAACTGCTGACCTTTCTGATCGACAAGCTCAGCTTCTTAGCCCCTGAGCCACCCTGTTCCTTTTTAGTAGGCATAGATAGCATTAACTGCTCTGGGAGCAGAATGTTAATTTGGAGAACTATGGAATATTTTGGACCTTACTGACCAGGTCATACTGGAGCAGGCTGGAATGGCTGGGACAGAATGTCCCGAGGAGATACAGAACATTCTGGAAGAGCAGGTTTTGCAGCTCCCTGTTAGTCATGCAGTAGCATGAAAAGGATTGGGAAACCAAAAAGGATATACTGTAAGGTTCATGCATTTAAGTCTGAATCGTCACCCATTCTTCTTAGTATTGGAAAGTATCAGGAAAGTAAATCAAGTTGAATTAAATCAAATCCACCCTGGTTTCTCCCTTCTTCCAGAACACTTACTTTCCTGACATAATTTAAATCACTAGTAAAAAGGCTTGAGTTAAATCAATTCGATTTAAATTATAATTTTTAACGAGCAACTGTTATCTCTGTCCCGCAGCAGCTCCTCCTCTGACCTGTGGTTGACTCATCCGACAGTCCCAATATTGCAGAATATGCAGCCTCATGCTATATAACTACTGTATTTTTTGGAGTATTAGACACACCTTTTTCCTCAAAAAAAGAGGGTGAAAATCTGGGTGGGTCTTATACACTGAATACATCATTTTTGGCCTCCCGAAACCCCGCCCCTTTGCAAAAATGGATGTGCAGAGGGTTTGGGAAGCTTGCAAGGTGCTCCTGAGGGTTGGGGAGGGCAAAAAAGACCAAAAAAGGGGCCAGTTTTGCCCCCACAGCCCCCAGGAGCACTCTAAAAGGCTCCCAAACCCTTTGCATGCCCTTTCCCTCCCCCAAAAAGGCCAATTTTTTCCTCATTTTTACGCCCCCACCCAGCCCCCAGGAGCACTCTAAAGAGTCTCCCAAAGCTGTACATGCCCCCCCAACCCCTCCCCCCCCAACAAAAACCCGAGGTGTGTGGAGGGTTTGGGAGGCCTGCAGAGTGCAAATACTTTTTTTAAAATTTACCTCTTCAAAATCATGGCATATCTTATACGCCGGTGTGTCTTATAGTGTGAAAAATATGGTAAACTCCATTTCATGCTGAATAAACTAAATTATTAATGTAGCTTAAATAGAAAACTATCTTTAGATAGATTTTTACTCCAAAAGCATTTTATTAAAATAAATTTGATTTTTAAAAAAAAACGATTTAAAATTTAAAAATCAGCTTTTTTTAAATCGTCAATTTTTATCCAGCCTGGGAGAAAATATTTTTTTTAATACTTAATTTTTTCATTTTTCAGAATTATTAAAGGGAAGCTTCAACTAGCTATTTTTTATTTTTTTATAATTAATGTATACATTTATTCCCTTTGGTAACAGAGCCACGAAAGGACCATCAATTTGCAATATAAATCACCATATAGACCTGTGAGGGTGAACCTATGGTACACGTGTCACAGGTGGCAACGGAGCCCTCTGGGCACACGAGCCACTGCCCCAGCTCAAGTCCACCACACATGCGCATGCGCCTCCTGCTGGCCAGCTGATTTGGGGGTCTCTGCCACGCATGCGCGGGGGAGCGGCACATACAGGAATGCTTGTGCATGCGCAGAGGGAGCGTGGGGGGGAATATAGCACTCCCCCCCACTCTGTTTTTGATCCTAAGAGGCTCCAGGGAGGCCTGCTAGGCCCCAAAACAGGATACGGGGGAGTGTTGGTTTGCACATGCATGCGCAGGACCACGCACACATGTTCAGGGGTGGGGCACACATGCATTGCATCTGGGGTGGGGCATGCAACGACAAAAATATTAGCCGTCACTGATATAGACTAATCTTTTCTAAATGGATGCCTTCCAAATAGTTGGATCTAAACTTTGTATTGTCCCTCCTGACTAGAAATACTGGGAATTGTAGTCCTGAAATACCTGGAGGTCCTCGAGATTGTCTTAGAGATTCATTTTAAGCTGAAATTGAAATGAACAAGAAATAGGAGTAATCCCATGTAATAACTATTGTATGTTGCATAGTACAAGAGATTCATTTTTATGAAGAAAAGTTTGCTTTTGAACATCATCCCTATATAGTATTTGACTCTCAGAAAACCACGCACAATGTCATGTTGTTGATTCTGGAAGGGAGAAATAGTTGCTTTCATATCTTACATCTCCCGAGAGGCTCTCATAAAATTGGAGCAACGTGATTTAACAAATTTTGAAATAATGTAGGAGAATAAGGTAATAAGTCTTCCGACAGAACAGTTTGTACTTCTATTTCAAACTCTTGGACAGCTTAAGTACATGAGGAAGATCTTCAAATCATTGGCAAAAATGAAGACGAAGCTTTGAGAAAGTGGATAAATAAGGAACTGTGGCTACAAATGTTAAATCAGAAGATAAAACATAGGACATCTGAATTCACCACATCATTGTGTATTGAGAATAAGCAGAAATAGCTCCCAAGAATCATTCTTGGCATTTATTTGCTTCCATGTAAGAATTAATAGTTGGGAGTTACTGCATGGCTATGTGTTTACTCTGTCCTCTTTTGAGTTGATATATTCTGTACATGATAAAGGACTTTGAAGAGAAAGTTAAAATAGAGGTTAGCATTTTTTTTCTTAGCAATGAATAAATTACACAGCAGCCTGGATGGAACAAAATAAATATATCCCTCAATACATTATGTAACCGTCAGCATTTTCTAATACTTACCTAATCTAGCAGTCCTTCAATATGTTGAAAACCCCCCCCCACCTTCCTCAAACTGAACTTGTTTTATGGCCTACCAGCGGCCAGTGGAGCTGGTGGCAGACTCAGACAGTGAGGAGGTTGGGGAGGAACATGGGCCAGTCTTGGAGTCTGGGGAAGGCTCTGATGAGGGCTCTGCATCGGAGGCAGAGAGGGAGCCAGGGCCATCCAACAGTTATCAGCTGCCTTCGGAGTCAGAGATCAGTGGGGCAGTAGAACAGCTGGAGCCTGTTCCCGATGTGCGCAGGGGCAGAGCTGCCAGGAGAAGGGAAACAGTTAAGGGTTGACTCAGGAGTAAAGGCACAGGTGAATGGCCCCTCCCATAGGGAATAAAGAGGAGCAAAAGGGGAATGGAGTTTGCAGGAGACAATTCGCGATTTTTTACTTCATGATTTTGTGATGCCTAGGTCAGAACAGTGTCATGTCACTTTCCTGGAAGTCTTCTGGGACCTTTCATCAACTTCCCAGTAGTCTCAAACCAGTTTCAAACCAGGTGCTAACCAGATCCGACCTAGCATGAGAGTCCTCACCAGTAACCACTTTGAGAGTCTGTGGTTTGCTTCTTCTTCAGAAAAGACACACGTTTACTTCCTTTACATAGAAACTGTTAAGAAAGACCATCCTCCGTATCCGTATTATATCTGGTCCTTGACTTATGACCACAATTGAGCCCAATTTTTCCATTGCTATGGTGAGACAGTTGTTAAATAGATTTTGCCCCATTTTGCAATCTTTGCAGTCACAGTTATTCAGTGAATCGCTACAGTAGTTCAGTTAGTAACGTGGTTGTTACATGAATCTGGCTTCCCCATTGACTTTGCTGGTCAGGCGGTCGCAAAAGGGGATCACATGACCTCCAGGGACCGACTGCAACGGTCATAATTACATGCCATTTGCCAAATGCATGAATTTTGATCACGTGGATGAACTTGGGATGCTACCATGATTATAGATGTGAAAAATAGTCATCAGTCTCTTTTTTTTCAGTGCCGTTGTAACTTGGAATGGTCACCAAATGAACAGTTTTAAGTTAAGGACTACATGTAGTTGCCTGTATGTGGGTTTCTTAGTTGAAAGGATGCCTTGCTGGAAGTCTTGTGCTGTGACTAACTCCTAAATAAACCTTTGTAATATGGACTCATCTTTTATTCCCTTAAGATTAGCTGTTTTATTCTGGGCTGCTACCAGAAGACGGGCCTAGTTTTTTCCACACCATTCAAATCAGCTCGCAGTTAACATTTCTATGACATTTCCTCAGCCTAGCATTCTCAGGTTGAAGAGGAAGGTGCTGGGTTGATATTTGGCTATATTTGTAATTAGTATCTAGAATGTTTCATTGCTGCCAGTTAAAAGAAAATCCTCTTTTTCTGATCACTAGGAAGTTGGTAAAAAAAACAGAGAACAGATAATAAATGTTGGGTTACCTTTTTTTTGAGTGTAAATAAACTAATTGTGTTATCATGCTGTCTCTTTCAAGGAATTTGAACTGGATGTTGTGGCTGTCGTGAATGATACAGTTGGAACGATGATGACTTGTGCCTATGAAGATCCAAATTGTGAAATAGGACTCATTGTGGGTATGTCTGAGACTTGCTTTAAATTTTGCTAAGGAGCGTAATGGTATTTATACAACAGATCCTATTTTCAACCATAGCACTAGCTATAGCATTTAGACTTGTATACCGCTTTACAGTGCTTGCCAGCCCCTCTCTATAAGCGGTTTACAGAGTCAGCACATTTCCTCCAACAATCTGGGTACTCATTTCACCCATCTGGGAAGGATGGAAGGTTGAGTCAATAGCAATAGCACTTAAGACTTATATACCGCTTCATAGTGCTTTTATAGCCTTCTCTAAGCAGTTTGCAGAGGCACCCTATTGCCCCCAATCTGGGTCCTTATTTCACCCATCTCGGAAGGATGGATGGTTGAGTCAACCTTGAGCCTGGTGAGATTTGAACTGCCAAATTGCAGTCAGTGCTATGGACTACTGCAGGCTACTACTGCACTCTAACCACTGCGCCACCTTGGCTCATCAACCATGCCAAACCTTTCTTTTTATTTTAATAATTCTACTTTATATTCTAAGTCAGGGGTGTCAAACTCAATTTCATTTTGGGCTGCATCAGGGTTGTGTTTGACCTCCCCCCCCCCCCCGCGGTGGGCGTGGCCAGTTTGACATCACTTGTGTCGGGGCACCTGTGGTGGCCTGAGTGCTCTATGAGCAAAAACAGGCTCCCAAGCTCCATTTTCAACTACAATGGCCTCCTGCAACCCTCTGTCAGCGAAAATGGAGCTCAGGAGGACCAAGTGTGACTCCGTTTTCATTGGCAGAAGCACCAGGGTCCAGTTCTTTGCTGTTTCCAGGGCAGCCCCGGAGACCAGATCTAAGCACCCTATGGGTGGATGTGGTCCTCAGGCTTTGAGTTTGACACCCCTGTTCTAACCGATCTGACTTCTCAAATCAGAAGCTTTTCTAGAAGCAGTTACATGCTTTCTAGTGCATAGTATCAATTTCCCTGGAAAGTGGGATTTTCCCCTCATTTGTGAATTCAGAAGGCAGATAAGAGTAGATCTTGATAAGGCCCATATTTAGTTTTGCTCGGTAGAAGCTGTTTGTCTTGGTTTCTCATTGAACCAAAGCATTTCCCTCTTGCCCTTCCTATTCACTTATATTCCTTGCTTTCTCTTTCCTTTCCTTTCCAATTGCTGTTATCCCTTCTTCTTGCACTCCGTTTAATTATTTTTTTAAGTTGTTATTTATGTTGGAAGGCAGCATGTGTGCTATATAATAAAAGAGGGGCTTGTGTGTATGAGAGAGAATGATAGTCTTTGACTTAAAACCACATTCAGGATTGTAATTTCAGTTAAAAGACAATGAAGTCCCAAGACCTTTTATTTTGACTCTTATCAATATAAAAGAGTGACCAAAATCAAGGACAAACAGGTGGGAATTACCAGAGATACAAGAGGCTGGGAAAAATCTTGCTTGAAAATTAAGAAATTCACTGACTTGGGCAAAAAAGAAAAGAACAAATAGTTCTTGTAAGATTTAAAAATTATTACAAGAGCTCAGCTCTTTTTAAAATCCTCCTTGAAAATTTTTTTTTACCTGAATTTGGTAAGTTGTACGGACATAACAAAGAACAGTCCCGTTATGTAGGGGGAATTGATCTGCAATTCTGTCTTTGCCAGATCCCCAACCTGGGGGCTCCCCTGATGTGTAGAAAGTGAAGCTATTTGAATTTCAGGCAAGAAGATGGCCAAATCCTGCGCGAGCTGCACTGGCTTCCTGTGGTCTTTCTGGTGCGCTTCAAGGTTTTGACGACCATCTTCAAAGCGCTCCATGGCTCGGGGCCTAGTTATATGCGAGACCGCCTCCTGCCCCATACATACATCCCTCAGACCAATACGCTCCCACAGAGAGGGCCTCCTCAGGGTGCCGTCGGCCGGACAATACCGACTGGCGACACCCAGGGGAAGAGCCTTCTCTGTGGCAGGTCCAGCCCTTTGGAACAACCTACCCCCTGAACTTCGCACCATCTCTGACCTCCGCCTCTTCCGCAAGTGTCTAAAGACACATTTGTTCCATCTAGCCGGCCTAGCGTAGCCCCCTAATCTGACTTTTAGATAGTTTTTAAATTTGGGGATTTTAATCTGGTTTTAGCACAGGATCCATTGAATTAGTCTCTTAAATTTTATATGATGTTTTGTATGTATTTTTAATTTTCCTGTCCGCCGCCCTGGGTCCGTTTGGAGAAGGGCGGGGTATAAATTGAATAAATAAATCTCCCATTTTCCTTTTTAATTGCCTGAACCACTTCACCTGCTAATTCTTTTTTCAGGGTTGAATTTTTCAGAATACAGATGTAGCAAGTGTCCTAAATAGCAAATACCAGGTAGAATATAATAACTTGTGCTGTATGGGTAGGTCTTAATTATATTTTGTAAAAGCTAAAGTTTCTGTCGGGGACGTTGAAATCAATTAACAAAGCAATCCACACATAGATGCCTTTTATTAGCTATCCATGCTTCTGGACTCAAATCTAGGTTCAAATTTCTGTTCAGCTATGGAGATCACAGAATGACATTGGAAAACCTAGTCTTATTCAGCCTAATCTCCCTCAACGTGTTAGTTAGGGAATAAACCAAAATCTAAGAGTTCCGTTTGAGTTGAAGGTATTTTTATCCCCACCTCTGGGTTTGTATCAAGACCACAAGATATGTATTTTTGTCTCTGGAGTCTCTGCCCCCTTTGGGATTTCCATGACCACCTTGGTCCCTAACATCCTGGTACAGCCTTCAAGTTAAGCACGTCGCATGTCCCTGATCTTGTCCAATAACAGCAAACTCCCCTTCTGGTTGTGAACCTGTTTATTTCCTAATTCCAGGAACCGGGAGCAATGCCTGCTACATGGAGGAAGCCAGAAATGTTGAAATGGTGGAAGGAGACCAAGGCAGGATGTGCGTGAACATGGAGTGGGGTGCCTTTGGGGACAGCGGATGCCTAGATGACATCAGGACAATCTATGACAAAGCTGTGGATGAGTTTTCGTTAAATAGTGGCAAGCAAAGGTAGGTCCTGATGAGAAATGTGAAGCTGTGTGGCTTTCTTTTGTGGCAGAGGGGGTTATCCAGGGGTGGGATTAACATTTTTTAGCAGCCGGTGGGCATGGCCTACTTGGCCTCCTGCACCACAGTGGGGAAGGGGGCATTTTTTGCTCTCCCCAGGCTTTGGAGGCTTTTGTTGAGCCTCCGGGAGGGTGAAAATGGCCTCCCCCCGGAGGCTGGAAATAGGCCCGTTTCTGGACTTCCAGAGCTTCTGGGTGGCCTGTTTTTCACCCTCCCAGAGCCTCTGTGTGGGCCCTGCACTTACCTGGCATCCAAAATGGTCTGCGTGGAGACTCCTGGGAGAGAAGAGGTGGGTGTGGCCAGCCAGTCCTTGCAAATACCGGTTCGACGAACCAGATGTAAAATTAACATCCGGTTCGCCTGAATCAGTCTGAACCCGCTGAATGCCACCCCTGGAGTTATCCCCAGGTGTGTACAGTACTGTTGGACAACAGAGGGGTGTTCAGGTCAGCCAGAGATTGAATGCTTACAGTCAGAATGTAGATGTATGGGTGAGTACAATGACTGTGATTTCTTTTACAAGAGCCTAATGATAACATTAAGAAAGCAAAACTCCAGTGTGAAGTCAGAAATATTTTTATCCACCTCTATGAAAGATGGATAACGACCATCCTTGAATTGAAATGGGCTAGGACTTTCCAAAGTCAGCAATGGAGACTCTGAGCATGCTCAGGAATCTTTACGGTGGAATGAGAAATAACAGCTGTTGGTTCAGGAAATAACAGGTTTTGATTCCTGATCAATGTGGAAGAATAGAAACAAGAAATAGCTATCATCGCCGTGGTCCCCCCCCCAAAAAAAATTCAAGAGAAAAGCATGCTTTTTCTCTTTCTTCCCTTCCTTTGGCCTGTACTCTGCCAATTCATTGACCATTTAGTGACCAATGGCAGTGATGCAAATGTAACTTTGCAACTAATCCTTGCACCAGGACATTGACAGGTCTGTAAAGCAAAAGAAAGCTGAAGTAATATTGTAATACGACTATGGTTTCCCTTACAGAGCACTTCATTTAACGACTTAGTTGCTGGTTCCTTTGGTGGTTGCTAAATGAGAACAACCCGTTTAGGAAAAATCAGAGGGGATTGGAAATGGACGAAGTGGAAGGATTGTCCTGTTCATTAACAGATGTGAAAAGCACAAGGGTTAGGGTGGCTTCCCAGGTCTCATGGATTTCTGAAACAGGGCTTCCAATGGTTCCTTTAGTGACCGTTCAAAGTTACAACAGCGCTGAAAAAAGTGACCTGGGACCATTTTTCACACTTACGACCGCTGGAGTATCCCCATGGTCATATGATCAAAATTTGGATGCTTGGCAGCTGACTCATAATTATGACGGTTTCAGTGTCCTGGGATCATGTGATCCCCTTTTGCAACCTTCTGAGACGCAAAGTCCATGGGGAACTCCGATTCATTTAATAACCATATTACTAACTTAACCACTGCACTGATTCACTTAACAACTATGGCAAGGAAGGTTGTAAAACTCACTTAACAGATGTTTTACTGAGCAACATACATTTTGGGCTCAATTTTGGTCGTAACTTGAGGACTGCCAGTAGCTTACTGACTGCATTGGTTTTACATTTTTTGCTTCATGTAAATGAGGCGGTGTAAAAATTCTCCTCCCCAATATGTTTGTGAAAAATGCACTAGATTTTTAAAAACTTTTTTCTTACAAGAAAGGAAAAAGAATCTTGTGTGTTACTTTTTCAGGTAATCTCCTTAGCCTTTCTAGGGGCAGGCAGTTTCCATTCCGTTCCCAGCTGAATGAGCCATGTGTATAAGTTTTTTCCTAATGAAATCTTGTTCTCTATAAAAAATACTTACTGTATTTTTCAGACCATAAGACACACCTAGATTTAGAGGAGGAAAACAAGAAAAAAAAAGTGTTTGGCCCCGGCCCCCAGAAGCATTTTGCAGGCCAAAAACCGTGTGTCCCGTTTCACCAAAAGCGCACCCATTTTTGGCCTGCAAAGTGCTGCTGAGGAGGGAGCAAAAATGGGATGCATGGAGGGTTCGGTAGGCCAAAAACAGGGCCGTTTTTTGTGAAAAAAAAGGATGCACTGCAGAGTGCTTCTGAGTGTCGGGGAGGGAGCGAAAATGGGGTGCATGGAGAGTTTGGGAGGCCCAAAACAGCCATATTCAGTCTATAAGATGCACCAAAAATTTAATGACTTTAAGTGGAGGGAGCATGTCTTATACTCTGAAAAATGCAGTAATTTCTGTCATTCTTGCTAACAGTGTTTCTGAACTGGTATTTTTGTCTACAATCGTAGGTATGAGAAGATGATCAGTGGAATGTATTTAGGGGAAATTGTCCGTAACATTTTGATTGACTTCACAAAAAGAGGATTCCTCTTCAGGGGTCAAATTTCAGAAACACTGAAAACTAGGGGCATTTTTGAAACCAAGTTTCTTTCACAGATTGAGAGGTAAGTGCGCACAATATATTTGGAATGGAGCTTGTTATTATCTCAATATATTAGGAGTTACTTAGGTATCTCATTTAGCATTTTCTTCCCACACTCACATACTTTCTCATCATCTCAGAAATTCTGAGAGTTAGTCTACAAGTTACAATGGTACTGTGCTTCTCCGCTTCTGATCTAGCTGATTTTTTGACGTGATTTTTGCAAAAGCTAACCAGTATCGGAGCTACTGTCAGGGTTCCAAATAGCATCCAAAAGTAAATCAGAATCCAAGGCAAAGTGTTACTCAAAGTTCCAATTTATTAAGAGAGCCATGTTGGCACATCTGGGAAAAGCCGAATCTGAAAGCTTCCCGGGTTTCCCCACCCAGTTGAAAGTTCAAGATCTTGCCCCCACACCCACCAGTCCATCACATGGTCCAATCTCCCACTGCCATGCTGGCAGTTCCACCCATCCAGTTCCGGTCAGGTGCAGAGGTGAAAAGACTAAGGATGACCTTGGCTTTCTAGAAAGAATTTTGTTATGGCTACATAGTATCTAACTTCGTACAATCTCCCTTCCCATTTTCCCACAATAGAAAATGAATAGTAGAATAATAGAAAGTGTGGCAGGCCAATGATCCAAAAGAAAAGAGGGCTGCAGGCCTGACAGCTAGTTAGTACTTAGAAAGAAATCACAGGAAGATCCCAATCATATGAAATCAGGAAACAAGTAGAGGCATGTAATCACCAGGGGTTAATTGGATTTGAAGGAAATTCAATTTTTTCCTCCAGCTGGGATAGCCTCCTGCAACCCTCTGCCAGTGAAAATGTTTTCATTGGCAGAGGCATGATGGTCCGGTCCTTTGCTGTGTCCAGGGCAGCTTCGCAGACCAAATTTAAGCATCCCATGGGTTGGATTCAGCCTTGAGTTTGACACCCCTGGTGTAGTGTCTGCATGTTGCCTGCAAAGATGCTCCAGATGTGAAATCTTTCAAATCTGTGTTGCCTAATATTGAAAGTGGGCAGAGATCCCCGAAGCTAGTTTGGCCCTCAAATGATATGCTTAGCTTTGGAAAGTTGTTCAAGTACTTGACTCTACCCCTTTCATGCCCTTTCTCAACAGCGATAGGTTAGCGTTGCTTCAGGTCCGTACCATCCTCCAACAGCTTGGCCTGAACAGCACTTGCGATGACAGTATAATTGTGAAGACGGTATGCGGAGCGGTGTCGCGGAGGGCAGCTCAGCTATGTGGCGCTGGAATGGCTGCTGTTGTAGATAAAATAAGGGAGAACAGGGGCTTGGATCATCTGGATATCACCGTGGGCGTAGATGGCACACTATACAAACTTCATCCACAGTAAGTATTTTGTGTGAGTTTGTCTGGGTAGGAGCAAATGCTGGATTCTGCATGGTTTAAATCTTATTCCTCCCCTTTCCGGTCCATGTGTGTTAAATGAAGTAATTCAGCCTCCACCATCACGTATGTTAATGCAAACATGGGATGATGTTGTGATGGTTCATTGTGAATTTTGTGGGTTTCAGAGGATGGAAGAGTTGACAAGATGGAACTTATTTATTTTATTTATTTTATTCAATTTATATCCCGCCCTTCTCCAAAAGGACCCAGGGCGGCGCACAGGAATTTAAAACAACATACAAAAATAATACAAAACATATAAATTTAAAAATCTATTAAAAAGCAAAACCTGTGCTAAAACCAATTAAAATCCCCCATTTAAAAACTATCTAAGATTAGTCACAGCGGAGGCTATGTTAGGCCGGCTTGATGAAATAAGTGTGTTTTTAAACACTGGCGGAAGAGGCGGAGGTCAGAGATGGTGCGGAGTTCAGGGGGTAGGTCGTTCCACAGGGTAGGGCCCGCCACAGAGAAGGCTCTTCCCCTGGGTGTCGCCAGCCGGCATTGTCCGGCTGATGGCACCCGGAGAAGGCCCTCTCTGTGGGAGCGTATCGGTCTAAGGGATGTATGGGGCAGAAGACGGTCTCGCATATAACTAGGTCCCGAGCCATGGAGCGCTTTGAAGATGGTCGTCAAGACCTTGAAGCGCACCCGAAAGACCACAGGAAGCCAGTGCAGCTCGCGCAGGATCGGTGTTATGTGGGAGCGTCTAGGGGCTCCCGTAATCACCCGCGCTGCTGCATTCTGCACTAACTGTAGCTTTCGAGTGCACCTCAAGGGAAGCCCCATGTAGAGAGCATTGCAGTAGTCCAGTCGAGATGTCATGAGGGCCTGAGTGACTGTGCGAAGGGCAGCCCGGTCCAGTAAGGGGCGCAATTGGCGCATCAGGCGTACCTGATGAAACGCCCCCCTGGCCACGGCCGCCACATGGTCCTCCATGGACAGCCGGGAATCCAGGAGGACACCCAAATTGCACGCCCTCTCCACGGGGGCCGGTGTTTCGCCCCCAATGGCCAGAGTTGGAGTAATCTGGCTGAACTCATTCTCATAGATTAGTTTTCCTTCCCATGTTGTGCCATCTTTTTTAATTTTTTACTAGCTGGTAACCAAGCGCTACCCAGGTATTTATTTATCCCAACCTATGAAAATTGCCACAGTTTCTAACTTTGGATTTTCCCCCCTTACCAGAGGGATCCCCCTTGTGAAGCACTGTGAAGCCATTACCATGGCAACTCCACAGCGCTGTACAGTAGAAGCCATTTTAAGGCAGTACGGTAGAAGTCAGGCTGTATCTTAACAGAACACACACCCCGAGGGGTGTTAGGGCTGTCTTACCTCCATAGTATTTGTTTCCAGAGAGTAAGTAATTTGTATACCAAGTTTGGTTGAAATCGCTCAAGGCATTCCAGAGTTATGCTAGAATGCATACATCCGCACACGCACGCACACACACACACTCTTTTATTTTTTAAATTAAATTTATTTGCTGTCCGTCACACCACAGTGACTCTTCATATGTGCAGTGTATGCACGTGTATAAATTATAATTAAGTTATATACATAATATAAATTAATATAAATATATAATTTTATATAATATATAAAATTTATAACCCTCCCTCAGGGGGGGTGCTCTCTACTCTTCATCCATCCATCTTTTGGTCATCATATTATTGTATTCTTGTTGTATTCCTTTTTCATTGTTTATTTTACGAGCTGTATTCTTTTATTTTTGTTTACACTCTTTCATTTTCTTTTTTATTATTATAAGCCGTCTAGAGTAGCCCCAAGGCAAGATAGGCAGCAAATAAATGTAAGAGCTAAAATAAATAACAAATTCATTTCCAAGTGCAAAAATATGGTATACGTAATCACTGTATACTCCCTTCCTCCAGCATTATTTTCTGAGTGATAAATGATGGAGGATGTAGGTTATTTGACAGGATGTCAAATTTGTTTCTGTGTGAGTGAAAATAAATGCCTAAATAATTGTGGATGTGAAAACACCACTTTGCATAAAGCATGCGCCAATCTGTGCCCCTGGCTTTCCATAGATAGTTTCTGCCAGGCATTTCCGTATTAGTATCCTCCTTCAAGATTGTTGATTGACAGTTCTAGGAAAAGTAATCTCAACACACTTTGGGAAGCACCAGGTTGGAGAAGGCTGTTGTATAAAATGTATATGATATTATCTCTGTAATTATGCATTGCCATTCATTTGTACAACCATCATGTTTTAGTCGTTCTGTAGGAAGAACATTTCCACATTTTGGTCATTCTCCGAAGAGTCTCTTTAAGTAAGATGGGTGGTGTAGAGATGTGATAAATAAACAAATACAATTAGTTTAGTTTTTTTAGTTTATTTCAAATTTATATACCGCCCTAATCTCCCCGAGGGGACTCAGGGCGGTGCACAAAAATATAAAAACAAATACAATACAAAACAATTTAAAATGAATTAAATTAGGGTCTGTGCTAAAAATTTGGATTAGAAAAGATTAAAATCAATTAAAACTTTACCCATTAAAACTATGCCAGGCCGGGTAGGCAGGAATTAAAATTCCTGCCTACCTGGGCATCCAACAGTTGATCTGAAATTAGCAAGCTGGAAGGTGTTGTGTTGCAATAGATGCCCTGCTGCTTTTGTACATGAGTGACATTGTCACAGATTGGACAGGGCAGGGATTCTCCTGCACCACCGCACTTGCCACCGGGCAGATGTTGACCTTCCTGCCACTGGCTGCAAGTCAAGTGAAGCCCCTCCAGCATATTTAGATGATGGTGCCATTTTCAGTTGGGTAGAAGCAGGACTTTTCACCCCTTCTCTGCTTTCTGCAGCTTTTCAAAAGTAATGCACCAAACGGTAAAGGATCTGGCGCCCAAATGCGATGTGACATTCCTGCTTTCGGAAGACGGCAGCGGCAAAGGAGCCGCCCTCATCACCGCGGTGGGATGCCGACTGCGCGACGCTGAGCACAACTGAACTCTGCTCCCTGGGCGGCTTATGACTTCCAAGCACTTTCTTGACAGGCAGCGGTTCTGTAGCCTGAACTGGCGGGGGGAGAGGCCAGAATTCACTGCTTGTGGTGGAAGAGTTGGGGTTTAAGGAGGAAAAAAAAGTAAAATAAAAATAGAATGCTGATTAAGTATGCTGTTGCTGATAATATCTTCCACTTTGGGTCCTTTTGTCTGCATGTGTCTTTTTCTGCCCTATTTAGTACATTCCCCATCTGTAGATCATGACAAAAACAATGGATAATTTAAACAAATGTCAGAAACTAATTTATGATTTGAGGTTCTAAAATTACAGCCAAAAAATGAATGTGAGCGAGAGAGCAGGTGGTGGTACCATGTCAAATGTATTCTTTGCAGCTGCTACTGTGTCCACATTAAATAAATATACCACCAACAGTGCTGAATGTGAGGCAAGTGCTTATGCAAAGGGAACTTAGCAATTCCCATATGAACTTTTCACCCAGTATTGTTTTATTCCATCATCTTGAAGATTCCACTGCAGTCTGGTAGCATCCTGAATCTTCTGAACTTAAGACTCCCTTTAACGACCTGAATTTTCTTCTGTTTGCACTAAACCACGGGATACACCGAACAATTAACCAGTCAGCCAATATCTCTTCCCTACTTGTCAATTATCACTGCCATTTCTTTTGGCTTTGATAATGTCAAAATTCCACATACCATTTTGAAAGGCAAGTCTTTACTAATAAAATCAAACGCCTTAAGGTGATCCAGATCTCTAGTTTTGAGAAATACGTTTTGGCTTTATATTAGCTATGCTATTTTCCAGGTTTCTTCCTTTCCCCTTTAATAACAGTTTGGAATTCCCTTGTTATTTTATGTCCTGCTGAAAGCCATTTCCAGTCTACTAAGGTTGTGAATTCTGGGAGAAACCTGAGAGCTTGCATGGGGGACTATAACGTGGTGTTGGGGGCAGAGACCTGAGTTTCTGTCGGATCCGTATCACAGATGCACATCCAGAAGAATCAGATCGATGTAAGACCACAGTATTCGCATCCAACAACCAAAGCAATAGGCATCTGCAGAACAGTAGCTACCGTATTTTTCAGAGTATAAGACACACTTTTTTCCCTCTAAAAGAAGCTGAAAATTTGGATGCGTCTTATACTCTGAATGTAGCTTTTTCAAAGCTTTTTTTCAGCCCCAATGAGGCGCTAATGAGTGAAGCCATCTTCCATGCTTTGCCTGCTTTTCTCATTGCTGCTCCCTCTGAAGATCAGCTGTGCTTTAGAAACTGTTTTTTTATCCCCAACCGCAGGATAAAAAGCATGTGTATGCGCTCAAAACCAGCTAATCTATGTGCTGAAGCTGACCAGACTATGGACACTAGCCAGATGAATACCTGGTAGGCAGAAATCCCCCCCCCCATTTTCCTCCCCAAAAACTAAGGTGCGTCTTATAGTCCAAAAAATACGGTACATCTTTTTTCATATATTGTATGTTAAGGTAGGGCTTTGATTTTGTAGTCCTGGCTATCATCTTCACTTTTTTAAAGAACAAAATCCCTGAACAATCCTATCCAGCCTTTCCTCTAGAGTAGAGCAGAATTTCTCAATCTCAGTAGCTTTGAGTTGTGAGGCCTTCAACTCTTGGTTGGCTGAGGAATTCTGGGAGTTGAAGTCCACACATCTTAAAGTTGCCAGGTTGAGAAACATTCCTCTAGACTAGGGGTGTCAAACTCATGTCGTCATGGCAGCGTCATGTGACCTATCGGGACTTTCTCTCCCCCCCTTTCACTAAACCGGGCATAGGTGTGGCCAGCACATGACACAACTGGCCCGCAGGCTGCAAGCTTGACACCCCTGCTCTACAATGAACTACGGGGACTACAGACCTGACCTCCATTTTGATTTTTTCTTACCGCCTAGGCGTCTGATACATTCATTCTAAAATGTGCAGGAAACTGAATAGGTATGAATGGCTTCCTACTTCAAATGCTTCTATAGGACAGCATTGACCCAATTACAAAACATTAAAATAGACTTTGCTACAGCCAAAGAATCAGAGTGGAAAATGTGATACACTCTACCTTCTAATGGTGATTACAGTAGAATTCCTAGTGAAATGATTTTTATGGAGTTGAATTGCACCAATTATACTTCTGAAAATGCACACTTGGAGATAGTTAGGCATGTGGGCAATTACTACTCTTAACAATTCTAGGAACATTATCTTTCAAGGCCTAGTTTATTCTATGGTTGGATTTGATAGTGCAATTTACCAAGAAACTTGAAAAATATTGTTATAAGTAGCACCAGAGAAGATAATGTGCAAATAGAGCATGGTTATACCAGTTACAAGTTCTCTCAGTTTGCTCTAGACTTGAAATTTAAACTAGAGCATGATTATATAGAGACTGAACTCTGTTTTCTTGTTAGTAATTACCCAAGTAGCAAAGGAGTCAGTTGGTCTTTTTAAAGGCTCTTCCAACTATCTCCATTCCAACAAGAAATGATATTGATCACATTATTGGCAACAAGAAACGTCAACAACAAAATAAAAATTAGTAAATTACTTTAAATCTCAAGATTCGGATTGCCCTCTCTTTTAATAAGCATTTTCAGTACACATTATGGTGCATTGTGATCAAATGTTGTGGTAAAATGAGTCTCGCCCAGTATTTTGCAGCTTTCAGTGTGTGTGCGTGTGTACGTCTTCCTGAAGGATCGCATGATTCCCGTGGTTTTCCTATGCTGGAAAGTCTTTTTATATTGCCGACTAGTAGTGATGATACTACATAGTGCAAAGTGGATATTTGTGACATAATTAAACTTTATTTTGAAGTGTGTTTATTGGTGTCTGGTGATTCTTTCTGACAAAGGAATGGAAGAGGCATTTGTGTTGTAGAAATGAAAGAGAAACTAAAGAGGAATAATTTTCTCCAAATTTTTAGATTAGAGCCTCCCTGAAGAATTCACAAATCGAGCCATTTTTGAGTTTTGATAAACATGTTTAGAAGAACCTGCTATATATTTCAGACTAGCTGATAACCTAGCGTTGCCCTTGGTATTTATTTATCCCAATCCTGTATTAGACAGGAAAACCCCTGATTTTGGCGACAATTAAATTAGTTACAAATGTTTTCCCTGTGCCCCCAGAAGCCATACATTCGTCCTCAAAACTAATCAAAGCCTTGTTGAAAATGTCTGGACCAAACGTAATTTCTAATGTTTGATTTTCCCCCTTACCAGAGGGAGCCCCCTTGTGGAGTACTGTGAAGCCATTACCATGGCAACTCCACTGCACAGTACGGTAGAAGTCATTTTAAGGCACAACAGGCTGTATCTCAACAGAACATACATCCCAAGGGGTATCTTGCCCCCACAGCAATGTTTCCAGAGAGGAAGTCATCTGTGTACCAAGTTTGGTTGAAATTGGTTGAGCTGTTCCAGAATTATGCTGGAACGAACACACACACACATTTATATATATATATATATATATATATATAGATCCTGGACAAGTGGTTGCAAAACTGAATTGTTCCTATTGAGTCAGCAAACCTCCTTTCGGAGGAAGTCCTGTATCCCACAGTGAATTTTGACATGCAAATTTGTTCTTTTTCTTCCAGGTTCAAACATTGGGCATGAATTTAGGCTTGTACTGTTAGTTGTTATGGTTTGCAGCTTTGCAGTGTTGAAACAAAAAATCAAAAGCGGGTGGGTGCTTGGTTGGCATTAGAAAGGTCTCAGCTATTGATAGTGCAGCGCTAGAAAACCCATTGGCTTCATTCCTTATAAGCAGAAATTCTGTGTTCAAAACAGGATAAAAATCTTGCATGTTAAGGGCTTTAATGCTGACAGACACTAATGAATGACTGGTTTAAATTGCAAAATTGGTGCCCATCTGGAAATTTTAAAGTTTGGTAATGTTTGTGGACACTCATTCAATAGGGTGCTTGTTTTTTAGGCTGTAAAATGGGTCTAAGTTTGGGAAACATTCATATACCTAGTGAATTGTCAATAGTTTATGCTGCTATTCATTGCAATCTGAATATTGTAATCTTGGGGGGGGGGGGGGACAGACAGCTCCAATGTTTTAAGCGGGTTAAAAAAACCTCCCAGTATTTTAAAGTTTTTTTTCCTAAAAAAATAAATCCTAATCCATGATTTTATTTTGTGCTGCTTTTCAGCCTGCTGAAATCTTTGATGTGGAAGCTATTTCCAAAATTATTTAAAAACAATTTTGATTAGAATATATACATTATATATATTTATATAAGCCAATAATTTTCCTTGAGTGAAATATTTTTACCTCATAAATTATAACAAATATTTATAGCGTGCCTCGCACACAGTACACCGTCTTATTGCTATGTTTATTGAGCTATAATAACGAGTCTTAAATCTGATATTCATTCTTTCCAAGAGATTTCTGGGATTTCCCCAATTATGGAGAAATACAAGGAAGAATTTTCACTTTGCCCAGTTTCTAGATCTTTGCAACATTTAGCCTTCACTCGTGGAGTTCTTCTTGGGGATTGAAGGAGGGCTGGACCAGTTATAACTTCAATAGGAAAGAAAAACGACTGAAGTAACACCATTTCCGACTAATAAACAACAGCCTTTTAATAAAAGTCATTTCCCCTATATCAGTGATGGGGAATGTTGTCTGCTTGGGTGCCAAAGGGGTGTGCGCATGTGCGCGACATCGTGCACACCCATAATGCAATGCCCTCCACCAGGCACATGTGCGCACAATCACCACTACCTGCGCTCCTCCTGCACATAGGCCTCACTGGTATGCCCTTTGGGACATTTTTTGCCCTCAGGCTTCAGGAAAGCCTCGATGTGGATGGCAAAAATGGGCCCAACGAGCATACCAGAAGTTTGGAAACGAACTTCTGGTAGGCCCGTTGGGCCGTTTTTTGCCCTCCCCAGGCTTTAGGAGGCTTTCCTGAAGCCTGGAGAGTGCGAAAACGGCCTCCCCCCGCCCTCTGGAAGACCAAAAATCAGCTGGCTAGAATTCACATGCGCGCAGGAGCTGACAGGGCAATGCCTCGTGTTCCCCCAGATATGGATCCATGTGCCACCTGTGGCATGCACGTCATAGGTTCACCATCATGTCACTATATGCTTTGCAGTGAAAGAACGTTGGAAATTATAGCTTGGATTTGATCCCTCTAATCTTCCTAGGACAACTCACGATGTTCAAGGTAGTTGGGTTCAAGGACCTTAATGCAGACCATCCTCAACGTATAACCCTAGTTGAGCCCACAATTAGTTGTGAATTATGGTCGTTAATGTGACTGCCTGATTTTATGATTTTTTTTGTGGTAGTCATTAAGTGAACCCATTGCTTGCTATGGAGTGCTTTTGGTAGAAACAGAAATAATTGCTGGTTTCCACCAAAAACATTGTAAACCATGGTCATGGGACTTCAGGATGCTTCAAATGGCCATACTGCAGGCCAGTTGCCGACTGCCCAAGATGTGGTCTTTTGGCAACCATTAAGAGTTTCAGATCCAGGTCATAAGTACCTTTTGACGGGTCCATCATAACTTTGAACTGAGCCGAAGGGTACCTTTATCACCTTTATTAATTCCACATTCTCAAAACCCCAGTTTTCAGGACTTCCACCCTTCCTCTCCTAAGTTCTGTTACAATTTGGTTCGATGTTCTTGAGGAAAAATGATGAAAAATTTTGATTTTTCATAAGTACATTATCCACAGCCCATAAAACACAGTTTTGATTATTGCAATGTGTATGTAGAGATTGAGCCATTTGGAACCGTTTCCCACAGAAAAGGAAACACTGGGAGTCACAATATCTGGGTGGGAGTGGCCAACTTGACCTCACTCACTCCCACCCAGTCACATGACACACACACCCCAGCCACGCCTACCCAGGTTTTGTGGCTCCCGTGTTTTCTATGGGAAGCAGGTATCTCTGTCTCTCTCTCTCATCTCTCTTGCTCCCCCCATCTCTCATCTCTCTCTCTCTCTCTCTGTATCTCTCATCTCCCTCTCTCTCTTCCTCCCCCTCTCTCCCTGTCTCTTTCTCCGTCTCATCTATCCATCCACCCTCCCCCTCCTAACTTCTGTTACAATTTGGTTTGTTATACTTGAGGAAAGGTAATGAATAATTTTGATTTTTCATAAGTACATTCTCCACAGCCTATAAAACTCAGTTTTGATTATTGCAATGTGTATGTAGAGAGATTTGTGTGTATGTAGGCTTTTTCTAAAAGTGCAGTTTCCCAAAAGGGAACATTTGTCTGGAACAAAGTATTTCTAGTATCAGCTCCAGGATGGTGAATGGGATTATAGAAAATATTTTAGGGAGAATATGCACTTTAGATTACCAGTAGATTTATTATCTGTTTAAAGTCTAGGAATCCACTGAGTGGACTCTTAGCTTTTGGTCCCTTACATAGTTAAGGGGTCACCATTCCTGATTTGTTCTTTATAACAACGTGTGAAATTGGAACCAGTTAAATGCACTTAAATTATATTGAATGTATACAAATAGTGGAATAAATAACTGCAATAAATAACTTAGGTTGCTGATTAATCTGGTTGTTAAAGGTACTAATGATATCTGTGGAATTATTAATGGGTTTATAGCAAGAAATTAGCAAAACAGATTATCAACACATTGGGGAAAACGTATTCCACTGCTTAGTTTGTGGGGAATAGAACAATCAATATTTTTTATGTGAAAAGGGATTTCAAAAGGACCACAAACAGGCAAACTGCAGTGCCGCTACAAAAGAATAATTACAGCAGAGGTGGGTTCCTACCGGTTCTCATCGGTTCAGTGGAACGAGTAGTGAAAATGGCGACTGGGACAGCATGCTCATCATGCCCCCGAACCTGTTCCACGGTCGCCGCAACATCTTTTTATGACCTTTTAAAATGTTCTGCATATGCGCAGACCTATTTTTACAGGCAACTATGCATGCGTACGGAGCAAAATCGCATGTGCACTGAACCGGCAGTAATGCTGGCAGAAACCCACCCCTACATTACAGGTAGTCCTCGATTTACGACTGCAATTGAGCCCCAAATTTCCACTGCCAAGCAACAGTAAATGAGCTTTACCCTATTTTGCGACCTTTCTTGCCACCGTTGTTAAATGAATCTGGTTTCCCCATTGACTTGGTTGGTCAGAAGTTTGCAAAAGGTGATAACATAACCCCAGGATCCTGCAACCATCATAAATATACATGCCAGTTGCTGAATGTCCGAATTTTAATCATGTGACCATGGGGATGCTGCAATGGGCATCTGTGTGAAAAACAATCATAAGTCACTTTTTTCCATGCTGTTGTAACTTTGAATGTTCCCTAAATGAATGTTCTTAAATCGAGAACTAGCTGTACAAACCTGCTGTGATCAAGTGCAGTATTTGTGATGCTGCAACAAAAACCAGGGCAATGAAGCAGTGGTGCAATTCAGCCGGTTCTATCCGGTCCAGGCGAACTGGTAACGGTGGTGTCTGGAGGCTCCGCCCACCCATCCGAATGTCATCACGTCAGGATGTCATCATCATGTCCCGTTTTTGATGCTCTGCACATACGCACGCACTCACATTTGTGAACCGGTAGCGAAGGTAAGTTGATTTCACCCCTGCAAGGAAGTTGTTACTCAAGCCTTTAGGATTAAAACTCATGCCACCCAATACACATGAATAACTGACAAAGTAATCAGTTGTGTGCACTGCTAAGCTCATAGAGAAGTTGGATGCTTGGATCTTCCGTAAGGGTCAGGATAACTAAGGTTAACCCGGTCTCTTTCTGTAGCTTTGATGCAGGGGCACCATTGAAAAGCAATCCTGAATCCAGATCGGAACCTGTCAAAGACACAAATATTAATAAAATGCATGCTACCTAACCCAGAGACAAGAAAGTAAAGCCATCAATCCGCCCCGCCCCCCAATTTCTATCACACCTTTCTATTTTTTAAAATGTGTTTTCCTACACAGTTTTATGATTTAGTGTATCTCTGCTGACTCATCTGCCTGTCTCTGGCCTGACCTTTGACCCAACAGGGGTGTCCGCAAAGGTGGGCTCAGAACAAATCAAGATGGCTGGCCTGGCAATTAAGTCCCATGTCCTTCTAAGGTGTTGTATTATGTTCATAAAGTAGGATTGGCCATTGATTGTATGCTTGGGCCACTATTTTGATTTTTTTGACTTTCCTCTATGGTGAGAGATTCTAGACCAGGGGTGTCAAATTCAAGGCCGCATCTGGCCCGCGGGGGTGCATAGGTCTGGCCTGCGGCCTCCCTGGAAACAACAAAGAATCAACCCACTGTACCTCTGCCAGCAAAAATGGCTGTGACGGCCTCCTGTAACCCTATGCCAGGGAAAACAGAGCTCAGGAGGGCCGCCCACAGCTCCCCCTGAGCTCTGTTTTCGCTAGCAGAGGGGCATGCACACTCTGTTCCATCCATGTCCACCATGGCCCCCTGAGGTCAAACACAATCCTGATGCGGCCCTCAATGAAATCAAGTTTGACACTCCTGATATAGATATATCAATTGTGTTTGGGTTCACCTATGACAAGCAGTAACCTCCACACACAACAGGGTTAGCATCCTGTGAATCCAGCCACTGTGGGCTTGGCTTGGTAGGTGTGGCATGGCATGGCTTCATGGGCATAGCTTGGTGGGCGTGGCAGGGGAAGGATACTGTAAAATCTCCATTCCCACTCCACTCCGGGGGAAGGATACTGTAAAATCTCCATTCCCTCCTCACACCAGGGGAAGGTTGCTGCAAAATCCCCATTTCCTCCTGATCAGCTGGGATTCAGGAGGCACAGAAAAGATGGGGGTTGGGCCAGTCAAAGGTGGTATTTACCGGTTCTCCGAACTACTCAAAAATCCCGCTACTGGTTCTGCAGAACTGGTCAGATCCTGCTGAATACCACCTCTGTTCATGAGTAATTTTTATAATAGGAATTAGCTCACCGTCTTTTGTTTATTGAACTGTGACTTAGTATGTGCGAGCTAACCTATATCTCAACTTAATCTTGAGCATTTGCCACGTTCTAAAATGTAAAGCTGATGTTTTTATATTCAAAATAATATTAAGGAAAATACGTTATTTGGTGCGAGTGATGGCACCAAATTACATTACAGTAATTTGAAGTGACCATTTATCTGCATGTCGTTTTATACTGGATGCTTTTTACCCACTGAAGCTGTAGTCCCACAATACTTACCTATGATTAAGACAGCAATAAATAATTGGATTGTACATTGCAGAACTCATGGCGAGCAAGAACACAGCCAGATAAACTTGTTGGATGTACTTCTGCCTGTTGACTTCCTTCCAGATGCTTCCCAGGATGAAGTAGAAATGATAAGGGAACCAGCAAATGGCAAATGTTGTCACAACTGCAACCATTGCCCTGACAAACTAGGACAAAACAACAACATAGGATTATTTTATGACTGTTTCCCTCTTTCTTTCCCATTGTATAATTTAACTACCACAAGGAATGGTACAAAATATTCTACATGAGAAATTTTCTGAGCTTGGAGCAGTGGCCATGCGATTCCAGAAGTTGAGACAAAACGACTGCTTTGGTCTTAACTTTTCAAGTATTGGGGCATCCCACATTTGGCTTGTTTTTAAAACCTTCGTCCAAGCCATGTTATTTGGAAAATGCATCTGCCAAAACTCCCCACCAAAATTCCATTCCTGACATATTCACTGATGTGTAAGTTGGAAAATTAGAGCATGGTAGTGAACAGGCCACTACCATTACATTCCCAGTTGCAATATATGGCTGTGAAAGTTGGACCATGAAAGGCTGAGTGCCAAAGAATTGAGGCCTTTAAACTATGGTGCTGGAGAAGACCCCTGTGAGTCCCTTGGACTGCAAGGCGATCAAACCGGTCAGTCTTAGAGGAGATCAACCCTGACTGCTCTTTAGAAAGCCAGATCCTGAAGATGAAACCCAAATACTTTGGCCACCTAATGAGAAGGAAGGATTCACTGGAGAAGAGCCTAAGGCTGGGAAAGATTGAGTGCAAAAGAAGAAAGGGATGACAGAATGAGGTGGCTGGAAAGTCACTGAAGCAGTCAGCGTGAGCTTAAATGGACTCCAGAGGATGGTAAAGGACAGGAAGACCTGAAGGAACGTTGTCCATGGGGTCGCAATGGATCGGACATGACTTTGCAACTGACAACAACAAAGTGAACAGGCAAGAGAGAAATGCTTCACTGAATATGTTTTTAAAAAGTCATTCTTTGCCTACATTTTTATAGGCTGGGTAGCAAGTAGCATCAGCTTTGGAGGAAGAAAAGATCCACTGTTTCCTATGCAGAATTCTTGAAACTTTCATGGGATGCTCTTGGTAGCATTCTCAGGGAATGGACAAGTGAAAAAGTTCACCGTACTGCAACAGCTGCGGTGTAGCAGTGGTTAGAATGCAGTACTACAGGCTACTTCTGCTGACTGCTGGCTGCCTGCAGTTTGGCAGTTCAGATCTCACTGGCTCGAGGTTGATTCAGCCTTCCATCTTTCCAAGGTGGGTAAAACGAGAACCCAGATTGTTCGAGGCAATAGGCTGACTCTGTAAACTGCTTAGAGAGGGCTGTAAAGCACTGTGAAGCGGTATATAAGTCTAAGTGCTATTGCTATCATGATGTTGTGATCAAGCACCGACCCTTTTCTACATGTGTTGCACCATCGCAGGCACACCCAGAAGAATTGGAACGTGCCCCGGAAGGACACAGTTCACATTCTCCTAGAGAGACAAACAGTTTGCAGATGCCCCTGGAGACTCAAATCATTCCAACAAAACATTTCAAGTGGAGCTGTTTCGTTCCAATCTCAGAACAAAGCAGCTATTCATATTTGATAGAGCAGTCAGCCTTTGAGCAGTTTTTATGATTGTTTATTGACCTTGGCATGCCTTTGCTACAAGC
Source organism: Rhabdophis nuchalis (assembly GCA_039707465.1). Classification (NCBI taxonomy): domain Eukaryota; kingdom Metazoa; phylum Chordata; class Lepidosauria; order Squamata; family Natricidae; genus Rhabdophis; species Rhabdophis nuchalis. Next base: position 91,982,707 of record CM077645.1, on the reverse strand, counting down.
CAATGGCTGGTCAATAGAAATGGGTTCTCTGTACGGTTCTTATGGTTAATATAGTTGACCTTCACCTTTGGAAAGATAAATCTACAGGCTCAATTCCTCAACGGTTTGAACCTGATGTGATTTGCAATTTATGAATGAGTGACTTTCAGGCAAAGATTATAGATAAGAAGATTACAATGAAGATGTGATTGTCCTTTGGTGCAACCTTCATGTGAAGCTCTTATTAATATAATACTGTGGTTGCTGGGAATGTTTTGCTCTTTTTCCTGTTTCTTCTATTTTTTTAATTAGTTGTTTGTTTATTGTTTATTTTCGCAATGGCAAAATAAAATTAATTCTAAAATCTAGGCTACAAAAATCCAGATTATATCTGTATTGCTGAAAAAGAGAAACCAAGAGTTCTGTTTTTCTTTCTTGCCACAATGTAGTTGTCGTGCTAGACTTTCAGATGTTTGCGGTCCAGACATGAGAGGCCAAGTGATCACTTCGTGGCTCTCAAGAAAACAAATTTATGTAGCACCTTAATTTTTTCACCTTGGAGTTCATCAAATGTGACAGGTTGATGTTCTTTTTATCTTAATAGTTAACATTAACCTGAATATTCAATTTTACTTTCTGAGTAGGCTCTTCTAAATCATTTAATGTTTAGCTAAGCAAATTTGGTTTTTTTGCATATCTCAAATTGTTAGCCTGTCGGTATAAGCTCTCTGGGCCCCAAGGCAAACCTCTGATCTGGCTGGCAAAACTCCAGGCTAATTGATGCAGCAATAAGTTAAGAGTTTTATGTATCTTTTGGCAGCCACCTAAAGGTTATCTAGATTTTAACACTCCATGTAATATCAAGGTCTGTCTTTTCTTTCTTTACTTGTTCCTTCCCAACTGGAAGGAAGGAGAGAAGAAGATGGAGAGAATGGCAAGAGTAAACATAATGAGGTCAATCTTAAGCTAAAAGGCACCTGGAAACAGATGTTAGGATGATGTACCAATGTTAGTGTCTATGATCAGCTGTTCTGCTCTTCTAGCATGACCTGAGATGTTTATACATTATATAAGACTAGCTGATAACCCGGCGCTGCCCAGGTATTTATCCCAACCCTTCTTCCATAAACGTTGCCACAATTACTAATGTTGGATTTTCCCCCTTATCAGAGGGAGCTCCCTTGTGGAGTACTGTGAAGCTGTTACCATGGTGACTCCACGGCGCTGTACAGTAGAAGCCATTTTATGGCAGTACGGTAGAACAGGGCCAACAGGCTCTAAACAGAACACACCCCCTTTAGGGTTGTTAGGGGTGTCTTACCCCCACAGTATTTGTTTCCAGAGAGTAAGTCATCTGTGTACCATGTTTGATTGAAATTGCTCGAGGCGTTCCAAAGTTATGCTGGAACATACACAAACACACACAGCTATCTATCTATCTATCTATCTATCTATCTATCTATCTATCTATCTATCTATCTATCTATCTATCTATCTATCTATCTATCTATCTTCTAAAAATCATAAACTGGTTGTAGAAGGAAGACCAACTTGACAAAGATATTTTGTCAGAGAAGGTAACTGCCATCTTGTTCTTTGCTGATCTTCACTTCTGTCACTCAGCAAAGCTGGACAATATCTCCTTTCATAGCGCATCACAGAAAACCAGAGGTGGGTTCCTACCCGTTCGGACCGCTTCAGCTGAGTAGGTAGTAACTTGGACTGCCACGCGCTGAACCAGTTCTCTAGGTGCTGCCATCTTGTTTTTTTAGTACTGTGCATGCGCGCACAGCATGCATCAAGTGTGCATGTGAGCAGCGCGTCCCTGAGCCAACTGGCAGTAGCAGCAGTCGGAACCCACCCCTGCAGAAAACTTATTATTTTGTAGCTGCTTTGACCAGACTGGTGCTTAGTAAGGGTAAGAATTTACTTCCGGGTGTCATCTTTATTATGCGAGAGGGGATCATTCAGAATGCCATGCTTGAGAGCCTCCAAACTACTGAAGTCCATGCTGATTATTGTTTGTAACACATGATGCCAAACAAACAATGAATTCCCTGGTTTTAAATAAACATGCTGACGCTGTCTTGATCCCCAGCCTGGGTCTCAACTCCGTTCCAGACTAGAAATCTTATGTAGGCACATAAAAGCAGGAAGGCTTTTGTGATAGCTTGCTCACTGTGCCTGGCTTTGCCATATAACCTTTCCCCACACATTGAGCCCGAGGCAAAGCTGGTTCTTCCTGTCTGAAGTTCAAGATAACATGCACAACACTGATTGGTTGGCTGGTCCCCCTAACAACAAGACATTTTCTCCCAAAGATAATCTTATTTAAAGCAGTTCATGAAGCTGCTACATGCTTCCAAAATGATTGGAGTTATTTGATATGAATGTCAGGCCTGCAGCCATCTTTTCTTTTGGATCTTTGGCCTGCCACACTTTCTATTATTCTACTATGTATTTTCTATTGTGGGAAAATGGGAAGGGGGATTATACAATGTTAGATGATACATAGCCATAGCAAACTTCTTTCTAGAAAGCCAAGGTCATCCTTTGTCTTTGCACCTCTATACCTGACCGGAACTGGATGGGTGGAACTGCCAGCATGGCAGTGAAAGATTGGACCATGTGATGGACCTGTGGATGTGGGGGCAAGATCTTGAACTTTCAACTAGATGGGGAAAACTGGGAAACTTTCAGATTCAGATTTTCCCAGATGTGCCAACATGGCTCTCTTAATAAATTGGAACTTTGAGGAATTCTTTGCCTCGGACTCTGATTTAATTTTGGATGCTATTTGGAACCCTGACAATGAAATCATTTTGTCAATGGGTGCCATGATTACCAGAATCAATATTACTTGATAAAGCTACTATAAGCCTTTTGTATAAAACTTTGACCATGGTATCCTATTGCATCGGCTGGGGGGGTTGGGGGTGGGAGGCACCGTTTTACGGTGGTTCTCCTCCTACCTCTCTGGCCGATCGCAATTTGTGTTGGCAGGGGGGCAGAGGTCGACCGCGAGACCCCTCGCATGTGGGGTGCCTCAGGGGTCGATCCTCTCGCCCCTCCTGTTCAACACATACATGAAGCCGCTGGGTGAGATCATCCGTGGTTTTGGGGTAGAGTACCACCTGTACGCTGATGATACACAGCTGTACATTTCTACCCCAAACCACCCCAACGATGCCGTAGCGGTGATGTGCCAGTGCCTGGAAGCCGTACGGATCTGGATGGGAAGTAACGGACTCAGGCTCAACCCGACCAAGACCGAGTGGCTGTGGTTTCCGGCTGCCCGATTCAACCAGCTCATTCCATCGCTGGCCATAGGGGGCGAACATCTTGCCCCTGTGGATGGGGTGCGCAATTTGGGCGTCCTCCTGGATGCCCGGCTGTCCATGGAAGATCATGTGACAGCCGTGGCCAGGAGGGCGTTTTACCAGGTTCGCCTGGTTCGCCAATTGCGCCCCCTATTGGATCGGGACGCCCTTCGCACAGTCATTCATGCGCTCGTGACATCCCGACTGGACTATTGTAACTCTCTCTACATGGGGCTCCCCTTGAGGTGCACCCGGAGGCTTCAGTTGGTCCAGAACGCAGCCGTGCGAGCAATAAAGGGGACCTCTAGGTTCACCCACGTAACACCGCTCTTGCGCGAGCTGCACTGGCTACCTGTCGTCTTCCGGGTGCGCTTCAAGGTGTTAGTTATCATCTTCAAAGCGCTCCATGGCTCGGGACCTAGTTACCTGCGGGATCGGATCCTGCCCCATACCTCCTCACGGCCGATTCGCTCCCACAGAGAGGGACTTCTCCGGGTGCCGTCCACTAGACTCTGTCAGCGGGCGACGCCCAGGGGAAGGGCCTTCTCTGTGGCGGGCCCAGCCCTCTGGAACGATCTTCCCCCCGATATTAGGACAACTACGGACCTCCGCTCCTTCCGTTTAAAATTAAAGACACATCTTTTTCGCCTGGCCGGCCTTGGGTAGTCTCTTTTAAGGTAAGGGGTTTTAGGGGTTGTCTTAATTTAGTTTATGGGTTTTTAGCGCAGGATCAATTTAATTTATTTTTAACCTTGTATTTTGTTGTGGTCTTATTTGTGTTTTTAATTTGCCTGTGCCCCGCCTCGAGTCCCCTTGGGGAGAGAGAGCGGGATATAAAATTAAATTATTATTATTATTATTATTTTGAAGTTGTGTTAAAGCCCAGTAAGATATTGTTAATTAAAAATTATCCCAATTCATGCTGTGGCATGTCAGCTATGCATTAGTCTTTTGTTTCCTTTTTAAGGACTCAAAGTGCAAGGTTGGGATTGCCAAGCTGTCAAGGAGTGACATCCCTGAATTCTTGTGGCAAACTTTACAAAGTTGCTTTACAACTTATTGAAGACATAATTGATTTATAATCTTCGTGGAGATGGCACAGTGGTTAGAGTGCAGTACTGCAGGCTACTTCAGCTGACTGCTAACTGCAGTTTGGCCATTCAAGGTGGCTAAGCCTTCCATCTTTCCGAGGTGGGTAAAATGAGAACCCAGATTGCTGGGGGCAATAGACTGATTCTGTAAACTGCTTAGAAAGGGCTGTAAAAGCACTATGAAATGGTATATAAGTCTAAGTGCTATTGCTATTCTGGGAATAAATGCACCATTATACAGTGGTATGAGACTTGCAATGGAATTATATTACAATTTCATTTTAAGTTACTTTTTTGGGGTGTATGTGTGAAGGATCAGAGGATGGAATGTATGTACAGATGAGGCCCTGGGGATCAGAGGAAGGGTCCTATGTGGCGGTAGGACCCAGATGTGGATGGAATGGACATGAGAGTGAGGAATATGAATTCTGATAAAACATTTTCTATTGTCTTTATTTCTTTGCCTGGACAATTAAGAGCCTTGCTCCTTTCCTGTCTCTCTCACTGAAGAGGAGGTGGGGGGAAGTAGTGGGAGGGTTGCTGTCTCAGACAAAAGTTTTAAACTGTTTTTACTTTTCTCTGCAGAAGGAGGTGGGGTTGTGGGGGAGCTGCCGCAGATAAAACTGTTTGTTTTTTTATTCTGCTCTGCAATAGGAAGTGGGGGATGGTAAACTGCACATTAAAAGCAAGACAGAAGTTAGCACCTTAAAACCACTAGCCAGGATATTAGGAACAAGAATAGCTTGTTTATAAGAAAAACTCCAAAATCCACATTGCTGGCACATTTGCAAGATACCCGTGACCTGGGATGAAAAACAGGTGACATGACATTTAGCCATTTAACATAACAAGAGTAAGGGTTTAGGGGGGCTGAAATCCAAATAACCAATCAATATTATCTGTTATGCATGTATTATTAGGGGAAAGACAAAGGGTTGAATGTGACCATCCCTTGACTATAAAAACTGCTGTAAGATTCTAATCTTGCCCTTAGTTAGCTTTTCAAACCAGGGTCCTTATATATTGGTACCAAAATAAAAGTATAATTCTATAGCACACCTTGTGTCCGGTGACTTATTTGTTTTGACACCAAGCAAGAGCCCAGTCGGTGACTTATTTGTTTTGACACCAAGCAAGAGCCCAGTTTTGGGGACAACGTGTGTGAACAAATTACTAACCTTTTTCTTGGCCACAATCTTATGTTGATAGTACACCATGCTAGTATGTTCTCCAGGAACATCATTATGACACAGAGTTATTCCTATTGCACTGTATGTGACAAACATCACAGTGAGAGGCAGTACATAAACCAGGAGGATGACAGCTATATGATACCTAAACAAGAAAAAGAAAGAAGAAGGAAAAGGAGAAAGGCTGAGGGTGAATGATCAGGGATAAATATTTCTTTTCTTTTATAAGAAAATTCTCTGTGATACTGAGGGCGCTCTACATCTGCATCCGTGATGGCGAACCTATGGAACGTGTGCCACAGGTGGCATGGGGAGCCATTTCTGAGGGCATGTGAGGTGTTGCCCTGTCAGCTCGCTTGCCAGCTGATTTTTGGCCTTGATTTTCAGCTGGTTTTCGCCCTCTGGAGGCTTCTGGTTAGCGTGATGGGCGGTTTTTCGCTCTCCCTAGGCTCCTAGCCTCTGGAGCTGGGGAGGGTGAAAAACAGCTTTACCGGGCCCACTGAAAGTCGGGAAAAGGGCTGTTTTGGCCTCTGGGGGTGTGTGGGAGGCTGTTTTCGCCCTCCCTAGGCTCCAAGAAAGCTGTGCATGCATGCACAGGGCAGTAGGGGGAGGGGGTCACATACGCATGCACAGGGGGCACAGCATGAGGGGCATTAAATTATGGGGTGGGCACATGCACACGTGCGATAGCGCATGTGTGTGTGCTTTTGGCACCTGAGGCGAAAAAGATTTGCCATCACTGATCTACTTGATGAAAGCTATGATGGTGAAATCAAAACTCTGTCTGGCTTTTATGTGTATGTCATTGTAACCTGTATCACATAATGATAAACATTGAAAAGGGGAAGGGCTTTACATTAAACATAAGAGTTACCATCATGACTTTTTTGACCTATGGATGCCTACAGAAAGTAGTCAAGCTTTCCTATCTGTTGTAGTTTGAGGGACAGAGGGAGTCCGACTCAGGTAGGTTCAAACAGAAGCCGTTTATTGGCAAAACACAACTAGAATAGACTAACAGTAATAACAAGTTAAAAGGTGCGGTAGACAGGGACCTCCCTGCTTGACAGCTATTTATACAAGAGCTGTCAAGCGGGGAACCAATCAGGCAGTCCAATAACCTAAGCCCAGCCAGTCGCATCTTAGCCAATCAGACGCGACTGGCTGTTGCCTAGCCTACAAGGTGGAGGTCGAAGACTTGCGGCCGGTCGTAAGTCGAGGACCGGTCGCAAGTTGAGGACCTCAACACTATCAATAATGTATCAAATCTTTGATCAAGAGCTCTTCAGAAAAGGAAGCAAGTGAAAATGGCCTTGAATGGATCTTGATTCTCCCTTGTATGAGAAACTCAGAACAAGATCTGGCCCTGAAAGTGATGCTCTGATTACAACATCAAGAGGGCGCATGATCACCTTCCTATAGGGCAGGGGTCTCCAACCTTGGCAACTTTAAGTCTGGTGGACTTCAACTCCCAGAATTCCCCAGCCAGCTGTCTGGGGAATTCTGGGAGTTGAAGTCCGCCAGGCTTAAAGTTGCTAAGGTTGGAGACCCCTGCTTTAGGAAATTAGAATAGCTCATTAGTGGCAATGAAAAACTGTCGGAAGTCATGATGGCACTATGTGGGATATATGGAAACAATCTAAGGAAATGGTGAGAACCTGTGAACAAGACTTGGTCATACGGTAGTAATTGTTGTTTTTCTTCCTTCCAAAAGGAGAGGGAATGGAAAGTATTTTAAGACTGCGCAGTAGAAGACCTTTTGTTTCTTGTAGCACTGGGAAATACTTTCAGTCTCCTATTTTTTCCCCCATGCATTCTTATCTCTTCCTGTATCTGCCTTAGTTTTTTTCCTCTTTGCTCCAGAATCGCCAAGATGTAGAAAGCTATAATGCATCAACCAGCCTTTTAGATGCTTCCGCATTTTTAAACGGATACAATAAGTCAGGGATGTCCAAACTTGGGAACTTTAAGACTTGTGGACTTCAACTCCCAGAATTCCCCAGCCAGCTGGCTGGGGTATTCTGGGAGTTGAAGTCCACAAGTCTTAAAGTTCCCAAGTTTGGACATCCCTGCAATAAGTATTCAGACAAAGCTCATTTTCATAACCCACATGCTAGGGATTGCATGCAGCAGTTAATTCACTTCTGTAATACTAGGTGGTATCTTTCTTTATATGGTTTATGCGCTTCACATTCCTATTTCAGCCATCTTTGCAATGTTGCAGCCAGTAGACCACCATTATTAGCTAGTGAGTTATTTGGGGCTCCATTAGGACACAGTGTGCATATGCTTTGAAAATGACAAAACTTCAGGCTACAACTGTTGCCTTTTTTTAAAAAAAAAATCTGTCCATAGAGACTCATGCAAAAACTCTAAATGTTTACTGCTCATAACTTGAAATGACATAGGTGAAAGGACAAACACTGGCCACAAGTCTTCCTCCCAACTATGTTACATCAGTGGTGAAATTCAATTTTTTTTACTACCAGTTCTGTGGGCGTGGCTTGGTGGGCATGATGTGGCAGAGGAAGGATACTGCAAAATCTCTATTCCCTCCCTACTCTGGGGCCAGTCAGAGGTGATATTTGCGGTTCTCTGAACTACTCAAAATTTCCGCTACTGGTTCTCCAGAACCTGTCAGAACCTGCTGGATTTCACCCCTGTGTTACATATCCCACGTGCGCCCAGGAGGAGAATTTTCTTATAGCTGCTGTGGACACCAGCAATATTGAAGACAGCAAATGTGAGAGGTTCTCAGTAGCAAATGACAAAATCTATTTGACTTTCTCAGAGCTTTAAAGCTGGTTAAATCTGATGAGAACTTGGATAGAAGTTTCATCTATTCACAAGCAGCTATAATAAAATTCTACTTAACTACACACTTGGGTTCAACTCTTGATAATTATTGTGTTTGGTCATCATTTTATATACATAAATTGGGTAGCTTTTTAAAAATGTGTAATAATGACTTGTTTGGAGGTAGGTAGTTTTTGTTTTTGCTGTGCACCACCTACTCACATTATTTGAGTTGGTGGATTTATAAATCCATTCCCCTCCCAAGTGCTTCACTTTTTTTTGGTGGGGGGAGGGAATTCCTGATCCTGGAATGTCACAATCCAATGAAAATAAAAACAAGTTTTTCGTCTGCTGAGGACAATCTGCGGTATTTTTTCACCTCATGATCTATCATCCTTCTCTGTAAGTGCAAACATGATACAGTGGATCCGTGATGGCGAACCTATGGCACACGTGCCACAGGTGGCAGGCAGAGCCCTCTCTGCAGGCACGTGAGCTGTTACCTCAGCTCAACTCCACTGTGCATGTGCACATGCCTCCCGCCAGCCAGCTGATTTTTGAGTCTCTGCAGCGCATGCGCTTAGAACGGGGCGCATGTGGGAGACGTGTGCGCATGTGCTGGGGTGAGTGTGGATCACATGTGAATCGGCAACGGTCGCACAGGGGGCTGCAACGCTCCCCTGAGAACCTTTTTGGTCTCAGGAGGCTGCAGGGCGCAGGGGAGTTGCACACACAGGTGCAGGGGGCAGTGCATGGGTGCGCATGCTTTCGGCACGCAACAACAAAAAGGTTAGCCATCACTGCAGTAGACCTGTAAAAAGGCAATGGATTTATTACCTGACCATTCTGAAAACAGATGTAAGGCAGAGCTGTCCATCATTTGGCATTCGTGTTCCTCCTCTTTGCTTGCATTAGATTTGTCAAAATATTGCACATTTCTCACTTCACTCTATGTGGGGGACTTACGTGAGCTGCTGTCTTTGGCTGTGATTGTGTGGCCAGCTCACAGCACATTTGGCCAGTCCGTGATCAGTCATGACTTGTGCATAAAAGAACTGTGGAAAAGCTAGTGCACAAGCCACCAGCCAGATTATTCCTATGATCCCTTTTGTATTCGCTGCAGAAAGTTTTTGCTTGAAAGGGTAAACGATTGCCATACACCTGAAAGAAACAGGAAAGAATCAGGAATGGATTTTTCCACTGAATAATTACGCTGAGAGGCTTACAGATGAGATAAAGTCATTGTTTCTACATCAATTTGTAGAAAATGTCAACCTAGCTTCATGTAAATCCGACAGGTTATCTACAGTTAATGCCTTCTGTCTTATCTTAAGAGCAATATGGGCCTTCCCTAGTACCTTTCCCACGTAACAAAGGGATTGTCAACCCTGATGCTGACCTGACCAAGGACATTTTGAGGCTTTAGTGTTGCCACACGGGAGTTGAGGGATGGGGACGGAGGAATAGAGATAGCTGGGGTTTTGGTAGCCAAAGCAAAATATTTTCTCCTGGGAACCAAGGACATTCCCATAGGTGGCTGGAGGGAGGAGGAGTGAAGTTACTAGGCAACCAGATGGCACCTTGATTGGACCGTGTGGCTGACTGAAGAAGGGAAAAGCTTTTAATTAGGTGAAAACCACGGGGACATTCAAAGTCAGTTTTCACCAGCCTGTGCCAATATGATACATCCAATAAAACTATTCTTTGAGGAACCTACCTGCCTTGGAGTTCTGTTTGCTATGGGTGTATGGCACATTGGAACATTGACAGGGATCTCAAAAGTGGGGGGAAAAGGAAGAATGTAAATGACAGAAAAAGAAAGGGAAATCACCTGCCTGATCAGCAGCTGCTTCAACCCTGTGAGCATTTTTAAAATGCTAGAAAACAGATTGCCATTCTTCTCATTCAAAAAAATTGAAAGGGGCCTTTAGTGCATGCAATGAAACCTTTAAGGATCTCTGCCCCATAATTACCATATTTTTTGGAGTGTAAGATGCACCTTTTTCCCTCAAAAAAGAGGCTGAAAATTTGGGTGCGACTTATACATTGAATACAGCATTTTTTGCCTCCCTGCACCCTTCACCAAAATGGCTGTGCAGAAATACTGTGAGATGCAAAGCATTATTTTGCACCTCAGGTTCTGAGGGCCATAATGTATGCTCTCTTTAGTGCTTTATGTGCCAATATGTGTCCTTGATGATCTCAACTTGTCTTGTTAAAACAATATAGAACAGTCCATCTCTTCTGCCCATCTCCTTAGCATATTGCTACCAACTGTAGGAAGAAATATCTGTCTGGTTCAGTTCCAGCCAGGAGAAAGACACTGGAAACATGGAGGCTGATTGGAAAGATGGTTTAATGGTGAACCACCAAGCACATGGTTCTGGGCAGCTGACCACATGGAGTTGAGAGTAAGTGACTTTTATACCTTTTCTTGGGCTTTGCACTTGAACTTCCTTTTCCTGTGCAAGAACATGAATTCTATTGGCTGTTGTCAGATTCCCAAGGGGCCCTGTAGGGGTCATGTTTGTCTGAGCTAAGATTGGTTGCAGTTTGGACTGATGCAATGAAGGGGCTTGTTGTGCTATGTGGTGAGCTCTGCTGCTATACAGGTTAATCCTATTATGGCTTGGAGGATCATGTCTCAATCCCATCACCCTGGAATTGGAGGTCTTTTGTCTTGTAGATAGGCTGGCCCAGTCTTTTTTAATTGGCACCAATAACTGCTGGGGGCAAGGAGCTGCTTTCCAATTTTAAAACATGTTTCTTCTTTTATCATCCAGGGAAATGCAATATTCTGTCTTTGTAATATTTCTCAAAACATTTCATTCTTCTGGGAGAGGGGTGGCGCTAACTTTCTACACAACAAACATGAATTGTGCAGATGCACATCCCAATGCAAGGTCCTCTGTATTCTTCCTCATCCCGTTCTTTAAAATGACACATTACTTTACCAAAACTCTAATATCTGTGAGATAGAAGACAAAAATTAAAGGGCAATTTTTACAGAACCACTTTTCCTTCCATTTTTCTAACAGAAATAGGCAACAATGACATCGTTTGACTCTGATTTATGTATGTAGCTCTGGAAATGTTATGAGTCACTCTCCTTTCCCCATTAATGACTGTCCAAACTTATCCCTTGCAGCTGAAAGCTGCATGTTGAAAAGCTTTCTATCTCACACCTGTTTTTTGCTGTCATATCAGACGACTAATTTATACTTTGCTTGGAGGGCAATGAACTGTGGTGTACATCCATGTTATGATTTAAGTGCAGCCATGAGAACATATCATTTTTGGCAACACTTGGCCTTCCCAATTCATTTTTCTGCAGCTGTATAGCTAATCTAGACTCCCTTGAGAAATAAAATTTAGGATGTTTATCTGCCCTGGGCAATTCATGTACATAGAAAATAGCTAAAGAATATAGTGACTTGCCTTTTTGATCAATTTTAAAGACTTTTTACACTTTCATTTAGTGAAATAAATAGTATACAAATTATATGCTCCTACTTAGTGTTTTTTCTTTTCTTTTTCCTTTCCTTTCCCCTTTCCCTTCTTTCTCATTTCCTTTCCTCTTTCTTTTCCTTTCTTTCTCCCTTCCTTTCACCTTTCTCCTTTCCTTTCCTTTCCTCTTTCTTTCTTTCTCTTTTCCTTTCCTTTTCCTTTCTCCTTTCTCTTTTCCTTTCCTTTCACCTTTCCTTTCCTTTCCTTTCCTTTCTTCTTTCCTTCCCTATCCCATCCCATCCCATCCCATCATTTTATTTTTGTGAAAAGATCTCTAGGTTTTATACAGTAAGAGCATCAACAAATGTTTAGGGATGACAAGTATTTTTCCTGGCAATATTTTTCAGCCTCCCCCCCCTCCCCCCCAATGCACAAAAAGCAAAAACTTAATAGGTGAACTTGGTCCTGATCTTACTACAGGTAGTCCTCGACTTACAACAGTTCATTTAGTAAACATTTGAAAAAAGTAATGTATGACCGTTTTTCATACTTATGACCGCTGCAGCATCCCTATGGTCGCATGATCAAAATTCATATGCTTGGCAACTGACTTATAATTTTTATTTTTTATTTTTGGAATTTATACCCCGCCCTTCTCCTTGTTAGGACTCAGGGCGGCGCACAGGCATTATTAAAAACCATAACAAAACAATATATACTATTAAAAACATATTAAACTAATATTAATTGTGACGGTTGCAGTATCCTGGGGTCACATGATCCGCTTTTGCGACCTTCTTACAAGCAAAGACAATGGGGAAGCCAGATTCACTTAACAACCATGTTACTAACTTAACTGCACTGATTCACTTGGTAACAGTGGCAAGAAAGATTTTTAAATGGGGCAAAATTCACTTAACTAATGTCTCACTTAGCAATAAAATTTTTTGGACTGAATTGTGGTCGTAAGCCACGGATTACCTGTATCTACTTGCCATATGCAGGAAACAAATGGCTGTCAGGCCTGAAAACCATCTTTTACATTGGGCCTTCAGGCCTGCCACATTTAATGCTGTGGGAAAATGGGGGGGGGGGGATTATATTAGAGTGGGGTAGATATAGTCAAAATAACATTCCTTTCCCAGAGAGTCAAGGACATTTTGCCCTACTTCTGGAGTGGTGTGACTTGGGAGGCATCTCCAGTTGGGATGGTGCCTGATTGGACCATGCGATCAGGAGTGAAATTCAGCAGGTTCTGACAGGTTCTGGATAACCGGTACTGGAAATTTTGAGTAGTTCGGAGAACCAGCAAATACCACCCCTGACTCGCCCCAGAGTGGGGAGGGAATGGAGATTTTGCAGTATCCTTCCACTGCCACACTCACCAAGCCACGCCAACAGAACCGGTAGTTAAAAAAATGAATTTCACCACTGCATGTGATGGACATGTGGGGGCTAAGCAGGGACTTGAACTTTCATTTGGGTGGGGAAAACCTGGAAGCTTTCAGATTCGAGTTTCCCCAGATGTGCCAATATGACGCATCTCATAAAATGGAACTTTGAGGAAACGTAAGTCTCTGAGTCCTCTTTCGTTGGGGGTGTTACTTGGAACCCTGACGATGACTACATCTAATGGTAATGAAATCTGACTCATGTTCATAAACTTACGCAAGGAGGATTAGCTTAGCTTACCTCTTTTTGTGAAAAAGGTTGCAACAGCTGTTTGAAAAGCAAAAGATCCTCAGTGGTGGCTTATTTGACCTTCAAAAGTGCCAGTAACTTCCTCACTCAAAAGAGGTTCTTTGGCATTTTAACTGCTGATTCCTCTTTGACCTACTTGGAAAAGCACATTTTACACACACCAGCAGTGTGTGTGTGTGTGTGTGTGTGTGTGTGTGTGTGTGTGTGTTTCAAGGTAAAGTAATCAATATCAGCAAAGACCAATGAAAATTACTTAAAAGTGACTCATAGCTAGCATTACATTCCTATACAAATAACTAAAATGACTGGGGACGGCCGAATACAATGTAAGAGTTAGAAGTGTGGCAAAGCAGAGGACACCTCTAGCTATACAGTGAGTCCTTGTGGAATGTCCATTTGTTCAGCAACCATTTGAAGTTATAACAGTGTTGAAAAAGTGGACATAGGACCGTCCACAAACTTGGGACCTTTACATGCTCCTGAAGTCATGTTCAAATTCAAATTTGGCCTTGTCTGCATTTACAACTAGCTGCATGTCTCTGGCTCCCTCCACTACCCTGGGGCTTTGCACTGTGGCACAAGCACTATTGCAATGTTGCTTTTAGATCTTTTTCATATGCTTGTTGGTTTTTAAAATTAACACAGTTTTATTTTCTTTTTAAAAAGTTATGATTGCTAAGACAATTCAAAGCCACTCAAAAGGGCAGTTATCTATCTATCTATAAATGGCTGTGTGTGTGCATGTTCCAGCATAATTCTGGAACGCCTCGAACAATTTCAACCAAACTTGGTACACAGATGATGCTCTCTGGAAACAAATACTGTGAGTGTAAGACACCCCTCACACTCCTCAGGGTGTGTGTTCTGTTAAGATACAGCCTGTTGTGCCTTAAAATGGCTTCTACTGTACTGCCGTAAAATGGCTTCTACTGTACAGGGCAGTTGAGTTGCCATGATAATGGCTTCACAGGACTCCACAAGGGAGCTCCCTCTGGTAAGGGGGAAAATCCAACATTAAAAATTACATTTGGTCTGGACAATTTCCCGCTATAAATAAATACCCAGGCAACAGCAGGTTGTCAGCTAATCTAGAATAAAATTGGTCTTTATCAAATGAATGCACAGGAAAGGATCTACTGTATGCACCTTTGCTTAGCACTCGAGGCTAGTATCCTTTGGTATCAAATTGTACTATGATAAAACACCACCATCTGAGAAACTCAACAGCAATTTTTTATGAGGGTTTAATTTTGTTATATTTGGGATTTTTTTTGTGATTCACAGGCTGCAATTGATTCAGAAGAACATGTCTTGTCAGTCCCACATCAGTAAAATATATTTCTGAAAAGTTTCTGAACAAGTTGAACAAACATCTTAGCTAATAAGGTAAAAAAAAAAACACCTATCATGAAAAAAGACTATAATTATATTCCTACAGGGACATGCATCTAATATACCAGTAGCTGGGTTTGACCATAGATGTAGCACAAAATTACAATAACAAGAAAATCAAATATTTGATTTGCGATACATAAATGCAAATAAGGAAATAGAATGAAATGTCTTAAGATGATGAAGATAATAGGAATCACAGCTATTATATTTTCACGATTGATTTGGTATAGATATACAATCTCAGTAAGTGGCAGTTATCATCATTGATAAAACATTTAGGGAGAAAATTTACTATACTCTGGCCAGGAAAACTATATAGAGTTGTTAATGAAATGAGTTTGTCTTGAAGAAGACTTTATCTTAATTTACAGATGAGAAATACTTTCTGAGCCAATGGATTACTGAATTTTGTTAACTTCATATTCCATGCCAAACAAGTTAGGTTATGCCTAGGTTTTGTCTGATCTTCTCTGATATGCTTTTTTTAGATTTGTAAAAGTCCAATCACTTCCAATTTCTCTGGCTCTCAGGCAGGGATGAAATTCAACAGGTTCTGACAGATTCTGGAGAACGGGTAGCGGAAATTTTGAGTAGTTTGGAGAACCGGCAAATACCACCTCTGGCTGATCCCAGAGTGGGGAGGGAATGGGTATTTTGCAGTATCCTTTCCCTGCCATGCCCACCAAGCCACACCCACAGAACTGATAGTAAAAAAAATTGAATTTTACCACTGCTCTCAGGTTTCCACAACTTTGTAACTTTTAGTATTTTTAGAGAGTTAATTCAATGAACTGGGAAACAAAATATTACTCCATTGTCAAGAAGGATAAACTTACTTCTGTCTCCCTCTCCTTGTTGAGGATTAACTGAAATTTACACACTTTTCTCCTCCTATTAGTTTGCTCTGATTATAAATGTCATTATAACAGACAAATAATTGGAATGAGTTGTTTGGGGACAAGGGTTGTAAATCACTACCATTTACTTATATTTTGTGAACTTTCTTTGCAAATATCAAGTTGCCTGTGCATGAACACATTCACAGTTCAGCAAAGTAACAGAAGGAAATACCTGTGAAAGGCAAGAAGTTGATTGGTGGGTTTGAACCAATCAAAATTTAAGTTGGTTTTCATTTTCCCACTGGTTCAAACAAAGCAAGACACAGTGGTAATAATGGAGCAGACAGATTATACCAGAGGTGGCATTTAGCTGGTTCAGACCAGTTTGGGTGAACCGGTAGTGCTGATCATCAGTTGGCTCCGCCCACGTACCCACGCCCTATCCCCGTGATGGCGAACCTATGGCATGTGTGCCACAGAAGATGAAAATTTGGGTGCATCTTATACATCGAATGTAGCCCCTCCCCACCCTTTGGCCTCTGCCTCCCAGCAATTTACTTCCTGTCAGCAAACAGGGAAAATAGGGCTTGCGGAGGCTGCAATAGGCTATAGCAATCCCTATAGCCTGAAACAGCTGATGATCAGGAGGCCCAAGCTGAAATTGAAAGTGAAACTTGCTGTTTGCTCCAGAGGCAGATTTTTTTTCTTGTGCTAATCAGGCTGTTTGCTGCTTGCTGTAAGGAGGTAAGTCAATAACTATAAATGCCTATATAATGTTCAAATTATTAAATTTATTTTTAAAGACTGTTTTTTATTATTGTTCTAGACAGCTTAACAAAATGAAACTTTTTAAAATAAATGCTTGATCTGAAGAAGCCCAGTGCTATTGTATCTGATTTTAAATAGCAGAGAATAATTATACTTCCAGAAAGCACATCAATTTTAACAGCATTGGTACAAGTATAGTCTGAAATATAACACTACAAACAGTGCATATTGTCTGTACTGTTTGCTGTTTGTTGCAAGGAGGAAAATTGCTGGGAGGCAGAGGCAGATATTTTCCCCTTATTTTCCTCCCCAAAAGCTACTTCGGAGCGTCTTATATTCTGAAAATACGGTAGCTTTTTTTGGTCAGAATATTGATACTTGGGAAATGTTAGTACACAGTCTCTTTATAAAAGTGAGATTCTAGCCAAGGACAGAGCTGGAGAAAGATCAAAAGTCTTATACGGTCTTAAAGTGCAAACAAACAAAGTTCGTTGACTACTAACAAAGACTAAGAAACCTATTGCAAAAGGCTAATAAAGAGATCCCATTGGAAATGTGAAACAACATTTGAGTAATGTTTAGTAGAATACCAAAAAAGAGCGAATTGTTACCAGCAGTTGTGAGGTACGGTAGGTCATAATTCTCTTGATGTCCTAACCAGCAGAATCTGAACAAATTATGTAAAACTAGCAAGCACGTTTTTATAAGATGGTCACAGAAAGTGGATCTTACAAAACAAAATAGCACAAAATGTACATAACTGTAGATGAGGAATGTATACTTATAATTTAGGATTAAATTAAGTTAGTTTTATGCAAGTCTACAAGAAGTAAATATTTTTCAGTTCCATAGGATTTATGACCAGATAAATGTGGCACAATAATCTAGAACTATAACATTAACTCTTTACTACAGTATCCCTACTCAAAACGTCTAAATATGCAAGCTTTTACATGTTCATATTAGTCTTCGCATTCTTCCACGTTCATTTCATATTCTAACAGCAACTATTTCCTGCAATTATATATCGATATTTATTACAACTGAACAACCACCAGTAGATTTACAGTTGTCGTTTTTAATTCCAATGATAAACTTTTCACCATCGCTTTTCTTACCTCTCCGCAGAGACAGCGGTCATGGTATAAATGCTGACAAACATTGCAGTAACAGGAACAAAATTATGAAAACGGCAGAATCCCTCGCCAAAATACCAGACATTATGACAGGCATAAATAAAATTAAAAACTGTGTTTAGGGCACTCATAAGCAGATCGGAAAGAGCCAAGTTCACAATAAAATAGTTGCTGACCGTTCTCATTCGTCGATGGGACAGGATAATCCAAATGACGGTGGCATTGCCCACAATTGAAGCTGTGATTATCAATAAATAGACCATGGCCCAAAGTGCAATTTGCCATTCAGGCTGGTCAAACGTAGTCATCTCAGTCAAATTAACATCACTTTCAAAAATCCGATCCATGGAAGCATTCTTTATGCTTGAGAAAGAAATCATTGTCAGTTCTTTCTTCTGCTCCAAAAAACCAAAAACCCAACCAAAACCAAGAAGTTGGCTGTAATTGACTCAATTTGAGGATTTCAGTCTTTATCAACAGAATAATTAGTTCATCACAATTTTGTAGATTGGATTTAGAAGCATTTGATTCATCCTATGCTGGTTTTCAGTTGATGCAAATAAATGAGATGGCTGCTCTTTTATGTTCATGTGCTGCTTTTTCATTCATATCCCCATAATAGGTGGCGAAAGGAATTTTCTTAAAATGTTTGTGTATGTGTATGTATGTGAAAAATGGAGCGAGAGGAGAGAGAGAGGGAGGGAGGGAGAGAGAGAGAGAGAAAGAGAGAGATTAAAGAAGATACTGATAATGCAGCATGGAGGGAATAAGACTTTAGTTTGCTCTTCCTTTGCAATTCAGATCATTACAGAAGCAGCCAAACGGGGGTGGAAAATCTACTCTGGCATTTCAAAAGGAGGTGGAGAAACAAGAGAATACAACATTATGCATCAAATCGGATTTCAGAAAACTGGTTCCTCGTTGCTTCTGCAAAGTTGTTGCATTCATCTCTGTTGACGCTACCCCCTTACTTAAAGTGAGAAGTCTCACAGACTTTACCCTACAAGGATCAAGACTTTTATTCCTTGGGTTGACTTTTTGACTTCCGTGGGAGTTTCAATAAGCAGAACTTGGCTTGTGGAACACCATAAATTTTGCCAGAAGAGCTTGTGAAGAGCCCAAAGCCAAGATACAGAAGACAGGAAAATGATTCAGAAGTCAGAGGTAACCCATATTTCAAAAAATCTGCCTACTGACTGCTCAGTAGACTTCTCAAAACATTTGTACGCACTCCCAGAAAATGCATATTGTAACTAGGATGTCCTGCAGGATACATTGTCCTAGATTCCTAGAATATATTTTCTTCCACCTCTATACTCCCAAACTCAAAGGGCTCTTCAGAGTGTTATTCCAAAACATAGAATCAGCTAAGGAAAAACATGTAGCTCTCTCCACAATATGTATGGATAATATTATCTCCTTGTGTGGAAATTTATGACAATATGCTTCTGTCAAATAATCTTATATATTGCATTAAAGTTTAATCAGGTCAGTTAATAATTACATTCACACATCAAGTGTGGTTCATTTAAAACTTGATTAGTTGTTGGTGGTTCTATAAGATTATCAAGTTATTTTATGGTTCAATGAATTGTGCAAATCCTGAAAAACTGGTTAATTCAATATCCATATTCTGTACGCCTAACCACTGCAGTGATTGCAAAGAAAGCTCTCAACATAGAAACACCACTCCCATTATACTAGCAGATTAATACAACTAAAGCAAACAAAAACAAACTAATGAACTTCTACCAAGATTATAGGAGGAAGTTGCCTTAGTTTAGGATATAGCATGTTACCTATCACGCTGCATTTAAGTTTTCCCTTTATGCTGCTATTATCCCAAATGTTTAGTGTTACAGGCTGGGTTTGATTCATACGAATGAATGGAATTGTTCCATCAATTTCACTGGGAATAAATTTGACAAGGTCTGAATTCAGTCCAGTGAGGACAGGGGTGGGCTGCTAAGGGTTCGTCCGGGCTCGGGAGAACCTGTAGCTAACGTTATGGCTGATTTGGAAAACCTCCAAATCTCACAACTGGCTGACCCCACCCACCCCACCCAACCCCTCCCAGAAGTCTCCACGCAGCCCATTTTGGATGCGAGGTAAGTGTAGGGCCCACGCAGAAACCCGGAGAGGGGGGAAAATGTGCCTCCTGGAAGTTCCAGAAAGCTGGAAATGGGCTGGTTTCCAGCCTCCGGAGGGCCTCCGGAGCTTGGGGGAGGCAGTTTTCTCCCTCTCAGAGGCTCGAGGAAAGGCTCTGGAGCCTGGGGAAGGAGAAAACATCGTGATGCAGGAGGCTGACTAGGCCACACCCACACAGTAACCGGGCAGAGAACCCGTTGCTGAAATTTTTGAAGCCCACCCCTGAGTGAGGAGCATAACTCCGATTACTTACAAAGAATAAAAGTCTTGTATATATTGTAAAAATGATATAACCTTTTGTCTTGTAAATTACTGTCTGAGGAAACAAGCTAAAAATACACCTTATATATCCCAAGGTTTTCCAGCTTCAATTTCAATTTCCTGGAAATCTTGGCCACTTTTCAAACTCATTTGAACAAGATTTTAAAGAACGGTGATTTTAGAATCAATTCATGTAAACCATAAACAAATTCGAGAATGCCCTTATTTAAATTTTAATCTTTAACATTTCTGATGAAAATATTTTTAGCAACTTTTGAGATTTTTCTCAGAGATTCAAATCTTGCACAACTGCGTGAAAGAATGCGAAAGACTGACATAATTGGAGATTTTTTACTTGACCTGGGAAAGTAATTCGTTAAATTCCAACTAAAATGAATTTATATTTATATCTTACTTCCTGGATTTAATGGGCTCTTAATGATTATTTTAAACAGCTGTACAGTATTTCCAATGGTAATTACATATTTCATGGAAATTTACAAAATTCAGCTGTTAGGTTTTATTGCTCGGCTTAAACACAAAGAGGAGGTCTTCCTTGGGTTTAGCAGAAAAATTCTGTTCTGCTACTAAAGAAAGAAAATACATTTAAAGGTCACATGTAGGAAGTCCAGAAGAATTTCAAGCAGGTTTTTGTATTTTTGCACAATGGAATTATTTATAAATCTTTAGCAAAATTTATTAAGTAATTCTAAAGTTTTAAGATACAGAGATGATCTGTGAATAAAATTAAAAGAAATATGTTAGTAAAATCAAGGGTTTGGTTAAAAGCTAATATAAGGTTCAATGAGATGGGCCATGTATAAAACCTGAAAGCTACTCAAATATGTTAATATTAGACACTGACACATTTCACAGCTCCTGTAATGCTAGTTATTTATTCTCAATCCCTTCATTCATTAGCTTGCCTGTTGGCAAAGGGGCAAGAACAAATTCTGCAGTTGTTGGCCACATCAATGAGCTATTCTTCCTCAAGAAAATAGCTTTTTTGTGTAAGGCCTGAAGTGATACATTTCTCTCTTTTAGTTAGGTTAATATCAATCATGCTAGCTAAATGACATCACAGCATTTCACTTTTCCTCCTTGAATTCAGCATGGGGATATAATAAGATTAATAATAATAATAGTAATAGTAATAGTAATAGTAATAATAATAATAATAATCATCATCCACTGACAACCCAAACTGCCAACTTTGCAATAACAAAGTCGAAACTGTTTCACATTTAATATGTGAATGCAGCAAAATCGCACAAACTGATTACAAAGCTAGACACGATCGGGTTGCTAAATTAATCCACTGGTCATTATGTAAAAAATATGGTTTACCTGTATCCAGAAAGTCATGGGAGCACAAAGTGGAAAAGGTTATCGAGAATGAGAGGGTGAAGATCTTGTGGGACTTTTGAATACAAACAGATCGTCATTTGGACCACAACACACCAGATATCACGGTTGTAGAGGGCCGAAGTGTACAGTTTATAGATATCGCTGTTCCTGGAGATGCCAGTCGAAGAAAAAGAACGAGAAAAAATAATGAAATATCGCGACCTGGCTATCGAAACTACATGGCTATGGATGAAGCATGTCACAGTGACACCCATTGTCATCTTGGCACCATGTCCAAAAAGTTTACTAAATATATCAGCAAATTGCAGCTTCCTGCAATAACACCAGCGGAACTGCAAAAAACTGTGCTACTTGGAACATCTTACATTCTAAGAAGATACTTGGTTGATACCTAGGATGCTGGCAGCAAACTGTATCAACCATTAGCACCAGTCAATAGTGTTTGCAATGCATTTTTAAATGTTCAGTTGGCTGAGTTTCATGTTTTATGAATAAAGTAAATAATAATAATGATGATGATGATGATGATAATGATTTTACCCAATAGAACATTTCATTATGAGAAAAATATTCTAACTGCAGGTTGTTTAGGCACCGACAATATATTCCACAGCCCTGTATATAATGCTACAAATTAATGCAATAAATCCTTAATGTTGTGAAAATATTTTGCATTCTATCTGCTCTTAAAAACTTCCTTGCCATAATTCTCAAAAGAAACAGGCCCAAACCAAGAGCTCCATATCACTGCCAAACAACATAATAAAACAACCTCCACAGCAACATCCAGATCTTAAAAAAATTTACAGGTAAGTGGAGGGAGGAGCATGTATTAAGGATTACCTTAATTAGTTAATTAATGCATGTATACATTTCTCCGTCTTATTGCATCTGCAAATAGTTGCCTGGCAGTTGTTTGGGATATCTTGATCTCTACTGGGAAAGGAGGGGTCAAGGAATCCCTTGCAAGATTGTTATGAGGCTTACGCTAGATACACTGATGGATAAAGTTGTTGAGATTTGCTTGGAGGGGGGTCTTCAACTGTGCTGGTCTTCTCAAGATGATCAGGATCCAGTCATATCCAGTTACCTTGGGCAGAGTTTGATCTGCTTCATCCTGAGGAAGTGAACAGGATCCTCCGGAGGTTGAATCCCACCCCATGTGCAGAATTAGATCCCTGCTCTTTCTGTTTTGTCTTGGTTGGGTTGGTGATGACCCTTTGAGAGGTGGTGACCCTTTGAGAGCTGTAGGCAATGGAATTTCATTTTAATGTATTTATTTTAATTAATTAATTTGATTTGTCAATCATTTACAAGATAATAGATATAAGAATAAACATGAGTATGAATGAAATGGCCACAAATAAGTGGGGACAGTAGGACAGGACGGTAGGCACGCTGGTGTGCTTATTTTGCAGGAGAGGGGTGGGTTTTCACTTCCCACAGTACACACTGCACAAATCTTCATTGGTTTTTTAAATTTCGTTTCTCAACTTTGTAGGGGTCTGGTGGTGCCTTAAGCACCTATTTAGTCAGCTTAAATGGTCAATTACACCACTGCGCTCAGGGCCTCGTTTCCAGGCGCCGCAAGACGCCAGCCCAGCTTTCCAGCCCAAGCAGGGCGCGCCCACCAATACCTCCTCCCCGGCAGCTGCTCTGCCGCGCTCGGCCACGCAGGCCGGGCTGGCGCAGGGGAGCCGCTTCCAGGAGCCTCCCGTCGGCGTCGCTGCCTCTGGGCTGGCTGGCACCGAGAGCCGCAGGTGGCGGGCGGGCGGGGGCGATGGCGGCGCAGGGAGACTCGGAGCAGGTTCGCTACTGCGCGCGCTTTCCCTACCTCTGCCTCAAGTTCACGCTCGTCACTTACTCCACCGTCTTTTGGGTGAGTGAGGAGAAGCGGCGGCCCCCCGAGAGTCAGGAGAGCCGGGACCGGCTGGAAAGCGGCCGGAGCCGGAAGGGAGCCCGGGGGGAAGTCTCCGGCCGCTGAGCTCGCCTCGCCCGCAGGTCCCCGAAGTGCGCGAGGGATGCTTTGGGGAAAGGCGCTGCTTCCAGACCCCCGCCGAGGGCCACACGCACAGGTGGCTCTTTTCGGAGAGGCGGAGGCTTTCCCGCGGCTTGTCCGGGTGGAAGTGGGACTGGAAAGGCTGCGGGAGTTCGCCGGCGGCGGAGGCGAGTTTTCGCGCAGCGCGGAGGGGGAGGGCGGCCACGGCTGGGTCTCCGATGGAAATCCTGGTCGGAAAGCGCCCGGTCGGGGTTGGAAAGCGCCACCACCTCCCTGGCAATAGAGGAGAAGCGGCCGTTCAAATTTGGAGGCTGAAGCAAGGGTGCAGCTCGGCTCCTTCTGGGCGCTTCGCGGGGAAGCTTTCATGGGACGGTGGCGGCCCTTGTCAGGACTCAGGAGCCCCCGTTATTTTCCCCAAAGGGAATTCCTTTTGGTTTCTTCCACTGTTTTGTTTTTGAATTTTTTATTTACTGTCCGTCGTGTGTTTTAAGAACTTTTAGTTTCATATTTAGACACACACAGGTTGTATTTGCATTGTGTTGGTTAATGAAGATGGATTCTGAGTTGAAATGTTGGTGCACTGTCATTTAATTGACTTAAATATTTATTTATTTATTTAGTTAGTTAGTTATTTGCTTTGTTAACCACATAAAAGATAACAGGTATAAGTATAAACATAAGCATGAACACGGTAGTTATTTTTTTTTATGGTCAAATACAGGAACAGATGCTCCAGGCAAGTTATCAATCAGATTTTATTCTCAGGGAGAAATGAGGAGCATCAATGTCCTGCTTGGGGCTACTCATTTTTTTTAAAAAAATGTGTTTATTTAAAAAGACCTACAGCCTTTGTGTTTTGTACAATAAAAGCGGTGAGTATGTCTTTCAGACGGCTAATTTGAAAAGAGGGGTTATTGTTTTAAAAATTAAAATATTCAAATTAGGCATACTTTTAAAATAGGCATACTTTATTAAAAGTATACATTGTTAATTTGTAATTTATGTTGTGATAAATAATAAAAATATAGTATGTGTATGTGTGTATGAATACACAGACATAAATAAATAAATACATACACATACATAAATACATACACAATATTTAAATATATTCGAATCCCTAGTGCTGTGTAACACAGTGAGCTCTCGTTACTTGTTCCAGATTCTGCCAACCTAGAACTTTGAAAGCACATAAAAATGCAAGATGAAAAATAGGAACCACCTTTGGTGTGAAGGTAACAGAGCGTTCCGTGTGCCTTCAGAATTTGGTCATGCCGCATGGAGACATCTTCAGACAGCGCTGACTCTTCAGCTCTGAAATGGAAAATATGTCTTTTGGCAAATGTACCTTGAATAGCAGGTCACAGCAATGAGCAACAAGAGCCTTTGCTCAATGCCAGTTGCTTCCATTCCTAGATGGGGAGTTTTTGTTTGCTGTCATTCTTTAGTAATCCATCATTTGGATAACTACATTGTCTTCTACATGAAGCTGCCTTTGAAAAGCATCTGGATGCTTCAGTTGGTACAGAATGCAGCAGGTGGATGCATCTTT
Organism: Rhabdophis nuchalis; assembly: GCA_039707465.1. Taxonomy (NCBI): domain Eukaryota; kingdom Metazoa; phylum Chordata; class Lepidosauria; order Squamata; family Natricidae; genus Rhabdophis; species Rhabdophis nuchalis. The sequence continues at coordinate 91,957,717 of CM077645.1, read as the reverse complement.
GTCCATCTGTGTAGGACCAGTGCTTAGTGATCTTAGTAAGCTTCTGAGTACAATTCAAAGTGCTGGTTGCCATCTATAAAACTCTAACATGGAATAAAAGTAGGTCATTTGTGGAACCACCTCTCTTAAATGGCATCTGCCTGTCCCACATGGATGGGCAAGTTTGGGGGCCACTTCCCTGAAGCAAGGTCATCTGGCAGGACCCAGGAGGTCAGCCTTTTCCTTTACCCCACCTAGTTTCTGAAATGATCTCCCCCCATTTCCTTGATACATGGTTTGCCCTGATTCCATTGGCCTTTAGAAAGGGCCAAAATTATGGTTCTCTCCCAGGCATTGGGCAGGTTCATTGGGGTTCCCACCTAGATGTAAGGGATGTAACAGAAATTTAATATTTGGTTGCTTATTATTTATTATTATTATTATTTTCTGATTTTTTTTGTTTTCTTGCCCAAGTCACAATCTTTTGAGTTGGGCAGCCATATAAATTTCAGAGATATATAAATTGAGAGACAAATGTAAAATGTGGAGCAATTAGTCATGTAGATTCTTTGATGTTTACAAAAAATCATAAATATATTATTACTCTGTTTGGATTTAATACTCTTTTTTCCCTTTCCTATTTTATTTTTTTTGAGCTGAATATAGATAAATTTTGGGAGGAACAATTCTTGGGCTAGTACTGATGTAAAACACTTTGCACATTGCTGATGTCATTGAAATAAACAAGTAAACAAATAAGTATGAATAAAATCTATTGTTGATAAGACTTCTTATTGTGGTTGTAGAAACTCCCAAGGTCTTGGGTGATGAGAAATACAGTTCAAGTATCATTACTTCCATATTCTTTTTCCTCTGTATAATGCCTTACTTTCCAACATAGTTGCAACTTAAAGCTGTTTAGATGCTTTTTGCATTTTTCACAATTTTAATGAAATTATTGTGCATTTTTGATTAATTAACCATCAAATACAGATAATATTGTGTATATAATATTAACTGTGTAAAGATAAAGGTTCCCCTTGCACATATGTGCTAATTGTTTACGACTCTATGGGGCGGTGCTCATCTCTGTTTCAAAGGTGAAGAGCCAGTACTGTCAGAAGACATCTCCGTGGTCATGTGGCAGGCATGATTAAATTCCAAAGGCGCACGGAATTCTATTACCTTCCCACCAAAGGTGGGCCCTCTTTTTCTACTTACATTTTTACATGCTTTCGAATTGCTATGTTGGCAGAAGCTGGGACAAGTAATGGGAACTCACTCCGTTACACGGCACTAGGGATTCGAACCGCTAAACTGCCAACCTTTCTGATCGACAAGTTCAGCGTCTTAGCCACTGAACCAACGTGTCCCTGTGTAGATATTATTAAAACATAGCTGACAGTGGATTGAGTGTTTTTGGCTAGATAAATCATTGTTGTGATTTATGAAGTAGTTAATGAAACTAAGCTATGTCTGCTTCTTATGTTGATCAGTCAACGCTGACTCCCGAGGATTACAGAGATTAGTCCATGCAATTTTTTTGACATTTTTAGAAGCAATTCTAGCATGTTGTTCCTAGGGCTGAGAAAGTGACTGACCTAGATGAAGGATTAGAACTCCACAGTTTTTCCAGCTTATAAATTGCAATTTAACACCCCTTTTCTTTTTAGAGCAATTTTTTCTTATATGCTTTGCTCTCAGATCCCTTTCCCGTTTTAAAAAAAATTTGAGGACCCCAAAGAGTTTTTATTTGTACAAATTATGTTATTGTACTAAAATTAGAAGTGGCGCTTTCATGTAAATTTACTGACTCATGAAAAATTACAATATTTTTCATGAGAAATTTATTTTTAATAAATAAAAACATAATGCAAAGTTACATTGTTATACATTTTTGCCAATATATTAAATATCTGGCAAACAACTTTGATCTCATGGACCTCTCAGAGGGTCTTGGAAGATTCCTAGGTCTCCTCTGACAACTCTTTAAGAAACAATGCTTCATAGTAAGACCCTAAAGCTTGTTTATAAAAAGTAAACCTGTTAATTTTTTCAAAGCCAGGTCTGATGTTATGTCAATCTCCTGTGTACTAAACCAATGTTAAACTACATTTTCAGATGAATCAGTGAAGTGTTCTTTCTGCAGTCGATCAAGTTTGTGTGGGGAAAATATATGTTTATGAATAACCCTCATTTCAAGATTTAAATATCGGAATTATAAAGTTGGGACTACAGTACATGAACCTATTCCTTATTCCCATCAATATAGAATTTTAAAAGGCACTTTAATTGAAAGAAAAATTCCTGACCATATGAAACATGTTTTAAATATATTTTTAAGAAATACACTTTTCAAACACTATTCTTGATACTAGCAAAAGAATGTTAATTGGCAAAATAAATGCCTTGAAGAGCTATAAATAGGATATTATATTCTAAAAAACATTTAGTTGCTTTATGCCCCTTCACAAAATCATAATAGGTACTTATGAACTTTTTTTTAATAATTAAGAATGTTCATTTGAAGGGAAATTACATATTTTTATATCTAAACAACTGTGGTGAAATTCAATTTTTGTGGGCAGTTCTGTGGGCATGGCTTGGTGGATGTGGCAGGGGAAGGATACTGCAAAATCTCTATTCCCTCCCTACTCTGGGGCCAGTCAGAGGTGATATTTGCGGTTCTCTGAACTACTCAAAATTTCCGCTACTGGTTCTCCAGACCCTGTCAGAACCTGCTGAATTTTACCCCTGCTAAACAACCATAATAATTTATTAAGCTTGTAGGCTGCCAATGCTTAATGGCAACCTGGTAGAAAACAAGAAGCATGTAAGAAATACATTACTTTTGTTCTTCAAAAATAACAAGTAAAATAGCTGAAGTAGTTTTAAAATGGTGTGTTGATAATGGAAATTCTGGAATTCTAGAATAAATTAATTAGAAAACAACATTTCAATACCATTGGGAATTGTCATTCATGCTTTTCCTAATGAAAATACATCCACTGTTCTGTATTCAATGGAGCTGTATGAGCAGCATGAAAAATTAATTGAAATTTATATATGACTGCACTTTCCTCTCCAAATAAGGAAGTTAAAAGCCTTTCATCTCTTCCCATTGGAATACCAGTTTGAATTAGATCCCTTTCATTATTGAAAACAAAAAAAGTCTTGAAAGTAGCATATGTAACTAACTCTGCATTAATGTGGAAACATGATTGATAACACCCTGGAATTATTTCTTGATATCTTAAATTGTTCTGGAGTCTTTAATCTCTTTGAAACTGAGACATGGACATAAATTATTCCATATTTCTTTTCTTGAAATATTTTCTTTTAAGTTTTGTTTTCTGTGCTATTAAAGGAAATTTATTTGATCTGCATAGGTTTTTTATTTATCTAAATTCAATTTTTTTAAACCCACCCAGTTTATAAGAATTTATAAAAAGCTAAAGGTTCCTCTCACACATATGTGCTAGTCATTCCTGAATCTACAGGGTTGTGCTCATCTCCATTTCAAAGTCGAAGAGCCAGCGCTGTCCAAAGAAGTCTCCGTGGTCATGACTATATGCTGAAGGCGCACGGAACGCTGTTACTGTTGCATTCTGACAGCCGCTCGAATTCCCCGGCAACAGCCAGTCGCGTCTGATTGGCCAAGACGCGACTGGCTGCAGCCGAAGAGCGGGAGTCGCACCGATTGGTTCGCTGTCTGACAGCTCGATATAAAAGGAGCTGTCAGACAGAAGGCGCGCGTTCTTTTAAAGTTGTCTACTTCTTTTGACCTGTTGTCTACTGTTAAATAAAAACCGTTGATCTTACCGGTCTGGACTCACTCCTTCTCGACATCGCTTGAGAATCTAACACTGGCGACGAAGGTTGGGACCGGTACTGATTACTCCTGAAGAAGCTCTTCTCCCTACGGGACCGAAGAGACACTTCGTCACATTTTTTTAAATTCTCTCTCTCCTCTCGCTATCACCTCAGCGTGCTCGCCTTCGGCCGACAACCGCGCGCGATGGCCACGCTTCCACCATACGCCCCCTTCGACGCGACACAAGAGTCATGGGAGGCTTTCCTCGCCCGCTTCGAATGTTTCCTCCTCGCGGGCGACCACGGGGAGCTCACCCCGGAGAGATGACTGGGGCTTTTCCTAGGCTGCGGCGGGTGCACAGTTTTTGCCGTGGCACGTAACATCGCCGCTCCAGCAGCGGTCCACACCATGGCATGGGACACGCTCCAAGCCCGCCTGAAGGCCCACTTCGCCCCAGCTCCATCTAGGATCTCCCGGCGGTTTGCCTTCCGACAATGCCGCCAACTGCTCACCCAGTCAGTTGCCGATTTTCTGCAGGCCCTGCGAGCCGCGGCCATCCTATGCGACTTCGCTGCACCCTTCCTTGACGAGTCCCTAGTGGAACAATTCATCTGCGGACTGAAGGACGTTAAGCTCAGGCGCAGACTTATGGCCCGCTCGGACATTACCTTGGAGCAGGCCGTGGAAGAAGCCAGGGCCGCTGAACTGGCCGACGCCACCACGAGTGAAATGGGCCCCGGACAGCCTGCGCTGCCGTCGCCCCCACCGAGGGCCTGCCTCATCGACGAACACGGCCCGCTCGACCCGACGGACGAATTCGAGCCCTACGACCAGGTGGCGCGCCTGCAAGCCTCGGGCCGGGGCCGTGCCAGGGCTCCGCCGTCCCGCCAAGCGCCCGCAGCTTGCATCGGGTGCGGCGGCAGCCACGCCAGAAACGACTGCCCCTTCAGGGCCACCATCTGCCGCCGATGCGATCGGAAGGGCCACATTGCCCGCGTCTGCAGAGCCAGCCTTCCAGCCCTGGCCTCCCCGCCGGCGCCATGCGCGATGACAGCTCCAGCCGCGCCGGCCCCGACTTACGGCCAACGCCGCCCAGCCCGGAGACCGCGGGCAGAAGCCGACTGCTTCGCCGTGACGGACCTCCAGGACACCGTCCCACTACCGCCGGACGACCGTAGGCGCATTTCCACCTCTCTTCTCCTAAATGGCCGGCCGCTGACAATGGAGGTCGACTCGGGCTCGTCCCGGTCCCTCATCTCCTGGCCTCAACTGGCCAGCATCTGCCCCACGCTTAAGCCCTCCGACCTGTCCCAACCCAGGACTCTGCTAAAAGACTACCAGGGCAACCCTATTGAGGTGCTGGGCCTACTCCGCGCCCACGTCCACTACGGACGGTTCAAGGGTCTCCTGCCCATTCTGGTAGTCAAACGTCCCCTGACAGCTCTCATCGGGTTGGACTGGTTTGCCGCCTTGGGCCTCTCGGTCCAACGGGTCCACCGGGTGCCCACCGCCTCCCCGGTGGACGCTGTCCTGGCGGATTTTCCCGATGTGTTTGATGGGCGTCTCGGCTCATACAAGGGCACCCCAGTTTCCCTCAACCTCGACCCTCAGGTTGCTCCAATTCGGCTCAAGGCCCGCAGGCTGCCGTTTGCCCTGAAGCCAAAGGTTGACGCGGAGCTCGATCGTCTCGTGGCGCAGGGCGTTCTGGAGCCGGTCGACCAGGAGAAATGGGAGACCCCCATTGTGGTCCCCATCAAGCCCGACAGTTCCATACGCATCTGTGCCGACTATAAGTCGACGATCAACCGCGGGCTTCAGGCGAACCCATATCCAGTCCCGGTGGTGCAGCATCTGCTCCATTCCTTGGGGCAGGGCTGCATCTTCGCAAAGCTGGATATGGCGCAGGCCTACCAGCAGCTCCCGGTGGACGACGATGCGGCTGAAGCGCAGACCATCGTCACCCACCGAGGAGCTTTCCGCTGTCGCCGCCTCCAATTCGGCGTTTCCGTTGCCCCGGGGATCTTCCAGAGCCTCATGGAGCGTCTGCTCCACGGGCTCCCGGGCGTCGTTCCGTACTTTGACGACGTCCTGATAGCTGCTTCCAGCCTCTCAGACCTCGCCAAAGTACTCCGGAAGGTCCTCACTATTTTTAGGGGCGCGGGATTCAAATTGAAGCTCAGCAAATGCAAGTTTGCTGAGCCGAAGGTCGAATTCCTGGGCTTCTTGATTGATGCCCAGGGAATTCACCCCACCCCCTCCAAGGTCGAGGCAATTCGCAACGCCCCCACCCCTGCCTCCAAGACGGAGCTGCAGGCCTTCCTCGGCCTGCTCAACTTCTACGTGCCATTTATTCCCCACAAGGCGTCGCTAGCCGAGCCGCTCCATCGATTGCTCAATCGCTCGGCAGCCTGGCGCTGGGGCAGCCGCGAAGCGCATGCGTTCGTGGCTGTCAAAGAGATGCTGACGTCAAGGGCCGTGTTGGTCCAGTATTCTGACAGCTTGCCGTTGACGTTAGCATCCGACGCCTCCCCCTTCGGTCTGGGGGCCGTCCTCAGCCATCTCTGACCCGATGGTTCAGAGGCCCCCATTGCCTTTTATTCCCGGACTCTGTCTCCTACGGAGCGCAACTACAGCCAGATTGACAAGGAGGCCCTGGCTGTAGTGTCCGGGATTAAAAGATTCCACGAATACCTGTACGGCCGCCCCTTCTCCGTCTTCACCGACCACAAGCCGCTCCTTGGGCTTCTGGCGGGTGACCGGCCCACCCCTCCCATCCTCTCCCCCAGGATGACCAGGTGGACGGAGTTTCTGGCAGCGTACGACTACACGCTGTTCTACCGCCCGGGGAAGCAGCTGGGACAAGCAGACGCCCTCAGCCGCTGCCCCCTCCCCCGGACGGACCAGGAGCCAGTGCCGGCCCTGTCCGTCCTGTCCGTGGCCGATTCCGACTTGCCCCTCACCTCGTCGGACGTAGCCGCACAGACCAAGGCCGACCCTGTCCTGTCCCAGGTCACCACCTGGGTCCTGCGAGGGTGGCCTCCGGGCTCGCTACCGGACGAGTTTCGGCCCTTCAAGACCCGCCAGCTGGAGCTGTCGCTCCACGGCGGGTGCTTGCTATGGGGAGACCGGGTCATCGTTCCCCCACCCCTTCGCCGTCAGGTACTCGAGTCCCTCCACGCCGACCACCCGGGCATAGCTCGCATGAAGGCACTTGCCAGGAGCTATGTCTGGTGGCCGCGCATGGATGACGAGGTGGCCGCCTGGGTCGGTGCTTGCCAGGCGTGCCAGACCTCCCGCCCCGCCTCACCCTCCGCCCCTCACCGGGACTGGGACACCCCTAGGTCTCCGTGGTCCAGGGTCCACGTTGACTTCGCTGGCCCCTTCCATGGCGAGTCCTTCCTGGTAGTGGTGGACGCCTACTCCCGCTGGGCCGAGGTCGTCTTGATGACCTCGACCACCGCCGAGAGTACCGTGCGCGCGCTCCGGCGCCTCTTCGCTACGCACGGGTTGCCGGACACCCTGGTCTCCGACAACGGGCCCCAGTTCCACTCTGCCACCTTCCAGGAATTCCTGGCCTCCCAGGGGATCCGGCATGCGCCAACCGCTCCCTACCACCCTGCCGCCAATGGCCGGGCGGAAAGAGCCGTCCGCTCGGCCAAGGAGGCCCTCGGGAGGATGGATAGGGGAGATTGGCATGCAAGGGTAGATGCTTACCTCATGGGTCAGCACTCTACGCCTTGCCAGGCTACAGGGAAAAGCCCCGCCGAGCTGCTGATGGGCCGCCGCCTGCGGACCAAATTGGACAGACTGCACCCCCTCTACAATGAGGTGCAGCCGTGCAACCTGGGGGTCCCCCCTCCCCGCCACTTCACCGTAGGCGACTCCGTCTTCGCCAGGAACTTTGCAGGGGATCCACGATGGGTCCCCGCAGTCGTCCGGGAATTAACGGGCCCCTGTTCCTACAGGGTGGGACGACCAGATGGATCCGAGTGGCGGCGCCACTGGGATCAACTGAGGCGCCGCCCTCCATCTCCAGCCCTGCCGGAGCCAACGCAACCACCTGGCCGGCCGGACGTCGATGCCTCCACCCACCGGGAGGACCAGCCTACCGTTGAGGCGTCCTGGCCGCCAGTCCCCTCCATCACCCCTGGACGACTCCCGGGGCTGCCGAGGCCCGAACAGCTCCTGCCGGGACGCCAACAATCCGACGCAGCACAGTCACAAACCACAACACATCCCCGGGCCTGCGTCCATCCAGGCCCGGCCTACCCAGTCCCTGCCTTCCAGGGACTAAAGTACAACTCCACCCCGAGCGACACGCCCCCTCGCATTGACTTACCTCGTCCGATGGCTTCCGGCAAAATGGAAGGCCGCGATGACGCAGCCCGGAGCTACACCCCCGTCAGGGAGGAGCTGCAACGGGCACGTCCTCCTTCATCGACTCCAGCAGGAACACTGAGGCGTTCGGGGCGGAGCCGACGCAGCCCCGCCTACCTCAGCGAGTACGTATGCTAATGGGCCCGCATGCGTACTCGCTGGGGGGGGAAGGAGTGTTGCATTCTGACAGCCGCTCGAATTCCCCGGCAACAGCCAGTCGCGTCTGATTGGCCAAGACGCGACTGGCTGCAGCCGAAGAGCGGGAGTCGCGCCGATTGGTTCGCTGTCTGACAGCTCGATATAAAAGGAGCTGTCAGACAGAAGGCGCACGTTCTTTTAAAGTTGTCTACTTCTTTTGACCTGTTGTCTACTGTTAAATAAAAACCGTTGATCTTACCGGTCTGGACTCACTCCTTCTCGACATCGCTTGAGAATCTAACAGTTACCTTCCCACCAAAGGTGGTCCCTATTATTCTACTACATTTTTACATACTTTCAAACTGCTAAGTTGGCAGAAACTGGGACAAGTAACGGGAACTCACTCCATTATGCAGTGCTAGGGATACAGCGAGTTAAAATAATAAATGCAGCAATACAATAAATGAAAATGATAAAAACCAACTGTAGTATACATTCTGCTTCTCAAAATGAGCCTCTCCTTAAACATATATTGTAAAGATGTTATACTTTCCATTCTATGCTGTCTTCTTGTTCATTGAACATTTATAGAAACTTGCTTTTTTCATTATTCTATTATTCTCAGTTCCAATAAAGGAGAATATTTGTAGTTCAGGGTTTAAAGGAATTCTAAGTGGTCTCTGAGCTTGGTTGTTTGCTCCCAATTTACATGCTTAATGCACTTGTAAAAAGTCTACATGCTTTCTTGAAACTCACATTTCATTTTTTTCTTGGGTAAACATGTATTGATTTACTTTCTTCTTTACTATATCATCTAACTGGCTGAGGAGTAGTTGGATGAGTGCTTCTTGTATTTAAACTACTTAACAACATGTTAAATTACCTGTCTAGTGTTTGTAAGAGGAAGAATAAGAAGTAATTATTGGTTGTTTTTTTAAGAGCCCTCCATTGGATTTGCAGTTTATTAACGAAATAAATGTTACTGATTAAACTGGTTCAACCTTCCAGTGACATTTCCAGATTTTACAGACCCAGGTAGTACCCTACTGTGTAGGATTGTGTCAGAGTACCAGTGGTGGGTTCCGACAGGTATGCCCCAGTACAGGCATACCGGTGTCTGCTGGGAGCACCAGATATTGTTCTGGAGGGCCTACCCGTCCGTCCGCCCACGCTCCTTACTGGTATTTGAGGTTTTCGGTATTTCCACGCACGCGCGCAGAGCATACGGTGCCTGCGTGATGCTCTGCCAAGCAGCTGGAACATTGCGGAGGCGTGGAGTGTCACGGGCGGTAAGTACGCATGCGCACGTGTATGCACGTGCTGCACGCTTTCGTGTGGTGGGTGCCACCCCCGTTGCACCGTACCAGTTGCACCGGGATCCCGAACTCACCACTGCAGTGTATGTATTTCCAGTATGCAGAATGAGGCTCGATTGTTTGAAATACTTAAATGTTTTCTTTTGTATCGCACACTTGCACTTGTCTTTTCAATGAACTCATGCTTCTTTTGATACAGAATGCAGCAAATGCAACTTCTGTTCCCATCTTTTAGGTCAATAGCAGTAACATGAAACTCTTTGGATTTCCACATTCCTCTTGAATTCTGTTCAATTGCTGAATTCATGGTTGAATTTGAGTTTGGGAATCAGAGCTCTACTTTGAAAAAATCAGTCTGCTCAACAGTTCTGTGATCCAGCTGCCAGTAATTGCTTTGGTCTAGTCACATTCCTTACAATTCAGAATTTTCTCTGATCCTTTATCATTCACTATTAGAGGACCTGTGTCCCGCAGAGTTGGCAAGTTCAATCAGGATTTACACTTTGCAGTGTAAATCTATTTTTTAAATCATGAGATATAGTATAGATCAGTGTTTTTGATCAGAAATAAATGGAAAGAATAGAATAGAATAATAATAGAATAATTTTATTTGTATACCGCATCCTCTCCCCGAGGGGACTCGGAGCGGAAAGAAGTTTAGGGTTTTGAGAAAACAATAAAGTACACAATATCTCTCTCTCTCTCTCTCTCTCTCTCTCTCTCTCTCTCTCTCTCTCTCTCTCTCTCTCTCTCTCTCTCTCTCTCTCTCTATATCTATATCTATATATATAGATATTATTAATCATCCCTTAAAAAAAAATTTAAAACATATATATATATATATATATATATATATATATATATATATGTGTGTGTGTGTGTGTGTGTGTGTGTGTTAAATTTTTTAAAGGGATGATTAATAATTAATTAAGAGACCAGGATGGATCCATTTCGGGCTCCTTAGCCCTCGTCAGCTGGCCATACTTCCCTACAGGGATTTGAACTGGTGCTTTCCAGCAATATATATATATGTTTTCGTAGATTTTCACGGGTGTAGGTATGCTGGCATAGCTGGCTTCAGGGATTTTATACACGAGAAAAGCCTTATACACGGGAAAATCCCTGAAGCATATCTACTATAGATTACATTTCATTCCTGGTAATCTCTTAACAATAGAGATTACTCTTCAGTAGGATATCAAATAACAATTAATTAACCGTAGACGGAAGAGTTGCTTTATGTTCTTTCAAGAAACATTATGTGCCAACATATTTCCTTTGGATCTATTCCATCTTATTTTCAGTTGGGTAAGTCTGCTAAGCTTTTCTCCTCTTTACATAAGTCAAAGTTTGTAGAAACACGGTCTTCCTAGCATAGCATGGTTCTTCTAGATAGAAACTAAGCTAGATTGATACCTGTTTGCCTAAGTATGTACTAGGGAGCATGAGGTCATAACATGACTCAGATCTCTCTCGGCCGAGGTACAACTGTAATGCCCCTCACTAATCAGCTGACTCACTTGCCATGGGTGTCACACGTTGCCTCAGTTCCGTCTTGTTTAATTAACAAGGTGTGTTGAAAACAAGTAAAACCATTTCTAGAAAGTGCAGAGAGGAGCAACCAAGATGATTAGGGGAGTGGAGGCTAAAATATGTGAAGAACGGTTGCAGGAACTGGGTATGTCTAGTTTAATGAAAAGAAGGATTAGGGGAGACATGATAGCAGTGTTCCAATATCTCAGGGGTTGCCACAAAGAAGAGGAAGTCAAACTATTTTCCAAAGCACCTGAGGGCAGGACAAGAAGCAATGGGTGGAAACTAATCAAGGAGAGAAGCAACTTGGAACTGAGGAGAAATTTCCTGACAGAACAATGAATCAGTGGAACCACTTGCCTCCAGAAGTTGTGAATGCTCCAACACTGGAGGTTTTAAAGATGATGTTGGATAACTGTTTGTCTGAAGTGGTGTAGTGTTTCCTGCATAAGCAGGGGGTTAGACTAGAAGACCTCCAAGGTCCCTTCCAACTCTGTTATTCTATTCTATAAGTAGTAAGTGTCCATGCAAAAATTGCGTTGCCACTGTTTATTTATTTATTTATTATATTTATACCCCGCCCTTCTCCAAGCGGACCCAGGGCGGCTGGACTACCTGTGTAGTCCAGGTAGTTATTAGAGTGGATGCCAGACTACAGGTAGTCCTTGACTTATGACCACAACTGAGTCCAAAATTTATCTTGCTATGGAAGGCTGTTGTTAAGTGAGTTTTGCCCCATTTTATGACCTTTCTTGACAGAGTTGTTAATATATCATTGCAGTTGTTAAGTGAGTAACAGGGGTATTAAGTAAATCTGACTTCCCCATTGACTTCGCTTGTCAGAAGGTTGTAATGATGATCACATAAACCCAGGACACAGCAATGAGCATAAATACCTGCCAGTTGCCAAGCATCCAAATGTTAATCATGTGACCATGGGGATGCTGCAATGGCCATAAGTGTGAAAAATGATCATGTTACTTTTTCAGTGCCATGGTAATTTCGAATGGTCACTAAACCAATGGTTGTAAGTTGTGGACTGCCTGTATCACCACATTCTGGATCTCAATATCCAAGCCTGGAAACAGGAAATCAGGACTGGGTAAAAAAGGCCACATTAGAGAAAATAGGGGTTACTTGTTATCTTAAACAAGCTCCAAAATGCTTGTTTGAAGTTTGTGTCATGCACAAAGAATCAAGACCACATGTTAAGTTCTAGTTAAGAAGAGTTATTGCTCATACTTATTTGCAGAGAAGGGCAACCAAGATGATAAGGGGCTGGAGACTAAAACATGAAGAAAGATTACAGGAACTGGGTATGTCTAGTTTAATGAAAAGAAGGACATGGGGAGACATGATAGCAGCCTTCCAATATCTCAGGGGCTGCCACAAAGAAGAGGGAGTCAAACTATTCAACAAGGCACCTGAGGGCAGAACAAGAAGCAATGGGTGGAAACTAATCAAGGAGAGAAGCAACTTAGAACTGAGGAGAAATTTCCTGTCAGTTAGAACAATTAACCAGTGGAACAGCTTGCCTCCAGAAGTTGTGAATGCCCCAACACTGGAAGTCTTCAAGAAGATGTTGGATAGCCATTTGTCTGAAATGGTATAGGGCTCCTACCTAGGCAGGGGGTTGGACTAGAAGACCTCCAAGGTCCCTTCCAACTCTGCTATTGTATTATTGTATTATTGCACAAATCTAGTCAACTAACAGCCTAAATTGACTAAATGTGTCAATCTAGTGTCAACTAAATTGACACTAGATAAGAGTCAATGGAATTCAAGGGGGAACTGGACTTGGGTCACTTATGACAACGCAAGGACTCCAGACTGATTCCTCTCTTGACTCATCCTCAGGGTCTACTTCTTCTACAATTTGTTTTTCAAAGCAGAGGGTGGAAGGATTTTGGTTTTTTTTTGGCAGAAATCTGAGGGAAGTTGATGAGTGCTCCTTATTCCCAGCTGGCCAGGAATGGTGAGTTTTGACTGGCAGTTAGTTCCTTTTGAGCAGGGGTCCTCAAACTACGGCCCAGAGGGCTGAATATGGGCCGCTAAAGCCATTAATGTGGCCCGTGAGGGGACCACAAGGCTGCCCTACCCAAAAATGGGCCCGTTTTTGGCCTCCCCAGCCTCCAGAGAGAGGGAGGGAGGGAGGGAGGGAGGGAGAGAGAGAGAGAGAGAGAGAGAGAGAGAGACCTCCAAGGCAGCTGCATCTCTTCACTAACCTACTTTCCAACCCCAGGAGCATAACAAATTAAAGTTTAATTTGTGTGTATTGTTTAATGGACTGCTAAATTGGCTAGTCCCACCCAGTCACATGATCACCCTAGCCTAGCCATACCCACCCAGTCACATGACCACCTAGCCACACCCATGCAGCCCGTCCGTCCCATCCCCACACCAACAGTCTGAGGGGCCGTGAATTGGCCTCCTGTTTAAAAAGTTTGAGGACCCCTGCTTTTGAGCATTGCAAGCTTGCAAAAAACAAAAAGTAAATTAACCTCTTCCAATTGCATTCTTTGGATTTGTGATGCTTATCAAACGTCCTGTACTGAGTTATCAATGACATACACAGAATTTGTAAGCATATGGCATTTCCCCTCCTTTTTTCTGTTGCAGTTGATAGGGGCGTTTGTCTTAGCAGTGGGCATTTATGCAGAAGTGGAAAGACAGAAATATAAAACCCTTGAAAGTGCCTTCTTAGCTCCAGCAATCATCCTGATTCTCTTGGGCATCATGATGTTCCTTGTGTCCTTCCTTGGAGTATTGGCTTCTCTGAGGGACAATTTACCCCTTCTTCAAGCTGTAAGTACTTTTATTTAAGTCGAAGTCTATTTTCCTTGACCCTTCCAAAACACTTTCATTTTCCTGTCTGTAAACAATTTTAAGAAAACTCACCTAATAACTTCCTTCAGAAAATAGCAGAAAGAAATTTCAGTGGGTCATTGTTGCCTCATGTCAGTCTGTCAATAGAGCATTTTATTGCTTTATGATAGGGATCTGGGAAAAATGCTTTAAAAAAGAGTTAAACGGAAGTATAAAACTAAGGTTCATTTAAGAAATATCAGGCCTTTAAAGACCTTTATTCTTAATTAATATTTAACCCATATTTAATCAGCTTCCCTCCTGCGCGTCCTGCTCCTTTTCCGCTTGTCTTTTCATATTGCTGTATTTCTCATTGCTTATTTTATTGTGTCATTGTTTTACTATTGTTATGTGTACATTTTTAATAATGTTATGTTTTTGCTGTTGTAAGTTGCTCATTGTAGCCCCACAGTGAGATGGGTGGCAAATAAATTTAATAAATAGATAATTATTAATTTAATTTGTATACCGCCCTCTCTTCCGTTTGGGAGAGATAAATATGCTTACATAGTGTAATGTTAAAAAAACCCAAGTCAAGACCATTTCAAAACACTGTACTGTCTAGACTCCTGATATACTTCTTTCTTAGAAATTAAGCAAATCTGAGCAAGAGTCTTTTATTCTTTCATGCTAAAATGTTGTTCACAGGAATGTTGCACAGGTACAGTATAGGTGGTACCTTGCTCAATAGTAGCAACTGTGAGAGGGATCTTGGAATCTTAGTGGACAACCATTTAAATATGAGCCAGCAGTGTGCAGCAGCTGCCAAAAAAGCCAACACAGTTCTAGGCTGCATAAACAGAGGGATAGAATCTAGATCACGTGAAGTGTTAATGCCACTGTATAGTGCCTTGGTAAGGCCACACTTGGAATACTGCATACAGTTTTGGTCGCCACGATGTAGAAAAGACGTGGAGACTCTGGAAAGAGTGCAGAGAAGAGCAACCAAGATGATTAGGGGACTGGAGGCTAAAACATATGAAGAACGGTTGCAGGAACTGGGTATGTCTAGTTTGATGAAGAGAAGGACTAGGGGAGACATGATAGCAGTGTTCCGATATCTCAGAGGGTGCCACAAAGAAGAGGGAGTCAAACTATTCTCCAAGGCACCAGGGGGCAGGACAAGAAGCAATGGGTGGAAACTAATCAAGGAGAGAAGCAACTTAGAACTAAGGAGAAATTTCCTGACAGTTAGAACAATTAACCTCTGGAACAGCTTGCCTCCAGAAGTTGTGAGTGCCCCAACCCTGGAAGTCTTTAAGAAGATGTTAGATAGCCATTTGTCTGAAATGATATAAAGTTCTTGCCCACGCAGGGGATTGGACTAGAAGACCTACAAGGTCCCTTCCAACTCTGCTATTGTATTATTTGTATTATTTGTATTTGTACTTCCTTAACAAAACTAATTATTTTCATGTAAATTATTTATTTTCTTCTTAATTTAAATTTAAATGAAATATAAGCTTGAATTTAAGTATGTTATAGTGCCAATTAACCCTTTTGAGTAGAATTATTATTAACATTTTGTTAGCCTAGTGGCTAAGATCAGAACTGGAATTGAACAAGTATAATAGTAACCTTATTATCTAAATTGCATGATGATGATAATTTTAAAAAATCAAAAATCTCTTATATAAAAATATAATTTGAAACAGAAATTATAGGATGAGAATTTGTTATTTCAATATGTGTTTCAGGCATAAGGAAAAACCTGATTAGTACTTGTGAAACTTTTCACCCATGAAGACAAATTTGTGGTGACTTTTGCAACCTTATACATATTGTAATCATATTAATCACGTTTGTAATTGTAGTACAAATCTGAAAGTCTGTTGTACATAATTAGATGCAGCCAATGTTTAAAAATGAATTTGTAATAGTTTTGAGAAAATGTAATTATGTCAACATAATTATCTTTTTTGAGACATTAGATTTTAGAATCTGAAAAAATTTGAGTGGAGAATTAGATGGAAAAGTTGAAGGAAACTGATGTTGTTACTCATCCCCTGCTTTCCATCAGCCTTAGTGTTTTACCACATGAGAGTAATAAAGTCTCTGTAAAGGAATTACGGTACAAATCATCCTTATTAAAAAATAATCAAATATTCCGCTCCTCTATGTTTCCAACGTAATGCCACTTCCTGTAGTTTATTTCTTGATCAAGGGCTTTTCCCAATCTTTGTTGTTTTGCTGTTTGCTTCCAAATATGTTTTACCTTGAGTGAGTGACAGGAAAGGGCTGTTTTCTTTAGAATCCCTCAAAATACAATTGTTTCATTGCCAGGACATTAAAAAAAAAACCAAGGAAAACCCATCTTTTCAGGAAATACAAGAACAGAATGTCCTGTGATGGTTGCTTTAAAAAAAAAACATCAGTCTGGTTTTGAGAGGACTATATTGTTGGCAAATTGAGATAAACAGGACAAAGGGTTTCGGCTTGATAACTATAGTTTGTACTCTTTGTGTATATATTCAGAGCTGCTGTTCAAGACAGGAAAACTGTCAGGACTTGCAAAAACTTTTTATAAATAAGAGAAGGGCCCTTAGAAGAAGCTGTTGAGAATTGCACACAAATAAGAGGAACAGCAGTGACATTTCCTTGCAAGCAAGAAATGAAGGTAGTCTTTGACCAGAGTTGGACCAGAACATCTGTCACTAATTGCTATGGTCATTCATTGAGTCATACATGTACCGTTGCAGCTTCACCAGTTGCAGTTTAATTTAACCCTTGTATTAGTTGAATTCTCCTGTGGCAAGTTATCTCACTTTCCCTGGAGCAGCGTGTCTCTCTATGAGACTTTTCTCCCGATGCCTTCTCAACTGAGTAAATTAGATTAAAAATCTTCCCCAAAGCATGGCTAAGGACTAGGGCTGTTGGCAAGGTTTGGTCAAAAAAGTCAAAATGGTGGCTGCAGTGGTGCAATCAAAGCTGTACCTGACCCACACAAACATACATGATGAACCTAGAAACCATGTAGAATAGGGGTATCAAACTCAATTTCATTGAGGGATGCATCAGAGTTGTGTTTGACCTTGGGGGGATGGGGTAGGTGTGGCCAGTTCAACATCACTCATGTCGGGAGTGCCTGTGATAGCACAAGCTCTATGCCAGCGAAAATGGGCTCCCAAGCTCCATTTTCGGCTGCGATGGCCTCCTGCAACCCTCTGCCAGCGAAAAAAATGGCCCTCCCAACCTCAGTTTTCACTGGCAGAGGCACCACGGGCTGGTCCTTCACTGTTTGCAGGGTGGCCCTGTGGGCCAGATCCAAGCACCCCATGGACCGGATGCGGTCTGCAGGCCTTGAGTTTGACGCCCCTGATGTAGAGCTTCAACCATACATTACAGCCATCTTTTTTGACCATACCCTGCAGACATTCTTGGTGAGGACTCAAATACACTAAATTCATCTCCAATTGTTCCGAAAGTTATTCTAATTAAATATTGTAAAAACAAAAGTAAACATTCATCATTTCAAAATGAAGGCTTTTTGGTTGTACAAATTTATGTATTTTTTTTTAATCCTTCTTTTGCAGTTCATGTACATTTTGGGCTTTTGTTTGCTCATTGAACTAATTGGTGGAGTTACAGCCTTAATTTTCCGAAATAAGGTAAGAAAATGGTTTGCCAAATTAATCAGTTTAAAGTTAGGTTAAAAAAGACTCTGGATTCTGCATGACTAACATTATTAATTAACTTGCATGTATGTATATTATTAATAAAAATATTGTGAGAAATGTCTGCTGTGAAGACCAATTTAGTTTAAATTAAATTTAAATTGTAATTAAAATTTAGTAATGAAAATGTATTTATTTTAAAAGCTGTGTCTGAAGTAAGATGATACTTGGCTCAGAGAAAGCAACTCATAAACTGTATTTTAACAACTTTTTTTCTGCAAACCAAGCAATTAATTCTCCCCCCTCCCCCATTTTGTACAATTTATTCTGCAGTGTTTACTACTTTGCATTTGACTTTATCCCAGCCCGACTAGTTTTCATTAATTTTTCTGGCTTTCTGAGATATTTTTAACCACCTTGATAACCATGAAGTCCAGAAAAATTAATTTGTTTGGAAGTTGGAGTCAGTATCTAATACTGTATCCTGTGTGCCTTCCTGCCATAACAGAATGCAAGCATCTGTTTAAACTCATTTGGCTTTATAGAATTGGCATTTCTCTTGCATAATCTTTAACTCTTTAGAATATTCTCACTCTAGAAACTCTGAGCTTTGAAAATCATTCTTATATAATTGATAGTGTTTTCATGTATTAAAATAGTGATGGATCTGTTGCATCGGTGAAATATTGATGATTGAGTATCATAAGTGTGTCTTTTCCCTAATATAGTTTTTAAAAGGCTGGCAGCTCTCAAACTTAAAATTAACAACTAAAACCTCTGATAATGAGCCCAAAACTGAAACCAGCTTTATATGTGCCACTAGGAAGCCTATAAAGATTTACATTGCTTTTAAAAGATTTAAGCAGGTAAATGTCTGTATGTTGCCCATGTTATTTCATTATATTTCAGGGGCTTTTCTGATGTGATATGTGTGCAATAATATAGAAACAATAGGAGTCAAGAACATATTTGTCATGTTACCATGCCCCCTTCTCTGCAAGCCCCCCACCCCCACAGCAGCTAATTCACCACTAGCGTTTATGCTTGGCGGGTCCTCGGCCTGCACTCCTCCCCTGGCAATGGTCCACCAGTGCTCCTGTCCCGCTTCCTTCTCCTGAACGATTCACTGTGGGACATTTGTCCCTGGGCAATTTGGTGTGTGGGACACTTAAATGCACCTCCTGGTGCATTTTTTTGCAAAAGCGGGCTGGTTTTTCATTTTTAAAAAAAGGCATGGCTAGCCTTTAAGAAACTTACAGAGTGCTCCTGGGGGCTGGTGTGTGTGTGTAAAATTGAGCAAAAAATGGGCCGTTTTTTGCTCATTTCTGCCTTCCCCAGCCCCCAAGAGCTCTCTAAACATTTCCTAGAGCAGGGGTCTCAAACTCAATTTACCTGGGGGCCGCTGGAGGCAGAGTCTGGGTGAGACTGGGCTGCATAAGGGATTCTTTATATTAATATTAATACTAATATTAATACAAATATTATACTTTCATATCACGGTGGGGACCACAAGATACCGTCCTGCGGGCTGCAATTAGCCTGCGGGCCGCAAGAATGAGACCTCTGTCCTAGAGGCTCTGCATGACCACAGAGGCTGAAGGGGCGGGGTTTCAGGAGACAAAAAAAAAAGCTGCATTCAATGTATAAGACGCACCCAGATTTTCAGCCTCTTTTTTGAGGGAAAAAGGTGCATCTTATACTCCAAAAATATTGTGTGTGTGTGTGTGTGTGTGTGTGTGTGTAAAAAGGATGCCTCGGGAGAGACACAAAAACAGGTGATTGGGGAGGGCAAATGATAAAAACAAGATTGTGTTGTTGTAAGCTCCACCCCTTTTGTACCTGCATTGTTATATCACACATAGGAAAGAGATGGAGCTTGGGTTATTTTGATGAAAAAGTACGATTTTAATAGATGTCTCCAAGAAGATCTGTTGTCAACTACTGTACTCAACTTATATGAATGTATGCTGACCCTCCTTTTCCTTTCATTTCTTTTTCCCTTTAAAGACAATTGAGTTTTTAAATGAAAATATCAGAAGAGGAATTCAGAATTACTACGATGATTTGGACTTCAAAAACATTATGGATTTTGTTCAAAAGGAGGTTTGTTTTTCAGTATCAACTCAATCTTTCCCAAACTGCTATAGATTCATTAATATTCTAGCAGTTCACAATATTTTCTTCCCTTGCAGCGCCTTAAAAATTGCCAGAATTTCAGGAGACATGCTAGATTTTTGTGTTTCTTTAGGAGAGCTTGTGAGATGTTTGGTGATTGCTCACGAAGTCTCAAAAATGATTTCAGATTAAAAATACATTGTATCTTGGTGAACATTCAGAACAATAAAATTCGTTTGATAGTAAAATATTTAAAAGCTTTTGTGGAAATCTGCCAGAACTGCAGTGCATTTCTGCTGCTTCCATGAGCAACTTCCATTGAACATAATAAAATTAATGGGTGACATCCAGTTGATTACAAGCAAAAGCCATCTATCAGCAGAAAGAGAAAGAAAAATTATTTTCTCCACTTCCTTCCTCCCAACCATGATAATCTCTATTAGTTTATGTTAGACTAAACTCACATACATCATATTTCATCTCTGATGTATAACATCAATTATAAAACTTGGATGCTTGTGTGGCTTTCTTCATTGCAATATATATTTTATATTTAACTATATATAGCTTTCCTACTTTTTGATAACTCTAGTCTCTAGCTATATAGAGAAAATTAGCCTTTCTAGTGCCACTGTTCTAGAAATGGTGAATGGCCTTTCTCAGATAAGGTAAGAAAAGGGCTAACTGAAAATTTCCATTCTCTGTTTCAATACCAGATATTATATCTAATATGTAAGAGTGACACATTAGGGGTGGGCTGCTGGGGGTTCACGGGTTCAGGAGAACCTCTAGCTAAGATTCTGTGCAGTTCAGAGAACCCCAAATCCCCACTTCTGGCTGGCCCTACTCAGCAACTGGGCAGAGAACCTCTTGCCACCCCTGCATTACCATAATAAATTGTGGCATTATTATGATAAAATTATGATAAAAGACTATCAAAGAATATGGTTTATTTGTTAATCATCTACACTACAATATTACAATTTACAGCATAATTATAAACATATCTGATCTCAAATAAGCTCCACTGAATTCAATAGAATGAAAGCCTGGGTGGAGCTGAATGTTTTGATCAATTTGTTTTTTGAAATCTGAAACTCTTAGTGAAGGAATTAGGCTGTTAAAATTCTCAAGAACTTGTGAATTAGGTTATTTTTGTCTAAGCCGCTGAGAAGCCTAATGCAATAAAAACATCTAGAGAGGCATCATATATGTAGATGATAATGAAATCCCCTGTATTTCATATAGATAGATTGGAACACAAGCTGAATGGAATGAATGTGAGATGTGGAAGAGCAGTGATATTTATATTATATTATATTTATTACATTATATTACATTATAAGTATATTTTATTATATACCATATAGTTGTTTAAACGTAATTAAATTAAATTACAATGGCAATCTTCTTTATTTGGAAGAAAAAAATAAATTGTATTTATAATATTTTACTGCTTTCCAACTTTCACATTTTTTCTGTGTTTATGCTAGGATTCAAATATGCATTGGGATTTTCAAAGATTTTTTTTTTAAATTTTTGACCATACTGTTATTTTTAAAATTAAAGCTAATGCACATCCTTTTTCTTTATGATTAAACAAATGTTATTCTTGCATACCAGTGAACATTCATGTGTACTGTACACAGATATAGGCGCAACACACACACACACACACACAACTCCTTTATCACTAACTTTTGAAATATACAATAGATAGGGATTTGAATGAACTCTAGTCAGATCAAGTTTTAAGGCCTTATTTCCCTACAGAATCTTTTCCAAAACTGAAGATTATTCCATATCACATACTGTATAACCCTTGCTAACAGGTTTTTTTTTTCTTGACTGGATCATGATTTTTAAATGAGGAATATTTACATTCTGCAATGATGCTAAGTATGCTACTTTATAATATCCTTTTCTCTTAAAGTTTAAGTGTTGTGGTGGAGAAGATTATACAGACTGGTCAAAAAATCAGTATCACGATTGTTCTGCTCCAGGACCGTTAGCCTGTGGAGTCCCATACTCTTGTTGTGTCTCAAATAAGGTAAAAACAAATGCATTATTCTCAATGAATTGGGCAGCTTTTTAAATGTTTGTTACGTTGTATTAAACCAATAGTTTTTCTTTAAAAGCTAAGCTTGTCAACCAAAAAGAATAATCTGTCTGTGGAAACATTCATAATAAAGGTGCAGAGAAGAGCAACAAAAATATATAGGCTAAATGATATGATGAGCGATTGCAGGAACTAGATAATAAGGAGGACTAAGGGAGATATGATAGCAGTCTTCAAGTACTTGAGGGGCTGTCATAGATATGAGCGAGTTAACTTATTCTCCAAGCAGGACCTGTGAGCAGGACAAGAAGTAACAGGTAGAAGATCATTAAAAAGAGATCCAACCTAGAATTAAGGAGAAATCTCCTGACAGAACAATTAATCAGTGGAATGATTTACCTCTGGAAATTGTGGGTTCTCCATTACTGGAGGTTTTCAAGAAGAGATTGGACAGCCATCTCTCTGGAATGGTATAGAGCAGTGATGGCTAACGTTTTTGGTGCCAATTGCCCAAAATACGTGTGCGAAACCCCAAAATGCAATGTGAGCACCCCCATGCATGTGCCCTGTCCTCATGCATGCACTCCCATGTGTGTGTGTGTGTGTGTGTGTGTGTGTGTGTGTGGGTCTTGTATGGCACCCTGCACCCCATTTTGGCTTCAAGGTAGGTGCAGGAGGACCTCCAGGCCCAAAACGGGACGCAGGGGGCCTCGTGTGGCATCCCCGTGCCCCATTTGGCTTTTAGGTTGGTGCAGGAGGCCTTCCATGCCCAAAATGGGGTGGGGGGGTCCATGTGCACCCCCAAAATGCAATGCAAGCGCCCCCTGCACATCCACATGAGTGCCCCTGCATGCGCTCTACGCATGCATGGCAGAGACCCGAAGACCAGTTGGCTGGTGGGAGACGTGCAAGCATGCACGGTGGAGCCGGGCTGGGGTGACAGCTGGCATGCCTGCAGAGAGTGCTCTGCGTGCCCTAGGTTTGCCATCATGGGCATAGTCTTCTGCTTGAGCAGGAAGTTGGACCAAAACACCTTCAATGTCCTTCCCAACTTTGTTGTTCCATATTCCGTTCTATCCATCAGTTTTTTTGATGTGATTTGTACATGCCAAGATTGTATATGGAGAATCAGTTTGATATAGGCTAGGAAAATGGAAGTTATCATGGGCAACTTTGGGCTGATCACCCTTTTGTTAGGCCAGAGAAGATGATACTGGCAGACTGGTTCCACAAATGTTGCCAAGAAAACTGCATGTAGTTGCCAGAAAACTAGATTGACTTGAAGAACTACAATAAAGATGGTATAAAATAAAAAGAAATAAAACAAAATTCATGGTTACATGGAAATAGCTTTATGGGTATTAGGAGCATAGACTCTAAATACAATTTTCCTAATGAAAATTTAGATAAATTGGATAAATCTAAAAACAAATTATTGTTTGTATTAGGCTTTTTTTTCACTGATAAAGAATTTTTTTGCCTCATTAAAAATATTTTGGAAGCTAGTGAAGAACCAAACTTTTTTCCTTCTACCATGTCATTGAGCCCCATTATATGATGTAACTCTTTTTGTGACAGTCACAAATGCACTATGAAATATGGCTTTTTAAAGGCCATTCAATTCTAATAATAAATTCATATCCAGAATATGTATTAGTACAGTTCATGAATGGAAGTAAATCTAGGTTCAGTAATGCTAAATTTATAGAAATTTAGCTCTAGGCAATAGTTTTTGGAGTTAAACTATCTGTAATGCTCTGATACGATTATCAATAAGAAAAAAGTATAAACTCTGTTATAAGATAATACCAATATCAATGTGAGGGTAATACCCACTGCCTTTATGTGTTTTTTTCAAATGACTTCAGAAGGATAAAAATAGTGATGTTTTTAGTTATAAAATCAACATTATAAACACCTAAAATAATAGTCCTGAACATTTTTTCAAAGCTGTCTTGTGTTATATCCATTTATCTGAAAGATGCCACGACAACACTCTAAAAATAAATCAAGCCAAATAAATATTAACTGTTTGACATAGTTACCAAAGGTAGCTTGGTTTTTTCACTGGAAAAATACAAATGTGAGCCGCAGTTATTCATTTATTCTACGGTCATGGAAAAAATATAATTAATATGTGAGTCGGTGTCTTTATTTTCATGGAATAGATAAGATCTGGATAATAGGGTTTGCCACCAGTGAAAATCTGGTGGGATCGTGTAAACAAAAGCTTTTCAAGTCCAATAAATCTTGCCACATCAAAAAAGCTAACCTTTTGCTACCTATAATAGTGCACTTATCAGACCTAGGGAAGGAGATGGCATGAGTTAAGTCCATTTACAGGGGTGTCAAATTGGCAGCCTGTGGGCCGGATGCATCACATGCAGGCCACGCCCACCCTGGCTCCGCAAAGGCAAAACATGTTGTGATACACCATGTGATGTCACATAACGCAATCGAGTTTGACACACATGCCCTAGCACTGTGGTGGTGAACCTATGGCACGTATGCCCAAAGCGGCATGCAGAGCCATGTTGATTGGCACGCACGGCATTCACTGTTCCTCTTCCAGGTTTATGGCACACATGCACGTGCAATGATCAGCTGGCCTTCATGCGTGCGGCAGTGCCTGAAAGTGGAAGAGCTGGTCTACCGTTCTCCGGTAAGAGCATGCACGCTGGCCAGCTGATCGTCACGTGTACATGCTTGGTTGCAAAGGTTCGCATGAAGGTTGCAAAGGGTTGCATGTCTCATGTTTTTTAATTGATTCCCTTATTTTGGAGAGGTTAGTATTCAGAGTATATACCCAGTGAATTTGTAACTTTATTTGCTCAACTCGTGTTATTGAATGCTCTTGTTCAAGAATTATATATATGAGACAATAAATCTTGAATTTTCAGGGGTATTTGGGGAAAGATTCATGGCTTAAATCTTTCATAAGCTGTTTTCAAGAGAAATGGTGGTCTAATGAAACCAGGTTTGTGGAGGAAAATGGTTGAATGACCAAATATATACAGTAAATTAACAAACTGAAATGTATATTTAAACATTATAGCTGTCAAAGTCACGTATAGAAGCTTGAGCATTTAGATAGTAATACATTTTATCCCATTTACAATGAATTCTAATAATTTGGATGCACAGAGGTTCACTTGTGCTCCCAAATACTTCCTCTTGAGAGACTATAAACCTAATAAAAATAATAAGAAAGATAAAATTATTTTAAAAGATATTTAAAAACTTGGCAGAAGTAGATAGTGATTTTTCACTTTTTAGTGTTGTTTGCTATTTGAAATGAACAAAAAATGTTTTTCATACAAGTGAATATTTTTTACTCAACCTATAATTATATACATACTGGGTTTAAATTTTTTACTTTAGAAAAAATAAAAAAGTGATTATGTTACAATTTTTATATCAAATTCTAAAACAAGCTATGTCAATCTGTTCATGTTACATTGGAAGTAAATATGTTTATATGTCTTTTTTCCCACAGACAACAGTCATTAATACCATGTGTGGATATAAAATGATTAATGAAGAGGTAGGGAAGTGAAATATTTTATATATATATTAAATTTAGCATTTTATAGTCAAAGCTTTCTCAGAAGTAACACATAGCTGTGAAGGTTGGACCATAAGAAAGGCTGAGTGCTGAAGAATTGATGCCTTTGAATTGCAGTGATGGAGAAGACTCTTTGAAAGTCCCATGGACTGCAAGGAGATTAAATCAGTCAATCCCAAAAAAATCAACCCTAAAGGTCCTTTGGAAAGACAGATACTGAAGCTGAAGCTCAGATACTCTGGTCCTACGGTCCATGGGATGTGACGGCAGATAGACTGGTAAAACAATTCCATGATAAATACCTTGATAAGCCAAAGGGGCCCCTTGGGGGGCGGGGAGAGGTGGTTAGCGTTTTAATTTTAACTGCCTGTGTTCACCGCATTACAGGACACGATCTTCTGATGGGGGGAGGGGCGGCCTGTCAGGCCTGGAAGCCATCTTTTGCATTGTGCCTTCAGGCCTGCCACATTTAATGCTGTAGGAAACTGGGAGGGGGGATTATATGGAGTATGGGAAATATATATCTTTTGACCCCCCCAAATAAGTGCTTATTTTTGAGGTGCAGGAGGGCTCTTCCAAGCTGTTTTCACTGGCAGAGGGTTGCAGGAGGCCGTCGCAGCCAAAAACGGAACTCGGAAGCCCGTTTTCGCTGGCAGGGTGCTCGGGCCACCATAGGCACCAACATGAGTGATGTTGAGCTGGCTACCCTGGCCACGCCCACCCCAGCCCCCTGAGGCCAAACACAACATGCCCTTAATGAAATGTAGTTTGACACCCCTGATCTAAATGGTCAAACAGAATTTGGTCATGGGCACTCCGATATCTCAGCCATGCCAAGCCTTCTCCGGGAAGACTGCTTGGTAAGAAGCTATTTTTGCCAATTCACTCCAATAGTGGGTTGTCTGCATGAAATGTGTGAGAGCTGTAGGCTTTCCAATTAAGAAAGGGGAAAGCCATTTTCTCTCCCTGCATTAACAAGGTTGTAATTCATTACTTTACAGCGCCTGAGTGTTCAACACATCATATATGTCAGAGGCTGTACAAATGCTGTAATCATTTGGTTTATGGACAACTATGCCATCATGGCTGGAATTTTGCTGGGTATATTGGTTCCACAGGTAACTCGTTTTATAAGATAGACGGAGCATTTCCCTCCCTCCCTCCCTCCTCTAAGTCTAGGTCTAGATCAGGGGTGAAATCTACTTACCTTCGCTACCGGTTCACAAATGTGAGCACATGCACCACCCCTGTGCATATGCAGGACCTTCCGCGCATGCACAGTGCATCAAAAATGGACATGAAAGCAGGAAATCCTGCTTTCTAGGTAATATAAATCGTGTGTCACAGCTGATTGTTGAAAATACCGGTTTGTCCAAACCGGTAGCATTTTTAAACTACCGGTTCGGGTGAACTGGTAGCTTTTTTTACTACATGTTCAGGTGAACTGGTCCAAACATGTAGCATTTCACCCCTGGTCGAGATTCCACCACCTCCTTTTGCCCTGGTTACTGGGCGGGCAAGGAATCCTGAACCACAGATTGCAGCAGAGTCCTGCCTGCTCAGGAATCTCTCCTGATCATAGGAGAAATAGGTAGAACTCAACAACTCTTACTTCTTTGGGCTTTGCCTAACATTCATGATGCAGTGTCAAAGTTGGGCAAACATCATGGGTTCCTGCTGTCCTCCGAAGGGCTGTTGGATGATAGTGGAGGACCAGAGGAGAAAACAAATAGTCTGGGAACAATTTTGTTTGTTTGCTTGACAGTTTTTTGGAGTGATGATCACTCTGCTGTACATCACCCGAGTACAAGACATAATAACTGAACACAACAAGTTGAATGAGACACTGCTTCAAGGAAGAAGACGACAGAGGGATAATGATGAGCCAGCTGGAGCTGGGTGCTGTATGTGTTTTCCTGAGTAACACCAGATTGCCCTTCGACCAAGACTAACAGTTAATGTCCCCTTGCACTGTGCCTTGAATGTAAACTTGAATGTACTGTAATTTGTAAGTAATAGATGACAAATGTCCTGACACTTTCCAGACATCATTAACAGAAGATATCTCTAAGTGCTCCTTATTACAGTGGGATTTGTTCCTATGTTGGAATCTCTTTTCTTTTGTGACATCCCAAAAAACCCTAGCCAGTTTCCTGCTGTATGATAATCCAGGAGAGAAATAATAATTTATTCTAAGGTAATTATTATATACAACCTGACTTTATACTTAATTGATCTACCTAACAGTGTATATAGCAAGATGGAATTATACTTTTTTTCCACATAACTGCTAGAATATGGCTAGTCAACTAGTGCAGGAAATGTTTCACAAATCCAGATGTATTGATTACCCACCACAAAATGATTCTGTGTCAGAAGCAACACACACACACTTCTTTTTTTATGGAAGGATAATATACCCTGTTTCCCTGAAAATAAGACCTCCCCAGATAATAAGCCCAATTGGGCTTTTGAGCGCATGCGCTACATGAACTAAAATAAGCCCTCCCCCCAAATATTTAAATACATGCGCGTAGCTCCCCACCATTTCCTTTGATTGCTTGCCATGCAAACAACACAAGATGAGGTGGTGATGGGGGAAGCGGAGGGGTAACATGCCCCATGCACCACACACACCCTTACCTAACGGCTCCTCCCACAACCCTAGCCATCCCGCCCCTTCTGTCACCCTAATGGCCACCACATAAAGAGTGGCAGGCCAAACGATGCGCCGCATGCCCCATTCCTTAACTACCACCATTTACACCTGTGCTTTCATCGAAAAGCATCCAGCTCGTGAGCAGCGCAACAAAGCAGCAGGCATGAGATGATCACGTCTCTGCTCCTGCACCTCAAAAATAATAAAGACCTCTTCAAAAATAAGGCTTATTTCGGGGGTCAGAAGAAAATAAGACCCTGTCTTATTTTGGGGGGAATACTGTATCTGGTTCCTATGTATTATTAATTGGGTGAATTCTTGCTTTTCTAAAAACTTGGGCTTGCTGCAGTGTTGTTTTTAAAATGAACGTAATTTTCAAGCTTGTGCAGATTACATAATCACCACTGCAAATCATAATACTGTAATTTTCTGGGAATAATTTAATGTGAAGTCATGTGGGAGTCTAGGTAAACACATTTAACTTTCCATTTGTTTCTGTGTTGATTCCTGGCCAATGAAGTATTTTAAGGAACTTGATTTTCATTCTTGTGCAATCAACTTTTTATGCTGCTTCTAACAGATAACTGGGAATTTTAGGGACCTTTGCTGTCTCTTTTGTATGTTCCTGATCTAATCCACTGTGTGATCTGTTAACTAAAAGCTGCTTATTTTGATGCCAATTTTTAAAATTGTTTTTAACTGTATGGAGTTTCATATATTTGATATCCCTAATTAATGTTTTTGTCTTCTGTTTCTAAACAGAATTCAGGGGTGTACAGATGTGCCACTGAAAATTATATTGTTTACATGAAAAATAAAAATTATGGTTTTGTAAAATAAATAAAAAAAAATTTCCGCTATGAGTGGGTTTCCTGGCATAAAATGTTTCTGTTCTTTTGAAAAGCTGTGATAGTTCTGCAAAATGTTAGCCTAAAGATGTTGCATATAGTTGACTAATATCAATCTGACATATATTATTGCAACAGCATTCCCTAATCAACAGTTAGTTAGTTAATGAGTAAATACATTTTTTCTTAGTTTTGACACAAGTATGGCTAACCATGTATTCACTTTCTTCCTCAAGCCATAAAAGCAAAAAAGTAACTTGATTAGATGATTAATAATTGGCAAATCAATTGTTAATATAATATTTATATTCTAATATTTATATTCTAAAACATAAACTGTTGGAGAAAACAGATTTTGTTCATACTGATTTTTGTGACAAGCTCATTCAAAGAATGTATCTTTCAATTGCTTTATTCTGCAGAGTTGGAAGTGAGCAAAACCCAAGGGGATACATTTCAAGTGTAATAGTTACCACCCTCCCCTGAAAGTTTGAGTCATGGTGGTGCAGTGGTTAGGGAGCAGTACTGCAGGCTATTTCTGCTTCCTGCTGGCTGCTTTCAATTTGGCAGTTCAAATCTCACCAGGCTCAAGGTTGACTTAGCCTTCCAAGGTAGGTAAAATGAGGACCCAGATTGTTGGGGGCCATATGCTGATTCTGTAAACCATTTAGAGAGGGCTGTAAAGCACTATGAAGTGGTATATAAGTTAAAGTGCTACTGCTATTGAAAAAAGATACTCTCAGCATGGATTTTACATGTAGACATTGAAGATGGAATAAGAGAACTAATTTGTAACCAAATCGCCAAGCTCGGAGCTCAGACCAACAACATAACTATCAATCCGAGCTACTAATATTCAAAGACATTTCAAAAGAACTAATATTAACAGTGAACTATCCATGGGCAAGCGAAGTAAAAATAAATTCTACCACACAGATTTCTCCGATGTAGTTTTTGCAGTTTTCCCACAAGCATTTTTAATAAATTTCCTCTGACAGGTTTTTATGCAAATGTCCACAATAAAACCTTTTTAAATATAAACTAATCATCTGTCCCAAGTACACACATTTTTATTCAAAATATCGGTGACAACAAAAGTAAACATTTAGTGCTTTTTTTTGCTCTCCATTTTTGTTTGTATTGGTATGGCACATTTTATGTCACATTTCTGCAGGATTTCTTTCATGTCCCAGAACTAAGGTACCTGTTACCTGCTTTAGGAGATAACTACCATCTCCTTTCCTCCCCCCCCCCCCGCAAGAATCCTCAAATTTTTGAAGATTTTCCCCATTAAAAAAAAAACAAATGCCTGGGTATGCACCAGGACTCGAGTACAAACAAGTTCTTTTCCTTTTAAGCGAGAGTTGTTTTTTAGTACATTAAGGCTTCCAAGAGTCAGAGAAAATGGTCCCATCCCACTCTCCATCATCACCCAACATGCAAAGCAGATTAAGTATCAGGGTTCCAAATAGCATCCAAAAGTAAATCAGAGTCTGAAGCAAAGTATTGCTCTAAGTTCCAATTTATTAAGAGAGCCATGTTGGCACATCTGGGAAAACCTGAATCTGAAAGCTTCCCGGTTTTCCCCATCCAGTTGAAAGTTCAAGATCTTGCCCCCACACCCACAAGTCCATCACATGGTCCAATCTTCCACTGCCATGCTGGCAGTTCCACCCATCCAGTTCTGGTCAGGTGCAGAGATGCAAAGACAAAGCATGACCTTGGCTTTCTAGAAATAATGTTGTTATGGCTACATCGCATCTCACTTCTACAATCCCCCCTCCTATTTTCCCACAATAGAAAATGCATAGTAGAATAATAGAAATTGTGGCAGGCCAAAGATCCAAACGAAAAGATGTGTGCAGGCCTGACAATAGGCTGTAATTGATGGAGTTAAAAAGCAAGGTGTTATTTTAACTTCTGATCTACCAGAGCAGTGTTTCTCAACCTAGGCCACTTTAAGATGTGTAGTCTTCAACTCCCAGAATTTCTGCTCTTCCCCCTCCTCAGCATCTCTACTTTATTTTCAATCTATTTTTTCTTCTGTAACCTTCTCAGGTTGTGGCAGTCTTGGTCCCTTGCTGTAACCAAGTATTAGTCTCAAAACCTAACAACCACCAAATAAACAGGAAATGCAGACATTCCATATTTTGTACTGCAGGTACTTCATCCTTACCTTGCTCACTGTTCAGGGTGTCAAACCTTGTCCACTTTATGATCTATGGAGATGCTAGCTAGGGAATTTTAGGAGTTGAAGTTCACGCAACTTCAAATTGTCACAGTTCCAGAGAATTCCAGGTAAATTGGGTGGTGGCTACCAAGACCCAGAAATGTTCAGAAACAAGTATCTAATTCCTAAAAAGTCAAAGCTCTTCAAACAGCCTGTTGTCGTTTTGCTTTGGTCTCAAGAAGCCTTTGCCACTTGTTTTTGAACACATCTTAGTTAAAACTGAGAAACGAGCATACATTAAGTATATCTCCTAGAACATTTCACCACTAGAGTAAAGAGTGAACTATGTAGTTTATAATTAAATGGAAGGTACTGTAATGTAGAAAAGAGGGAAGTTGAGGCAAACACTAAAAGTGAGTGATGCAAATGGAAATAAAAATTAATTTTAAGCTTAGCAAATCTTTCCCCCTTCCCAATCCCTAGCAAATTCTGGATCCTTTTAATGCTGCATCTGTAAGATCAGGGGTCTCCAACCTTTGCAACTTTAAGTCTGAAGGACTTCATCTCCCAGAGAGATGGCTGGAGAAGTCTGGGAGCTGAAGTCCTTCAGACTTAAAGTTGCAAAGGTTGGAGACCCCTGTGTAAGATAATTTAATTCTAGTTAGCCTCTACAACATGGAATTGGCATTATCAAACCAAGCAACAATGGAGGACTAAACTCTACACCAAGGATTAAAATCCAACTGGCTTCATGATAAATCAGGCATGATATGGATCATAATTGGGGGGAAATGATCCCAGTTCTAAAATTCAGAGCAGAAAATGTTCTAAAAATAAAAGCAAAGATGGTTTTGGTCATGGCAGTTGTTTTATTAACATTCATAATACTTTACAGACCAGAAATGTCTTCCAATCAAGCCAAAAGCAAGCATGGAACAGACACCGCAGATCTTGAGTCAAATTAAATAACATGCAAATGAATTTATCAGCAATTGACAAACCATGAGTCATACTGAACAGAGAAGATGGTCATTTTTTTCCTTGTAGTATTAATAGATAATAATGTAGAACTTATTGGCTTCAAAACTACAGTAGGAAAAGAGAAAAGCGAACAATTTAAGAACATACGTGGAAACCAGAGGTGATATTCAGCCTTTCCAGTTCTGGCGAACCTGTAGCAGCGGCTGCGGGAGGCTCTGCCCCCCCACCCCGACATCACACATGAGAAGGCGCTGTGGATGTGCAGATGTGGTGCTTGCGCTCACTTTTATGAGCCAGTAGGGAAGGTCAGTGAATCCCACTGCTGATGGAAACTATATGCCAATTATATAGTATTCACAGTTACTCAGCTGGAGGACTGACTAATGTTATTGGAATATATACATAAATATGGATTTGTATCAGGTTATTAGATCAATGAAGATAAAACTAAAAATATGACATGGAATTTAACAAAGGAACAAAATTCGGCATCTGATAGTGGTTTAACATTATTGCAAAACAGATGAAATACTAAGTACTTACTGGACAAAAACAATTTCTTAAAAATAAATCGGGTATAGCATATATGTTCACAGGTGGGGGAAAAAGAAACTTATCTTCGTTAGGAAGCATTATAACCATCAATATGAATAATTTACCAAGACTTAACTTTCTTTTCCAAATGATCCCAATACATACTAAAAACAAGTTACAGCATGTTTGGCATAAACAGGAAAGGAACTACATATGGTTCAGAAAAAGACCAAATATTAAATTCAAGATTTTACAGCATTCAAAAATTGAGAATGGTTTAGTAGTTCCAAACTTGAAATATTATATCATCTGATTGACATAGATTATATCTCCTTATGGCTAACTCTATGAAGGACTTAAGATATCTCAGGATTGACAAAAACAGAAACAATTTATAGGGAAGCAGGCAATAATATATTGCATGACTTGAATAAAGGCAGGAGGAGAATAGTTTAGATTTTTCCTTTCATGCTTTCCTGTTCAATATTTTTTATCAAGAAGAGAACAAAGATATTCACTCAGTGGAAACAACTAATTTGATATAATCCTGGCTTGCAATCTAAACAAAGGTTATATCTCAGATTCTCATTTCACAACCATCTAATTTGCTGATGGTGCCTTACGGGACATGTGGAAGCCTTATGACACAGGTCCCCACAATATAACCTTCCCCCAGTGTCTAGTCTTCTGGAATGAACTGGGTTGGGTGTTGGCTACTTGCATGGGTTCTTCAGATGCAGGAATGGTCAGAAAGATCTTTTAGAAGCTTGAATTCAGGCCCTTTCTTGCCGTAGATGTCCATCTTGTAGGCAGAGCTGCATTAATTCTTGAAGGGTTCCTGGACACTTAGAGCCAATTCAACAAGACATTTTTTTGGACAGATTCTTGTGAAACGGGTTCATCAAAGCTGCAACATTCCAGTCCAAGTCTTGGATCAATAACTTGATGGTGTTGATGGGCTACACCAGGGGTGAAATCTGACAGGTTCTGGCAAACCGGTAGCAGAAATTTTGAGTAGTTGAGAGAACTGGCAAAGGCCACCTCTAGCTGGCCCCAGAGTGGGGTGGGAATGGATATTTTGCAGTATCCTTCCCCTGCCATGCCCACCAAGCCACACCCAGTGAGCCACACCCTTGCTTCAATTCGGGAATGCGCTGGTTGGTACTCAGAGCTTTCACGGGATCTGTGTATATCACCTACAATTGCTGGCTAAAGTCATCAAAGTTATCTACCAAAGGGTAGGTAAAAAGGAGTAGCACACTTAGACTTATACGCTGCTTCATAGTGTTTTTACAGACCTCTTTAAGCAGTTTACAGAGTCAGCCTGTTGTCCCCAACAGTCTGGGTCCTCATTTTACCCACCTGGGAAGGATGGAAGGCTGAGTCAACCTTGAGCCTGGTGAGATTTGAACTGCCAAATTGCAGCCAGTAGTCAGATGAAGTAGCCTGCAGTATGGCGCTCTAACCACTGCGCCACCTTGGCTCAATCAAGTTGATTAGAATTCATTTGGGAGGTTTTTAGGCCATACACGCAGCTGGAATTTGGACCCCATCAGGTACGTTGGAAAGTGGTCCAGCAATTTATCAGATTTATCTGGGTTGACCACCGAGCTTCTCCTGCAAGGAGGCGGAGGAGGAGGTGGAGGTGGAGGAATATGATCTTCAGTATTTGGCTGGTTTAATAGCTCCTGTTTCCGAGCAGCAGATGGAGCCATTTGCTGGCTTGGCTGAGCATGTTCACCTAAGAGTTGCTCCATTGTAGTTTCAGAAGTTTCCCCACTCTTTCTCTCTTACGCTGCGTATGGAACAAGCAGTCCCGTTTTCAGGTTTCAACTCACACACGGTTGCTAGATCAGAGCAGCAATTTACTCAAGGCCAAGCAGATAACAAGGAAAGGAAGAGACATCAAAATCAAAACAGCCTCTGGGATAAAAATTTGCCTTGGTCGTTTCAGGTGAGAAACCAAAATTCAATGTGAAGTTTAGAGCACCAAATCAGGTTTGTCAGCCAGTCCAATGGTCAGTTTCGGGGTTTGCAAGTAGACTTCACAGGAACAAGCCCAGAACCGGAGAAGAGAGGGTTATTTCCAACAGAGAAACAGGGCTTATGGCTACCTCTTAAATCAGGCTGCAATCAGCTAACTTTAATTGAGTTAGTTCCTCCCTTGCCTGGGAAGGAGCCTCATTGAGCTTCTATATTCTGCTCCCTCTCTTTACCATTATGATCCTGGGTCATAATGCTGACCAGCTTAACACTGAAGATGCCTTGCTGCAGGGGTCTCCAACCTTTGCAACTTTAAGTCTGAAGGACTTCAGCTCCCAGACTTCTCCAGCCAGCAAAGCTGGCTGGAGAAGTCTGGGAGCTGAAGTCCTTCAGACTTAAAGTTGCACAGGTTGGAGACCCCTGCCTTGCTGGATGGATGAAAGTCTTTGCAGGGACATAACTAATTGTCCAAATCTAGGTAGGAAATAGGAAGGGTCCCCTCCCTCCCCCCATATATCCATGTTATCCTAGATGTTCATTAACAAATTTGGCATTTTGGTCTAAAATTCTTGAGTTTGTGTGACAAATTCTTGGTGCCTGAAAATGGTTTTCCACTTTTCCCCATATTATCTCTGCAAGTTGACAATTCCAGACTTTATTCACCCATCATGAAAGAGGAAACAAAGAGTAGCAGGGAAGCAAGATACGATTTGAAGATTTTGCAAATAACAGGGATACAAATAATATAATATACAAATAATATTAACAGAGGGATACAATCAAGTGAGATACTAATACCACTCTATAAAGCCCTAGTAAGGCCACACTTGGAATATTGCATCTAGTTTTGGTCACCACACTATAAAAAAGATGTTGAGGCTCTAGAAAGAGTGCAGAGAAGAGCAACCAAGATAATGAGGAGACTGGAGGCTAAAACATATGAAAAACAGTTACAGGAACTGGGCATGGCCAGTCTAGTGAAGAGAAGGACGGGGGAGACATGATAGCAATGTTCCAATATTTGAGGGGCTGCCAGAGAGAGGAAAGGGTCAAGCTATTTTCCAAGGCACCCGAAGGCCAGACAAGGAATAATAGATGGAAACTGATCAAGGAGAGATTCAACCTGGAAATAAGGAAACATTTTCTGACAGTGGGAACAATCAACTAATGGAACAGAAGCTGCCTCCAGAAGTTATGGGAGTTTCATCACTGGAAGCTTTTAAGAAGAGACTGGACTGCCATCATCCAGAAATGATGTAGGGTCTCCTACTTAGGCGGGATGGGCTTGGGGGTTGGACTAGATGACCTACAAGGTGCCTTATAATTCCGTTATTCTATAAGACTTGCATACAGTACTTGTCTAAAGAACCAGGGCCTAGAACTGTTAAATATTTTGACCAGAAAATATGCAGATTTTTAGGATCTATGATTAGGAAAAAAAATAGTAAAGGATTTAAAACCCCCATTCTTATTGCACTCAAGAGAATGCCCAAAATTGGAACCTAGAGTAGGTTAGATTCCCTTGGTGCCTATAAAAGAGAATTTGGCAATAGAATCAGCTCTTCTTTATGTGAGCCTTTCCTAAGTGGGAAACTTCCTGATGTGTTGGACTAGACTTCACATTGTCTCCAGCCATCCTAGCTTGGTCACCCTTTAGGAAGTTAAAACCCTCCCTCTCCTAGAAAAATGAAATATTTTAGGAAATATTAAAAAGGCAGAATATTATATTTCCCTGGATGTGAAAATGGAGAAACATGTTTTTAAAGACAAAGTAGCCCCCTGCAGCTTCCTGTCCCCCACTTTTGTCAATGAGTCATTAAAGCCTGAGCTAGTGTACTCTACATAACAAAGGTATGATTAGCTTCCCACAGAAACTCACCACAAGGCACCTGGGAAAATTACAGCAGCCAGCAAGGCAACCAAACTTGGACTCAAAGCACAGCTTACAGAATTGCCCCTGCATGGCCCCATGGGAGTCTGATAACCAATCAGAATACAAGCTCAAGATCAAAGGCCAGAGAGGGCATAAAACCAGTGACTTTCAGCTTGTCGGTCTCTTTTTCTTCTTCACTCAACATCTTGAAAAAAGTGATTCCACTTTCTGTTCAGGAGCTCAAGCCCTGTGACCCAGTTGACCATTAAACCGTCTTTCCAAGCAGCCTCCATGTTTCCAGTGTCTTTTTCCGCACTTGGAACTGAACCCAGAAGGACATTTCTTCCAACAACCCAAATGAAAAAAGGTGAAAGATTGCAGTCCTTTCCCACTGACGTTTTCAAGAAAAATATGGATCAGCATCTTCAGATGTGACTATTTTTGTGTGTTGCAAATAGGTCTTGGGATGCAATAACTAGATTCCAGAACTACAACCGTGTAGCCTACAACAACGAAGAACTTATGGGACCTGGAAGATGTGATCTGATATAGCATCTAGATCCAGAAAAGAGAAAAGCACTGTGGGGTCAAAGAACAAAAACCTAAAGTGATGACATTTCTGTAAATATCAACAAATTAGCTGGAGACGTGATAGGTAGCAACAGAAGGAGTAGAAAGGACTCATATGGGGCATCTTCAGACTACCTTTGATTACATGTATTGCTCCTAGAGGAGATGCACTGAGGAGATGCTATGAGACAATCCATATATTTTATGGCTTTATGGATTTGCTTCTAGGTAAGAGATGGGATGGTGAGACGCGGTGGCTCAGTGGCTAAGATGCTAAATTTGTCGATCAGAAAGGTCAGCAGTATGCCGGTTCAAATCCCTAGTGCCATGTAACGGAGTGAGTTCCTGTTACTTGTCCCAGCTCCTGCCAACCTAGCAGTTGGAAAGCATGTACAAATGCAAATAATAAAATAGGAACCAACTTTGGTGGGAAGGGAACAGCGTTCCGTGTGCCTTCGGTCTTTAGTCATGCCGGCCACATGACTACAGAGACGTCTTCGGACAGCACTGGCTCTTCGGCTTTGAAATGGAGATGAACACCGCCCCCTAGTGTTGGGAATGAATAGCACATATGTGTGAGGGGAACCTTTACCTTCACCTTAAGAGTTGGGATATGGGCAGAAGAGATTATTTGTATGCATGCATTTTAATAAAATATGATGTTACTAAAATTGTTTATATTTATGGGGAAATCACTTTAATTTTTGTTTTGTTTATATTCTTATTTTTATTTCTTTTCTGCCTTTTCTATTTTTACTTTTGTAAAATGTGTGTTAGTTTTTACTATTGTAACTGTGAATAACATTAGTACTCTATTTAATAAACCAGCAGGTATTATACTGATTCTAAAAGTTAAAGCTCTGAGTTGTGGTTGTGTTCTCAGACCTCATTTATTTGGATGCTGTAGAGCAGGGGTCTCCAACCTTGGGAACTTTGAAGAATTGTGGACTTCAACTCCCAGAGTTCTCCACCCCATGCTGTCTGGGGAATTCTGGGAGTTGAAGTCCACAAGTCTGAAAGTTCCCAAGGTTGGACTCTTCTGCTGTGCAGAAAGGATCATATTTCACTGCCTTGGTTTTTTCTAAGGTTTTATTATTTATTTATTTATTTATTTATTTATTTATTTATTTATTTATTTATTTATTTATTTATTTATTTATTTATTTATTTATTTATTTATTTATTTATTTATTTATTTATTTATTTATTTATTTAGTTTATAAACCGCACCCTCTCCCCGAAGGGACTCGGGGCGGTGCACAGGAAATCAAAAACATTTAAACATAACAATTATAAATATTTAAAACCCAAATTAAATAGCTATCGCCCTGTGCTAAAATCTTAAAATCTTAAAACTATTTCCCCTTAAAATCCCGATTAAAACAATTTAGACTTCAGACTGAAGGCTAGGCGAGGTAGATTAGGCCGGTCTTGCGGAAAAACATGATTGCATTTACAAGTTGATATGCCACCAGGTGGCAGTAGAGCTAGTCACAACAGAGTAGACCACAGCATAATAATGATGCATTATCTTAAAGTGAAAATTATAATATAGAAGGGGAAATTGCATTTAGCTCAGGAATTGGTCCATTCCTAGAAACTCCTAAAATATTTAAACATTTCATGTAGAAGACTTTTCATCTGAATTGGATAGTCAGGGAAACAAGTGGCAGGACCAGCACTATGAAAACTGTATCTGTACTTCGCTGGTGGGTTCCTACCGGTTTGGACCGGTTCAGCCGAACCGGTAGTGGTTTGGTGGTCTGGGTCGCTGGAACCGGAAGCGTCCCAGGCCTGCCACGCCCTGGAACCAGTTCTCCTATGGCGCTGCCATCTTGATTTTTGGTTTTGCACACACCGAACCAGCAGTAATGCAGGCAGCAACACACCCCTGCTGTACTTGCTCTAATATCATGGATGTCTCACTTCCTCTTGTACTGCTGGAGTATCTGCTATACCAGGGGTGTCAAACTGGATTTCATTGAATGCCGCATCAGGGTTGCGTTTGACCTTGGCAGGGGGTAGGTGGGCGTGGTGAGGATGGGCGTGGCCAGTTTGATGTCACTCATGTCGGGGGCACCTGTGGTGGCCCAGGTGGGGCTGGGTGGGGGGGATCCCCCTGTAGCCCTCTGCCAGCCAAAATGGAACTCCTGCAGAGGGCATGCAGGAGACTGTCGCACGGCCCTCCCAAGCTCCATTTTTGCTGTCAGAGGCACTGTAGGCTGATCCTTCGCTATTTCCAGGGTGGCCCCACGGGCCAGATCTAAGCACCCTGGGGGCCATGCAGTGGTGGGTTGCTCTTACTGTCGCAACCGGTATGCTGATCATGGTCTGTCCGAGCACGCACCTGACATGTGCTGTGCACGTGCCTGACATGCGCTGTGCATGCATGTGCAAGCCATCACCCCCGAGACATCCAGCTGCTTGTTGGGGTATGCGCAGGCTCCTCATACTGTGTGCACATGCGCAGTTTGCCTTTTGGCATAAATACAGCTGTAGAACGTGGGCAGGGGGTCCAAACGAGCCACCGTACCGGTACCCTCTCAGATGCTCCAAGCCACTCAACCCACTGTTGGATTAGACAAAGGATTCCGACTCAGGCATGGTCAAACAACAGGAACGTTTATTCACAACTATTTACAATACACTAGGATCATTACTGGTAAGGTTTCCCTGTCTGACAGCTGCTTATATACAGCTTAAGGCGGGAAACCTTTTAGCAAGCAAGCTGCAACATTGTATCTATTTTCTAGACAGAATCCGGCCAGCTGCGTCTTAGCCAATCAGACGCAGCTGCCGGCTCTGTTCCGGAATGCGGTGACTCAGAGTTTACCAGACTTGCTGGCTCGGTCATAGACCTGAGGACTTAACACTCACCACTGCTCCTAAGCATAGAACACCCATTCTTAGAAATCTTAATTGTTCTTCTGAACAGAAAGTCATCACTTTGAGATCAAAGCCATTTCCAAAAGGGCTGTCAAATTTCTATGGCCAAAAAGGTACCATCGCTTACAAAAGTTACCCGGTGTTCCCTTTAAACTAATAATATTTCAGACTTTCCCATACAATGTTGATAGTTTAATACCTTAGATTTGATATACTGCTGTATTATTATTATTATTATTATTATTATTATTATTATTATTATTATTATTATTATTATTATTATTATTTTTTTTTTTTTTTTTTTTTTTTTTTTTTTTTTAAAGTCTGCATATCCATGGTTCTAACTTAGTATTACCCAACTTTCTGGTAAAGCTGTAATGACATTTTATGCACTGTGGCATTATTACATAAAGTATGTAATTTACATAATTTGCACAATGATGTTGCAACATGCATAGCGACACTGGACCTTCCCTCTGCAGAATTCATGTACCATACTGTAGAAAGTTAGCACCCACCCCTGCTAGAAGAATAAAGTATTTTAGGAAATATTAAAAAGGGAGAACATTATATTTCTCTGGATGAGAAATGGAGAAACTTGCTTCTAAAGACAGAAACTCAGAGCCACAGTTCCCTGGCCCCAAGCAGAGACTAATCCTGAGGCCAGCTCAGTGGTGGGTTGCAAATATATTTACTACCAGTTTAGACATGTTCCTGCCACCGCTACTACTGGTTCAGCCAGACCGATCAGACTGGTTCTCCTGCCTTAAGCAGGTGGTTGGACTAGAAGACCTCTGAGGTCCCTTCCAGCGTTAGGGTTCTGTGAGAGAAACTGGTGGAGGGGACTTCCCACTCTTCTGGATTAATCACATTAAAGCATTTGGTAGCAAGGGAAGGCAGATGTTTATCCAAATCTGGTCAGCAGAGAGCGCTGCTTGCTCACAGTTAACCAACTTCAGGGCATCCGTTCCATCAGCTTCTTTCCCATGACTCTACTGCTGCCGTTCCTGAATCTCTTGGCTCCTTCTCCTCTTTAATAGGAAAGAAATTGAGCAACCTGGGCTGGGGAAAGGATGTTGCATGTATTTAGAACCTCCACACTTTCACACGGGGAGAGGACTCATGCAACTTACTTAACAGTAAGATCATCAGCCACTAGATCAAGGGTGTCAAACTCAATTTCATGGAGGCCCACATCAGGGTGGTGTTTGACCTCGGGGGGCCGCAGTGGCCGTGGTCAGGCTGAGTGTGGCCAGCTCAACGTCACTCGGAGGTGCCTGGGGTGGCCAGAGCGGTCTGCCAGCGAAAACGGGCTCCCAAGCTCTGTTTCCGGCTGGGACAGCCTCTGTTTTTTCTAGCAGAGGGTTGCAGGAGTCTGTCCCAGCTGAAAACGGAGCTCGGGAGCCCGTTTTTGCTAGCAGTGGCACCATGTGCCAGTCTTTCACTGTTTCCAGGGCTGCCCCGTGGGCCAGATCTAAGCATCCTGTGGGCTGGATCTAGCCCCTGGGCCTTGAGTTTGACACCCCTGCACTAGAGCGACAGGGTGCCGGTAACTGAGGAGAAAAGTTCATACATGTCCCTTTTGTAAACTCTCCCTCCAATTTTATTAGGGATTTGTCTGTTGGGGAGATGATGCAACTGTCCTCCTTAAGACTTGGTAAGGCTGGTCTTGACGCTATTTTAAATTG
The DNA here is from genome assembly GCA_039707465.1 of Rhabdophis nuchalis. Lineage (NCBI taxonomy): Eukaryota > Metazoa > Chordata > Lepidosauria > Squamata > Natricidae > Rhabdophis > Rhabdophis nuchalis. The sequence continues at coordinate 91,916,150 of CM077645.1, read as the reverse complement.
GAGATGGGACATTTCTGTAAGTTCCTGACATGAGCCAGGGATGGGCTTCACAAATTTCAGCAATGGGTTCTCTGCCTGGTTGCTGGGTGGGTGTGGCCATGGTGGGTGTGGCCTACTCAGTCTCCTGCATCATGGCAAGGGGGGCATTTTTGCCTTCCCCAGGCTCCAGGAGAATCCGTCGAGCCTCTGAAAGGGTGGAAACTGCCTCCCCATCTCCCAGAGGCCCTTCAGAGGCTCCAGAGGCCCTTCTGGAACTTCAGAGAGTCCCGTTTCCCGCCTCCACAAGCCTCTGCATGGGCCCTGCACTTACCTCACATCCAAAATGGGCCACGAGGAGACTCCTGAGAGGGGTTGGGTGGGAGAGACGTGGTGGGCTGGGTGTGGCCAGGCAGGGGTGGGATTTGGAGATTCTCCAAACTGGCCATAACGTTAGCTATGGGTTCTCCCGAACCTGGGTGAACCCGTAGCACCCCTGATATGATCATGCCGTAACAGTCCGTGGGTACCTCTGAACTCTCTGCCAGAATCACAGATGGACTAGATTGGGAGCTGTTTCAAGCTTCCCTGATGACCCGCTTGGCTCTTTTCCCTTCAACCGCCTGCCATGTATGACATTTGGGGTGGGGAGAGGAGCGCCTTCCCCCTACAACCAGCAATAATTGGCTTCAGTTGCCCTCCAGACCTGCTTCCCATGTCCTTCCAGCTACTTCTCCAAATCAACCATTTCCTTGCTGAGCAATGTGGCCTTGGCCAGAAGCCATTCTATCATGTGGGTCACGTGGAGATGGAAGACAGAAGAGAAGAGGCAGAAGGAATGGACCAACCCCACTCCTCAGAAATGCAGGATCCAAACAGGATCCTGGGGTAGATGTTAGCTTAGCAACCTACGTTCAGTCCTGTTCTGACCAAGGCTTCCCAAGAGCATCAAGCAAACTCCTGGTCCCAACAAAATCCCCTTTTATTAATTTCCTGTGAATTCTGCTCATTCACATCCAGCAAAGTCTTTCAAGGGAGGATTTACAGTCACAGCCCTTAACTGGCTTGGAGACTTGAAAGGCCGATATCTGCAAAACCTGGCAACAAGTCTCGGAGAGTCAAGAACCAATTAAGTGAACGAATTGTCTCCTGCAAACTCCACTCCCCCTTTCGCTCCTCTTTTATTTCCTCTGGGAGGGGCCATTCACTGCTCACCTGTAGCTTTACTCCCAAGTCGGCCCCTGTTCTTTAGCTGTTCCCTTCATCTGGTAACTCTGTGCATGCGCACACTGGGAACAGGCTCCAGCTGTTCATCTGCCTCACTGATGTCTGACACTGAAGGCAGCTGATAACTGGCATACGGCTCTGGTCCCCTCTCTGTTTCCGACACAGAGCCCTCATCAGTGCCTTCCCCAGACTTCAGGACGGGCCCATGTTCCTCCCCAACTTCCTCTCTGACCACTGGTGGGCCACAACAAGTCCTTGCATCTGTAGGATGAGTAGGAGACGTTCTGGACAGAGGCTGGATATGTAAGGGAAATCCAAAGGATCAAGATTGCAGCCAGGTCTATGTAGAATAGAGGCAGGACTTTGATTCCATGGGCACAATTACTATCTTGGTTTTTGGATTCTCTTGCAAGTGCCCCTTGTCTACTGGCAGTAAAGCAAACATACACCAAACCCTCCTCTGAACCTGTTGACAGGGTGAGGTTGGAGATGTGGAGACTCTAGAAAGAGTGCAGAAAAGAGCAACAAAGATGATTAGGGGACTGCACACTAAAACATATGAAGAACGGTTGCAGGGACTGGGTATGTCCAGTTTAATGGAAAGGAGGACATGATAGCAGTGTTCCAAAATCTCAGGGGCTGCCACAAAGAAGAGGGAGTCAAACTATTCTCCAAAGCATCTGAGGGCAGGACAAGAAGCAATGGTTGGAAACTAATCAAAGACAGAAGCAACCTAGAACTAAGAAGAAATTTCCTGACACTTAATTAATCAGTGGAACAACTTGCCTCCAGAAGTTGCGAATTCTCCAACACTGGAAGTTTTAAAAAAGACATTGGATAACCATTTGTCTGAAGTGGTGTAGAGTTTCCTGACTAAGCAGGGGGTTGGACTAGAAGACCTTCAAGGTCCTTTCCAACTCTGTTATTCTATTCTATTCTATTCTATTCTATTCTATTCTATTCTATTCTATTCTATTCTATTCTATTCTATTCTATTCTATTCCATTCCATTCCACTCCACTCCACTCCACTCCACTCCACTCCACTCCACTCCACTCCACTCCATTCTATCTTGGTGATTTAAAAGATCCCCATCTACTAAAATACATGACTCCACCAGATCTTTGCAGATTATCTAGCCATCAGTCCTGATGGGACTACTCTTGCCCTTTAATTTTGAGCTTGGAGTAGCAATCCATGCCTCAGCAGACTGATGGTGGGGTGGACTGGGTGATGAGCGCAAAGCCTCAAAAAATGGCTAATGGGGCAACTTTGCACTGTGCCACATGGCCATATGGATGACCCTCGAGCTGCCTCCACTGGCCACATAGTGGATTCTGGTTTGTGGAAAGCTGCTTTATGAAGTTCCAGGAAGGAAAACAACATCTCTTTCCTCATATGTTTGGAAGAGGAAAGATTCATGTGAAGTCCCAAAGGTTCTTTTTCAAGAGGCAACTGGACTTTCTGGGTTTTCTTTGAAGACGTTTTGCTTCTCAACCAAGAAGCTTCTTCAGCTCTTGATTGAAGTTGAAGAAGTTTTCTTGGATGAGAAATGAAACGTCTTCAAAGAAAAACCAGAAAGTCCAGTTGCCTCTTGAAAAAGCACCTTTGGGACAACCATGACCTGCATGACTGAGAATCTCCACAAACATTCATGTGAGGTGATTTTCTCTTCATGTAAGTCCAGCAACTGGTTTATTGTTCTCACTGTTAGGAAATTTCCCCTTAATTCCAGGTTTGCTTCTCTCCTTGATTAGTTTCCATCCATTGCTTCTTGCCTTGCCTTATAGTGCTTTGGAGAATAGCTTGACTCCCTCTTCTTTGTGGCAGCCCCTCAAATACTGGAACACTGCTATCATGTCTCCCCTAGTCCTTCCTTCAGTCAAATCGCATTGCTTCTGCAGTACTGATCAAATATAATGCATGGTGGCCATAGGAGCAGCTCAGCACAATTTAGATATACCCAAAGAGTTGAGGAAGATGGGTGCATAAACAATCCATAATTTAGATGTCACGGGGATCGCTAGTCTGTACTGACATGCTCCAGTACCTTCTAAATGTTTAATGGATGCTCTAGTCCAATGGTAGTCAACCTGGTCCCTACCACCCACTAGTGGGCGTTCCAGCTTTCATGGTGGGCGGTAGGGGTTTTGTCCGATACTGAAGCACTTTCCTTTTTTAACATTTTATTGACTTCCCTACTTTATAAATCACCATTACTGTGGAACCGGTGGGCGGTTAGAAAAGGTTACTACTAACAGAGATACAAAAGTGGGCGGTAGGTATAAAAAGGTTGACTACCCCTGCTCTAGTCTATGAAAAAAGGGACGCTGTGGCTCAGTGGCTAAGACACTGAGCTTGTCAATCAGAAAGGTTGGCAGTTTGATGGTTCGAATCCCTAGCGCTGTGTAACGGAGTGAGCTCCTGTTACTTGTCCCAGCTTCTGCCAAACAAGCAGTTCGAAAGCATGTAAAAATGCTAATAATAAAATAGGAACCAACTTTGGTGGGAAGGTAACAGCGTTCCGTGTGCCTTCAGTCTTTAGTCATGCCGGCCACATGACCATGGAGACGTCTTTGGACAGCGCTGGCTCTTTGACTTTGAAACTGAGATGAGCACGGCCCCCTAGAGTCGGGAACGACTAGCACATATGTATAAGGGGAACCTTTACCTTTTACCCAGTCTATGAAATTCTGCTTTTTCCCTGAGAGACCATTTCCATGGCTTATACTTCAGCTAGCTAATTTCCACATCTCCCTAAACCAATTTAGCATATTACTGAAGGACAAGCCAACATTTTGTCTGTTGGTGTATATCCATAAGGCTTTGGAGCTGATCCCAATCCTTATAATTGGCAGCAGACAAACACAGACATTTGCAAACATATTTTTTTACCTTGGTGGGTTGATGGGGAGAAAGAACTTAACTCCACCAATATGAAACATCTAAACCGGTTTTGGCTATTCAAGTTGTCGGAGCCCCCCCCCCCCCCCAATCCCAAGCAACAGATGAGGAGAGCAGCACAGCATCAAGCCACAATTACTGTTGGGTGTTGACGAGAAAATCAGTGAAAAGAACGTGCAGGAGAGTTGTGAAGAGGTCATTTTAGGGCTCTTTCATTTCTTCCCAGAGAAGGAAGTTAGAAAAGCAGAGTTGCAAAGCAGCATTGAAACGAGGGGCAGGAAGAGATAATGCACAGGGATCCCGAGCGTGAACCTCAGTGTCTTAATTATCAGTCAACAATTGCTCCTTTCAGGGGGGAACATATGGTAGATGGTTTGCTTAAGAAAGAAAACAAAAATACTTTAGAAACTTAAATGATGTTGGAAAAATAGTAGACATTGCTTTAAAGGGCTTGATAGTTGCGGAGGGAGGAGGGTGGGGGGGGCGGCAGAGAAGGAGATGCTATGCTTTAGGTTATGTTTCCGAAAAGAGTCAGCTGGATTTTTGGGTTTTCTTTAACAGTTTTGCTCCCAAGAGAGAGAGAAAGAGAGAGAAAAAAACCCCTGTTCTTTATTTCTCTTTCCACAGACTATTTTTGAGGGAAACGCTTGAAACTGATTGAGAAACGATAAGGGAAGGGTCTCCTAAGGAAGCAGTTCCCAGCAGGATCTGTGACCCACATCTCAGGGTTTCGATCAGGGAGAATCACGTGTTTTTTTAAAAAAAACTTCAAAAACTCTAGGTATTCCTTGACTTGTGGACACCGTTGAACTCACACTTTCTGTTGCTGAGCAAGACAATTGTTAGCTGTGCTTTGGCCCATTATACCAGGGGTCTCCAACCTTTGCAACTTTAAGTCTGAAGGACTTCAGCTCCCAGACTTCTCCAGCCAGCTTTGCTGGCTGGAGAAGTCTGGGAGCTGAAGTCCTTCAGACTTAAAGTTGCAAAGGTTGGAGACCCCTGCATTATACAACCTTTCTTGCCACAGTTATTAAACAAAGCACTGCAGTTGTTAAACTGGTAAAGATAAAGGTAAAAGGTAAAGATTCCCCTCGCACACATGTGCTAGTCGTTCTCAGCTTGTCAGACAGAAACATCAGCAGTTCAGCGGTTCGAATCCGTAGTGCCATGTAACGGAATGAGCTCCCATTACTCCTATTACAAGTCCCAGTTTCTGCCAACCTAGCAGTTCGAAAGCACATAAAAATACAAGTAGAAAAATAGGAACCACCTTTGGTGGGAAGGAAAACAGCGTTCCATGTGCCTTCGGTGTTTAGTTATGCCAGCCAAATGACCACGGAGACGTCTTTGGATAGCACTGGCTCTTTGGCTTTGAAACAGAAATGAGCACCGCCCCCTAGAGTCGGGAACGACTAGCACATATGTGCGAGGGGAACCTTTACCTTTACTTTACACATCCTTGGCTGAATTCTTAGGCTTTAAAACCCAAAGTGATAGATATTGCTGCAAAAAGAATTGGTTTCATTTGTGTTCAATTAAACTGTGTGTTTAATGAACCTCAGAAGAAAATTACTGATCATCCTTGTACTGCTTCCTACGGAAATTCTGACATAGTTTTTCTTCTTCAGTCCTGCTAGTTGCTGTTTCAGGAGAGAGTATTGCTAGGTGCAGATCCTGAGAAATTTAACATGACTTTTAAGTCTACTATGAGAGCCAAATTGACATTATGGTGAAAATACAGCAGACTAAAAACTGGGAGATTGGGAATTCTAGCTCTGTCTTTATTTGTGAAACTAGCTGGGTGACCTTGAGTTAGTCTCTCTCACTAAGGCTTAGGAAGAAGAAAATCACTGCCGATAATGCTGGCAAAAAACCTGTGGATTTATCCAGGCAACTTTTGGGAGATAACTGATTTCAAAGCATATCCCCAAAGTCAACCGTATCTAGGCTGCAGAAATCCAGACAAAACTATTAGAAACAGGAATGTCCAATCTTGGCAACTTTAAGACAACTCTAAGAATTCCCTAGCCAGCCACGTACTAGAGCAGGCGTGTCAAACCCGCGTCATTATGGCAGTGTCACATGATGTATCGGGACTCAGCCCCTCCGCTAAACTGGGCGAGACCAGCATGTGTCTCAGACTGGCGGGCTGCGAGTTTGACCCCCCTGTACTAGAGGAAGCCAAAACTTAAGTTTTACTTCTCTTTGCTGACATTTAATAATTGCTACAGCTTGGCAGCTTGGGTTTTATTTTATTGGCGAAAGAAAACAAAAGTAAGTACAGAAATAATACTGCATAAAAGATGCATCAATAATTAATGAAATCCATACATTATTAACATAAAAGTAGCTGAACCTTTTAGCTTATTATGAAATCTAGACCTAGAGAATTGCTCCAGCTGCAGTATTGCTCCAGCTATACAATTTTACAATGCCGAGACCTTTCAAAAATGAGAAAGAATATAGCCCTATTCATATTTTTACAAATCAACTTGATTAATTTAAAAGATAAAAAAAACCAAGGCAAAATTCCTGTAGCAAAACTTGTATTTACTGGGGAAGAAAAAGTGGAATATTATGCATGGTGGGAAAAAAAAACCCCACCCTTCTTTTCTGCTAAACTCAAACTCTCCAACTTTTGTATGCCAATTTCCCACTAAAACAAATTTCCATAGTTTTTCATACTGGAGATCTAGAGATGGAGCCTCTTGAATTTTCCAATAGTTGCTATGTCCAGTTTTGGAATGGGAGAACTTGCCAAGGCTAACTTGCATCCTTTCCTCAATATTCTACAGTATTCCACTATTTCTTTCAAATTAATGTAACTCCTATCCTGCGGGGAGTTGGCTGCTTTGAGTTGGGCATTGCGAATTGTCATAGATACGCCCAGTCTTGCCCGAACCAGAGGTGGTTTGCCCCGGTTTGGCTGAGTAGGTAATAACTTGGCCTGCCACTCCCCCGAACCGGTTCTATTGGCAGTGGCGCCATCTTGATTTTCGGTTCTGTGCATGCGCAGAACAATCTTCATTAAAAAAAAATGTAATCCCCTCCCTTTCTAACATTGTGCGCATGCGCAGACCTTTTTAGATGCAAATGATCACGCGCACAGATTTCCATGCCATCCCAGCAGTAATGCTGGCAGCAACCCACCCCTGGCCCGAACCATCATGAATTGAACAGCTATCTGATTTTTAGTAAACAGTAAGCATATCCTGGTACCAATTAATTTTTTCTATATCCATGCTATTAATCTCTCTCACTTATGATCAAAATCTTTCTACAACTTCATAGAACCAACATATACATTTTGCTCCGCCACACACCCAACATTTACGTGGGACTTTCCCAGTAACTTTAATGACTTGTATATATAATGTTATTTATGAAGTACTTTTAAGTAATTTTGCCAGACTTTTGCTGCTATTGATTGTGATATAGGTAGTCGTCCTCAACTTAAAACAATTCATTGCGGTTGTAAGTTGAGGAATACCTGTATGGAATTTTTACAAAGTTTAGCCACCCATTATGTGTCAGATATATTATGTCTGAATTCCCATTGTCGTATTTCTTTGAGATGTTGGTCCTGCTCCAACAGCTTCTACCTTTTGAATGTTAGATTGTTCTGTCGGAATAATAGAATAACAGAGCTGAAAGGTGCCTTGAAGGTCTTCTAGTCCAATACCCCAGCTCAGTTAGGAAGCCCTCTATCATTTCTGACAAATGGTTGTCCAATCTCTTCTTGAAAACATCCAGTGTTAGAGCATACACAACTTCTGGAGGAAACTCAGTCCACTGATTAATTGTTCTAATTGTCAGGAAATTTCTTCTTATCAATTGCTTCTTGTCCTGCCCTCAGGTGCTTTGGAGGATAGCTTGACTCCCTCTTCTTTGTGGCAGCCCCTGAGATATTGGAACACTGCTATCATGTCTCCCCTCGTCCTTCTTTTCATTAAACTTGACATACCCAGTTCCTGCAGCCGTTCTTTATATGTTTTAGTCTCCAGTCTCCTACTTATCTTTGTTGCTCTTCTCTGCACTCTTTCTAGTCTCCACATCTTTTTTACATCGTGGCGACCAAAACTGAATGCAGTAGTCCAAGTGTGGCCTTACCAGGGCATTATAAAGTGATATTAACATTTCATGCGATCTTGATTCTTCCCCTCTATTAATGCAACCGAAGGCTGCCTTGGATATTTTGGCAGGTGCAAGACATTGCTGGCTCATATTTACATGATCATCCACTAGCACTCCAATATCCTTCTCACTGTTAGTATTGTTGAGCCAGGTACCACCTATTGTAGTGATGGCTAACCTTTTCTGAACCAAGTGGCCAAAGTGCATGCAAATGTGTGCGCGCGCAACTGAACCCCCAAAATGTAATGTACCCACCACACACACATGCTCCCTCTGTGCATGCGCGTGAAGCCCCCTGCAAGTTCCCTGTGCATGTATATGTCCCCACGTGCTGCCCCTGCATGCACACCCCCTGCATGTGCCCTGTACATGTGTGGGCCACTGTGCATGCTTTTCAGAGACCGAAGGCCAGCTGGCTGGTGGGAGGCATGAATGAAAGCACAGCAGAGCTGAACTGGAGTGATGGCTTGCGTGTCCACAGAGAGGGCATGCCACATCTGGCATGCGTGCCATAGGTTCACCATCATGGACCTATTCTATACTGCATTTGGTTTTTCTTGCCTAAATGTAAAATCTTACTTTTTTCTACACTGAATTTCATTTTGTTAGATAGTGTTCAAGTCTGTCGAAAACCTTCTGTATTTTGAGCCTATCTTCTGGAGTATTGGCTATTCCCTCCAGGTTGGTGTTGCCTGCAGATTTGATGAGTTCTCCTTCTATCTTGTCTAAGTCACTGATGAAGATGTTGAAGAGTACTGGGCCTAAGACTGAACCTTGAGGGATCCCAATGCTGACTTTGCTGCACGTAGATGCAGCTCCATTAAGGATTACACATTGAGTATAGTTGGTCAGCCAGTGTCAAAGCAAAACAGATGTCAAAAGGTGGGATCAAAAATCCACTGCCTTTGGAGGTGGGTTACGCAAGGTATGTCTTCACAAGGTAATCCTTGAAGTAAACAAGGGCAGTTGTTCCTTCACACTTGTGTGACTTCCTAGGGATGTTCAAACAGTTGGTGATTGGAACATAAAGATGAAATCTCCAGAATCATCTAGGAGAGAGTTGGACAGCTATATACTTTTAAAAAAAAAATTAACATAAATTAAAATAAACTTACATTTAATAAGTTGCAGGATTCATCTCCATCTTCAAAAACGGAAGGAGCTGGCAACCATGGGCCACAAGCCTTCTGGACAGCCACTTTTACATAAGACATTTATGTTGGAGGTTTGGGATGAAGAAGAACATATTGTGGAAGATCAGCCAAGTGGATTAAGGGAAGGGAGAATTGCAATCATCATCAGTTTAGGGGTGGCCTTCAAAAATTTCAGCAATGGATTCTCCGCCCAGTTGCTGGGTGGGCGTTGTCATGGTGTGGCCTAGTCGGCCTCCTGCACCACAGCAGGGTGGGGCGTTTTCACTTCCCCAGGCTCTGGAGACCTTCCTCAAGCCTCTGGGAGGGTGAAAACTGCCTCCCCCAGTTCCGGAAGTCATCTGAAGGCCAGAAACGGGCCTACTTCTGGTCTTCTGGAACTTCCAGTAGGCCTATTTTCCCCCTCCCTGAGCCTCTGCGCAGGCCCTGCATTTACCTCGCATCCAAAATGGGCCATGTGGAGACTCCTGGGAGGGGCGGGGCAGGGGTGGCGAGCAAGAGGTGGGATTTGGAGGTTCACCAAACCAGCCATAATGTTAGCTATGGGTTTTCCCAAACCCGGGCGAACCTGTAGCAGCCCATCTCTGCATCAGTTGTTTCAGAAGCATTTTGAAGACAGAGATTCATTGCATGCTGCATTGGGGAGGGGGCATCACAGATCTGTGGGGCTTTGATCAGGTCATCATCGACACCATCTTGGCTATTTCTCCCCTCTTCCCATTCCTAGAAGATGGTATGGATTTACGATGGTTGCAGTGCAGGGGTGGATTCCTGCCAGTTCTAACCTCTTCTATGGAAGAGGCTCCACAAATCTACAGTGCCGTTTAGAACTGGTTCCAGCTCCCTCGCCCCACCTGTCCGCACACATCATCAAGAGGAAGAGGAATTCTGGGAGTTGAAGTCCACAAGTCTTAAAGCACTCAAGTTTGAACACCCCTGGGTTTTTTTTTCTAAAGGGCTAGGGGTGCAAGGGTCTTGTAACTTGACAGCTTTAAGACTTGCGTGCTTCAAATGCCAGAGTTTCTGAGCCAACATTTGGTTGCTAAGCAAAAGCATTGTTAAGTGAGTTTCACCACATTTTACAGGTTAGCCACGCCATCCAGTCACATGACTGCCAAGCCACTCCCACCCAGTCACATGGGCGGCAAGCTACTCCCACAAAGCAGGCCACATCTACAGAAGAGGTTCTAAAAATTTTCGAAACCCACCATTGTTGCAGTGTCCCAGGGTCATGTGATCTTCAGTTGAGACCTTCCCACTGGCTTACCAGAAGTGAAGTCAACGGCAGAATCCAGATATGCTCAATCCCCATACCATCCGTGTAACAACTGCAGGTTTTTTGCTTAATAACCAAGGCAAAAAGTAAAGGTTGCAAAATTGGGTATGGCTCACTTAACAACTGTTTTGCCTTAACCAAAGGAAATTCTGGTCCCAACCATGGTTGTAAGTCAAGGACCACCTATACCAGTAATGGCTAATCTTTTTGTCATTGCATGCGAAAAGTGTGCACACGCGGCTGCCCACACCCATAAGGCAACAACTTCCCATCTCCCCATGCGCATGCACATGCGACACTGTGTACTCCCCCTCACTCCCCACCCATGTGCGTACGACACCCCCCGCATCCCGTTTTGGGTCTAGCAGGCCTCCCTGAAGCCTCCTGGGACCAAAAACGGGCTGTGGGGGGGAGCGGCTTCCCTGCCCCTGTGCATGTGCATGTGACCCCCCGTGCATGCACGTATCTCCCGCATGCGCCCCGCCCTTTTGCATGTGTGGCAGAGACTAGAAAATCAGATGGTCTGTGGGATGCACACTCACATGCGAGGTGGAGCTGAGCTGGGGTGACGGCTCGCGTGCCCACAGAGAGGCCTCCGCATGCCACCTGTGGCACGCCTGCCATAGGTTCGCCATCACAGACCTATACTGGAAAAAGCTATTCCTATATACATCAGGCAAAACTGTATCAATGGGACATGTCTCGTACGTATTACAGACTGAACTGAGACCAAGAGTACTTTTGCTGTTTTTTAAACCTTTGAATCAAATAGGGCAATTTTATGAAGTTATAGAGACAGAGATCACAAAATAACCTGCTCATCTTCCGAATTTTGTTTGATTATAAGGTCACTACTACAAGACAGAGTGATTAAACTAGGTGCTTGTCTTTTGACCAGGAATTCTATGTAATTCTGGTCTATGACAGTATATTGTGACCCACCAGCAGCTAGCGGATCTGGCAGCTGACTCAAACAGTGAGGGGGTTGGGGAGGAACATGGACCAGTCCTGGAGTCTGGCTCTGATGAGGGCTGTGCATTGGACGCAAAGATGGGGCCAGGGCTGTCTGACAGTTATCAGCTGCCTTCGGAGTCAGACATCAGTGAGGCGGACGAACACCTGGAGCCTGTTCCCAGTGTGCGCATGCGCAGAGCTGCCAGGAGAAGGGAACAGCTAAGGAACAAGGGCCAACTTGGGAGTAAAGTTGCAGGTGGATGGTGAATGGCCCCTCCCATAGGGAATAAAGAGGAGTGAAATGGGAGGGGAGTTTGCAGTAGACAATTAGTTCAATTCATTAGGGGGAAGATCTGTTCCTGACTTCTTGCCAAGTATTGTCTGCTACAGAGTGGCGTTTGGAAGATATTGGCCTGGCAGCTCTCCAAGCCTGATAAAGGGCTGTAGTTGTGAAATCTCTTGAAACACTGTTGGCTGGGACTTTGCTGGAGAGGAATTCCCTTTAAAGTGAATAAAAGGGGTTTTACTGGGATGAGGAATTGGCTTTGTACTTTTGGGAAGCCTAGGTCAGAACACAGTAATAAAATGGATTTCTGTCAATCTCTCTCCAACCATCCATTCTGCTATACTTTGGACATTTTTTTTTAAACCCTTAAGATATCAGCCAAGTAGCGAGTAATAATTGGGTCTTGCAAGCTATCCAGATTCAATGGGGAAAAGTGATTTAGAGAACAAGTTATACTTGCTAGCATCTTCTTGAATTAAATGCTTCACTGCGCAAACCCAGGGGAAAAAATGTAGGCGCTTTAAGGAGCAGGGGATGGGCACAATGTGGACATTCAAATGATTTTCCCCCTTTAAATCTGAATTCCTTACAACTCTAGTAAAAATGTCCCCTCCTCAACTTCGTTTTTTATTTAGAGCTTTCATTGTTATCTAAATTGAAAAAAAAAGAATATTTGAGGTTAATGGAAATATAGGGAAGGTTCAGAATGGGCAGGAAGATATAAAACACCTTCCCTTGTTTTCCCTCTAGATTAGATTGTGGGGAGAGATAAGGGGTGTTGGAAATTTTAGCCCTTGCTATCTGTTCTATGTTATGAGTATCTTTTATTTGGAGAGTTCTTGGATAATAGACATCTGCCAATGAAAGTTTGTTCATTTTTCTTGGTGTTGGTGTTATTGCTGTTGTTTCTCCACCTCTTGAGAACTTTATTGGGGCAATTTTGTGTTGGTCAAAAAACCCGCAAGAGCTCAGCACAGCACAGCATTGGATACATAGACTTCATGGAGGACCTTGAGTTGAATTAATAGTCAAGTTGAATTAATAGTTGAATTAATAGTTAAGTTGAATTAATAGTCAACCCCAGACTACAGGAGGGGTAGAAGTAGGAAAACACTCAAAGGGGCATGTTTGTGGTGGTGTGGGTTTTGGAGAAGGCTTTGATTGACCCACTGCTTAAGTTAGGCCACAGTTACAATGCTTTGCTAAAACCACACTTGGAATCCTGTGTCCAGTTTTGGTTACCACGATAGGAAAAAGATGTTGGGATTGTGGAAAGAGTGCAGAGAAGAGCAACAAAAATAATTTAGAGAACTGGGGGCTAAAACATATGGTGAATGGTTGAAGGAATTGGATCAGTAGTGGGATTCAAATTTTTTTATTACCAGTTCTGTGGGCGTGGCTTGGTGGGCATGGCATGGCTTAGTGGACGAGGCAAGGGAAGGATTCTGCAATATCTCCATTCCCTCCCCACTCCAGGGGAAGGATACTGCAAAATCCCCATTCCCTCCCGATCAGCTGGGACTCAGGAGGCAGAGAACAGATGGGGGCGGGGCCAGTCAGAAGTGGTATTTGCCAGTTCTCTGAACTACTCAAAATTTCCACTACCGGTTCTCCAGAACTGGTCAGAACCGGCTGAATACCACCTCTGATATACATGCCATTTAATCTGAAGGAATACATTGTTCCAGACTTCCAATCTGCCCTCCTTTGTCTCCTGTGATGCAGTAGGAACCGACCCAAAGCCTTGGGCCTTGTCCTAAGGTTGGTGGAAGGAAGGTTTAGTGTAGTCCCAGAAGACAGTGAGCAAACCGGCGCCCCGGTTCAACCAGTTGACTCCATCACAGGCCATAGGGGGCGAATATCTGGCCCCCGTGGATCGGGCACGCAACTTGGGCATCCTCCTAGATAATAATAATAATAATAATAATAATAGTTTAATTTCTTGACCGCTCCTCTCCCCATAGGGACTCGGAGCGGTGCACAGGGAAACTAAAAACCATAAATATACAATCAAGAACATCTTAAAAACAAATTAAATAGTACCTGTGCTAAAATACCCAATCTAACTAAAATTCCCACTATACACTAAAACCCCATAGAGAGAGACTATCCCAGACCGGCCAAGCAGAAAAAATATGTTTTTAATTTCAGACGGAAGGAGCGGAGGTCCGTGGTCGTTCTAATGTCGGGGGGAAGGTCATTCCAGAGGGCAGGGCCCGCCACAGAGAGAGCCCTTCCCCTGGGCGTCGCCCGCTGACAAAGTCTAGTGGACGGCACCCGGAGAAGTCCCTCTCTGTGGGAGCGAATCGGCCGTGAGGAAGTATGGGGCAGGATCCGATCCCGCAAATAGCTAGGTCCCGAGCCATGGAGCGCTTTAAAGATGATAATTAGTACCTTGAAGCGCACCCGGAAGACGACAGGCAGCCAGTGCAGCTCGCGCAGGAGAGGTGTTACATGGGTAAACCTAGAGGTACCCAGGATTGCCCGCGCGGCTGCGTTCTGGACCATCTGCAGTCTCCGGGTGCACCTCAAGGGAAGCCCCATGTAGAGAGAGTTACAATAGTCCAGTCGAGATGTCACGAGAGCATGAGTGACTGTGCGAAGGGCGTCCCGATCCAATAGGGGGCGCAACTGGCGAACCAGGCGAACCTGGTAAAACGCCCTCCTAGCCACGGCTGTCACTTGATCTTCCATGGACAGCCGGGCATCTAGGAGGACACCCAAGTTGCGCGCCCCATCCACAGGGGCAAGATGTTCGCCCCCTATGGCCAGCGATGGAGTTAGCTGGTTGAATCGGGCAGCCGGAAACCACAGCCACTCGGTCTTGGTCGGGTTGAGTCTGAGTCCGTTACTTCCCATCCAGATCCGTACGGCTTCCAGGCACTGGCACATCATCGCTACGGCATCGTTGGGGTGGTTTGGGGTAGATATATACAGCTGCGTATCATCAGCGTAGAGATGATACTCTACCCCAAAACCACGGATGATCTCGCCCAGCGGCTTCATGTATGTGTTGAACAGGAGAGGCGAGAGGACCGACCCCTGAGGAACCCCACATGTGAGGGGTCTCGAGGTCGACCTCTGCTCTCCTGCCAACACAAATTGCGATCGGCCAGAGAGGTAGGAGGAGAACCACCGTAAAACGGTGCCTCCCACCCCCAACCCCCCCAACCGATGCAATAGGATACCATGGTCGATGGTATCGAAAGCCGCTGAGAGGTCTAATAGGACCAGGATGGAGGAACAACCCCCATCCTTGGCCCTCCAGAGATCATCGACCAACGCGACCAATGCCGTCTCGGTGCTATGCCCGGGCCGAAAGCCGGACTGGCGCGGATCTAGATACTCCTAGATGCCCGGCTGTCAATGGAGGACCATGTGACAGCCGTGGCTAGGGGGGCGTTCCACCAGGTTCGCCTGGTGCGCCAGTTATTGGACCAGGATGCCCTTCGCACAATCACTCATGCACTTGTGACGTCCCGTCTAGAGTACTGTAACGCTCTCTACATGGGGCTCCCCTTGAGGTGCACCTGAAGGCTGCAGCTGGTCCAGAATGCAACCGCGCGGGCAGTTTTGGGAGTTACTAGATACTCCCATGTAACATCGCTCCTGCGCGATCTGCACTGCTGCCTGTGGCCTTTCGGGTGCGTTTCAAGGTGTTGGTCATCATCTTTAAAGCGCTCCATGACACAGGACCTAGTTATTTGCGGGATCGTATCCTGCCCCATACATCCCTGCGGCCAATTCACTCCCACAGAGAGGGACTTCTCCGGGTGCCGTCCACTAGGCAATGCCAGTGGGCGACGCCCAGGGGAAAGGCCTTCTCTGTGATGGGCCCGACCCTTTGGAACGATCTACCCCCTGATATCAGAACTACCACGGACCTCCGCTCTTTCCGCCAGAAACTTAAAACTCATCTGTTTCATCAAGCTGGCTTGGCCTAATTTATGCTTCTCGCCCCAGTCTGTAATTTAAATTGTTTTATTCGGTTTTAATGGGTTCAGTTTTTAACTTTTATAAATTTGTACAGGGTTATTTAATTAATTTTTAATTTTGTATGTACTGTCATGTTTTTAGTAGTTTTAATTTTTTCCTGTACACCGCCCTGAGTCCCCTTGGGGAGAGGGGCGGTCTAGAAATCCAATAAAATAAATAAATAAATAAATAAATAAATAAATAAATAAATAAATAAAGAAAGAAAGAAAGAAAGAAAGAAAGAAAGAAAGAAAGAAAGAAACAAACAAACAAACAAACAAACAAACATCACTCGCGTGGTAGTGGATTGTCTGTTGCTAACTAATCCCCAGGCTGTCTGTGTTGCCGAGGAAGACCTCCAGGGACCTTTCTCTGTGTAGACAACTTTTTTCTCTCTTGCACTTTCTATGGACTGTATGCACAAAGGACACTGTGAAAAAGGGTAGAAGATTTACTGTGCCAGAATACAACTGGCAGGGTTTTTATAACCGTCCTGGCCTGCTTTTTTCCTATTCACTGAATTAATGACTGATTATTCCAAAGCATTTTCAAGTTGGTTGGGTAATTAATTATTTCCCTGTTTAAAACACCATCGATCTTTCCAATACCGTGGGTGGGTTGTTTGAGTGCATTCCAACTAGGAGATGGGCAGTAGTAATTTTTTTAAAAAGGACCCGAGTAAGAACGAAAGGATATATTTTAAACTTGTCGTTTCCAAGTCAAACCCTTATTGTTTCACCTTGAGGCAATCAAGGCAAAAACGGGGCCTTTGCATCTCTTAAATCCCTGAATACATTATGCCGACGGGCCTAACTAATGGTCCCCATTGCAATTGTAAGAGATGACCAGGCCGAGGCCAAGGGTGGGGTCAAATACATCATCACCCATGGTGAGTTAATGGTGATGCCATGTCCTCCCTCTCACTGTGCCTGAAGGCTGTTAGGAGGAATGGGTTGAAACTAAACCCTGGCAAGACCGAGTGGCTCTGGGTTTGGGGTTCGTTGGCTCAGGGAGAATTGCCATCTTTGATGGAGTGGCACTGCCCCAAACCAGAGGTGCGTTCCTACAGGTTTGGCCCAGTTCGGCTGAGTAGGTAGTAACTTTGCCTGCCTTGCCCTCAAACCAATTCTCTTGGAATAATTCCCACTCTTGAATTATTCTTTAGGATGAACCAGTTGGTCAGCACTGTTGATTTTCTACTTTAGCTTAGTTCATTTGTATGATCTTGTTGGATAGGAGCATTCTCTTCCCTGAGTTTATTCCTCATGAGAAGGGTATCTTTTTTGGCATAGTCTGATTTTTCTACAAAGGAATCAACGAAACAGAAGACATCCATGAATCTGATTCCACCATTTATAACAGGGGTGTCAAACTCGATTTCATTGAGGGCCGCATCAGGGTTGTGCTTGACTTTGGAGGCCAGGGTGGGCGTGGCCAGCTTGATCAAGCTTTAGGACCTGAGGCTTCTTCAGAACAGTCACAGAAATGTGAAACTATTGTGGACAATTCCCTATATTATTGCTTCTCATGTGTAGTTGTTACCATATCATTCTTTCTTTATATTCATGCAATTGTTTCATTTTCTCATATTGACCTACAGTATTTTAGATTTCATACTTTACATTTGAACAGATAGTTTCTAAGATCTTTGAAACACTTTATGTTAATATGATCCATCAGCATTTAAAAATAGCATTTTGTTTTGATAAGATTGCACTGACATTGACAGTTAATTATCAGAATCAGAACAATCCAATAAATTAGGAAGCATGGTGTCAAGCCTAAATTTGATTTGGATGTGGGGTTGATTGTATCTTCAGGTATTTTAATATGAAGTTTGACACAGTTTGGAGCTGGAAGAAGAAAGAGCCTTCAGTAATAACATCATAGCTAGCCAAGGAGTCAAGCACATTCCAACAGCTGGGTGACTGGAGGAGGAGGAGAGAAGTCACCAAGCAACCAGCTCCCATCTTGGTTGGACAATATGACAGTTTGTTTTGGAATCCTAAACCTATATTGGAGTGAAAAGCCTGGGAACTTTAGTACTGGCTTTTCACTAGTTAGTGCCAATATGGTGCATCTAAATACATTTGTACTTTGAGCAAAGGGATGCCTCAGAGTTCAATTTATGATGGATGCATTACTTGGAATCTGACACATGGTTTTGTAATAAGTATAAGTTTATTATACTTTTCCACAAATCTTGATATCTCAGCAAATTTAAAATAGGTGGTCTTCAATTCCCAGGATTCCCCAACTGGCTGGTTGGGAAGTCCTAGGAGATAAAATTGACACATCTTAAACTTGCTGAGTTTGAGAAACATTGCTCTACACCAATGAAGAAGATCATTTTGCTTTGCAGTCTTATCTCTAACCTGTCGAAAATTAACTACATTTGCAAAATGCAGTGTGGCTTCTACAATGCATAGAAATTGGTTTGTGCTTCATTGCAACTCTTCAACAAAATTGTTTTTATAATTCACATTCCTCTTTTCCTAAAGAACTCACCAGGTACCAGCCCCCAGGTAAGCTTGGATGATTTTGTTCTGACCTAGGCTTCCCAAAAGCACAAAGCTGACTCCTCATCCCGATAAAACCACTTTTATTTAGTTTAAAGGGAATTCCTCTCCAGCAAAGTCCTGGCCAACAGTCTTTCATGAGATTTCATAATTACAGACCTTTATCAGGCTTGGAGAGCTGCCAGGCTGATATCTTCCAAACGCCACTCTGTAGCAGACAATACTTGGCAAGAATTCAGGAACAGATCTTCATCCTAATGAATTGAACTAATTGTCTCCTGCAAACTCCCCTCCCCTTTCGCTCCTCTTTAGTCCCTATGGGAGGGGCCATTCACCATCCATCTGTGGCTTTACTCCCGAGTTGACCGTTGTTCCTTAGCTGTTCCCTTCTCCTGGCAGCTCTGTGCATGTGCACACTGGGAACTGGCTGTTCTTCTGCCCCACTGCTGTCTGACTCCGAAGACAACTGATAACTGTCAGACAGCCCTGGCCCCATCTCTGCCTCTGATGCAGAGCCTTCATCAGTGCCTTCCCCAGACTCCAGGACTGGCCCATGTTCCTCCCCACCTCCTTACTGTCAGCATCTGCCGCCAGATCTGCTGGCCATTGGCGGGCCACAACAGTTTTGGAAAAATAAAAAGAAATGACTTTGGCTAGTAATTGTCTGGACATTCCTTAGCTATAACAGTATATGTGGGAAAGTCAATTGAAGAAGAGAAGAGCAAACTGTGCCTAGAAAGAGCATGGGAAAATTATGACACAGACCTTAGATATCACCATTCAAATCACATGGCTTACCAGCCCACATCATGATGAAAACATGTACAGTGACACCTTGGTGCTCATCATTAATTGGTTCTGGAAGGTGCAATGGTACCAAATACCATGAGTACCAAACAATTTTTCCCATAAGGAATAATGTAGTGAGTTACAAGGCAGCTGATACCAACAAGTTCTAGCGTGTGTGTTGAGTAACAAACAAACAATGAGTACTGGGACAATTTTTTTTGCGTCAAAATGCATTGAGTATCAAATATGATGAACTTCAAAGCAGTTGAGTATGAAAGTATCACTATAAGTGTATCATTGTGTAATGACATAATGGAAAATCTGGAAAACCCTGAATGTATATTTTAATTTCCTTCATTAAACTATTTCTTAGCTTTAACCAAGGTGCAGAGATGGCCTTGAAGACAATATGCAGCAGGTATTAGGAGAACTTTATTCAGAAAACAGGAAAATATGAGAAAGAAACTCAAGATTGCCTTGAGTCTTTTTGATGGAAGAGGAAAGGCTGAATAATTCTCTAATTTTTTTCAAGGCATATATGACTATTTAGTAAGGGACTCGTTGGCTCAGTGGCTAAGATGCTGAGCTTGTCAATCAGAACGGTCGGCAGTTCGGCAATTCAAATCCCTAGCGCCGCATAATGGAGTGAGCTCCCCTTACTTGTCCCAGCTTCTGCCAACCTAGCAGTTTGAAAGCACGTAAAAATGCAAGTAGAAAAATAGGAACCACTTTGGTGGGAAGGTAACAGTGTTCCGTGCACCTTTGGCGTTTAGTCATGCTGGCCACATGACCATGGAGATGTCTTCAGACAGCACTGGCTCTTCAGCTTTGAAATAGAGATGAGCACAGCCCCCTAGAGTTGGGAACGACTAGCACATATGTGCAAGGGGAACCTTTATCTATGCCTATTTGACTTAGTAGAATGAAATTTGGCCACATAATTCTTTTATATCAACTCATCCCTATCAGAAATGTAGCCCTTGAGTTTAGGATTGCAATGGTTGTCTCTTAACTTAGAAAAAGTTTTTTAAATTGTTTTAATTACCTGTAAGCTATTATACCAATACAGCAGGAATGAAATTCAGCAGGTTCTGACAGGTTCTGGATAACCGGTAATGAAAATTTTGAGTAGTTCACAGAACCGGCAAATACCACCTCTGGCTGGCCCCAGAGTGGGGTGGGAATGGAGATTTTGCAGTATCCTGCCCCTGGAGTGGGGAGGGATTGGAGATTTTGCAGTATCCTTCCCCTGGAGTGGGGAGGGAATGGAGATTTTGCAGTATCCTTCCCCTGGAGTGGGGAGGGATTGGAGATTTTGTAGTATCCTTCCCCTGGAGTGGGGAGGGATTGGAGATTTTGTAGTATCCTTCCCCTGGATTGGGGAGGGATTGGAGATTTTGTAGTATCCTTCCCCTGGAGTGGGGAGGGAATGGAGATTTTGTAGTATCCTTCCCCTGGAGTGGGGAGGGAATGGAGATTTTGTAGTATCCTTCCCCTGGAGTGGGGTGGGAATGGAGATTTTGCAGTATCCTTCCCCTGGAGTGGGGAGGGATTGGAGATTTTGTAGTATCCTTCCCCTGGATTGGGGAGGGATTGGAGATTTTGTAGTATCCTTCCCCTGGAGTGGGGAGGGAATGGAGATTTTGTAGTATCCTTCCCCTGGAGTGGGGAGGGATTGGAGATTTTGTAGTATCCTTCCCCTGGAGTGGGGAGGGAATGGAGATTTTGTAGTATCCTTCCCCTGGAGTGGGGAGGGAATGGAGATTTTGTAGTATCCTTCCCCTGGAGTGGGGTGGGAATGGAGATTTTGCAGTATCCTTCCCCTGGAGTGGGGAGGGATTGGAGATTTTGTAGTATCCTTCCCCTGGATTGGGGAGGGATTGGAGATTTTGTAGTATCCTTCCCCTGGAGTGGGGAGGGAATGGAGATTTTGTAGTATCCTTCCCCTGGAGTGGGGAGGGATTGGAGATTTTGTAGTATCCTTCCCCTGGAGTGGGGAGGGATTGGAGATTTTGTAGTATCCTTCCCCTGGAGTGGGGAGGGAATGGAGATTTTGCAGTATCCTTCCCCTGGAGTGGGGAGGGAATGGAGATTTTGTAGTATCCTTCCCCTGGAGTGGGGAGGGATTGGAGATTTTGTAGTATCCTTCCCCTGGAGTGGGGAGGGAATGGAGATTTTGCAGTATCCTTCCCCTGGAGTGGGGAGGGATTGGAGATTTTGTAGTATCCTTCCCCTGGAGTGGGGAGGGAATGGAGATTTTGTAGTATCCTTCCCCTGGAGTGGGGAGGGAATGGAGATTTTGTAGTATCCTTCCCCTGGAGTGGGGAGGGATTGGAGATTTTGTAGTATCCTTCCCCTGGAGTGGGGAGGGAATGGAGATTTTGTAGTATCCTTCCCCTGGAGTGGGGTGGGAATGGAGATTTTGCAGTATCCTTCCCCTGGAGTGGGGAGGGATTGGAGATTTTGTAGTATCCTTCCCCTGGATTGGGGAGGGATTGGAGATTTTGTAGTATCCTTCCCCTGGAGTGGGGAGGGAATGGAGATTTTGTAGTATCCTTCCCCTGGAGTGGGGAGGGATTGGAGATTTTGTAGTATCCTTCCCCTGGAGTGGGGAGGGAATGGAGATTTTGCAGTATCCTTCCCCTGGAGTGGGGAGGGAATGGAGATTTTGTAGTATCCTTCCCCTGGAGTGGGGAGGGATTGGAGATTTTGTAGTATCCTTCCCCTGGATTGGGGAGGGATTGGAGATTTTGTAGTATCCTTCCCCTGGAGTGGGGAGGGAATGGAGATTTTGTAGTATCCTTCCCCTGGAGTGGGGAGGGATTGGAGATTTTGTAGTATCCTTCCCCTGGAGTGGGGAGGGAATGGAGATTTTGTAGTATCCTTCCCCTGGAGTGGGGAGGGATTGGAGATTTTGTAGTATCCTTCCCCTGGAGTGGGGAGGGAATGGAGATTTTGTAGTATCCTTCCCCTGGAGTGGGGAGGGATTGGAGATTTTGCAGTATCCTTCCCCTGGATTGGGGAGGGATTGGAGATTTTGTAGTATCCTTCCCCTGGAGTGGGGAGGGAATGGAGATTTTGTAGTATCCTTCCCCTGGAGTGGGGAGGGATTGGAGATTTTGTAGTATCCTTCCCCTGGAGTGGGGAGGGAATGGAGATTTTGTAGTATCCTTCCCCTGGAGTGGGGAGGGATTGGAGATTTTGTAGTATCCTTCCCCTGGAGTGGGGAGGGAATGGAGATTTTGTAGTATCCTTCCCCTGGAGTGGGGAGGGATTGGAGATTTTGTAGTATCCTTCCCCTGGAGTGGGGAGGGAATGGAGATTTTGTAGTATCCTTCCCCTGGAGTGGGGAGGGAATGGAGATTTTGTAGTATCCTTCCCCTGGAGTGGGGTGGGAATGGAGATTTTGCAGTATCCTTCCCCTGGAGTGGGGAGGGATTGGAGATTTTGTAGTATCCTTCCCCTGGATTGGGGAGGGATTGGAGATTTTGTAGTATCCTTCCCCTGGAGTGGGGAGGGATTGGAGATTTTGCAGTATCCTTCCCCTGGAGTGGGGTGGGAATGGAGATTTTGCAGTATCCTTCCCCTGGAGTGGGGAGGGATTGGAGATTTTGTAGTATCCTTCCCCTGGAGCGGGGAGGGAATGGAGATTTTGCAGTATCCTTTCCCCTGCCACGCCCACTGAGCATGCCACGCCCACCAAGCCACGCCCACAGAACCAGTAGTAAAAAATTTGAATGTCACCACTGCAATACAGATATAGAATATACAATATAGCACTAAAACCCTTATTATGCACATTAAATGGAAATAGCAAACGATTTCTTCTTATGACTTCTGGAATCTCTTCATGGAAAAGTCAGAAATGTAATGATAGGAGCTGTGATGATGTGGCCAAAATGCCAGTTGTTTTGACTTGCTTGAATCACATCATGGTGGCTGCTATCTTGACTCTTTCTTCCTACACCTTGCAGACATCCCTGATATTTTCAGTCCTTTGAGCAAAGCACCTGGCACCACATTTTCTAACCTTTCACAATCAAGAAATGTCATGCGACCAAAAGGGAATTTGTTATGCTGATTTCCCCCCAAAAACCACTACTGTAAAATTTTAGAACCTCTTTCCCATTGGTGTTATTGTGATTTGTTTTTTAAAAATCTTTCTTGCAATAATACAACTTAATAATACTGCCAAAGAAATAATATATTTCTCCTTTTTTAGGTGTTTGTTAATATTATTGTTGGAATTATTGTTAAGTTATTCTTGGAAATAACCTGTTGCCTAATTTAGATAACATCTCTGTTTAAAGGCAATCATAATGAGAAAGAAAATATTGGTGTTTAGTGCTAGATTGTATAATAATTAAGTAAGGTTCCCCCACACATGTGTGCTAGTCGTTTCCAGCTCTAGGGGTGGTGCTCATCTCTGTTTCAAAGCTGAAGAACCAGTGCTGTACAAAGACGTCTCCATGGTCATGCGGCCAGCATGACTCAACGCTGAGGGCATACGGAGTGCTGGTACCTTCCCACCAAAGTGGTCCCTATTTTTCTACTTGCATTTTTTACATGCTTTTGAACTGCTAGGTTGGCAGAAGCTGGGACAAGAAATGGAAGCTCATTCCATTACACGGTGCTAGGGATTCAAACCGCTGAACTGCCAACCTTCTGATCGATAAGCTTAGAGTCTTAGCCACTGAGCCACCACATCTTTTTTTTGTATAATGTGTAATAATTATACATTAATTAATTTATTCTGGACACTATTTTATTTTTCTGAGTATATTGATAAATAATTCCTAGAAATATAAAGGTAGTTCTCAACTTATGACCACAATTGAGCCCAAAATTTATGCTGCTAAACAAGACAGTTGTTAAGTGAGTTTTTTCCCATTTTATAACTTTTCTTACCACAATTGTTTAAGTGAATCACTGTAGATAATAATTTTTAATTAGTTTTTAATTGTTAGACTTGTATAACCGCTCCCTCTCCCCATAGGGACCTGGGGCGGTGCACAGGAAATTAAAAAACACATAGATATCACAAATATAAATAATTAAAACCGAATTAAATACATTATCCCTGCGCTAAAAATTTAAAACATTAAATCTTAACCCCATCTAAAACCCAATTAAAACAATTTAAGATACAGACTATAGGCTAGGTAAATAACTTAGGCAAACCGGCCTGATGGAACAAGAGAGTCTTTAATTTCTGGCGGAAGGTGCGGAGGTCAGTGGTTGTTCTAAGGTCGGGGGGTAGGTCGTTTCAGAGGGTCGGGCCCACCACAGAGAAGGCCTTTCCCCTGGGCGTTGCCCGCTGGCATTGCAACAACCGCCACCCCCCCCACCCCTGCCTAGGGCCCGCGGTTGATGAAATGCACGGTATCCTGGTGGGCACATTTCCACGAGGGGTAAACCCCCCCCCCCGTGGCCCAACCAGGTCTCCTTAATCCCCACCAGATCCGGGTCCCCCTCCGACACAAGGTCGTTAATGAGGGGGGCTTTGTTAACCACGGACCTGGCATTACATAACATCAACCTAAGGCCCTGGCTCTGTAAACCCTGACCACCTAGATCATGGGGGGGGGCCCAGGGGGTTGGGGCGAGCGACCGTTTGAAGCCAGCAGCCGTGCTCCCTCTCCTGGTGATGAAATCGCTGTCACCCAACGCCCCTACCCCTCCCTATGACCGTTCTGATCGAAAAACCCTCTATGGAATCGACCCCTATTCCCCCCGCCTTGTTGGACCCATCCGCTTCCGTATCCACTCCGCCAGCCAGCTTGACCCTCAGCCTAGCCTCAGGCTGACTAATCCCTCCCTCCACCCTGGAACCCCCTAAAAGCCAAATAACATAATTTACTAAAAAAAACCTGAGTCTGCGCTTCTTCCACTTCTCCTGACTGATTAGTCCTTCATTGTTAAATTATGTTAAAGATGTTAAATTAGTAATCCGGTTGTTAAATGAATCTGGATTCCTCACCAACTTTGCTTGTCAGAAGGTTGCAAAAGCTGATCACATGACCCCAGAACACTGCAGCCATCCTAAGTATGAATCGGTTGCCAAGTGCCTGAATTTTCATCACGTGATCAAAAGCATGCTGCAACAGTCGTAAGTGTGAAATATGGTCATAACTCACCTTTTTCAGTGCTGTTATAACTTTGAAGAGTCACTAAAGGAATAATTGTAGGTCAAGGACTATCTGTATCTCAAAATACCTTTTTAAAAGTAATGTGAGTAATGGATAAAAATTACCACTTTAGTTTATCAAATGCTTTGGCATGTAAAGAAACTATAGTGATGTTAAATTATTGTTTTTAATATGCTATGATCTATGATATTTATATTTATAGTTTTAATCAATCTTCTTTAGACATGAGCAGCCTTTCTATTAATATGGCCTTTGATGGCAGGCAAAGGATCATATCCCCAAATTGGTGGGACCAAGTTAAAGAAATGGTTTGAGCTATGACAAAAAATTGATTTAATGTAATGTAATGTAAATAATTAAATAAATAAATAATATAACTTTGATATAATTACTACCACCTTTTGCCTCAATAAAATTTACTATTTGATGGGACCTTTGAATTCTGTATTCTTTGTAGAATAAGATCATAGTCTCAGCGATAACTCAGACTTTGAACTCATCTAATATTTTATTTATTAATTGATTTGTTTTATTTATTAAATGTATTTGCTGTCCGACTAATATTTTTGGCACAACTCCTAGAAATATATATTTATTATTTATTATATTTATATATATTACTATATTTATATAAAACTACTATTAAACAATTTAACCCATGCTAAAAAGGAGACAGTTAATTTAAAAATGGATCTGTTCTCTTGGTGGTATATATTTGATTATGTTATCCTACTCTAAAAGCCATTTTTGTAATAGGTTTTGATATTATTTGTGAAATTTTCTATGACTGGATATTGTTTTTCCTTTAGAATTCTGTGGAATACTATAATTATTTAAGAGAATATTCTTTGAATTATGAATAATCCTCAACATACCACCAATCATTTAGTGGCCATCCGAAGTCACGACAGCACTGAAAAAGTGACCTGACCAGTTTTCAAGGCTTATGCCCGTGGCATATTTGCTGGCATGGTAGCCCTCCGCTCTTGCACGTGCATTGGCCAGCTGATTTTTGGCCTTCCAGAGGGCCAAAGGAGGCCATTTTTGCCCTTCCCAGGCTTCAGGAAAGCTTCCAGACCCTTGGGCGGGTGAAAACACCCCCCACGCGGGGAGTGAGGCACACACATACTTGGGGAAAAGAATCACATGCGCATGCACAGGTGGGGTGGTTCCACATGCATGTGCAGGTGGGTGGGCATGCGTGCGTGCGCGATAGCACACACATGCAAAGCTTTGGCACATGTTTTTTTTAAAAAAAACTCTTTATTTTTTAAATATAAACACAAATAATCCAATTTTCACAGAGAAGAAAAAAAAGGAAAAACCATCCAAAAGCCATTCCCATAACAGATTATCCATTTTTAAGAATGTATCAATTCATCCCAGGTTTCTATAAATTTCTTCCAATGTTATCACTTATTTTTCATGTTGATTGTTACAATTCTTATATCTTAACCCTAATCTTACTAATTATTTTAACATCCTTTTATATACAGTAAGATTATATAATGGCTTTCTATCTATAAGACCAACAAAGAAAGAGAGAATTTTTTTTTAAAAAGAAAAAAAGAATGGATTTAAAAAGAAAAATTCACTCTAGATACAGTAGTATCCTTTAAAGGGTATTTTAACTGGGCGTTCGTATATTCTATGCCACTCTGAAATAATAATAACTATTATTTTTTCAAAATTAATCTTATTTTATGATCTAACAATTTGTCACTTAGCTTCATATCAATATCCACAGTTCTAATCAAATATTTCTATTTCTTCTTTAAAAATATCTTTGGCACATGTTAATCATCACTGGCTTATGCGATTGCAGCATCCACATGATCACATGATCAAAATTTGGATACTTGGAAACTGGCATGTATTTATGATGGTTGCCATGTCCTGGGGTCGTGTGGTCACCTTATGTGACCTTCTGGTAAGCAAACTCAATAGGGGAAGCCAGATCCAGTTCACAACTATGTTGCTAACTTAACAACTGCAGTGATTCACTTAACAACTTTGGCAAGAAAGGTCGTAAAATTGGAGCAAAATTTGCTTAACAACTGCCTGCCTTAGCAATGAAAATGTGGGGTTCAGTTATGGTTGCAAGTCAAGGACTACCTAAATGTGGTGATCCCCTTTTTAACCAAACTTTGACTATATGATCTTCCCTAACATTAAAAGGGTTAAAAGATTTAAGCCATGTCATAAATATAAAAGAGTTAAAATCCTTTTGTATTGACAGATGACAGATTAACAGAGTTGGAAGGGACCTTGTAGGTCGTCTAGTCCAACCCCCTGCCCAAGCAGGAAACCCTACACCTGTGATGGCGAACCTATGGCACACGTCCCACAGGTGGCACAGGGAGCCGTATTTGCTGGCACAGCAGCCCTCAGCTCTGGCGTGCATGCGTGTACTGGCGAACTGATTTTCGGCCTTCCAGATGGCTGGGGGAGGCCATTTCCCCCCCCCCCCCCAGGCTTCTGGGAAGTCTCCTGGGGAGGGCGAAAAACAGACAAACGGATCAACCGGAAGTTCATTTCTGAACTTCCAGTTGAGTCGTTGGGCCATTTTTCACCCTCCCCAGGCTTCAGGAAAGCCTCCAGAGCCTGGGGAGGGCAAAAACTCTCTCCCCCCTCATGTGGGGAATCGCATGCGCATGTGCGGGGCAGTCGTGCATACATGCGCAGGTGGGTGGGCATGCGTGCGCATGCAATCGTGCTTGCACAAACACAATTTTGGCA
This sequence comes from Rhabdophis nuchalis, assembly GCA_039707465.1. Taxonomy (NCBI): domain Eukaryota; kingdom Metazoa; phylum Chordata; class Lepidosauria; order Squamata; family Natricidae; genus Rhabdophis; species Rhabdophis nuchalis. The sequence continues at coordinate 91,888,071 of CM077645.1, read as the reverse complement.
CACCTTTAGAAAAATGTTAGCCATCCCTGGCCTACACCATTACCAATCTCTTCCTGAAAGCCTCCAGTGATGAAGCTCCCACAACTTCTGAAGGCAACTTCTATTCGATGGGTTGATTGTTCTCACTGTCAGAAAATTTCTTCGCATTTCCAGGTTGAATCTGTCCTTGTTCAGTTTCCATCCATTATTCCTTGTTTGACCCCTTCCTCTCTATGGCAGCCCCTCAAACATTGGAAGACTGCTATCATGTCTCCCCTGGTCCTTCTCTTCACTAGACTAGCTATGTCCAGTTCCTGCAACCGTTCATTGTATATTTTAGTCTCCAGTCCCCTAGGTTTTCACCCTCCATTTTTCACCCTCCAGAAGCTTTCCTAAAGCCTGGGAAAGGTGAAAAGCAGGGCCAACAGGCCAAACTTTCAGTTGGCTCACTGGGGCTATTTTTGCCCTCCCCAGGCTTCAGGAAAGCCTTCAGGGGAGGGCGAAAAAAGCATGCAAAAAATGGGGGGGAGTGCCTGTGATGCGCTCATGTGCACTGGGGGAGGTGTTGCACATTGCATTATGGATGCAGCACACCTGCACACGACCCCCCTTCGCTCCCCCCACTTAAGGCATGTGAGCCAAAAAAGGTTCACCATCGCTGCCCTAGCACCATGATGGCGAACCTATGCCATGCATACCATAGGTGTCTGGTGGAAGTGCTGTCTCGGTGTCTGGAGGCCGTGCGGCTCTGGATGGGGAGGAACAAACTCAAACTCAACCCGTCCAAGACCGAGTGGCTGTGGTTCCCGGCATCTCGATATAGCCAACTAACTCCATCGTTGGCTATCGGGGGCGAGTCATTGGCTCCCGCGGAAAGGGCCCGCAACTTGGGTGTCCTCCTGGACTCACGGCTGTCCTTAGACGACCATGTGACGGCCGTGGCAGGGGGGCCTTCTATCAGGTCTACCTGATACGCCAGTTGCGCCCCTTTCTAGACCGAGATGCCCTACGCACGGTCACTCAAGCCCTCATTATTTCCCGCCTAGACTACTGCAACGCCCTCTACATGGGGCTCCCCCTGAGGTGCACCCGGAGGCTCCAGCTAGTGCAGAATGCAGCCGGGCGGGGGATTCTGGGAGTCTCTCGTTACTCCCACGTAACACCTCTCCTGCACGAGCTGCAGTGGCTGCCTGTGGTCTTCCGGGTGTGCTTCAAGGTGGTAGTTACCATCTTCAAAGCACTCCATGGCTCGGGTCCTGGTTACTTGAGAGACCGCCTCCTACCACATTCCTCCCTTCGACCTGTCCGCTCTCACAGAGTTGGCCTTCTCAGGGTGCCGTCAGCCGGTCAATGCCGACTGGCGACCCCCAGGGGGAGAGCCTTCTTTGTGGCGGGTCCGACACTCTGGAACGACCTCCCCTCCGATATCCGTACCATCACGGACCTACGTCTCTTCCGTTGGATGGTAAAAGCTCATTTCTTTCGTCTTGCCGGCCTGACATAGATTAGGGACTTTTAATTCGTTATTTATGTTTTTAACTATTTATTCAATTTTAGCACAGTCTTATTGATTTAATTGTTTTTTAAATTTTGTATATTGTGTGGGGTTTTTTATCTTTCTGTTCACCGCCCGGAGTCCCTTTTGGTGAAAAGGGCGGTATATAAATTGAAAATAAAGTAAAGTAAAGTAAAGGTGGCACACAGAGCCCTCTCTGTGGGCACGCGCACTGTCACCAGCTGCTCTTCTGGTTTCTGGCACATACATGCATGCCAGCTAGCTGGTCTTCATGCGTATGCTGGAAACCAGAAGAACAGCTAACGATGGCACGCATGTCCACAGATGATGCACATGCCCATGAAATGGATACCTGGTCTTTGGGTTTCTGGCATTCTGGCATGCGCAAAGACCAACTAGCTGGTGCGCATGTGTGCTCCAGAAACCCAAAGACCAGACCACCTGGTCTTCGGGTTTCCGGCACTTCATCTGGGCACTCGGTGCCAAAAAGGTTCACCGTCATTACCCTAGGATGCAATGTTTTAACCACATAAAAGATCATGATGAGAATTTTAGTAGCGCATAAATTTCATGGAATTCGTGAGTGCTCAGTTATTGGCTTTGTAATGTTGCCTCATGCACCTTTTGTGAATTCTTCCTATTTTGGAAAGTTTTATTTTTTTTATCATCTATGAATTTATTTAAATAAAAGAAATAAAAAAATTAAAAATAGCTTTCTATTTTTTCTTTCTTTCCAAAACGAGTACCTTTGGAGGTTTGAATGAATGGCATGGGAAGAAGAGAGATTAAATTGCCCTTGTGCTGGAGACATGAGTTAAATATTTCGTGCAAAACACTTATTATTATTATTTTTAAAGAGATGGCAGATGTGATTATACAGATCACTGAAAAAAATGTTGTTGTTTTTGGCTTCGAGTCAAATTTCAGTTTTAATACTTGGTTACAGTGAAAGGCACAATATTAAAACTCTTATAAGTAACAAAATCTGTGAATTAAAAACAACACAAGAATTCCCTTTTAAGCCTTTTGCCCCAGAGACAAATCGTCTCATTTGCCTTGCAAATTTGTACAGCCCTATTTTTCATCACTGGATTGACACTTGTATTGTACAATTTCAGATATTCACTGGCCTCTCCTCTTACAATAAATAGAAACCATGTCAGTTATTATGACTGAGGACTGTTTAATAAAATCCCTGAAAAAATCGGAATACTGGGAGGACAAAAGTTATCTCGAGAACATCTAGATTAAGCCTCTCCATAACAGGAAGTGACTTTTTATGCCTCCGTTACTTTTCCCCCAGTAGATTAGCAGATAACTAGTTTTTGTTGTTCCAAAAAGCAGAATATGTTTTAATGGCTGGTCTAAATCAGGGGACTCCAACCTGGCTGGGGAATTCTGAGAGTTGAAGTCTGCCAGGCTTAAAGTCGCCCGGGTTGGAGATCCCTGATCTAAAATGGTCTATCATTCCCCGTGTCAATACAATCAACCAATGACGTGACCAGAACATGGATTTCCTTCCCATTTTGGCAGAATGACCTATTGCCAATCTGACTACAAAGACGTGATTGAGTTCATCTGCAAAAGCATACCTAAAGGTTCTCGTTTTTGCACATGTAATGGTTAGCACCACTTACACACACTTTGGAACTAGGACTTAGGGCCCATCTGAAGAAATAGAAGGTCACAGACCCATAAACACTCTTGTAAGGGCTGAACCAGGCGAAGAGGGAAGACGTTGTCAAGCTAGACAAAATCTTTATGGAAATATTGAACTGATGCCTTTCAATCTCAAGACTAGGGGGAAATGGCCAAATTTCCAGTGAGTCTAAAAAGCAGAAGGAAAAGTCCTAGAAGTTAAACCCTGCAAAAGAAACATCAACCAACTTGATTTCTGGGTTCTGCAACAGGCTTATCCTCTTGTCTGTATATGACTTCCAAGTTCTCTGCCAAGATAAAGATTCCCCTCGAACATATGTGCTAGTCATTCCCAACTCTTGGGGGCAGTGTTCATCTCGGTTTCAAAGCCGAAGAGCCAGCGCTGTCCGAAGATGTCTCGGTGGCCATGTGGCCAGCATGACTAAATGCCAAAGGCATACAGAATGCTGTTACCTTCCCACCAAAGGTGGTCCCTATTTTTCTACTTGCATTTTTACGTGCTTTCGAACTGCTAGGTTGGCAGAAGCTGGGACAAGTAACATGAGCTCACTCCGTTACACGGCGCTAGGGATTCGAACCACCAAACTGCTGACCTTTCTGATTGACAAGCGCAGCATCTTAGCCACTGAGCCACCGCGTCTCTACTTCTCTGTCATAACACAGCTTTCCTCCTCCAAGTGAAGGTTTCTGTCTATTCTAGTGTTTGGCAACTTGAAGATGGATGGACTTCAATCTCCAGTTTTCCCAAGTCAGCAAGGGCTGGCTGGGGAATTTTGGAGATTGAAGTCCATTCGCCTTCCAGCTGCCAAGGTTGGGAAACGCAGGTCTGATGTATTCTCTTTGAGTTTCTCTCTTTGAGGATGGATGGCCTGCAGGTAGAAACCTGTCTCTTTCTATAAAAGCAACTTTGAATGCACTCTCTGAATCAACAAGAGTGAGCTGACTACCTTTTTTTGGCGCCTGGTTGCTTATCATGTAATAACTGCAGCTAGAATTGTATTTGCACAAAATTGGAAAATGGGAAAAATTCCACCAGAGGGAGAGGTGGTAAAAAATATATTAGACCAGGGGTGTCCAAATTTGGGAACTTTAAGACTTGTGGACTTCAATACCCAGAATTCCCCAGCCACCTGGTTGGGGAATTCTGGGAGTTGAAATCTACAAGTCTTAAAATCCCCAAATTTGGACACCCCTGTATTAGACTGTGCAGAAATGAGCAGATTAACATTGGCAGTTAAAGAGAAGGAAGAATCAGAATATTATAAGACATGGGGATGCTTTTAATCACTGGATAGAAAATGAAAATAGACCAAAAGAAACAGAAATCAAATAATTTGGAGAAAAACATAGAATTATAGGGGAGAAGTTGAATTAAAAGGCAACTGAAATGCAAATGTCAAGGCAAGAGAAAAATAGATTAAAAATGATGTAACTGTTAAATATGAGGACACAAAGTCTGACAGCTGTAAGATGTAAGAGTGGTGATGAAAAAGTAAAAATAAAACTTTTCAAATGAAAAAAAGAATCAATGAGAGCCAGCTGGCCACCTTTTTGCGCCTGGCCTTTGCGTTGGAAAGTTTAAGTTGGGAACCCGAGAGAAAGTGGAGATGGTGGAGAAGCAGCAGGTGTCTGTGCGTGCGTGCATTTGGGTAGGGTGGGAAATCCAAGCCCATCTATCCAACTTGACGGCAACTGCCTCCCCGCCCGCCCGCCGTCCCCTCCCCACCACAAGTCCTTGTTTTCTTCAAGCTTGGTGTGTAAACAGGACGCCTGTAGGTGCGTGCGCCCGTGGGAGAGAAAGGTGCCAAGAAGGTGGCTTCGCAGCGCTGGGTAGGTATGGGCAGGAGGAACAGCAGCTGTTCCCCCGGGGCAGCTTCTGAAAAAACGGACAGATGTAGACGCTCGACATATGGTCCCACAAATCACGCTCCCTGGCTAATGGCCCCTCGCCTCGCCCAGGAGTTTCTGGCTTGAGGAGGGCGGTGGAAGGGGGGGGGGGAAGAGGAGAGGGGGAGACGCCGGGGGAAGGGAAGCGCTGAGAAGTTCTCCGAGCGCAACAGGTGTCCCGGCCCATCCTCCGCACCTTTCCGATGCTGCGTTTCTCTCAAAAGGTCCGTTTGTCAAGCGTCTGAATAGGGGAGTGGAGGAGGAGGAGGAGGGTCCGGGTGCGCGCGCGCGCGCAGACAGAGAGACCAAACGGGAAGGGGGGAGATCTTGCAAATACAAAGCCCATCCGGTCCGACTCTCCATCCCTTGTCCCATCGCCTGGGGAACCTCTTTCCTTTCCCAAGGGAGCGCCTTGCGCCTTGGTTTTGCCCAACAAGTGACATGCGGCGGGCCTCTCACCTCTCCAAAAAAAAAAAAAAAATACGATTCTTCTAACAATCAGTGTGAAGTCAGAAAGATTTGGAGGGTCCTTTGGCCATCCAGAGGTCGGGTTTTTAGTTTTCCCGAGTAAGTGGGGCGTGCGTGTGCGCGCGTGTGTACCCGCCGGTCTGTGATTGACAAACTAAACAGGACCAGTTGGTCGCAGCAGCCTGCAAGTCAGAGTCCAGATTGCCCCAACCCTTCCCCGACGCCTGGCAGGCGAAGGGTAGGATGCTCCGCTCCTCTAGTTACCATATGCTTTCAATAAAAGAAGACAAATAGGACGGAGCGATTAGGGTTGCCGTAAACCCTGTTGTAAAGTAGCCTCCCGCCAATGTAAACGCCAGAAGGGTCCCCAACTGGAAGGGCCGTTTCAAGGCAGGCAGGCCTGCAAGCTGCCCGGACAGGTGTGAGGAAGAAACCAAGGCGGCCTCCACCTTACCTCGGTCAATTTTTTTTATCACCTTTGTGGTCATATTGCTCTTGTTATGCTAACTGTGAGTAAACAGAAGCGACCAGCCAGTTGTGGCAATTGGAGGGAAGTTATCAGAAAATGGCACAAAGGGAGGAGTGTGGAGGCGGGAGAGAAGGTGATTGAACAATAAAGTTGCGATTCTTTTTTCTGAACAGGTGATGGCTGCCCCCAGCCCCATGATTAATGTTTCCCCAAAGCGCTCCACTTGGCAAAACTCCTGCCATTATTTATTAAGCGAAATCTATTTATTATTATTTTAGCAAACAGTGTGGCCAGGTGGGGCTTTCTTCTCCCTCGTTGGCCTTTGTCTGGAGGACGTTTGAAGTGGGCAGTCTAAGGGGGTTGGTGACTCGCTCGCCAGATTTTTTTTTGTCATCCATTTGCGTGCTATAGTAGAAAAAAATCTGCCCGGGCTATTCAGTCCCTCCGCCGCTCTCCTGGCTGCGGATCTAAAGGGGCAGAGAAAAATCCGAGAGGGAGAAAAAGGCCCACTTCCCATCTCCCTTGGGAAAGCACACAAAAAAAGACGGCGACTCTTTCATACCTCCCTTTTGAAGGAGAAAACAAGAGCAGGAGCAGAGAACCGAACGGCTGTCGCCAGATGCACCAGGCTCCCGTCTCTCGGCGCCTCTTTCCCTGCGCCTTTGGAGACAGCCGTGCGTAAAAGGACATCCGCTCCCCTCCCACCCACCAGATTGCCCAGCGCCTCAAGGGAGCTGAGGACGGGCTGAGTACCCCCCCAGCTGGCAAAAGGGAAGGAGCTGTTTCAGCACCACCACTTCCCCCTTAGGGATCTGCCACCAATTCCAGCGGGGATCACCTCAGCTCACGCCTTGGGAATGGCTTTGGCGAAGGAAGTGCGGGTGACCTGGCAGAGCCGCCGGTAACCCGCCTTTGGGTGATGGTGGAGATTCCTGCTTCATCCCAATCCCAGCTGGAGGCATCCCTCCGAGCCTCGGAAGGGTCTTCCAGGGGATCATTCATTACCTCCGCTGGGAAAACTGGCCAAAGGCTCGGCCGATTTCTCTGATTCGGAAGTGCCATTGCGCACAATTCGGAAGTCATTTTTGCGCACTGAAGTGTTTCCTCCTTTTCTTTCGTTCGGGGCTTTCTCTTCAAAGAAAAAGACTTGTTAGACCTTAGACTTCCCTAGTACCAGTATACCCTGCTATGGGCCAATTTCCTGGTGCCCTGGACGATGCCCCTTTTGGCAACGATCGCAGAGATAAGGGAGAAGGAGTTGTGGAGACCTTCAGCCCTTCGTTTTACAAGAGAACTGGAATGCAGAGGTCTTGGGTGGGTGGGTGGGGGCAGGACAGTTCCCCCCTTGGCCATTACCGAAATGTAATGCTGGATTCTTTGTCTGTGGAGGGGTCTCCAAAGAAATGTTAGGGCATCCCACCCAGCCTTTTCTAACCCAGATGGGTGAGGAACTGCACCTTTCCCCAGCTAGCAGCCCTTTGCTGGTGTGGGTAATAAGAGTTGGAGTTCCTCAGTTTGGTGGGCAGCTATTTGGGGAATGACAGCTCATAGATATTAGGGGTGTTGGGTATAGGGACAACTCCTCACCCCAGATGGCTGAAACCAGTGTGCCTAAAGGAAACCCAGTCTTTAATTCTATGGTCTCCAGTTCACAACAGCAGCAACGTCTTTTGATCGTAGCCCTGTGCCAATGCCTTTGTTCTCACTCTGAGTTACACATGCATATGACTACAAATACTTCCTGGCAGCTCACAGCTTGCTCCCAGGTAGATCTCTCCACCCCCGCCCCCTTCACCCACAGGTAGTCTATGCAAAACTCAGCCTAGCACAGTGGTCCCCAAGGTGGGGCCCACATCCCACAGGGGGGAAATTTGATTTTCAATGGGGGCAATTTGAACCTTGTTTAAACCAAGCTTAATGGCCTTTTAGGCTTCCTCTGCATGAGTAGAGTTCACTTTTTGAGTAAAATTAGAATTACATGTCACAGGGACTGGGGAGGGGACCATCAGGATTTTAGAGATGCTTAGGTGGGGCGTGGCCAAAAATAGATTGGGAACCATTGGTCTAGTGGTTGCTTTTCCTACCACCCAAGAGGAAAGGAGGAGGGAGGGCAAGAAAAACAGGAGATAGTTAAATAAGGAAAGGGCATCAACATGAAGTCAAATGGAAAACTAAGTGTGTATGTGGGGGAGAGGACTTGAACCATTTCCCCAATAAAACTATCCATTTTCTAGAATATAAAGGGAAATAATTAAAACAGGAAGGAAACTTAGTGGATTCACCACAAGTCTTGCTGGAACTTTTCCACCCTGTGCTGAACAGACAGGTAGCTACCAAAATAGTAAGTAGAGGTCAAAGTGAAAGGATTTCTTTCGACTGCTTATTTTTCATGGTTAGGAAGATGCTTCAACCTCATATTAATTGGCCTTCTTGCTTAATATTACCCTGAATATCAGAATAGCTTTGCATTGTAATAAAACAGATTATAAAATGCTCATCCTTGCTGTTGCATCTTTCTGCAGTAAAAGTGCAAAAGCAGAGTGTCAAACTTTTGCTTTCAAAGCTGCTTCTGTGGGCTTTATTGTCACAATTCCAGGGTTTCCTAAGTAATTTGCTAAATGAACTTACAACTGGGGATTTTCTGGATAGTGTGGGTTATTACTTTAGATTCCTTAACTCTAAAATGGAACCTATAGAAATGGAATATATTTATGAAATGTTTGATTTTTGTATACTAAAATAATGCTGTTTAAAGGTATGAGTTTTCTTGGCAACACCTGGGCAAATAATTCCTTCCATCCCAAAGAAATCATGATATTGGACTTGGCTCCAAAATGTAAGTGAGCTGTGCTACCTATCAACCCTTTATAATAATGGACCACAAGAGTGAATGTAGCCAATTCCTTGATGTGATATCTGGGTCCTCTGTGGAGAAGGGCGGGATATAAATATGATTAAAATAAATAAAAATAAAATATCTTACTGATTATGAACTGATACATTCGCCAATGTAGTTTGTAAGTTAGTCGTTTCTGAGTTATTACCACCTTGGGACATATTAGTTCAACATATCTGGAAAGCTCTAGATCTAGCATGACTTAAATGAAGTGCAGGGTTTAAAGTATTTCCCCCTTAATTTCATTGAAATGTATTTGCTTAACACATTGTGAAGGTTTCCTTTGTTTGGTGAATGCTGTTTGTGGTAAATAATTCAATGGAGATGTTGGCATTCGCTCCAGTGGCTATCTTTCTTCGTGCAGCTTGTTGTGGTGTTTCAGCTCTACAGCCAGACCATCTTTCTCTCATTACCTCTGCTCACCCCTCCAAAACTAGCACGGGAAGACAATGCTCCAAGTTCCTTCTAGCAAACAATGCAATCTTGTTGGAGCCTGGAGTTGTGACTTCTCAGTGACACCATCTGCTCTAACGAATAGAATTGCCTTGGATACTTGGATGGTTCTGGGCTGCTTTCCCCGAAGACCTTGGGTGAGAATAGGTGAGGTCTGCTGCTGTTAATGTGTGTATGTGTGTGAGAGAAAGAGAAAGGAGGAGGGAGAGGGAGAGAGAGAGGGAGAGAATGGGGGCATTATTTTATCCTTTGGCATTGGAGATTGTATATTGCAGTGCTTATGCTTTTAATTCTTACATGTTGCCCAGAGTCACCTGTGGGAGATGGGCAGCTGTATATATCAAATAAATAATGACGAATTTTCTAAATTGTGACTCCAACCTAAGGAAGTGATTTTAGGCTTTCCGGTGTTTTTCAGTTTCATCTACTTCATAGATTCAGTGGGGAGAGAAAGACAGAAATGGATGTTTGCTTCTCTAAGCTCCTTCTTGGAAGGGCAGGATAAAATCACATCAGATTTGCTCCAGTGGTTAAGGCTTCCAGCTAGAAACCAGGAGACTGAATTCTAGTCCTGCCTTAGACGTGAAAGCTACCTGACTTCCTTGTCTCTCAGCACAAGGGGAAAACAGGAAAGGAGTATTAGGTATGTTTACCGCCATGAGTTATTCATAAAAATAAGGAAGGTGAGATTTAAAAAAAAATCAAATCAAGCAAATTAATAAATGAAAAGAATCTTGATAATGCCAATTTGTTTTTGCCCAACTGAGCATTTTAATATAATTATTATCTCTCTACCCCCATAGAAATTTCTGGACATCAATACACAATGCATAGCAGTTTTTGAACTGGTGCCCCCCACCCCGATTTCCCTAACTGCAATTCTCATCCTCATTGGATAGTATGGCTTTTCCCCCTAGATGATGGGAGATGTAGTTTATACATTTACATATGGGGGGCGTGGTGAGGATGGGGAACCAGATTGGAGAAGGTGGGACAAGTGTGCATGATTGTGGCTTATTCTGAGAGAGGAAAGTATCCGCATTTTAGGACAGGAAGACTGTGAATCTTTTTAAAGTGTCTAATAACGAAGATGACACTTGTTATGTCCTCCTCAACCACGGAGTCCTGACTTTGTCCCCCTGTTCCAGGATATCTTCCAGGATAGTCAATCTCACAAGGCTGTTGTCCTGCAGGCAGCGTTAGGGAGTGGAAAGAGGGAACTCCATTGGAAAGGAGACTCTTAGTGCCAAAGCCCTCTTTTCCATGGAAAAAGCCTAGCAAAGCATCTTTACAAAGATGTAGAAAAGATGTGGAAACTCTAGAAAGAGTGCAGAGAAGAGCAACAAAGAGGATTAGGGGACTGGAGGCTAAACATATGAAGAACTGTTGTAGGAACTGGGTATGTCTAGTTTAATGAAAAGAAGGTCTAGGGGAGAGGTGTTAGCAGTGTTCTAATATCTCAGGGGTTGCCACAAAGAAGAGGAAGTCAAGCTATTCTTCAAAGCACCTGAGGGCAGGACAAGAAGCTAATCAAGGAGAGAAGCAATTTAGAACTAAGGAGAAATTTCTTGTCTGTTAGAACAATGAATCAGTGGGACAGCTTGCCTCCAGAAGTTGTGAATGCCCCAACACTGGAAGTCTTTAAGAAGATGTTGGATAGCCATTTGTCTGAAGTGGTATAGGGTTTCCTGCCTAAGTAGGGGGTTGGACTAGAAGACCTTCAGGGTCCCTTCCAATTATTCTATTCTATTCTATTCTATTCTATTCTATTCTATCCTTCGCGCGTCACTCAGGAAGAGGCTCTCGGGGCAAGCGAGATAAAAGTCGCCCTCCGTGACGACGGCGCGCGGGACAAAATGTGGCGAGCCTGAAGCCCGCATCTCAAAATCCGCACGGCAACCTCAGAAGACGCGGCGGCCTCTCCAAAAAGACAACGCTGCGTCTTTGCGCGCGCACGCGCTCCAGGCGCCGGCCGACCCGGCGTTGCAAGTGAGGCGAGAGAGCCGGCTTCCCACCTCCCCAATGCCAGCAACTAACCCCCCCCCCAAAAAAACGGAGGGTCGGTGGGGCCGACGGCCAGCCAGGGGCTCGCGTGGCTGGGGCGAGCCGCCGCCTACTCCTTAGCTCCCCTCAGGAGGCGAGAAGCCGGCACGCTCCCAGCCGCTCGGTTAAGTTCAAGCGTGCCAAAAAAGCGGACAGGCGTGGCGATGGACGGAGGGAGGGGACAACAACCCCCCCCCCCCATCTCCAAGCCGCCCAGAGGGGGAAATCCCGCACTGGGACGGAGCGCCGTATATGTATATATAGAGGAGCCCCGCGGCAGGCGTGTGCCCAGCCTGCAGGTGCTTCTCCTGCCGTCGGGGAAGAAGGCGCGCTCCTCTCCTCTGGCCTCCAGTCTGGGCTTTTTTCCTTCGGCGTCAGCTCAGGTAAGCAGAAGCACCCGCCGCCGCCTCTCGGCGGAGATTTTTTTAAATTTTCTTTTGTTTTTTAATTTATTTCGCCAAGCACTTATTAGATAACGTATTTAAATGTAAACATGGTTTGAACACGTGAAATGGATACGAATAAAAAGGGAAACTAGCCTCCTTCAATTAAGCTCTTCCCGCGGCGGGCAGTAAAGGCGGGCGAACGCGCTCTGCTTATGCGCAGAGGCCCCCTTGAGAGAAGCAACCCGACTTCCAAGTGTCGCGGAGGCGGGGGTCTAAGAGCCGAAGCGGCTTCGGGGAAGGGAGGCCTGGGGGCTTCTGCCTTCCTTGGCGGGTCCTTCTCCTTCCAAGGAGCGCTTTTGGCCGTGTGTGTGTGTGTGTGTGTGTGTGTGTGTGTGTGTGCAGCGTCTCGCCCTTTTCTAACGGCGCCTCCTCCGCCCTCTCCGCTCTCCCCTCAGGATGCCTCCCCAGACGGCCTCTTCGCCAGCCTCGCGGGAGACGAGCGCGGGAGGGACGCCCTCCTGGACTATGTCGGACGGCGACGAGGACGACGACGACGCCTTCTCCTCCTCTTCTCCCTCGCGCGCCGCCGCTGCCCGCCCGCCAGACTCTCCAGGCGGTCCCGGCCGGCTTGTCCTGGAGGCGGCGGCGGCGGGCGAGCGGTCGGCCCGCGGCGGAACGCCCTGTGAGGGAGCCGTCCCCTCCAAGGCCAGGAGCCGTCGAGGCCGCGGCAAGGGCAGGAGCGAGGGCCTCGGGGTGAGCCGGGCCAAGCGGAGCCGCCGCGTGAAGGCCAACGACCGCGAGCGCAACCGGATGCACAATCTGAACTCGGCCCTGGACACGCTGCGCGGCGTCCTGCCCTCCTTCCCCGACGACGCCAAGCTGACCAAGATCGAGACGCTCCGCTTCGCCCACAATTACATCTGGGCGCTCACCGAGACCCTCCGCCTGGCCGACCAGGGCGCGCTGGCCCGGCCCACCCAGGAGGCCGCTTTCCCAGCGCTGGGCGGCTGCGCGGGCGACCCCCAAGGCCCCGTCGCCTGGCTCTGTCCCTGGGACTCGCCCGGCTCGCAAGAGAGCAGCCTCAGCCCGGGTGACTCTGCGGAGGAGGCGCGCGCTTTCTACCCTCCCTGTCTCAGGCTCCCCAGCCAGGCGGCCCTTTCAAATTTCGTCTGAACTGCCCGCTTTGCGCAAGAGGTCGAACCATGGCCAGGAACCAGGGGACTCTAGTGGCTGCTGTGCGACCGGGACTGCTTCCGAGGAGAGGAGAATCCCTCCCTTCAGAGTCTTAGCCTTTGCCTTAAATAGGAAGTAACAGAGTTGGAAGGGACTTTGGAGGTCATCTAGTCCAACCCCCTGCTCTTGCAGGAGACCTGTTACTAGGGATTCGAACCCCGCACCTTTCTGATCAACAAGCTCGGTGTCTTAGCCACTGAGCCACCTAGTCAGGCTCAAGTCTCTGTCCACTTCCCTGTATGTTCCTCAAGGTCCTTCCTTTCTCTTCCTTTCCTTGAGGAAGACTCCAGTGCCTCTCACAGGGCTGATTGAAAGAATTGGGATTCAGTGCCAAAGGGATTTCTTCCCTGGTGGTGATTGAACCATAGCGCCTGGCTGTCTGATTTGATACATATAATGCCTGCCTTAACAGGCTGTGGGATTCAGTTCCTTGGCTGCTGTTAAAATAATAGAACAGTACTTCTGTAGTATGATTTCACTGCACCTGAAAACTTTTGGGGTATCCTTAAATTACTCCATGAAGTATGTCCATCTTTTGAGGCTGCTTTTGCCAAGACTTTTGCTAGTGTGTGTTCCAGACTAATTGGTTATTCTGGGGTGTCTTGAGGGAGCAAGAATAGGGTAAAGGTAAAGGTTCCCCTCGCACATATGTTCCCGACTCTAGGGGGCAGTGCTCATCTCCGTTTCAAAGCCGAAGAGCCATGCTGTCTGAAGACATCTCTGTGGTCATGTGGCTGGCATGACTAAATGCTGAAGGCGCATGGAATGCTTTTACCTTCCCACCAAAGGTGGTCCCTATTTTCTACTTGCATTTTTACATGCTTTTGAACTGCTAGGTTGGCAGAAGCTGGGACACGTAACGGGAGTTCCCTCTGTTACGCGGTGCTAGGGATTCGGACCACCAAACTGCCAACCTTTCTGATCGACAAGCTCATCATCTTAGCCACTGAAGTCTGCTTTAAACCTAGCTCTTAGACTCCCCATTAAACTGTGAAATGAAGTTTTGTCACACTTTGCTAATTAAGGTCTTCTAAATAGTCGGAGTACATCTCTCTTGGAAAGGTTGCCTCACTTTATGTTGCTTGCGTATGTAGAGCTGGGCAAGCCTACTCAGGCAGGCACACATACTGGTGAGTTAGGGAGACGTGTTTTGAGATACCGTATTTTTTGGACTATAAGACACACCAGAGTATAACACGCCGCAAGACTTTGAAGAGGCAATTTAAAAAAAAAAAGTTTTTGCACCCAGTACCCTCCCCATTTTTTGTGTAAAACATGGCTTGCATAGGCTTTGGGAGGCTTGTAGAGTGCTCCTGGGGGGTACCCCCCCCAAATAAGCATAAAATGGCCTGTTTTTTGCTCGTTTTTGTCTTCCCCAGCCCCCCCTCCCCAAGCATTTTGCAGGCCTCCCAAATCCTCTGTACGTCCATTTTTGCGAAAAATGGGATGCATGGGAGTGGGGGTTTGGGAGGCCAAAAATGCTGTATTCAGTGTATAAGACGCACCCAGATTTTCACCCTCTTTTTTGGGGGAAAAAAGGTGCAGCTTATACTCCAAAAAATACGGTAACTATATAAAGAACACAATCCTCCCTTTCAATATCTGTCTTTCTCTAACTTGAGAAAGTTAGAGGGGGGGGGGCGTCCAGGTGATACAACAGCACTTTTGAAACAATTTGTGTGAACAGCCTGCTAAGAATGTAAGGTGGAAGTGCCACCCATCAATTTAAGGATGCACTCCGTTCTTCTTACATTGTAATCAATAGGATTTAACTTTTGGTTGGGTTGGGCAATGGACACCCTTTGCTTCCACAATCCAGCAAATGAGCTCTGTGCTGAGTGTAGCTCTTTAAAAGTTGCTGGGTTCAGCTCAAAACTGCCTTATACTTCAGGGCTTTGCCACTTTGCCCATTGGGAGGAAATGAATTCCGAATATCAAATTTCCATCCTTTATTTTGATAGAAATCCTCTCTGTGTATTGGAGGGTGGATAAACCTGCCTTTTTTTACATTATTCTCAAATCACCCAGAGGGTACTTAATGAAGAGCACTTAATATAAATTATGAAGCCGTTTTAACCCCGTTTAACTATTCTGTGAGGGAGGTGATGTGCAGTGCAATGCTATACATGCCTACTCAAACCTAATTCCACTTGCATTTAATGAAATCTGTTGGGACCAGATGGTTCTGAAGTAGGTAGATAGGTAGATTTAAACGGGAAAGAGGGTGAGTAGCATTTTTCTTTTGAATGTTGCTTTTCTTGAAGAATACTTTGCTTTTGACCCAGCTGTATGGCAGCACTAACAGACTTTAGCCTTAAAAAATGGAAAAGTATTTAAATTTTAGGGCTGTAGGCAAGACTGGAAATTATGTCCTTGAAGAAGGCAATGGCAAACCACTTCTGTTTTGTTACCAAGAAATTATATGAACCTCTGTATACAGTGGTCAGAAGTTGAGCTCACTATGAAGTGACTATATCAATTTATTGGGGGGCTACAAATGGATGAAAGCCAGTTTTGTATAGTTGTTAAGATGCCAGACTATAAAATGAAAACTTGAATTCTAGTTCCATCTTAAACACAAATCTAGCTGGGTGACCTTGGGCCAGTCATGCTCTCAGCCATAGGAAGAAGTCAAGGGTAAACAACTTCTGAAAATTTTGCCAGGAAAATGGCATGGACTTGTGGCCAAGAGTCAAGAATGACTTGACACAAAGCAATCAGTATATAAGGCTCTTCCATTTCCCGTTTTGTGTTTGTGTGTGTGTTACTTGATTGTCTTTTTCTTTCTATCTTGCCTTCCATCCCTGTGTAGAGGGAAAGATCACTCTAGAGATGCATGAAAAAAGCACTTCTGGGCATTTCCAAAATGAAGCTGTCTCCACCTCTGACTTCAAGGAATCAATAGCTCAGTCCATGGTATAAACAGCACAATACATTCCGCGAGAATGAGAAATAGCATATGAATAAACTTAAATGAGTGTGTGTTATTCTGGAATAATGACTGTTAAAATGTTTTGTTTTGACCTTGGGTTCTTCTTGTAAGAAAGAAATTTTGTGTGTGTGTGAGAGAGGGGTGGGGGGGTGGGGAGGGGAGAGAGAGAGAGAGAGAGAGAGAGAGAGAGAGATGCCTATTCCTTTTAGGAAAAACTTACTATTTTCCTTTTTCTACTGAGAGATTGTAATTTATAAAAAATTACCATATTTATTGATTATATTACAGAACAAAGATCTAAATATATGTATATATATAAATTTATTAAAAGTTTGGTACCTAAGATTATAAATTATATGTTTTGGAGAATGGTGATGGGAAAGATTAAAATTAATATTCACTAGCGATGGGATGTTGTATTTTCTTCGGAAATCTTTATTTGCCACTTTTCAATTTTCACAAGCACAGGGGAGTTTTGAATGGCACTCAGTTCTGGGGCACCTTTGGGTGGAAAAGGTATTTTTTGCTTATCCTTTTCAGAAATAAAAGTCGCCTTTGAAATCTTCAGTTTTGAGTGTTCATTGTGTATGTGCGGAATCATTTACTTTTGAATAAAGGTGATTCAGGATTTTTGCTCCAAACAACTTCACTGCTTTGGATTTATGGAAGGGGTGAAATCCAGCAGGTTCTTACAGGTTCTGGAGAACCGGTAGCGGAAATTGCGCCAGTTGCGTCCCCTATTGGATCGGGGTGCCCTCTGCACAGGCACTCATGCCCTCGTGACATCCCGACTGGACTACTGCAATGCTCTCTACATGGGGCTCCCCTTGAGGTGCACCCGGAGGCTTCAGCTTGTCCAGAATGCAGCCGCACGGGCAGTTATGGGAACCTCTAGGTTTTCCCATGTAACACCGCTCCTGCGCGAGCTGCATTGGCTGCCTGTCGTCTTTCGGGTGCGCTTCAAGGTGTTGGTTATCATCTTTAAAGCGCTCCATGGCACAGGACCTAGCTATCTGCGGGATCGTATCCTGCCCCATACATCCCTGCGGCCGATTCGCTCCCACAGAGAGGGACTTCTCCGGGTGCCGTCCACTAGGCTGTGCCAGCGGGCGATGCCCAGGGGAAGGGCCTTCTCTGTGGTGGCCCGATCCTCTGGAACGACCTTCCCCCCAAAATTAGAACAACTACGGACCTCACATACAGCCCATGGGCCTTGAGTTTGACACCCCTGACATAGAGTAACAGTTAATGCAAGATTAATGCAAGAATTATTTGCACCACAATGGAGCAATTCTATTGGGAGAGCTATCAAAGTATCAAAAGTGGGTGAAATGAGGGGGTATGGAATAACATAATGTCTCATTCATCCTATCAGGTGACATGTGAATAATGTGTTGCCTACAGGTAACACCTGAAGGGTTACCATTCATATTTTCTCAGCCATGTGATCAGAAAAATGACAAAGGTTAGCAAAGTCAGTAGGAATCCTCCTGCGGGATTGCAAATGCAAAGATGATGGCAAATAGGATTTTGCTTGATTTTTGTTTGGTAGTTTCTCCTCCAAAAAAAAAATAAAGTCACAAAAACACACCTCAAAATTCCAGATGTTCACAACAGCTCACAAACGTTGGGGAGAGCACGAGAGCTGGAGGCTATGTTAGAGTAAAGGAAAAGGTTCCCCTTGCACATATGTGCTAGTTGTTCCTGACTCTAGGGGGCAGTGCTCATCTCCGTTTCAAAGCTGAAGACGTCTCCATGGTCATGTGGCTGGCATGACTCAATGCTGAAGGCGCATGGAGCACTGTTACCTTCCCACCAAAGGTGGTCCCTAGTTTTCTACTTGCATTTTTACATGCTTTCGAACTGCTAGGTTGGAAGAAGCTGGGACAAGTAACATGAGCTCACTCCATTACACAACACTAAGGATTTGAACCGCTGAACTGCTGACCTTTCTGACCATCAAGCTCAGCGTCTTAGTGACTGAGCCACCGGGTCCCTATGTTAGAGTATGAAGCTGTAAACAGTTTCTTTCTAATTAATATCAACATTATTACCCTTGGGCTTCAATCAAATATAGGCAGCATATTTTGGACATTTTAAAAGCAGATTTGGGACTCTCTATATATTAATGATTGAATAAATATATGTTCCCCACCTAATTAGGAAAATGGAACTGCAAATTTGATAGCATATCTTGTGTTGCCACCAAACTGCGTTACAGTTCTGCAAAAGTTTCTCAATTAATCTCCAGGATGACATGTGACACTAATCAAAACCTGGACAAAGGTTGAATAGCTAACATATATGTGAAGGACACTGTTATTCCATTCTTGGGGACATGATTGACTAAGCTAAGATTAATGGATGATGATTAGGCATGTTTGCCAGGCTGAGTGGAAGAGCAACAATTGTAACCGAGGGGCCTTCAGGCATAGCAAGTTATAGCTACAACCTGGGGGAATGACAGCATGAATAAGCAACAACTCATACACATTAGGCAGAGTGCTAAACATCTCCTTATATGAGATTGCAGGAGACATTTCAAGGGATGAGTAGCCATCATGAGGAAGGTCCCTTGAATTTTACAGGACAGGCAGGGCATTGGGAATGTAGGTTAGGACAGGCGTCTCCAACCGTGGCAACTTTAAACCTGGCGGACTTCAACTTTGCTGGCTGAGGAATTCTGGGAGTTGAAGTCCATAAGTCTTAGAGTTGCCAAGGTTGGAGACCCCTGGGTTAGGAGACCCCCACCCCCAGGCCTTGCAAGAAACAGAAGTTAAGGGAAGGGAAAGAAAGCATAAATGTTGAAATTTTAGGAATGGTCTTGTGATGCCGGAAAAAAGGATCAAGGAGGGGCTTTAAGATATATGCTGATATCTATTGAGTCCAAAGAAAGTTGTTACTAGCAGCAGGTAAGTAGAACACAGAATCATAGGACTGGAAGGGACCTTGGAGGTCTTCTAGACCAGGGGTCTGCAAAGTTGGCTCTTTTAAGACTGGTGGACTTCAACTCACAGAATTCCCCAGCCAGCTATTGGGCTATTTTTCTCTCTTTGGTGGCTTCAGGAGACTTCCCTAAACCCTCCCGAGGGTGAAAAACGGCCAAAAATCAAGGCAGAAAATCAGCTGGCCAGCACACGCATGCACACTGGAGCTGACAGGGCAATGCCTTGTGTGCCGTCAGAAATGGCTCTGCCATAGGTTCGCCATCCTGGCTCTATGATAACATCGTGTCCCCCTCAGGGATCAGTGGACTACAGGTTGAGAACCACTGGTATACAGGTGAAACTCAAAAAATTAGAATATTGTGCAAACGTTCATTTATTTCAGTAATGCAACTTAAAAGGTGAAACTAATAATAATAATAATAATAATAATAATAATAATAATAATAATCTTTATTGTCACTGTACTAAAATTACAATGAAATTGGTTTTAACTTCACTGGTGCAAAATTATAACAGAAACAAAAGAGAGAGAAAAGAAAAAAGAAAAAACTAGCATGTGCATGGAGTGATTGCGGTTGAATTTAAAAGTCTCACAGCCCAAGGATAGAAGCTATCTTTAAACCTGTTTGTTTGGTTGGCTATACTTTGATATCTTCTGCCTGATGGTAGAAGGGCAAAGAGATACCAACCAGGGTGTGAATCATCTTTGAGAATCTTCCTTGCTCTGCTAAAACAGCAAGATCTGGTGATGTTGTCCAGTGATGTCAGAGGGCAACCGATGGTTTCTTGTGCCGAATTGATCACTCTCCGTAGTGCCTTCCTCTGTTAAAGCAGCATACCACACTGTGATACAATGTGTGAGGACAGTTTCTATGATGGACCGATAGAAAGAGGTCATCAGCCGTTGTTCCACCTGATTTTTCTGCAGGACTCTAAGGAAATGAAGTCTCTGTTGGGCTTTTCCAATCACCAGAGACGTGTTGTTTTTCCAGGTGAGATCTTGGCTAATAAGCACTCCTAAGAATTTAAAAGAGGAAACCCTCTCCACACAACCCCCCTCAATATACAGTGAGGCAGGTTCCTCTCTGTGCTTCCGGAAATCTAGCATCATCTCCTTTGTCTTGCTAGTATTTAGACATAAGTTGTTTCTTGAGCACCATGCGGATACCTTCTGGACTTCTTCCCTGTATGCTGATTCGTCCCCTTCAGTTATGAGACCCACCACCATTGTGTCATCTGCAAACTTTATTATGATGTTGGATGGATCAGAGGATATGCAGTCATATGTATACAGTGAGTAGAGGTAGGGGCTGAGCACACATAATATATGATATTATATATGATATAATATATGAGATAAGACTCATTACATGCAAAGCAAGGTAGTTCAAGCCGTGATTTGTCATAATTGTGATGATTATGGCGTATAGGTCATGAAAACCCCAAATCCACAATCTCAGAAAATTAGAATATTACATGCAATCAATAAAACAAGGATTGTACATAGAACAATATTGGACCTCTGAAAAGTATAAGCATGCATATGTACTCAGTACTTGGTTTGGGCCCCTTTTGCAGCAATTACTGCCTCAATGCGGTGTGGCATGGAAGCTATCAGCCTGTAGCACTGCTGAGGTGTTATGGAAGACCAGGATCCTTCATTAGCAGCCTTCAGCTCTTCTGCATTGTTCAGTGTCATGTCTCTCATCTTTCTCTTGCCAATGTCCCATGGCATTGGTCTTCCATAGCACCTCAGAAATGCCACAGGCTGATGGCTTCCATGCCACGCCGCATTGAGGCAGTAATTGTTGCAAAAGGGGCCCAAACCAAGTACTGAGTACATATGCATTAGGTGGCCAAAGTATTTGAGTCTCATCTTCAGGATCTGGCCTTGACTCTCTCCTGTCTCTCTTCATCTGTCACTGGGGATTAGGAATGTTAATGGTTTATTTGATACAGACATTTTGGTGTGTTTGTCAAAAGCAATACGGATATGTTGCTGAACCTTCCTGCTTAACTAAGTTTGAGTACTGGTGGACACTAGGAAACTTGGTGAATCTTCCATTGTTGCAGCAACACCATCGACAAGATTGATTCCTTATTGGTCAGAGATCAGGAATGAACTGGATGGAAGTAGATGCTAGGAATATATTGTCACTATTAGACAGGGATAAATAAGGTTTTAACACCTGTCGCAGGTGACATCATAGTCCAATGTTTTGAATAAACCCATTTATTAAGATAAATGGATCATCCAAAATGTGCCTTAGCTAATACATAGTTTGCTGTTCTCTAATTATTGGAGAATTAGCTGGATACCCGTGCTTTGCTACGAAACCATGTGATCGGACCAGCCTGCAGGCTGGATGAGTCACACGCTGGCCACACCCATATAAAGGAACTGGCAGTTGGAACAGAGTTTCTTTCAGGTGGGGAGAGGGGGTAGAATGTCTAACTCCTTAGCATTGATGCGTGTTAATATAATACTGTATAAGGAATACTGATGATCTGATGGTCATTTTGAAAAATCATTTCTTAACGAGCACCTAGAAGCCAAGAGGAACATACATGTCAGATTTCAAGTTTGTAGGCTTTACGGGTCTGGAGATTTCGTGATGATGCGGGAGTGGTGTTTCGCTTTTATATATAGAGATTTGGCAGGATGAGTTCTAGTCAATTGCCATTCATGTCCTATATCTGACTTTGTCCAATCAACCTTTTTGGTTTTATGGAAAAAAAGATGGTTGCTCGTCTTGTGGAGTTCCCCCCACCTTCTCTAGGTCTAAAGGCTTTGTCTAGGTTGAAGAATGCATAGCTTAAAAGCCATGAATCTTAGCTCCCCCCCTCCTTCAGCCTGCCCTCCTCCTCTTTCACGGTTAACTCCCCAGACTGAGTTTGTTCTAGGTAGATTTATGGTGCCTCTCTTTTCTCTGCCTTCTCCCACTGCCTCTTTGGCCATCCATCCCATAAACAAAGGGAGACTCCTGGGCCAAAAAGTCAATTGTCATGCTAACTGATGTCAGTTGGAGGCCTCTTGGCCAGCGAGTAAAAAGACCCCATTGAGGCAATTTGTAGAACAAAAGAAATTTGGTTATTTGGGGACAAAGGCACACGCACATAGCTCTGTGCTTTGCCCAGCTCAGAAAAAGCAGCCTTGCAAAACTGCAGCTTAAACTGGGATTCCTGTCTGTCTGAGATGGTTTACAACCTGCCCCCTCCGAATGGCTTTTGTGGGGGATTTATTTTTATGCTCCCCTGTTTCGAAAGCTTGATTATTTCCTACCACCCCCTTATTCCAATATGCCAAGGGGTGTTGAGGACCTATGATGAACGCTTTCATAAGCCGACAAATCAGTGGTTGTTCTTTAAAAAAAAAAAAAGTTTTATTGCACATTTTTCCAGACATGTCTCTATCACATGATTAACAGATCTGTGACATTATCCATACAACTGGAATCAATATTCAATACATTAAATACATTCTATTTCCAAGCGTTCTGACCCTATGTATATTTCCATTTCTTATTTCTATTGTCCATCCATCCATTCATTCATCCGTCCATCCAACCATTTCTCTCATACCGCATAGTATTCCAACTCATCCTTTCCCTTTAACTCTAATGTTTGTCCATTCCTGCACAATCATATATTTTTTTGGATTATTAATCCCTCTGACGGAATACTATCCTTCTTCCAATACTATGTGAAAGCAATCCTTGTCGCTGTTATTATGAGTAACATCAGGTACTTTTAAGTTTCTGTTGTACTTCGCCTTAATTATCCCCAGGAGAAACATTTCCACTTTGAATTCTATTTGACATTTAGTTAACTCCTACAACCAATTCTGTATTTTCAACCAATATCTTTTCGCTTCCGGGCAGTTGGTTGTTCTTAATGGGCGAGAAGCTAGGCCTTCATCCCTGAAGTCAGGAATTCATCTACTTTAATGAAGAGATGAACGCTTTATGTGAGGGATTCAGGCTTGTCTTTCTTGAATGGTTTCCCTTTGACTCATTTCCCTATGTTTGCCTGACAATGGAGGGAGGACAGAGGAAGCGAATCAAAAGAATGGAGGATGGGAGGCATATTGTAGGCATCTTGACCTGACACATTTACTGAGAAATACTTCCCATTGATTTCAATGGGACACTTTTCTAGTCCAGTGGATTTAGAGCCAAGGCATTAACTAAAGGTTACAAATTAATGAATGGATACAGTGGAGGTTGGTGACCCGAAAAAGAATTGGTGGGTGACAGAGTCTTCAACCATTAGTCCACTTGCATATGCTCCAGGTTTACTCCCAGATTTACTTGCTTTCATCTCCTGACCTTCATATACACAGGGCCACTCACTGCTAAGCATCTAGGGCAGGGGTGGATTTGGTCTTCTTTTACTGCTGGTTCACTCAGGGACGCACTTCAGGCATGGGCACGCTTGATTTGAGCTATTAAAAAATTGCTTCTGTGCATGCACAGAAGCAAAAAATGCCACCGCCAATAGAACCAGTTCGGGCACGTGCACGGCTGAATTACTACCTACTCGGCTGAACCGGTCCAAACCGGTAGGAACCCACCTCTGATCTAGGGCAGTGTTTCTTAACCTCAGCATCTCGGCGATGTGTGGACTTCAATTCCCAGAATTCTGGATGGTGGAATTTGGGGAGTTGAAGTTCACACATCTTCAAGTTGTTGAGGTTGAGAAATGTTGCTCTGGATAATTTGTTTATTTATTTATTTATTTATTCGAATTTATACCCCGCCCTTCTCCTTGTTAGGACCCAGGGCGGTGAAGCATCTTGCAATCTTTTCTTGCATCTTAATTCCTGCTCTTTCCAATGCATCTGAATCAGTCCAAGGCTCCTTGTTGGAACCTGTCTATATATTTATTATGTAAGAAAACCATCCTTTCCTTCTAAGAGAGAGTGATACGGTGGCCTAGAGGTGGAGTGCTCATCTCACAATCAGGAGGCTGTGAGTTCGATCCTAGGTAGAGGAAGATATTTCTCTCTCTGGGCACCCTGAGAATATTATCTGCTGAACAAAATTTTACATTGGCGAGAGGAAGTGCATCCGGCCATTAAAAGTAGCTCCATTCAAGCAAAGGTGGAGGACTATGTATTTACACACATAATAACTGGTGTACTAACAGTAGAGTTGCTTATACACACTGTTCTGCACACGTGGAATTCTCAACTGTCATTTGTCGGCCATTTTAACTACCTGAAGAGATTTCTGTTATAGTTATCACTGCTGTCTATATTCCACCTAAAGCAAATGTTAGCACAACACTCAAACCAATTTCATTGTAATTTTATTACAATGACAATAAAGATTATTATTTACTTTATTCATAAAATATGAAACTCAGCCAACTGAACATTCAAAAATGCATATTACAAACACTATTGACTGGTGCTAATTGATGATACAGTTTGCTGCCAGCATCCTAGGTATCAACCAAGTATCTTCGGAGAATATAACATGTGCCAAGTAGCGCCGTTTTTTGCAGTTCCGCTGGTGTTATTGCAGGAAGCTGCAATTTGCTGAGATATTTATTAAAATTCTTGGACATGGTGCCAATTGCCCCGATGACAATGGGTGTCATTGTGACATGCTTCATCCATAGCCGTGTGGTTTCGATGGCCAGGTCGCGATATTTCATGATTTTTTCTAGTTCTTTTTCTTTGACTCTGGCATCTCCAGGAATCCAAGATGATGATGATGATGATGATGATGATGATGATGATCAGACTCAACCTCGCAAGGGATTATGGAGTTGTTAAATGATGATAACACTTTTCTTCTGAGGAGAAAAATGCAGAGCATATGCTTCCTTCAACCCCCATGTCATTAACACAATCATTTGGATGTGCTTCATTAGCTGTGGATGATGGTGGAGACTGTAGGGCACATGTGGAACTTTGGAGAGCCAATCTGATTTCTGGGCTGGGATCTGCAGTAAAGCTTTCTGTCAACCTCTTTGGTGTTTGCAATAGTCGGGGAACATTTGCATCGTATCATACAAAGCTGTCTTCTTTCATCTCAAATGCTTATGAAGGTCAAATCTGGCCCACAGAAATACTCCCCTCTCAGGAAGAGGAGGGAAAGAAGAAAGGGTAAAGGAGAGGAAGTAAGAGAGGAGAATTGAGAGTAGGAGAGAGGGGAAGAAGGAGGGGAAGAGTAGGGGAGAGGGAGGGGAAGGAATGAGGAAGGAAAGAAGAAGGTAGAGAAGGGAGGTTGGGAAGAAAGAAGGAAGGAGTAGGGTTGTTGAAAAATAAGATGGAGATGCAAAATAGTGATCCCAATCGTGTTTTTTATATTTTTAAGCAGATTGTGATAAATGCTAGAACTCAACAGATAAATGTTAATAGTATTTACGAGAATGTATATTTGTGAATGTATATGGAAAGGAAAAAATAAATTAAAAAAAAAGAAATACTCCCATCTCATAACTTTCAGAATTTCTGTCCTATAATCCCTCCCTCCTTAGTGAAACTTCTCAGGTCAACTATTTTTGTAAGGACCTAAAATATTCAGCTAGTGCAGGGGTTCCCAACCTTTTCTATACCCCACACCCCTACAACACTTCTGATATATTCTTGCACCTCTTACAAAATAATTATATACATATAATTATGCATATACACTGTAATTTTGAAACCTCTAAACCCCAGTTTTGGCACCCTCTGGAATATTATCTCACACCCCCGGTTGGGAACCCCTGAACTAGTGGGTTGAATGATAATATAGGTGGCTGGCATATTTTCCACCCCACTTGGTTTGGTATCTCTCTGCGAAGCAGCTTCTCTTTCACTAGGATGTTACATGCGTGTGGCATGCTGCAAAAGTATAACAAAAGCTGGATTTCTTTCAGTGAAGAAAAGCAGAGTATTGGCCACTGACCATGGTGCTGAAAAACAAGAGACCTGATTCTGATTTTTCAGAAATTCAAAGGATTGTTGTGGAGGTGTCATACACGAGCCAATAGCTGCCTATGTTAACCACATTGCTGTTACGGTTTGTTTGGCATACAAACTAAGATGGATCTTGTGAAGGAGATATTCTCAGGTTTTATTGATTTATTTTGTGTTTGTCATAAATTTGTCAGCAATATGGATGCATTGGCTGAAATTGAAAATTGATTGAAAGTGTCTTGGTAGTTAGCAGTAGTTGACTAATGGTGAGGATTTCTTTCTTTCTCCCATTTTTGCTCCCAGGAGGCTTCAGGAAGGCCTGCTAGGCCCAAAATAGGGTGTGGAGGGTGCCTAGCAAGCCTCCCTGCAGCCCCCTATGAGCAAAAATGGAAGAAAGAAAGAAATCCTCACCATTGGGGATCCCCCAGTGCATGAGCAGACAAACTTGGCAACTTTAAGACTTGTGGACTTCAACTCCCAGAATTCAGCTCTGCTGGCTGGAGAATTCTGGGAGTTGAAGTCCACAAGTTTTAAAGTCGCCAAGATTAAAGACCTCTGGTGAGGAGCTTGAGTTGAAAACTTATTGAAAGTGTGGCAAGCTATCCTTAGGCTCAGGCTAAGCTAATCAATAGTAGAGCTCTAAGAATGCCAGATGATCAATGGACATGTTCTCAGTTTCAAAACGTCTGGCTTTTCTTCCTCCTGCCAAAGATCTTCTGGGGTTCTTCACAGGAGGGAAGGGAGAAAGAGGGAAGGGAAGAAAAGTGAATGAGATATGGGTGAATGGATAGAGGGAGGGAGAGAGAGAAAAAGGAGAGGAAGTAAGGACCACAAACCTAGCACTAGATGCCGCTTCAGAGGATGGTTTGAAACGGCACAACAATCCAGGGCTGGAAGGGACCTCAGAGATCATCTAATCCAACCCCTTGTTCCAGCAGGAGACCTTATACCATCTTGGTTATTTTAGTGCTTCTAACACAGAAGAGAAATTCCCAGAAATCCACAGGCATTGCCAACCTCTCCTCCATAGTAAAAAGAAACCTAGAGCAAAAACTTCTTGCAGTATTAAAAAGAATAGAAAAGGGGGCTGCTGTGTATTGTTTAATGGACTGCTAAATTGGCAAAATGGACCGCTAAACTGGCCACTCCCACCCAGTCACATGATGGCCAGGGCACTCCCACTCAGTCACATGACCTCTAAGCCACCAAGCCACTCCCACCTAGTCACACGACTGCCAGGCCATGCCCACAAAATAAGCCACATCCACAAAACTGGTAGCAAATTTTTTTTGAAATTCACCACTGCCCTTGGGGTGTGTGTTCTGTTAAGATACAGCCTGTTGTGCTTTAAAACGGCTTCTACCGTATGCCATAAAATGACTTTTACTGTACAGCGCAGTGGAGTTGCCATGGTAATTCCTTCACAGTACTCCACAAAGGGGCTCCCTCTGGCAAGGGGGAAAATCCAACATTAGAAATTACGTTTGGTCTGGTCATTTTCAACAAAATCAGGATTTTTCCTGTCTAATACAGGATTAGGATAAATAAATACCCAGGCAACGCTGGATTATCAGCTAGTTAAAAAACAATCAAGATTGTTTCCAAAACTGAAAAGTCTCTCTTCCTCGTTCTTTCCCTCTTGCCTGCTATAATTATAATCAAAAGACTTCTTGATTAGTTTTACAACATGGTTATGCATTCATTGTCCACCAAGCATAAAATGCTGGCTCATTTGTTCTCTTTCTTTGTGCAAATCACCTCAGGATTCAGGATTCTAACGCCAGGGCCTGAAAACTTGTCATTCACACTTTAACTTCTTTCTGTTGCTTTCTTTCAATTTTTTTGTTGGGGTTTTTGTGTGTGCTTTTTTTGTTCTCTGCTTCTTCTACAACTCCACCCTCTTTTGCAGTAACAAAGGGAAGTCTGGGAATTTCTTTAAAGCAGCCGTATCTTCCTTTAAGGGCCTATATGACAAATAAGTAAGTACATTGCCGAAAGGAACTGTGTGTATATGTGTACTTCTTTGGAGGATGAATAAAAAAATTAAGTGGGATTTTTTTATTCCATCCAGTGTTAATAGTGATTTAGATTTCCAGTCATGACAATATTGACATCAGTTATTTTGAGTTGAGGGAATGTTTGCACTTTGCAATATCACATCGGAAATCTGCTCTATCCGTGATGGCGAACCTATGGCATGTGTGCCAGAGATGGCATGCAGCGCCCTATCTGTGGGCACATGAGCTGTCACCCCAGTTCAGCTCTGTTGCGCATGTGCACACGCCTCCCACCAACCACCTTGTCTTTGAGTCTCTGCTGTGCAGAGTATGTGTGGGGGCCCTGCATGTGCATGTAGGCATGTCCATGTAGGCATGCCTACATGGTGGCAAATGGTGCATGTGGAGGGCAGGGCGCATACGGGGCAAATGTGTGCATGCACAGATGCAGGGTGCATGCATGGGGCCCCCACATGCATTGTATTTTGCGGGTTTGGGCATGCGCGCACGCATTTACACCCCCCCACACTTTGGGCATTCAGTCGAGAAAAGGTAAGCTATCAATGTGCTATATCCTTGAAAGATATTCTGCCTGAATAATGTTGCCAGTCTCACCCCAAAGATGCTATGCTTCCTTTTGCCCATAACTGGGCTCAGGGAGCCTAAACCATTGTGGGGTTAATGCAGTGGTGAAATCTAAAAATTTTTCATACCGGTTCTGTGGGTGTGGCTTGGTGGGGGGGGGATTTCATGTGACTGGGTGGGCGTGGCTTTAAAAAGTGAAAAAAAGAACTTCCGAGGATCGCGCGGCTCACAGCTGAGTTGTGGGATTCTCGGAAGCTTCCCCCCCCCCACTTTTTAAAGCCACGCCCACCCAGTCACGGGCCGAAGGATTTCACATTAACCCCTACGTTAATGTGTTGTGCAAACTCAACCTGTCAGTCCTTTGACATAGTCTAGACCAGGGATCTCCAACCTTGACAACTTTACGACGTGTGGACTTCAACCCGGGAAGTCAAAACGGGACTTCCGGAAGTTCTGGAAGTTCTATTTTTTGCCTTCACCAGGTTCCGGAGGCTTTCCTGGAGTCTGGGTAGGACACAAATGGCCTCCCCAAGCCCTCCGGAGAGGCAGAAAATCAGCTGCCCAGTGTGCGCATGTGCTCTGGAGCTGACACAGGGCAACGGCTCACCTGTCCGCAGAGATGGCTCCACGTGCCACCTGTGCAGTGGTGGGTTTCAAAAAAATGTAGAACCTCTTTTGTAGGTGTGGCCTGCTTTGGGAGAGTGGCTTGCCAGCCATGTGACTGGGTGGGAGTGACTTGCCAGCCATGTGACTGGGTGGGAGTGGCTTGGCAGTCATGTGAATGGGTGGGGGTGGCCAACTTGTAAAATGTGGTGAAACTCACTTAACAATGCTCTTGCTTAGCAACCAAAATGTTGGCTCAGAAACTCTGGCATTTGAAGCACGCAAAGCTGTCAAGTTACAAAACCCTTGCACCCCTAACCCTTTAGAACCGCCCCCCAGAGGTGTTCAAACTTGACAGCTTTAAGACTTGTGGACTTCAACTCTCAGAATTCCTCCTCTCGCTCTTCAGCTTGATAATGTGCAGATGGGCGGGGGAAGGGATCTGGAACCGGTTCTAAACGGCACTGTAGATTTGTGGAACTGGCAGGAACCCACCCCTGCACCTGTGGCACATGTCCCATAGGTTCGCCATCACGGTCTTAAGGTGTCCTACTAAAATTAGAGTCAGTGAGACATGTCAGGCAGCCCTGATGTATTTGGGTTTTTCCAGATCATTCGGTTAATAGGGACTCTAATTTTTGTATTGAGGACTG
This sequence comes from Rhabdophis nuchalis, assembly GCA_039707465.1. Lineage (NCBI taxonomy): Eukaryota > Metazoa > Chordata > Lepidosauria > Squamata > Natricidae > Rhabdophis > Rhabdophis nuchalis. The sequence goes on along the minus strand of CM077645.1, from coordinate 91,858,451 downwards.
TACTTTATGGCCCAGAAATGAGGGAGAACTAAAAACAGGCAAGACTACAAAGAGCAAATTGGTAAATTCTTTTGCATGAGATTGGTTGATTATTGATTGCTTGATTGATTGCATATGCCACCCGTCCCACTCTCCAAAGCAACTCTTACAGTCAAATTTTATAAATAGCCACTGTGAAGAATGCAGCAAGTTATCAAAAAGCAGGCCAAGAAAACTAGTATGTGTTTGTATGTGTGTTCTAACCTAGGCTTCCCAAAAGCACGAAGCTGACTCCTTGTCTCGATAAAACCCCTTTTATTTAGTTTAAAGGAAATTCCTCTCCAGCAAAGTCCCGGCCAATGGTCTTTCAAGAGATTTCACAACTACAGACCTATATCAGGCTTGGAGAGCTGCCAGGCCGATATCTTCCAAACGCTACGCTGTAGCAGCAATTACTTGGCAAGACGTCAGGAACAGATCTTCCCACTAATCAGTTGAACTAATTGTCTCCTGCAAACTCTCCTCCCCTTTCGCTCCTCTTTATTCCCTATGGGAGGGGCCATTCACCATCCACCTGTGCCTTTACTCCCAAGTCAGCCCTTATTCCTTATCTGTTCCCTTCTCCTGGCAGCTCTGCGCATGCACACATCGGGAACAGGCTCCAGCTGTTCTTCTGCCCCACTAATATCTGACTCCGAAGGCTGCTGATAACTGTCAGACGGCCCTGGCCCCATCTCCTGATGGACCCTGAGAGGTTCCAGACAGAGCTTGGGCCATTACCTGTGACCCTGACCCGCGCCCCGATCGAGGACCTAGTGGCTGCATGGAATACTGCGGCCATTGGAGCCTTGGATCGGGTTGCGCCCTTGCGGTCTCTCTTGTGGCGAAGAGCCACCCGAGCTCCTTGGTTTACTGAGGAGCTGAGGGAGATGAAACGCCACAAGAGACGCCTAGAGAGTAGATGGAGATCCACACGCTCTGAATCTGATCGAACACAGGTGAGAGCCCATTTACGGACTTACCTTGTGGCGATGAGATTGGCCAAGCGTCACTATTGTGCCACTCTTATCGCATCTGCAGAGAACCGCCCTGCCGCCCTGTTTGGGGTGACCCGCTCCCTCCTTCAACAGAGGCCGCGGGAAGCCCCTCTGCAGGGTCGAGCAGATGAATTCTGTGTTTATCTGCAGGATAAAATCGCTCAGATCCGGAGCGAGCTGATTTCCACCGAGAGTGGTCTAGAGCAGGGGTCTGCAAAGTCGGCTCTTTTAAGACTGGTGGACTTCAACTCCCAGAATTCCCCAGCCAGCTATGCTGGCTGGGGAACTCTGGGAGTTGAAGTCCACCAGTCTTAAAAGAGCCAACTTTGCAGACCCCTGCTCTAGAGGGATTGTTGGAAGCCGGTCTTGAGATACCATTGTGGGAGGAGTTTGACTCGGTTGCCTTCGAAGATATGGACAGGTTACGTGGGCGACTGAGAGCCACCACATGTTTATTGGACCCGTGTCCCTCCTGGCTTGTACTGGCATGCTGGGAGGTTACACGAGGCTGGCTCCAGGAGTTAGTCAATGCTTCTCTGAGTGAGGGGTTCTTGCCGGCCTCCCTTAAAGAGGCGAAAGTGAGACCCCTCCTCAAGAAGCCTTCCCTGGACCCAGCATTATTGGAAAACTATCGTCCAGTCTCCAACCTTCCCTTTCTAGCGAAGGTTGTTGAGAGTGTGGTGGCACAACAGTTTCCCCGTCACCTGGAGGAAGTTGATTATCTGGACCCGCGCCAGTCCGGCTTCCGGCCCGGGCACAGCACAGAGACGGCATTGGTCGCGTTGGTGGATGATCTCTGGAGGGCCAGAGATGGGGGTTGTTCCTCCATCCTGGTCCTGTTAGATCTCTCGGCGGCTTTTGATACCATCGACCATGGTATCCTATTGCATCGGCTGGAGGGGCTGGGGGTGAGGGGCACCGTTTTATGGTGGTTCTCCTCCTACCTCTCCGGCCATTCGCAATTTGTGTTGGCAGGAGGGCAGAGGTCGACCTCTAGACCCCTCACTTGTGGGGTGCCTCAGGGGTCGGTCCTCTCGCCGCTCCTGTTCAACACATACATGAAGCCGCTGGGTGAGATCATCCATGGTTTTGGGGTAGAGTACCACATTTATTTTATTTATTTTTATTTTATTAAATTTATATCCCGCCCTTCTCCTTGTTAGGACCCAGGGCGGCGCACAGGGATGTTAAAATACATACAAAATATAAAATATATGAAATTTAAAATACTTATTTTAATAAATAAACCCTGCGCTAAAACCAAATTAAAATCCCAAGTTTAAAAACTATCTAATGGTCAGTGTGGAGGTTACGCTAGGCCGGCTAGGTGAAATAGGTGTGTCTTCAGACACTTGCGGAAGAGGCGGAGGTCGGAGATGGTGCGGAGTTCAGGGGGTAAGTCGTTCCAGAGGACTGGGCCCGCCACAGAGAAGGCTCTCCCCCTGGGTGTCGCTAGTCGGCATTGTCCAGCCGACGGCACCCTGAGGAGGCCCTCTCTGTGGGAGCGTATCGGTCTAAGAGATGTATGGGGCAGGAGGCGGTCTCGCATATAACTAGGCCCCGAGCCATGGAGCGCTTTAAAGATGGTCGTTAAAACCTTGAAGCGCACCCGAAAGACCACAGGAAGCCAGTGCAGCTCGCGCAGGATAGGTGTTATGTGGGAATGTCTAGGCGCTCCCGTAATCACCCGCGCGGCTGCGTTCTGGACTAGCTGCAGCTTTCGGGTGCACCTCAAGGGAAGCCCCATGTAGAGAGCATTACAGTAGTCGAGTCGAGAGGTGACGAGTGCTTGAGTGACTGTGCGTAAGGCCCCCCGGTCCAGTAAGGGGCGCAATTGGCGCATCAGGCGAACCTGATGAAACGCCCCCCTGGCCACGGCTGCCACATGATCTTCCATAGACAGCCGGGAATCCAGGAGGACACCCAAATTGCGCGCCCTCTCCACGGGGGCCGGTGTTTCGCCCCCAATGGCCAGAGTTGGAATAATCTGGCTGAACCGAGGCGCCGGAAGCCACAGCCACTCAGTCTTGGACGGGTTGAGCCTGAGTTTGTTACCACCCATCCAGATCCGTACGGCTTCCAAGCACCGGGACATAACCTCGACGGCATCGTTGGGGTGGTCTGGGGTGGATAAGTACAACTGAGTATCATCAGCGTACAGATGATATCCCACCCCAAAACCACGGATGATCTCACCCAGCGGCTTCATATATGTGTTGAATAGGAGGGGCGAGAGGACCGACCCCTGAGGAACCCCACATATGAGGGGTCTCGAGGCCGACCTCTGCCCCCCTGTCAACACATATTGCGACCGACCAGAGAGGTAGGATGAGAACCACCGCAGAACGGTGCCTCCCAACCCCAACCCCCCCAGTCGGCGCAATAGGATACCATGGTCGATGGTATCAAAAGCCGCTGAGAGGTCTAATAGGACTAGGATAGAGGAATATCCTCTATCCCGCGCCCTCCAGAGATCATCAACCAACGCGACCAATGCCGTCTCGGTGCTGTGCCCGGGTCGGAAGCCGGACTGGCGCGGGTCTAGATAATCAACTTCCTCCAAGTGTCGCGGAAACTGTTGAGCCACCACACTCTCAACAACCTTCACTAAAAAGTGGAGGTTGGAGACGGGACGATAGTTCTCTAATAATGCTGGATCCAGGGACGGCTTCTTGAGGAGGGGCCTTACTACCGCCTCTTTCAAGACGGCAGGCAAGGACCCCTCACTCAAAGATGCGTTGACAATGCCCTGGAGCCAGCCTCGTGTCGTCTCCCAGGATGCCAGTACAAGCCAGGAGGGACACGGGTCCAATAAACATGTGGTAGCCCTAAGTCTCTTTGACAACTTGTCCATATCCTCGGTGGTAACAAAATCAAACTCCTCCCAAGATGGTGTCACAAGAACAGCCTCGGCCCGCTCGACTGGGCCACTGTCGATGGAGGGTAACTCGTTCCGAATCCGAGTGATTTTCTCCTGCAGATAAATCCCAAATTCGACTGCTCGACCCTGTAAAGGGGCTTCCCGCGGCCTCTGTTGAAGGAGGGAGCGGGTCACCCCAAACAGGGCGGCAGGGCGGTTATCTGCGGATGCAATAAGAGTGGCACAATACTCACGTTTGGCCACTCTTATCGCCACTAAGTAAGTCCTAATATGGTCTCTCACTAGTGTTCGGTCGGCTTCGGAGCGAGAAGATCTCCATCTGCTCTCTAGGCGTCTCTTGTGGCGCTTCATCCCCCTAAGCCCCTCGGTAAACCAAGGAGCCCAGGTGGTTCGTCGCCGCAAGAGAGGCCGCAAGGGCGCGACTCGGTCCAAGGCCCCCATGGCCGCACTTAACCATGCGGCCACTAGGTCCTCAGTCGAGTCGCGGGGCAAGTCCACAGGAATTGGCCCAAGCTCCCTTTGGAACCTTATCGGGTCCATCAGGAGCCTGGGGCGGAACCATATAGGAATATCCGGTTCCGCCTCCCCGCGGTGAGGTGCGGCGATCGGAAAGTCGAGCCGAAGGAGAGCGTGATCTGTCCATGACAGGGGTGTGATGACTAGATCCCCTATTCCCAGATCACTACTCCACTGTCCCGAGACGAAGATTAGATCCAGGGTGTGTCCGCCCTCGTGGGTAGGGCCTACAACTACTTGGGTCAGGTCCATGGCTGTCATGGAAGCCATGAACTCCCGAGCTGCACCAGAGGTTTCGCCTGCTGACGGCAGATTAAAGTCCCCCATGACTAACAGTCTGGGGGTCTCCACTGCCGCCTCAGCTATCACCTCTAGGAGCTCGGGCAGGGCTGTTGTTGTATAGCGAGGAGCCAGGTATACAACTAACACGCCCAACTGCCTCCCTAGGCCCCACTTCACAAGGAGGGACTCGCACCCGGTCGTCTGAGGGATCGTGGTCTCCTTTGGCTCAAGACCTACCCTAACCATAATCGCCACCCCCCCACCCCTCCCTAGGGCCCTAGGCTGATGAAAGGCTCGGTATCCTGGTGGGCACATTTCTACGAGGGGATGTCCTCCCTCGTGGCCCAACCAGGTTTCCGTAATACCTACCAGGTCCGGGTCCCCCTCTGACACAAGGTCATGGATGAGGGGGGCTTTTTGTACCACGGACCTGGCGTTGCATAGCATCAGCCTAGGGCCCCGGGTCTGTGGTTCTTGCCCTCCTAGTCTGCGATGGGAGCATGGGAGGTCGGAGTGCGTGACCGCCTGTAGCCAGCGGCCACGGTCCTCCAACCGATGTCCATCCCATCTCCCACCGCCCCTGCCCCTCCCCAAGACCGAATTGATGGAGAATACCTCCGTGGCAACGACCCCCCCTTCCCCCTCCTCCGTTTCTCTACTTCCGCCGGCCGGCCTTATAATTTGGCGTCCCCCCACCTGACTATCCCCTCCCTCCTCCCTGAAACCCCCTAAAATCCGAATTAAAAAATTACAAAGAAACCCCCTGAGCTTGCGCTTCGCCCACCTCTCAGGAGCAATAACTCCATCTTCGAGGTGGGCCCGAGTTAAACTAGGGGGCCAAGCCTGCGAGAGGGCAGAATCTCGCAGGCAAAGGAGGTCACGCCTCGAATACATTTCTAGGGGAACATGGAGGCTGCATAAACCAGGGGAACGTAATTGCAAGTTAATGTTTAGTTAGTTAATTAGTTAGTTAGAAAGAGTCCAGATAAAGTGCAGGTGTAAAGTGGCAGTGTACAGTGCAAATAATAGGAGATGGTAAGTCCATAGAGGTAAATCCATAGGGGTAGGAGGGGTAAAGTCAGATAGTCCAAAAGATAGTCCAAAGAAAGTCCGGCAGATGGGAAAGATCGCAGTTCAGCCCCTTTAAAGGGCCCCATCCATCTGCCCTCTTCAGCCACACAGGCCTCAGTCTGCATTTAGTGCCGTGCAGCTAGATGGTCCACTGCACGGCCTGATGGTAAATGCTGCCATGTGCAGGCTTGGCTTACCTCCTCCAGTCCCATGCACTCACTCCCAGTCCTCCTCGGCCAAAGTTCCACCACTCCACGATCCGGCTGCTTGGCTTCTTGGCCTCCTCTCCTTCCATTCGCTCCTTCACTCCTTCCTTCCGTTTCTTTTTCCGTTCCATTCCTTCTTTCTCCTTCTCCTTTCTCTTTCCAATCTCTCCTCTCCTTCTTTCCTTCTTCCTCCTTCCTCCTTTCCATCCCTTCTCCACACGTTTCCTCTCTTCCAATCTCTCCTCTCACATCCTCTCTCCTTCCTCTCACCTCCTCTCTCCGTTCCAGCTTCTCCATCTGCAGCCGTTGTTCGCAGCCGCTCCAGCCCCGGATCAGGTAGGGAACACTCGGGTCGGGGTCGGATGTAGGCTGCACGATCTCCCATCCACTCGTGCAGCCCGATGGAAAATCCTCCCTTCCGCCCGGCCGTTCGCTTGCCTCCAGCGTCACGGCTTCACAGGCCTGCCTCCTCCTACTTCCTGGCAAGCCGGGGACGCGCTAGGCCGAACAGGCCGATTCGGGCCTTCTCCTCGCTCTTCGCCTCGCCGTCACACACTCGGCTCACCCTCCGTCTCCAAAACGGCCCGGTGTGACGACTGGCATGTAGCCTTGCTGGGCCAGCCCTCGGAGATGGTCAGTGAGGGCTGGCGACATTCCCCTGGGGCAAAACAGCCCCCGGCCCCCGCCCTGCCTTCAGAATCGGACCTCCATTCCGCGCATGCGCAAACTCAAACTCAGATGACACGCAGCTGTACTTTTCTACCCCAAACCACCCCAATGATGCCGTTGAAGTGATGTCCCGATGTCTGGAAGCCGTACGGATCTGGATGGGAGACAACAGACTCAAACTCAACCCATCCAAGACTGAGTGGCTGTGGTTTCCGGCGCCCCAGTACAACCAGTTGATTCCATCACTGGCCATAGGGGGCGAACATCTGGCCCCCATGGACCGGGCACGCAACCTAGGCGTCTTCCTGGATACCCGGCTGTCTATGCAAGATCATGTGATGGCCATGGCCAGGAGGGCTTTCCACCAGGTACGCCTGGTGCGACAGTTGCGTCCCTTATTGGACCAGGACGCCCTTCGCACAGTCACTCACGCGCTTGTGACATCCCGGCTGGACTACTGCAATGCTCTCTACATGGGGCTCCCCTTGGGGTGCACCCGAAGGCTACAGTTGGTCCAGAATGCGGCCGCGCGGGCGATCTTGGGAACGTCTAGGTATTCCCATGTAACACCGCTCCTGCGCGAGCTGCACTGGTTACCTGTGGTCTTTCGGGTGCGCTTCAAGGTGTTGATTACCATCTTTAGAGCGCTCCATGGCACGGGACCTAGCTACCTGCGAACCGCATCCTACCTCATACATCCCTGCGGCCGATCCGCTCCCACAGAGAGGGACTTCTCCGGGTGCCGTCCACTAGGCAATGTCAGCGGGCGACGCCCAGGGGAAGGGCCTTCTCTGTGGTGGGCCCAACCCTCTGGAACGACCTACCCCCCGACCTCAGAACAACCACAGACCTCCGCACCTTCCGCCAGAAATTAAAGACACTCCTGTTTCATCAGGCCAGCTTGGCCTAAGTTATTTACCTAGCCTACAGTCTGTATAATAAATTGTTTTAATTGGGTTTGTATGGGATTATGTTTTAACCTTTAAATTTTAGCACAGGGATAATTTATTTAATTTGATTTTAACTATTTATATTGTGATACTGTTGTGTTTTTTAAGTTCCTGTGCACCGCCCCGGGTCCCTTTGGGGAGAGGGTGCGGTTATATAAATCCAAATAAATCAAATCAAATCAAATCAAATCAAATCTCTGCCTCCAATACAGAGCCTCTATCAGAGCCTTCCCTGAACTCCAGGACTGGCCCATGTTCCTCCCCAACCTCCTCACTGTCTGAGTCTGGCCACTGGCAGGCCACAACACTATGTGCCAATGCAGCATTTCTTCTTGCATATATTGATAATCTGATTGGAGGGAGTTTTCTTCCCAAGGGGAGATGCCCTGGATCCCTACTATGACCACAGAATACTTTGGACAGAACAGAGTCTTGAAATCATCCTATTCTCATATAATAAAAACCCTCTTCCCTCCAGTGACCCATTACTTTTTTAATGCTCATAAAAACAGCTATTGCAGAGTGGTTTTTTCCCCCCCCTCAAGAGTACAGTTGTGGTCACGGTATATGTTGCCATTCTATTTTTGTTCTGTCCCTTCTTTGTTGTTGGAAGAAATGTCCTTCTGGGCTCAGTTCCAAGTGGGGAAAAAGACACTGGAAACATGGAGGCTGCTGGGAAAGATGGTTTAATGGTGGACAGGACCACCTGGCTTGAGTTCCTGAACAGAAAAGGGGGATCACATGCTTCCAGATGTTGGGTGAAGAAGAAAAGAGGGAGCGAGTCGCTGAAAGTTCCTGGTTTTATAACCTTTCTGGACTTTGATCTTGATCTTGTATTCTGATTGGTTGTCAGACTCCCCTGGGGCCATGCAGGGGCAACTCTGTAGGCTGTGTTTTGAGTCCAGGTTTGGTTGAGCATTGCTTCTTCCCAGGTGCCCTGTGGTGAAATGGGCAAAGAGGTAATACTATCATGCCTTAATCCCATTACCCTGGAGCTGAATGGGGAAGATCTTTGTTATGCAGAATAGATTGGCTCAGGCATTTTAATGGCCCATTGACAAAGGTGGGGGCTATTAAAGAGTGAGTCTGTTTCCTACCTAAACACATGTGTCCCCATTTCTGATCCAGGGAAATATAATATTCTGCCTTTTTCAATATTTCCCAGGATATTTCAGTTTTCTAGGAGAGGGGTAGCTGCTAATGTCCTACATTTTAATAAAATCCTCTGAACAATCATGAATTTCTCCTCTGCAGGACAAATACACCCCCCCCCACACACACATGCATTCCAATTCTTGTATTTCCAATCTGTCATATATGTATGTATGTATGTGTGTGTGTATGTACGTACACACACACACACACACGTAGCAGTTTTGCTTGCTTAGCAACAGCAGGTAGAGAGGGGTGAAACATCATGCTTTTGGTTTCCTCCAACCATTTTGCGGGGTCAGCAAATAAGCTGTTCTCTTAACAAGCCCCCTTTTGCCTGAGTTAGGAGATTAATGGATTAAAACAGGTGTTTTAGGCCAAGAGCTGGAAATACCACTGATAAGGTCTTCGTCCCAAGATAGGGTGACATCTGATCAGGCCCACCTGGAGAACAGAGCTGTCGTTCAGGAATGGGAAAGAGGAAGACAAAGTGCATGCCTTATCTGTGGCTGGCAACTCTTAGATCAACTCAGCTGACTGCGGTTATACATCTCTCACCTGCTGCCAACCAGCACAATACTGAGGGAGAATTGAGTCCATGTTAGTCCTGGATCCAAAGAAACAATATATATATATATATTAGTTATTTCAGAGAATGAGAAGCAAAGCATTGTCATTGACCCACTTGCTTCGAGCGGCCGGCCTGGCATAGTTTTTAATCTGGCATACTTTTGAACGTTTTAGTTTTATATGGTTTTAGTAGGGATTTTAATAGGTTTTAGACAGGCTACTCATTATCTAATGTATTTTAATAGGTTTTTAATTGTTCTCTATGTTTTATTCGTGATTTTACTGTTGCCTGTACACTGCCCTGAGTCCCGGAAGGGAGAAGGGCGGTATAGAAATTTAAATATTAAATTAAATTAAATTAAATTAAATAAGAGGGCCAACTTCAGGAGTCCCAGCTGAGAATCTGAAGCTAAGATTAGCCCAGCGATGGCGAACCTTTTTAGGCTCGCGTGCCATAAGGGGGGGGAGCACAGGGGGGTGTCGTGCGCTGGCGTGCCATACCCATAACACCCCCCCCCAGTGCGTATGTGCACATGACATGTGCTCCCATTTTTTGCATGCTTTTTTTTGCCCCCCCCCCCAAGACTCCAGAGTCTATATGGGTGTCTGGGGAGGGTGAAAACACTCTCCACCCTGCCTCCCTGGAGGCCCTCCAGAGGCTTCAAGAGCTTCCCTAAAGCTTCAGGAGGACTAAAAATAGCCCTATGAGCAAACCTCAACACATATATGAAGCCGCTGGGCGAGATCATCCGTGGCTTTGGGGTAGAGTATCATCTCTACGCTGATGATACTCAGCTGTATATATCTACCCCAAACCACCCCAATGATGCCGTAGCGGTGATGTGCCAGTGCCTGGAAGCCGTGCGGATCTGGATGGGAAGTAACGGACTCAGGCTCAACCCGACCAAGACCGAGTAGCTGTGGTTTCCGGCTGCCCGATTCAACCAGTTGATGCCATCTCTGGCCATAGGGGGCGAACATCTTGCCCCTGTGGATGGGGCGCGCAACTTGGGTGTCCTCCTGGATACCCGGCTGTCCATGGAAGATCAAGTGACAGCCGTGGCCAGGAGGGCGTTTTACCAGGTTCGCCTGGTACGCCAGTTGCGCCCCCTATTGGATCGGGACGCCCTTTGCACAGTCACTCATGCTCTCGTGACATCCCGACTGGACTATTGTAACTCTCTCTACATGGGGCTCCCCTTGAGGTGCACCCGGAGGCTTCAGTTGGTCCAGAACGCAGCCGCGCGAGCAATAATGGGAACCTCTAGGTTTACCCACGTAACACCGCTCTTGCGCGAGCTGCACTGGCTTCCTGTCGTCTTTCGGGTGCGCTTCAAGGTGTTAGTCATCATCTTCAAAGCGCTCCATGGCTCGGGACCTAGCTATCTGCGGGATCGGATCCTGCCCCATACATCCTCACGGCCGATTCGCTCCCACAGAGAGGGACTTCTCCGGGTGCCATCCACTAGACTTTGTCAGCGGGCGACGCCCGGGGGAAGGGCCTTCTCTGTGGCGGGCCCAGCCCTCTGGAACGACCTTCCCCCCGATATTAGGAGAACTACGGACCTCCGCTCCTTCCGTTTAAAATTAAAGACACATCTTTTTCGCCTGGCCGGCCTTGGGTAGTCTCTTTTAAGGTTAGGGGTTTTAGGGGTAGTTTTAGTTTATGGGTTTTTAGCGCAGGATTAATTTAATTCATTTTTAATTTTATATTCTGTTTGTGGTTTTAACTGTATTTTTAATTGCCTGTGCCCCGCCTCGAGTCCCTTTGGGGAGAGAGAGCGGGATATAAAATTAAAATTATTATTATTATTATTATTATAAACTGGAAGTCACTTCTGGTTTGCTCGTAGCATCGTTTTTAGTCCTCCGGAGGCTTCGGGGAAGCTCTTGAAGCCTCCGGAAGGCCTCTGGGGGGACGGCGGGCCTGTTTTCGCCTTCAGATGGCACGCGGAGCCATTTGGCAGGGCACGTGAGGCGTTGCCCTGTCAGCTGATTCAGCCATTGTTAAAGTCATTTTTCACCCTCCCCAGGCTTTATAGGAGCCTGGGGAGGGTAAAAAATGACTTTAACAATGGCTGGATCAGCTGACAGGGCAACACCTCGCGTGCCCTGCCAAATGGCTCCGCATGCCATCTGTGGCACGCGTGCCATAGGTTTGCCATCACTGGATTAGCTAATCTGGGCTGTAAAAATCCCCCTGAATACTAGATTGCTGCAGGACCATGGAGAAAATGCTAATACTTTGTTGGCATCTAATAGTCATCTGGGTTTTTGAAGCTCAGGGATTATGATAATTGTTCAGTTCTTCAGTTGTTTCCATTCACTGGACCCCAGTGTTCTTACAAGCTTTTTCTTGCTTAATGAGCAATTAACCTCATTACTATCACTATTACGCCATAACATCACTTATTGGCTGTCTTTTTAAAATACTTTCTCTGTTTTTCAAGCATCAGGATTTTCTTCAGTGACACTTCAGTCTCTACATTCTATGTACAAAATATCTCCAATTTAGTTTCATTATTCTTGCGAACAGTCTTGTTTTACTTTTTTCTAAACTGAATTATTTTTCTTTTAATCCAAGGTATTCACAAGCAATTTCTCCAGTGCCACCTTTCAAAGGCTTCATCAGTCAACCGTTTTGATGGTCCAGATTTTATAGCCATGCGTCCCCTTCATGGCTAACGTGCTTCTTGTTGTTGATTTGTAATGCACTTTAAAATTTTGCTTAGACTTGTCATGGTCTTTCTCCCAAGTAGAGGATGTGACTATTTCATGGCTACAGTCATTATCTTTAGGCATTTGGAGCCTTTTGTTGTTGTCAGTTGTGAAGTCATGTCCGACCCATTGCTACCCCCCTGGGCAACGTTCCTCCAGGCCTTCCTGTCCTCTACTATCCTCTGGAGTCTATTTAAGCTCACGCCGACTGCTTTGGTGACTCCATCCATTCACCTCATTCTCTATCATCACATTCTTCTTTTGCCCTCAATCCTTCCCAGCATTAGGCTCTTCTCCAGTGAGTCCTTCCTTCTCATTAGGTGGCCAAAGTATTTGAGTTTCATCTTCAGGATTTGGCCATCTAAAGAGCAGTCAGGGTTGATCTCCTCTAGGACTGACCGGTTGGATTGCCTTATTTCAACTTCTCTATTACAATACGTAGTAGTAAGCATTTGCACTCAATTCTCTCACCTTAGAAGAGCTTTTTAAAGTTTTCCAGCCTTCCACATGGCATCATCTGTATATCTGAAGCCTTTAATGGGACTCAGTGATCAAATTTTATACATCATTGATTTTGGGTGCCATATTGAGAATATGGAATAGATATAAACACCTTTAATAATAATAATAATAATAATTTAATTTGTAAACCGCTCTCTCTCCCCGAAGGGACTCGAGGCAGTGCACAGGGAATTAAAAATACACATATTAAAACCAAACAAACATTATCATACAAATTTAAAATGAATTAAACCTATACCCTGCGCTAAAATCCCCAACTATCTAAAAACTAATACCCCTAAAAATACCCCTAAAAAATTTTGGGGCCAAGATCTTGGGGCCAGAAGAGCTGCTTCCCCCTCTACAACAAACGCAGGGCTGACAATGAGACTTTGCAAGAGCACCCAAGTCTCTTCCGAAAACAGCCGCCTCCCCTCCCCATCCTGAAAGGTCTGGTGCAAACAAGCCAAGAAAAAGGTCAATTTAGACCTTAATGTGAGGCATACGGCTTGCTGTCTGACCTTGTGGCTTTGGTAATGATTTAACGAGAGATTTGTAAACCTGTCAGTTGTGAGCATGTGTGTGTGACAGACACAGAAACAGAGGTTCTTGCCTATGTTTCTCTGTTGCAGGGGAGCTTCAGCAGAGCGCTCTTTATCATGGCAGGAGTGGGGGAGGCAAATAGGATAGCCCTTTTGCTTGTGGTCTCTGTCCTACTTAGTGTCCCCCCCCCACCTGGCCTCTCTTCAGCCATCTGCTGTGGCTGGCTGGTTCTATTGATAAAATGACACTCAATAGCTCATCTTCCCCCAGATAGGCCAGGCAACCCCAAGGTTTCAACTACCCTGCCCATTCATAACTCTACTGAGCCTGCTGCCTTAAAAATTTATTGCTACTCCCTTTTTTCTTTAAAAAAAATAAAACATTCTTCATGTGTTTCTCCTCTTTCTTTCCTTTTTAATGTGCTTGCATTTCATCATTGGGCACAATGGCTTGCAAACACTCTTCTCTCTTGGCTAATTCGAAGTCTCCCCCCCATCATTTCTCAGAGACACAATTATACCCCCACCCAATGACTGTACTACCATTTGGACTAAGTTATTGCTTTGAACTTATGGCCTCTCTGTCCTAGTATTATTTTCCTTAATTGCCTTCATGTTTAAAAGTTTAAAAGCACGTAAGATTTTTCCCCCCTTTCTCCAAGGGCAAATCATCTCTGTATGGAAATTATATTCCATATACCAACCAACCTGCCTGTATGCTGCACGACTCAAAAAGAGGGCTGTGAAAATATTTACAGACCTCTCGCATCCTGGACATCAATTGTTTCAACTTCTACCCTCAAAACGATGCTATAGAGCACTGCACACCAAGACAACTAGACGCGAGAACAGTTTCCCCCCGAATGCCAACACTCTGCTAAACAACTAATTCCCACAACACTGTTAAACTATTTACAAGACTGTATTACTATTATTCTTCTCATCCTTCCTAATACCTATCTTTTCCCACGTATGACTATAACCATGTTGCTTGTATCTTTAAAATTTATATCGTTTTATTTATTTCCTAGTAGGATTTGATTGCTTACTTGTAACCTATGACTATCACTAAGTGTTGTATCTTATGATTCCTGACGAATGTATTCTATTTTATTTTTCTTTATATACACTGAGAGCATAGGCAGCAAAGACAAATGCCTTGTGTGTCCAATCACACTTAGCCAATAAAGAATTCTATTCTTCATTATTATTAATGATTGTAAGATGTTACGGAAGGAAAAACAATAAAAAATCTGCTGCAAAAAAAAAAGAATTCTATTCTATTCTATTCTAGGCGGGAATATTCTCATCTGATAGTATTTTTTGGGCGGTTGAACTTATCCATGAGCCTTCCCCAGTTTGTGTCTCTTTAAGTGTGTTGGCTTCAGATGTGAAGCAGATTGAGAGATGGAGATTTGGCATTTTATATAAACCATGGATGTTAATTTTGTTTCTCCACCTGGTCCAATCATAACAGAGGACCTGATGAGAACCAAAGAGAAGCTGAATTTGGAAATGTTGTTTTGGAGCTCCACAGATGTTTGGGAGTTAAATTCTGAAAAGTGTCACCTCTCCTTCAATGCTACACCTCAAAGCTTCCTTTTCCATTTTGAGTGTTCCATTCAGCAGGTTCTGACCAGTTCTGGAGAACTGGTAGCAGAAAATTTGAGTAGTTCAGAGAACCAGTAAATACCATCTCTGACTGGCCCCGCCTCCATCTATTCTCTGCCTCCCGAGTCCCAGCTGATTGGGGATTTTGCAGTATCCTTCCCCTGCCACACCCACCAAGCCACTCCCACAGAACCGTTAGTAAAAACTTTTGAATCCCACCACTGCCCCATTCATAGTTAACATAATTCAACGTCATTATGTTTTGTATGTTTCTAACTACAGAGTCCAGGCTGCACAAGGTCAGTTAAACTCCAATCCCCCACCATAGCCCAACATTATTAGTTTTGTAAAGTAATCCATTGATTATAAACTATGTTCCAACTCTAATATAACCAAATCTCTATGGATTAAAGGCCATCAGAAAGCTGAAAACCCAGGCTCTTCCCTTCACAAATACTCCATCTGGTAAGACTATCTTCTTCTATGTTCACTTGCATGGCATTTTCCTAGGACCACTCCAACTGGCATATACTTCTCCCTTCCCTCTTCCTTCCCCCTGGTCAAGACTTCATTCATTATATTCCTTCCTCCTGAGGTATGCAAGCTGTCAGCCAAGATATCCATCATCATTCCAGTCTCTAGTACTTGGGCAGAACCTAATAAAGTTTCCCTAATAAAGGAACACAGTGACTCAGTGGCTAAGACACTGAGCTTGTCGATCAGAAAGGTTGGCAGTTCGGCAATTTGAATCCCTAGTACCGCATAATGGAGTGGGCTCCTGCTAACCTAGCAATTCGAAAGCATGTAAAAATGCAAGTAGAAAATTAGGGACCACCTTTGGTGGGAAGGTAACAGCGTTCTGTGCGCCTTTGTCATTTAATCATGCTGGCCACATGACCACAGAGACGTCTTCGGACAGTGCTGGCTCTTTGGTTTTGAAACGGAGATGAGCACTGCCCCTTGGAGTTGGGAATGACTAGCACATATGTGTGAGGGGAACCTTTACCTTTAATAATGGCCTTCATCCAGTGATGGGCTGCAATCGGTTTGGTGATAGCCTAATGCGCTTGCGTGCAGCGTTCACAAAACAGCAGTTTAAAGCTCAGCTGCTTACCTTCTAAGGCAGCTCCAGTAAGTAGAACAGCAGAGGGGCGGAAATCAGCTGTGCCACGTGAATCAGCTGAGCCATAAAGTAGGAAATATAGGACAGGCTAGGGCACGGCAGATGAGCGGGGCCAGCTGATCGTTGGAACTACTGGTTTATGTGAACCAGTTCGTACTGGCAGCAGCTCACCACTGCTTTCATTTCATATCTCTCTCTCTCTCTCTCTCTCTCTCTCTCTCTCTCTCTCTCTCTCTCTCTCTCTCTCTCTCTCTCTCTCTCTCTCTCTCTCTCTCTCTCAATATCTTGAAAATAATACAGAACTGGGCAGAGGAGGTCTGCAGCACTGAAATAATTTCTGGAGGACCAGCAGTCAAGGCTGGTGTTTCAGACACATCTATAGAGTGTAGTGACTAATTGGAATTGAAAGGAACGTAGAAGAGACTCAGGAAGGAGCACTTTGCAGGCACTACCTTGGCCATCTAGTTTCTAACCTCCTGACCCTTGTTTGGAATCAAAGTTCATTCACTGGGTTGGAAAAAGGGTCCTTTCTCATCCCCCCCCCTTTTCCCCCCTTTTGTGGTCCCTCTCCCGCTGCTCTTCATGGAGGAACTCTTGTTCGGAGCTTCCCGAAAAGGAGAGTTCAATTAGCTCAGTCAATCGTCAGGAGAAGAAAAGGCGGCACAATGTGTGGGCTTCATTCAGTCCCACAGTGTCTTTGAAGGCACAATTTGCTCAGCCTGGGCAGAGCCCAAACAGATGCTAATTCACCTGCAGTGCAGAGCAGGCCGAGTCAATGCTGGTCTCCAAGGCAGTGGGTGGTTGATCAGGCTTGTCTGAATTGACAGAAGGACTAAAAGGAGAACACTCTGTGTGTGTGTGTGTGTGTGTGTGTGTGCGCGCGCGTGAGAGAGAGGAAGGGGAGAATGAATGAATTCAATTCACTTCTCTTCCTTCACTTTCTCTTATCCCTTTCTCTCTCTCCCTTTGTTTCTCTTCATCTGAAGTGATGATAGAGTTACTCTTCACTTTTCTCGGAGAGACAAAAGCAAAAGGAGTCAGAGAATTTCTGCGTGCAGAAACTCCTAGGGGGAAATACTTTGGAATAAAACCTAGGTTACTGCTCAGATTATTGCTACTGGACTCTTGCCTAGAGAGATGTGCTGGTAGCTGCTAACTCAACAAGTAGAAAGCTTGAGAAAAAAATTCTACATTTGTATAAGAAGGGACTAGTCCTTGCTGGGAATCAGGTAGGCATGCTGATTCTCCATTGAACCTCTAAAGTAGTATGGGACCAGAACAGTTTTATCAGTTCAGTGATTCGCAGGAGAGAATGAAGGCCTTTGTGGAAAAGAGATCTGGGTGTGATAGAGGGCCAGGGCTTCGGTCACATGCTTTTGGTTGCAATCCTGACATTTTTTTGAAATACCCAGCCTTCCCCCTTGATGCTTCTATATCTGAAATGTCTCTGCAGTTGGTGTTGGGATTATGCTGTGAAGAACATCTTAAGAACATAGAATAACAGGGTTGGAAGGGAGCTTGGAAGTTTTCCAGTCCATCATGCTGCTCAAGCAGGAAACTCTATACCAGGGGTTGGCAACCTGTGATTCTGGAGCCACATGTGGCTCTTTCATCCCTATGCTGCGACTCCCACTTGCCAGTTAGCTCCACAATTGATAGGGCTTTCACTTTGGACAGGTAGAGGAAAAAGGACGCCAGGCTAGGAAGATACTCTATGGGGGAGGTGGGGGGGACTGGACTTCTGGTTGGCAGAGGAAAAATGACATTAGGAGACTTTATGGTGGGAGAACCAGACATCCGGTCGGCTCCAGAATTGAACCGAGGGCTTCCGGTTTGGACCTTTGTGGCTCGTTGAGTAAGGTTCTGCCCTACACCATTTCAGACAAATGGCTGTCCAATCTCTTCTTTAAAACGTCCAGTCTTGGACCACCCACAACTTCTGGAGGCAAGTTGTCCCATTGGTTAATTGTTCTCACAGTCAGGAAATTTCTCCTTAGTTCCAGATTGTACCTCTCCTTGATATGTTTCTTGTCCTGCCCTCAGGTGCTTTGGAGAGCAGGTTGACCATCTCTTCCCTGTGAGAGCCCCTCAAATATTGGAGGACTGCTATCAAGAAACTTGTTAACGAAGTAGGAATGCTAAACCCAACTCTTAAAAAATGGGAGCAACTACAAAAACAATAGATCGGATCCTGCCTCATACATCCTCACGGCCGATACGCTCCCACAGAGAGGGACTGCTCCGGGTGCCGTCCACTAGACTTTGTCAGCGGGCGACGCCCAGGGGAAGGGCCTTCTCTGTGGCGGGCCCAGCCCTCTGGAACGACCTTCCCCCCGATATTAGGACAACCACGGACCTCCGCTCCTTCCGCTTAAAATTAAAGACACACTTTTTTCGCCTGG
Source organism: Rhabdophis nuchalis (assembly GCA_039707465.1). Classification (NCBI taxonomy): domain Eukaryota; kingdom Metazoa; phylum Chordata; class Lepidosauria; order Squamata; family Natricidae; genus Rhabdophis; species Rhabdophis nuchalis. The sequence goes on along the minus strand of CM077645.1, from coordinate 91,840,241 downwards.
CCGGCCTTGGGTAGTCTCTTTTTAGGTTAGGGGTTTTTAGGGGTAATTTTTAGTTTAGCATATGGGTTTTAGCGCAGGGATAATTTAATTCACTTTTAATTTTGTAGTTTGTATTCTGTATTTTGTTCTTTGTATTTTTAATTGCCTGTGCCCCGCCTCGAGTCCCCTTGGGGAGAGAGAGCGGGTTATAAAATTAAATTATTATTATTATTATTAATAACAAAAATGTCCATCTTTATTTTGGCTGTGGATTAATGCTCCCGGAGCCTTTGGATTAGCTGGATTTTTTAAAAAAAAAAACCACAGCATTGTTAAAAGATAACAGTATGAAAAGTTTTAAACTACTAGATTGCTAATTATTAAAATGATTTAACAACTAAACGTTGTCAAAATTATCATAACAGTGAATTGACTTGAATTAAATATAATTCACTAGTTGAGAAAACCAGTGATGTCCCAGTTCTCATCTTAATAGCTATCAACACAAAAATCTGAGGGAGAGAAATGGACAAGTTAAAATATTGGTCTCAAACTACTAATAAAGCACATTAAAGCTTTAAGAAAAAAAACTTTAACAGATTAAACTGGAACTTTAACAGATATTTACTATTATCAAAATTATGTATGATAAACAGTTCCAGAACAGGTACCAAGTAACAAGATGGCAGATCTTAAGTTTTCAAAAGCATGAATAATTATATATTTTATCTCCCCAAATTTGGCTACTTTAAAATACATAGACTTACCAAGACCTTTTACATACCTATCCTAATCACATTAGGAACTTTGGCACAGCTAAGCTACAGCACAGCTAAATATATTGTGGGGCTGAGAGGTTATTTAATAAAAAGTATGCAGTTTGTCTAAATCATGTTTCGTTTGTTCCCCAAAATGAAATGTGAATTTACATTTATCAGTTGAGAAATCACCTCAGACACCACTGCATTGAGATAATAGAAGAGCATAGTTGAGCCACCTATGCCAGAATTGTTAATGAGATTTCAGGTTTTTCAGTTTGTAGAAGAAAACCGTCCGGTGGAATATCGTTCAGGCCTTAAATTGCTGCAGGATTTTATGTGAACAGGTGCTGAATTTCTAGACAGATAAAGAACGGGTGTTTGAGCAGTTACTACAATGGTTTTAGTTATTAGTCTTCGGTGGCGACGAAAAACTTTGATTTGTGATTCCCTGTTTGCGGTTCTAATATGTACCGAAGGAACTTCCGTTCAGGGACTCTTCTAAAAGCCTGACCTTTGACTTCTGTCTAGCTTTAATCCAGTGTGGATAGTGGCCAGTCCCCACCCGACACTGTTTCCCCCTCTGCCAGAACGCTGCCCACATTGTATCTGCCCAGTATACCGTAGCTGGGGGTCCCTTCCCAGACTGGCTTGGGAGAACTGTTCCCCGCCTCATCTCAGTCCCGTCAGGCTCTCTTCCACTTGAACGGCCTATTAGGGAGTTTCTTTGTGGTGTAATTGGATTTATCCCCTTGTTCGTTGCCAATGAAAATGTCATTTAGCTAGAGGGAGGTGCCCATTCACCTCCAATTAAATTCAGTCATCTCTCGTTGGGGGGGGGGGGGAGTGTGACACTATTCAGGCCGCAACAAGCAGCTGCGACTGGAGCTGCCGAGGAAAACATGCCAAGCAAAAGTTCACTTCATTCCTGGCAAATTAGGTGGCCTTAAACCAGTTATTTCTCAACCTGGTTGGCTTTAAGATGCTTGGACTTCAATCCCCAGAATTTCCCGGTCAGCAATGCTGGCTGGGGAATTCTGGGAGTTGAAGTCCACACATTTTGAAGCCAACAAGGTTGGGAAATGCTGTTTTAATTTGTGGGCCCTTCCAATTTGGAGAGTAAGAGGAGTGCTTGCTGCATATGCTGTAGGAGACTCCTAATTGAGCAGACATGTTTTTCAGATCCTGATCATCATCCAGTAGCCCGAGTTTATATCTCACTTTTGCAGTGGTTCCCTTTAAGACATGTTGGAAGAAATATCTATCTGGCTCAATTCCAAGCTGGGAGGAAAACATTAGAAATATGGAGGCCGATTGGAAAGATAGGTTCCATTTATTGATGAAGTAAAATCATCAACCACATGTCACAGAAAACGCAACAGGTGCAAAAATTTTTTTAAAAAGAGAGAAATAAGACTTCAAGAGAGCGGGATAAAAGGCAGATTAAAAATCACTTAAAATGCAATCCTTAAAAGAGCAAGAGATGATGGATAATCAGGAAAAGGTCAATAGAAGAGAGGCATAATAATAGGGTAAATATTAGTAAATATATTTATGATAAGGTAGATCAGAGATGGGAAAGTGAAAGTAGACAATTTAATAATATAATTCATTTTGAATGTAATTTAAATAATGTTGGGAATTTAAAATGCTAATGATTGGGAAAGGTGAATTTGAGATATTTTTTGGGAAGAAGAAATAGGGTAAACAACTGGAAAAACTAAAGAAAGAAGAAATACAGGGCGTACAATATGTTAACTATATGTAAAAATTGAATAAGAAATGATAAAGAACTATGTAAAGAGACTAATATTCTTGAAGTTGGGCTAGCAAAGATACAGTGATAAATGATTAATTTGTTAGGATGAATTAACAGTAATTAGTTGAAGACAAAAAAAGGTATGTAAGGTAACAATGATATGTAAGACTAAATGAATTGATGGGAAAACACAAAAAATTATATAAAAGAGGTGAATATTGATAAAAGGGGGAAGATGAGAATATATTGAAACTGTGATTATAAAAGTGAGGTATCAGATGTGACCTGGTCAACATTCTGTCCATAAAGTATGTATGTTGGAAAAATGAAAAAAATTGCAATAAAACTTGTAAAAAAAAGTTTGCTCGTGCTGTCACCTGCCTGTTGACGCCCAGAGCCCCCCCTCCCTCAGCTATTAGTTTAACCCAGATATCTTGTTGTTATTGTTGTTGTTAGAAAATGCCATTCCCATTCCCTCTGCCAGCTCAGGAATTGTCTTCTGTCAATCCCTGAGCTCTGATGCATCGGCTTGCTAATGCAAACCTGTAATTAGCCTTGGCGCCTGACGAGGGAGCTAATTTTACATTTCCACCCGGCAGGGCCAACTACTTTTGTTCTCTCTCGCTCTCTCTCTCTCTCACACGCTTCCCTTCTCTTTGAACAATGTCCGGTGATGACGTTATTTGGAAGTCGCCAGAGCTGGAGATAACTGGACAAGTCAGCAGGAGGGAAGGCTGACGTCATCAAAAGGAGCCCGTGGAGGTAGAGAGCGAGAGCGAGAGAGAGAGAGAGAGAGAAGCGATCGGTGAGTGGGGTCGTTGGGGGGAATTGCGACTCCGTCCGTGCAAATCAATTTATCAGCCTTGAAACCAACGCGGGGCAAATTTGTTGGGATGTAGCATAGATCAGGGGTCTCCAACCTTGGCAGCTTTAACCCTGGAGGACTTCAACTCCCAGAATCGGCCAGCCAGCAAAGCTGGCTGGGGATTTCTGGGAGTTGAAGTCTTACAGGCTTAAAGTTGCCAAGATTGGAGAGGCCTGGCATAGATTGAACGGCCGGATTTCCCACTCCTTCCCTGAATTTGCTGGCATTTGGGAAAGGGTTAATCCGGGTCCCACTTGAAGCTAACCAGGCAGCAGTCGTGCCTCTGACCATGTACAGAGTCTTCATCTCTGGGCCAGGGCGAGGATTCCTTGAGCTTTAGTTGATCTCTTCTGTTGAGACCAAGTCGAGTTACTGTATCACCTCTTGTTTTCTAGGATTAAAGCCTTGGCATCAGGAATAATTGTGACATCATCGCTTGGGATCCTTTCTCCTGCTGCTGGGTGCCTTTATTATTGGTATGTGCGTTTTGAGTATTCATATACTGTATGTGTAGGTGCCAAGTGCATCTTTTAGCATAAATAGTGGGTTCTAGAACCAGCTACCTTATGGATTCATGCTGAAATAGGAACTTCCTGGTTTTGTGGGTTAATGCTTTGTATAGTCTCTGCTGGGCTATGGCAAATCTAGACAGCATACTAAAAAGCAGAGACATCACCCTGCCAACAAAAGTGTGTATAGTCAAGACTATGGTTTTCCCAGTTGCAATGGATGGCTGTGAAAGTTGGACCATAAGGAAGGCTGAGTGCCAAAGAATGGAGGTCTTTGAGCTATGGTGCTGGAGAAGACTCCTGCAAGTCCCTTGGACAGCAAGGCGATCAAACCAGTCAGTCCTAGAGGAGATGAATTCTGACTTCTCTTTAGAAGGCCAGATCCTTCTAAAGAGGAAACTCAAATTCTTTGGCTACCTAATGAGAAGGAAGGACTCACTGGAGAAGAGCCTAATGCTGGGAAAGATTGAGGCAAAAGAAAAAGGGGATGACATTGAATGGGGTGGCTGGATGGAGTCACTAAAATAGTAGGCTTGAGCTTAAATGGACTCTAGAGAATGGTAGAGGACAGGAGGGCCTGGAGGAACGTGGTCCATGGAGTCGCGATGGGTTGGACATGACTTTGCAACTAACAACAACAATAGTCTGTGCTTGTTTACTTAACTTACTTTTAAATATTTCTCAAAAGAACATTATGTATAGCCCCTTCTTGAGGTAGAAATAGACTCAAGCGGGTCTCATTGCACTGAGCTATGGGGGGATCTTGCATCTCATCATTCTTCCTTTTTATTCATATATTTTCCAGATTTGCATTTAAAACCAAATTAGGATGAGAAGAAATTCTTTGTAGATAAGGCTGTGGGAATCTTGGGAATCCTGCTTTCTTCCTAGGAATAAGAGAAAGACAAGTTTCTTTCTAGATCTAAGGACATTTTAAGCTGGACCCATTTGTTGACTAAGAAGTTACATTAAGCAATTATGTATTCTTTCTTTAGCTGCTATGTTTAAAATTTGTTCCGTTTTTCAATATTGTCATATATTTGAAATTGGTGACCAAAATGCCTCAATAATATATTTATTACCAGGTTTTAGCTCTATTGTATGTCATCCCAGGTTGCTTATTTGTGAGATGGGCAGCTGCATAAATTGGTTTAATAAATAAAATAAAAGATAACATTAAATAAGTGAGATCCACCTCCATACTTCTGGCCTTCCAGAAAAGTTGGAAAACTTGGCTCTGTCACTAGATCCAGAGCGCTGACACGGGTCTGCTGCATTGAGGGTGGCTGACTAGGTAGAGAAGTTGCCTACCTCCTAGTCTTCCCATCTACTTGGATTTTACCTTTTCAACAATTTCAATTGTTGTGTAATACTTTTTAGCATATTGTAAGTCTCCCAGAGTTGCTGTGTCAGTGAAAGAGGCAGCATAATTTTCCCCCTGTAGAATATTGTAATTAATTGTATTTTAAACCAATGGAACATATCACATTGAAGGAGTATATGAATCAATATTGGCTATTTGCTTTTATTATAAATTGCTTAATTATTATATAATTGTGACTGATTAAACATGATATACTGCTAGAAATCATTTATTAAAAATTAAGCTTTATTATTGGCTTCTGCTTATATTATTGTATACTGTCAGAAATTCGTTGTTTTTTAGCCTAGCAAATTGTAGCCTTAATACTGGATGGCATTACTGCAAATGTTATCTCACTGTTGCGTCTCGCTACTATTCTTGGTTTCAAAGCTAGGCATATTCTTGAAAACATAGAAGAAATTGTTACATGGGAATAGCAGGCTGCATAGATAAAGGAACTAAACTAGGGAGTTTTCCTGGCTCATAAATCCTTAAAACCTGGCAAAGGGGGGCTGCTATCCCCTACCCAAGGCTATAGGAATACTCCATAGATAAGGTAGACGGAGACAGGAGCTGGAACAAAAGAACACTTTAAAGATCACGTTGCTAACAAATCTTTGTCTCTGATTGGATAAACTTTGTTACTATTTGCCTAAAATATATATAATACTCTGAGTCACTCTTGCAGGCTGTGGCTATTCCTTACATGCATTTGTTTTTGTATGTTTTGGATATAGTTTTGTCACCCAGCTTTTGCTATGGCCATAAATAAAAGTTAATATTTTTTTGCAAACCTCGTCTCAAGTCTTACTCTCTTTGGCATTTCAGTGGCTGGGGGAAACTGCTGGAACCTTACAACATGATTCTTTTTTAAAATGTAGATTTTGGATATCTGCGCAACAGATATTTTCCCTGAGCCAGGAAGGAAATATCTTCCAAAAATGGTGCCCATTATGACATTTTAAAAACCAACGGCATTTTGCTTACAAGGAAAAATATTTCTTGAAGTTTTAGAGTTAATACTTCTGCAGATTTACTTGACTTTAAAATCTTGAAATAGGAGGTGGCATTTCTGTTCTCTGGCTCAGTTGAGAGTATGGAGCATACATACTGTACAAGTAACCCAGTGCACAAAAGAACATAGTTGCCATAGAATGTGACAAAGAACTCATTTTTGTATTTTTGTATTGTTTGTATTTTCAGCCATCTTTCTTACTTTTTATGTGAATTATTTCAAAAGTTCCTGAATGCAGTGGAAAAATATTTCAATGAATTGTGCCCCTGAATTGTAGAACATTAGAAGAAAATTGATAATGCATAGTAGATCTATACATGTGAAGAATGCAGCAGTGGCATGCTAGAATTCTCATGCATTAGCTATTGTAATTATGTAACAAATGTTTTGCTGCCTGGATTATGTATAATGTTGGTATATTCATCTTATTTGGGTCTTTGTTCCCCAGGAAACTAGTAATCGCATTAAAAAAAAAATCTTCCCACTGTAAATTACAGGTGTGACAAAGCAAACACAAGACTGCTATAAGGATGGTGCGAATTTTAGCCAATGGAGATATTGTGCAAGATGATGACCCACGAGTACGACAGACTACTCAGAATAGGGAGAACTCATCTCGACTCACGAGGAATGGTGTATGTATGGTGGTTTGCGTAGAATTGTTCAGTAAACATTTGTCTCCTAGCACTTTGGAAATTCGAAAAAGGTGTACTGTATTTTTCGGAGTATAAGATGCTCCGCTCTATAAGATGCCTTTTAGTTTTTGGGGAGGAAAATAAGAAGAAAAAAATTCTGCCTCTGCCTACCAGCATCCATGGTATTCAGTTGACACATGGTACCAAGGTCAGCCAGTGAGTAGGCATAGCAACTAAATCAGCCAATGAGGGCTATTTGGAGTCTGAAATTTGCTGTGTGAGAAACAAGGAGACAAAATCAAATCAAATCAAATCAAATTTTATTTATATACCGCTTCCTCTCCCCAGGGGACTCGGAGCGGTGCACAGGGAAAAATTTAAAATACTATAAGAAAAATACATACATAAAATAAATACGATAGATAAAAACAAATTAAATTAAGACTGTCCCTGCGCTAAAATTCCCAAGTTATAAAGTTAAAATTCCCTAACACCCTGAAGGTAAGCAGGAAGGAAGGAAGGAACCTGGCTTAGCTGAGAACTGAAAGTGAAACTTCTTGTGTTTTGCTTGTATTTACTGCTACCTTGGAAAACCTGCTTTTGGTAATGTATATTATTATTTTGAATCCCGCTTGAATCAGTTACTTGTGTGTGCTTTCTGAATTTGATTGCTGCTGCAAACTCTGACCAGGCAGGTCAGCTTCAGCACTTATTGCAGCCTGATTCAGCACAGCTGATTGCCAGGTGGATTGCACTGCCGGAAGACCCGCAATCAGCTGTTCCAGGCTGCAGGGATTGCCACAGACCATCACTGCCTCCATGCCTCGTGGTTTTGGTCTCTGGTGGGGGCGGGTGGGGCTATGTTCGGTGTATAAGATGCACCCACATTTTCATCCTCTTCTTTGGGGGAAAAAAGATGTGTCTTATACTTTACGTATATTTTATACGTGAAATACGGTTCATGAGACTACAAAGGTATCATCTGTAGCTTTTTAAAGTATGGGCACCTTTTCTGTGTCTCGAAAGGCAGCTTCTTGTGCTTCTTCACTTTCTTGTGTTTGCTCAACAGGGCTTTTTCAACGCAACTTCCAACACCGGCCCTAACCCTCCACAGCACTACCAGCAGCAGCAGCAACAGCAGCAGAATGCAAGGCCCGGGGGACGTTCACCATTTTCAGACATCAATCAGCAGCTGGTGAACATGGGTTTCCCCACTTGGCACCTTGGCAACCAGGTGGTGGAACCGGTGATGTCCATCTTGCTGCTCTTCCTTCTTATGATGGTGGGCGTGCGGGGCCTGCTCTTGGTGGGCCTCATTTACGTTGTCTCCCACCTCAGCCAGCGATGACACGAACTCCTGCCTGGACTGCCGGTTGCCTGAGGGATTCGGAGCCAAATGTTTTTCCCCAGTGTATGAGCGTGGGTTAGAGAGAGTATGTGTGTCCATATATGTGCGTGTTTGAAACAAATTCTCCTTGCTGAAGAACTTTTGTGAATGGTGTTTTCAAGAGACCGAATTAAGCAACTTGGACTATGATCTAATGAGGATATCTCTCCTCTTCTTTTCTTTCCTTCTCTCGCTTGAAATGAGCCATTTTTTTTTCCATTCTGGGCCCATGATATTCTGGTAGGAATTACAGCTTTTTTGTTTTTGCTGAGGGTACCATCTCACATTTATCAAGGGAATTTTATTTAGGATTTTCTTCTTTAGGACCGGCAATGAAAGCTCAGGCCCTGATAGAGAAACATTTAAAAGTAGGCAGGTGGGAAATCATGCCTTCCATATACAGGTGGGAGAATTGAAAAGTCATACAAAGAGAGAGAGAGAGGCCCAAGGTAATATACAAAAGTCGGCCTTGGGACTTGGCTAGTTCACATTGTTGGAATCCTTTCCTCTCTGACATGGACTTTAGTTGTGTGAAATGGGCATTGGGTTGTGGTTAGCCAGTGTTCGTGAAGAAGAGCCATTTTGTGGACTTGGATCAGTGAGATGGTCATGTTGAGATCACTGCATTTTTATAAATCGAGCCTCTTGGTGTATAATATTCAAAGGTGACTCCTCAGGTATTTATCTGGAGGCTGCCTGATGCCTCAGTCAGGCCATTCTTTTATAATATTAAATAAAGCATTCAAATGCAGTGTATGTATGTGTTGCTCTTAGGGTGTTACCGAATGAGGCTGCAATTTATGTGTGTAATTTGATACTTGTTGCTTCAGCGGAATTAGTGGGACAGAGCAAACATCCATGTGTAACCTGATGAAACAGTGCCCCCAAATGCTTTCTTTGCTGGTATTGGCTGACTCCTAAAATAGTGGAGGAACTGAGTCAAAGCAAAGAGAAAATTATTTGTAAAACCATCATCAAGACTCTCAATTCCAGTTACAAATGGTTTTTTCCTCTTTATATTTCCCTTCTTAACAGAGTATAGTCGCATTTCTTTTTTCTTTCTTTTTTGTTTCATTTTGGCCTATTCACAGGCTTGAAAAAGAAATAAAAAATATCTCTACCTGCTTCAGCTCAATGCTTATTTTGTAAATCCAGGGTGACCTGCAATATATTTAAAGCTAAAACTTAAAAAAAAATGAATCTAAAGCTCTTGGTTTGTTTATAAACTATCATATGGGACAGCAAAAATCTATTTCCTTTTGAAAAAGACAATTTTTAAAAAATTGTTGGAAGAATAAATATTTGGGGAGCTGCCAGAGCAAACCAAGGTGTGGGGTGGGGGTTTTTTTTGGGGTGGGGAGGAATCAAGCTGTAACTTAACATAGTGAATTCCACTTCCATAAATCCCTTTTCCTAATTTCCAGTAATTAAAATGTAAGAGTGAAACAATGGGTTTAGCTGCTTGTCATAAACGTAATTCATAAGATTGTACTATGGAAAGGAATTCCTAAAGGTAAGGGAGATTTAATGAAACTGTGTGTTGATCAAAGGAGCCCCCAAGTGAATTGGGCAAATTCAAATAACCTCAAGTGTAGGTCTCGGTGTACAATAATTATATCTGTCTGCCATTGTAGTCTTTTGGATCTGAAATGCAATCAGTTGATGGAATGCAATGGGGCCGGGATGGCGTAACCTATGGCATGCGCGCCATAAGTGACACACACAGCTGTCTTTGCGGGCATGCGCCCAGCTCAGCTCTACCACCTCCCGCCGGCCAGCTGATTTTTGGGCCTGCCGTGCTTGCACAGGGTGTCGTGCATGCATGCGCGGGGGGAGCATGGGATGCACAGTACCCCCCCCCCCCCCTACGCTCCATTTTTGGTGCCAGGAGGCTTCAGGGAGGGCCACCAGAGCCCGAGGGATGCCGTTTTCACCCTCCTGGAAGCTTGAGGAATACCTCTGAAGCCCGGGGAGGGCGAAAAATGGGACTCCGGGAAGTTCTTGAAGTCCAGAAACGGGCTCCTTTCTGGCCTCCAGAGCCTGGGAGAGGCCATTTTTGCCCCCCTGGAGGCTTGAGGAAAAATTCCAGAGCCTGGGGAGAGCAAAAACACCTGGGGGTTTGGGTGCGCATGCGTGGGAGGGTGTCATGCGTTCATCTGTGGGAGATCACGCACGCATGCATGGGAGGGCGCAATGCATTGTGGGTGTGGGCACAATTCTGGCATACGAGGACAAAAACGTTCGCTATCGCCACAATAGGGCTATTGTGAGTGAGATGTCTAAAACAACTTTCTAGTACAAAATGTTCTTCCTTTTAGGGGAAGAATACAGGTAGTCCTCAATTTATGACCGCCACTGAGCCCAAAATTAATGTTGTTGAGTGAGGCATTTGTTAAGTAGGTTTTGCTCCCATTTTGCGACTTTTCTTGCTACATTTATTAAGTGAATCACCGCAGTTGTTGAGTTAGTAACACGGTCGTTGAGTGACGCTGGTTTCCCCATTGCCTTTGTTTGTCAGAAGGTTTGCCAAAGGCGAATGACCCAGGGTCAATTACCATAAATGTCAGTCGATTGTCAAGCATCCAAATGTAGATCACGTGAGCAGGGGGATGTTGCAACGGTTGTAAGTGTGAAAAATACAACTCACTTTTTTCCAGTGCTGTTGTAACTTTGAACGGTCACTAAGTGAAACGTTGTAAATCAAGGACTACCTTTAGGCAATAGGAAATAGACTCCTAAAACACACTTCAGGGGCTCCTGAAAATGTCTTGTCCAGAAATGGAAACGTTTGAAACGGAGACTTTGGATGTCTGGTCTAATTACACTATATTTCCAATAATAATAATAATAATAATAATAATAATAATAATAATAATAATAATAATAATAATAATAATAATAATAATAATAACAACAACAACAACAATAACAATAACAACAATAACTATTATTATTATTATTATTATTATTATTATTATTATTATTATTATTATTATTATTATTATTATTATTATTATTATTATTATTATTAAATTTGTAAACCGCTCTCTCCCCCCAAAGGGACTCGAGGCGGGGCACAGGGAATTTAAAATACATATAAAATCACAAACATAGTACAATATAAAATAAAATTAAACTAAGCCTGTGCTAAAATCCCATATTAAAACTAAAAATTAATCGTTAAAAACCCTAAAAACAGTTGATTCTACCTTGGTGAGGCCTCAACTTGGAGTACTAGAAATTCTGGTACCTTAAATGGGGTTACATACAGAATGCATCCAACATGTGGGACCCATGAATCCTGTGAAACGGAAATTTGGCAAATTTTATAAGATGCTAGCTTTTCCTAGATGTGCCAATATGACATCTATATAAATAAAAATGTAACAAGAGTTTGTTCAAAACCGCTAATCTCTGAAAGTCCTGCACCAGTCACTTCCAAATTTTCACACAACGTTCCTTTCAAGTAAATATATATATATATTGCCAGGTACATGCAACGGAAATGTAAAAAAATGTTAAAAAGTTAGATGGATACAGAGAGAGCAGTGAGCTATAGGTATTATGTCATCGTTTACTACATGAAATACTCTGTCTGTAGGTAGGTAGGTAGGTAGGTGGA